>BSBM01000340.1:905000-1535000 GCA_027924585.1 Larix kaempferi
TAAATGATGGAAGAGATGAATATTGATGATGACAGTGACAAATCATATATCGTTATTTCAATGTTGCTCAAAGTTTTGAATACCAAAATTATTGGTTGAATATGTTTTGAGAAGTCAACAATGTGAAACAAGTACCAAGATCAAGCTTCTCAACCTTGGACTTGTTGATTGTTCTTCTATGAAAATTTTGTTTATAAATAGACCCTATAATAAAAATCAATTGTGTCAACCTTGGCCTTGTTGATTGTTCTTTTATGAAACTTTTATTTATAAATTGACCCTATAATAAAATCAATTGTGCCATAGTGTAACTTGGGGGTAGCGCCAATAGTGGATGCTTACAACTAATAGAAAATTCATGTTAATATTCCACACAAAGATACTTTCTTATAGTTGAGTATTATTTTCCCTTGTGTAATTTATTATCCATATTACGAGTTGTGTATGAATTGTGAATCATTCCTTGTGTAATTTATTATCCATATTAGGAGTTGTGTATGAATTGTGAATATATGTTGAATATGATACTCCCCTCTTACCCACTAGTTGACATTTTTCTCTGCATATTTAAAGTAAGACCAATCTTTTCCCCACTGAATCTTCAGTTAGTTTGCACAATTGTAAAAAGATCCATTGCTCCTTTAAAAATATAGCATAAACCGCGCAAGAGGATCTGCATTTGAGTGACATGTACTCCTTTGTCCTTGTCCATGTCGAATTGCCGAATTCTTGAATGTGAACTATAACAATTCTCCAAATCATTTCCAACCATACCAATATTAAGGTAGGGAATAAGAATTTCTAGTGCTACGCCTTGTTTTAAATAAAGATATATTTCCCTTATATTATGGATACATCTAGATTTCACTAAGAGCACATTTGTTATCATTTTAAATACTTCGTTATCATTTCTAAAATTTATTATTGGATTAATACTTTATCATTTCTAACATTTGTTATTAGAGCACTTTGTTTATTGGATGAAAGTACATGTGTTATGCATTGAGAAAGTTTCAATTAAAGAAATAGACAAAGTAAGAAGATGGAAATCAAGTTTTATGGTTGAATACATTATTCAATCTACACCAATTAATAAATTTGATGGTGAATTGCTTTTATCTTTAGAAATTGATTGTAATTTATTTTATTTTTAGAAATTGAAAATGGATATGATGCTTATTCAAGAAAGTTTGTATGAAATTGAAGTATTGCATGCATTTTTTGCTAGTTTCTTTATGACTTGTGGGACTAGGATGTGGTCTAATACATCAAAATCACCAGAGGATCGCACCTGGCCAAGGCCACACCAACCCATATCATGGATGTATTTTTAAGTGTTTCCTCCCAACTACCTTGTGGGGTTTGAACTTGGGTCACCATGTAGAACGAGGCCCATCAAAACCAACCGTGTTAGCAAGGCTTGAATTAAGGACATGGGGGTGGGATTTGATCCACTTATGTGTGCATGATTCATGAGATCAATTCATACAATCTCTCTAGGTGCAACCACACGTTTGACCATTACCTCAAGGTGACCCCATGGATTCAGGCTAGGCCTTCATGGGAATTTCACCTTTTCCCACTGGTGAAAAAATCCTTACTCTTCACTAATGGATCCAACCCATTTGGGATTTTAATTTGAAAGACATGGTGGTGGGATTTGATCCACTTATGTGTGCATGGGTCACGAGATCATTTAATACATTATCTTTGGAAGAAACCACACATCTAACCACTACCTCAAGGTGACCCCATGGCTTTAGGCCAATCCCTCATCGGAATTGAACCTTTCTAACTGGTGAAAATATCTTGGCTCTTCACTAATGGATCTAACCCATTTGGGAAATTGAAGTATTACATGTTAGTAGAGCAACTATGTCCAAAAAACTCTTTGTATAATTTGAATTTAATGAATTAAAATATATAAGTTATATATTTAACATAAATTATTATTGGGAGTACTCTTCAGCCATGTAAACATCATCATACATTAAGAAAATAGATTATATCAACGTAAATGTAAATATGTGAATAAAATACATAAGTGATAACACACACATAATTAATGATTAGTAGAAGAGGGTACACCTGCTTCAACCATCGCCTTGATTATATAATTTAGCCTTGAAGGATGAATACAAACTTGGTTAACATCCCAATTGTGAGGAGATATAAATGTAGTGCAAAGAAGAGCTCATATCTCCCATTGGCTTGGTGAGGGCCACTGAAATATGTACAAGCAAATAACTATTTATTTACCGTAAGATCTATTCATCATTTTCCAAGAGTTTAAAGCCAAGGGAAGGAGGAACATGAATACATATTGTGGTGTGATAGTTTGATGAGCTGCAGACCTTTGATGCTCGCTTGCTTGCTGCTCCAACTACTCTCCAAATCACTTGCACATAATAAAAGCACATACCCTTCTCATTCCTTAACCAAAAAAACTCATAAAATGCGTATCCATTAAGATCCTATTCATTACCAAAACAACAAAAATTCACGGAGGGGAAACTAAATTTACTTGTATTGAATCAAGATGAAAAACAATACTTACATCCTCATAGCTTGAGGTACTAACCTCCACTAGGATCTAAGTTCTCTCTCCCTCACTCTTATCATCACTAAAGTCTCAACTAAATGAAGACTAATGTTATTCCTCCAACATTTTGGCATCTCTTTACTCTCCAAATTGTCCTCCCAAGTCCTACCCCCAAATGCTTCTTATATAGTTTTTGATTTGGATGGAAAACATAAGAATATCAATGTGGGATGAGAATTCCCAATTAGTTGAGTTTTTCATACTTTTCATTCCACTTTATCTCCATTGTTTAAAATTTTCATGTTTTATTAAGCTTTAAATTGGATGATTATCTAAAATCTACGAATATGACATGGTGATTAGGCCTACCAAACTTATCAATAGATAAGGGTCATCAAAGTTTATAACCTAAACGAATGTACAATATTTTGAAATCAAAGTGACGGAAGCTGATGAAATAGAAAACTAACAAGAACATGAGGACATATATGTCAAGGTATGATATTACCAATATCCATGGTATCATGATATATCTTATTTTCTAAACATAGATCTATGCCCTTAAACATAGATCTATGCCCTCAAGGGATGGCTAAGTCTCAAAGGAAATCCTTAAAACTAAGAGCTATCAAGTATTGTGGTGTAGGTAATGAGTTAGACTATAGGGATCCAAAAGGATTACTACTCTAAGTGTATGATGGAAGAAGAAGCATAAATTTTAATAAAATGCATGCATTGAGGGATCCACGGGGTCACTTTGCATCTAGGGAAACAACACACAAAATTATTTGGTTTAAATATTTTTGGCTTACATAATACTTTGATGTTCATGAGTTTACATAATACTTTGATGTTCATAAGTTGGTTAGAGCCTACCATGAAGATAATAATGTTTTCGGAAGACAGAAAATCTTCACACTTACCTTAAAACTAGTACACGTATAAACTCCCTTTTAAGAATGAATCCTTGATTTCATAGGAGACATTCACACCCCGTCCAGTGGTCCACATATGTGGATCCTCATAACCACTAATTATTTTATCAAATGGGTGGAGGCCATTTCCACCGGTCAAGTGAATGATCAAATAGTCATTAAATTACTTGAAGAGAATATCCTTACTAGGTTTGGGTTTCATAAGCTAGTTAAAGATAATACCAAAGCGTTCACTTCTTTTGGGCTAGTAGTATAACATCATCCTAGGTCACTCATCCACATACTATACCCAACGGAATTGCTCGGCCAAATCCTCAAATAAAATCCTCATGAATATCGTGAAGCACACCCCGATCAACAATACAAAGGCATGATATTCCCAACTGAGGTATGCACTATAGGCATATAAGATCAACACAAAGAAAGTTCTAAAACAATATTCATTTTAGTTTATCTATGACCTAGAGGGGGTCTTACTAACACAACTAGAATTGCTTACATTTAAGTTGTTGTGGGATGCAGTGGTTGAGCTAGATAAGATGAGGACGGGAATAAACTAGTTAGTAGAGGTCAAAGAGAACATAAACCAACTATAAAACAAGATTAAAGAGTACTAAGGTATAATAAAACAAATTGATAAAAAAGGAAAAACCCTAAAGTTTTTTAGAAGGAGATTTGGTCCTAATGTGGGATAAGCAACATGAGGACAAGAAGGAGATTTGGTCCTATTATGGGATAAGAAACATGAGGACCATTGAAGGTAGACATGGAAATTTCGACATATTATGGCTAGATCCTTTTGACGTAGACAAAGTATTTATTCAAGTTCATAAGTCTTTCCACTTGGATAACATAGAGGGGTAATTATTTCATTTTCTTGTCAATGGAAGACACCTTAAGAATTATTAGAAGCATAGGAACATGCCCATGAAGGTCCTATCCTATAATATTTTTTTCATTTAACACATTATACAACTTGACTAGAAATTATACTCAAAACAAGAACTCTTTCCATAAAAACTCATCCATTAAAAACAACTTGTGAATTGAAAAGTGGTGCTATCAGTAACGTTCTTTTTGGGAGGGAGTGGGGGGCTAACATTATGAATTTTTGGAAACCCCGACCGATGTCGATGCAATCAAAACCCTAAATCAACCCCTATATCAAAGAAAAGGGGAGGGAGGATGGGAGAGGTGGAGGAAAGCGAGGTGAGGGGGGATGGGAGAGGTGGAGGAAAGAGAGGTGAGGGGGGATGGGAGAGGTGGGGGGCAGTGAGAGGAGGGAGGAGGGGGAGAGGAGTGGATGGGGGAGGAAGGGGAAGGATTAGGATAGGACGCGAGGGAGGGGAGAATGAGCTAGAGGGTTGATTTTTAAATTTTTTAAAAATGTTTTTAATTTGTTTTTTTAATGGTTTTTAAATATTTGTTTTTAAGTGTTTTTTTTTAATTTTTAATTTTTAATTTTTTTTTAATTTCCTTTTTAATTGTTTTTTAAATGTTTGTTTACTTGTTTTTAATTTTTGTATTTTTTTTAATTTTATTTTTGTATTTTTCTAAGTTTTCTAAATTGGAATTTTTTATTTTCTTTTCATATTTGCCTTTTTTTAATTCTTTTTAATTTTTTTAATATTTGTGTTTCCTTTTCTTAAAAAAACAAGTTTATTTAAAATAATTTAGATATTTTAATTTTGTTAAATTCTTTTTTTATTTGTTAAATTTTATTTACAAATTCATGTGGTTCTTTCTTAGAAAATTAAAATTTTGAATTAGAAATGGGTTATCTATTCTATTTTTAAGTTATTTAAAAGAAAAAAAAAATTTTTTTTACACTGTGCATGGTTTCGAAATGAATGCAATTGTAACATGGTGAAAGAAATTTGTGTCAGTGGTAGCACCACTTTTCGATTCAGGGGTTGATTTAGGGATTTGGTTGCATTGACACCGATTGTGGTTTTCAAAAAGTCGTAATTTTAGCCCCGAAAAAAAGTGCTACCGGTAGCACCTCTTTTTGATTCGAGGTAAAAATAGCCACTAAATGAAACCTATAAAAAAATAGGAACTCAAGAGTTCTCGTCAAGTTGTATAATATGTTATTTCTAATTCTTAGTTTATTTTCTTTCCTTTCCACATATTTTTTCTTCCTTTTGTTAGGTTAATCTTGACTTTCTTATAGAGTGATTAAAGATAACCTTGATTTGGTCAATAATTGGTTTATAATTAGTGTTTATGGGCTCATGGTATTTTCCCATGATATTAACATGTGATGAATTTTATTTAAAGGCTTGAATAAATCCATTATATGATGTTTGTGGGTGGCCATTGTTGGTTGGATTGGCCATGGATTGATTGTATTGGTCAAGGATAATAGAGTATATATTGTATTATTGGTTTTCACGATAAAGGATTTCTAGAGTAAAAATATTGTTCATCATTTGTTCTTGTTGTGTGCTCCTCACTATGCTTGTTTTGTTCCTGACATTTGGTATTAGATAACACGCAGGACTATACTCTCTAGTTAGAGTGTCTTGAAAAATTTATTGAATATTTTATATGGGCTGTGTTGGGATAACTTGTCTTGCAATAATAGTGGGTGGATACATTTGGTTGGGAGCCATGGAGGTGTATCGGTTCAAGATATTATTTATCGTGAAAAACACCTATAACATCATGAAAAAAACATGGATTTGTTCATAGAGGGATCACTTTGTTCCATGGGTGCATGGAATTGTTAAGACCATGTATATAGATCTTTGAGGTTGTATTTTCTATTTGGCTATTAACAAAAGCATGTGAATATTGAGCAATGAGCACAACGGGAATTGGACAATCCATATCGGGATGTGATTGACATATGGGACAATCAAGATTAGGAACAGAGTCCCATCAATGAATAAATCACCACCATTATAGCTCTGGAATAGGTATAGTTCCTTCTAATGATGTAAATTCAGGCTTTAGTGCTAGACTCTGGAGCCTGGAGGCATTGTGAATCCTTTGACCTCAAAATTGGAAGAAGTGAAATGGTGAGTGCATCTAGATTAGAAATGCATATGTTTAAGGGAACTAAATTCGAGCTATGGAAACTCAATATGAAGGATTTACTCATAGATCAAGATCTGTGAGCTACAATATCTGGACCCAAACCCGCTAGTATGAAAGATGAAGAGTGGGAAGTGTTGGAGAGAAAGGCAATGAGCCTCATTGGGATCTGTTTGGATAATTTAGTGTTATTGATTTTTTTGAATGAAAACCTACAAAAATTCTTTGGAATAAGTTGGGGGATTTGTACCAAGCTAAATCCCTATTTAATAAAAACTTTCCATGGAAAATGTTGTTCACCTTGAGAATGGGTGATGGTGATTTTGTAGAAGATCATTTGAATGAATTTAATACTAATGTGACCTAGTTGATCTTAGTTGGAGTAAATATGGATGAAAAATATTCTTGTAATGACCATTTTGTGTTATTTTCCAGATTCAAGGCACAACCTCGTAATGGCCATTGGAAACATTTTAAATAAATCAATGATTGATTAGGCCATGGATACTTTATTCTTAGAGGAAGTGATGTGAAAATATTATGAATACACCAATGAGTACTTTGATTTTTGTTGTGGAAAATTGAAGGAGAAAGGAAATAAGATGGAAAATGGTAGATGTAAATCCCGTGGGAGACTAAGGCTCTTCGAAAGTCCAAGGTAAAATAATGGAATTACAACAAGGTTAGGATTTTTAGAAGAGACTACAAGGAAGATACAAATAAGAATAAGAAGAAAAATATTTTCCTAATGACGAGTCTAAAACATATTCTTAAGATGGTGGAGGATATTCCTTTGTTTCATATCTAGCAACCCATGCAAGCTACAATGTGTGGGTGATAGACTTTAGAGACTCCTTCCATATGAATTCCATCAGGATTGATTTTCAATGTATGAGAATTATGATGGTGAGTTGGTATACCTAAGTAATGACTCTACCCTTAGCATAGTTGGCCATAGTAGAGTCTTGATCATATTCCCTATTGGTAGAGTGAAGGGGATTAGTGAAGTTTTGCACATTCCAAGTTTGGCATAGAATCTACTATCAATAAGAAAACTTAATCATGCGCATGTGGAAGTTGTTTTCTTAAAAAAAAAGGATGTAAGATAGTTTACAGAGCTATGGTGCTTGCTAAGGGTGTTCATGTGAGAAATTTGTTCTATGCAACAAAGAGATTGGCATAAAATATACACATTCACAATCCGAACCTATATATACTTTTAATGGTAATTATTTTTGGATACCTAAATGATATCTTTCATGAAAAAACAAGTAATTTATACAGAAGACAATGATATGGCACCAAATATTGGGACATATAGGTTAGAAGGGCCTACGAACCTCAAAAAACAAAAATCTTGTTGATAGATTGAATGATTGTGCTCTTTAATTTGATTTTTGCATGCATTACATATATGGAGAACATAAACAAGTTCAATTTTATTGTAGCTCTCACAACTCTTCTAGGTTGTTGGACTTAATTCATTATGATGGATTTGGTGATATTAAATATCCTTGGATTTCTAAATATTTGTATTATGTCATTTATTGATGAATATTCTAGAATGACATAGGTATAATTATTAGAACTAAATTTGAGGTCTTTATCTAGTTTAAGGAGTTTAAATATCTCTTGGAAAATAAAAGTAGTAGGAATATTAAGGTGTTCAGGACTACTAATGGTGATGATTTTTTTTTTACAGAATTTGATAAGTTTTGTAAGGAGAATGACATCAAACGACAAAACACAACTCCATATAACCCTTAGTAGAATGGAGTTTCATAACATATGAATAGGACATTGATGGAGAGAGCTAGGATTATGCTTAGTGGAGATGAGATAGAGAAGAATTTGTAGGAATAAGTGGTTTTTATTACATGTTACTTGATTAAGAGGTCTCGCATGTTATCTCTTGTTGATACGAACCTTCTGGAGGTTCAAATGAGAAAGACTCTATCAATTTAACATCTTCATTTTTTGGCTGTGAGTCATATGCTCATGTTCCCAAGGATAAGTGATCAAGATTGGATAACAAGGCAATGAAATGTATTTTTATTGGCTATGGTACTAATGTGAAAGGGTAGAATATTTGGGATCCTCTGTCTAGGAAATTTTTGTAAAAAAGGTTATTATAAAAGAAGTTAAAAGTCTTCTTCCATAGTGGTGTAGGAAGAAGGGAATGAGAAGAAATCAATTGTTCAACTATGATCCAAGACCAAGAAACTTTAACCAAAAATTGAACAAGAAGTTCAAGATGGACTTGATGAGGAGGAGAGACCAAAGAGTTTGGAAGAGGAGGAAGAAACTCCACCTCAAACTTTATGGATGTCTAGTAAGAAAAAGAAGACACCTAAACATGTATAATTATAGTACTTCATTTGATTTTAGATATATATTTTCCTTACTTTCTAACACCAATGATATTAGAATTACGAAAGAAGAAATGGAGAGCGAATATAAGGATTCTTGGAGATTGGCCATGGTATGGTGATATGGATGCACTTAGAAAGAATGACACATGGGACTTGGTATTGTTTCCTAGTGGACATAAACCTATTGGATGTAAATGGGTGTTATAAAAGAATATCAATTCACATGGTAGTGTTGAAAAGTACAAGGGGAAGTTGGTTGTGAATTGATATTCCTAGGTTCAAGCGATAGACCTTAGTGAGGGTTTTTACCCAATTTCTAAGTTAACATTTATAATGTTTCTGTCGTTTGTAGTAACTTTCTTTGATTTAAAGATAAAACATATGGATATCTCTACACCACATTCCTACATAGTGAATTGAAGGAGGATATCTATATGAAACAACCATGCTACCTTGAAAAGGGTAAAAAGTCATTGGTTTGCAAATAAAAAGGTCTTTATATTGTCTCAAATAATCTCCCAAATAATTATCTATATTACAAACATTATGGTGGTCATTTCCTTGTTATCACTCTCAATGAAAATATATGTTAGTTTTTGGTAACAATAAGAATGTTATTCATGATGTGAAGTATCAACTTTTAGAACAATTTGACATGAAGGACTTGGGGGATACAAAATATCTCTAAAAAATGGAGATAAGGAGAAATAGAGTGAAAAAAATAACTTAATTGAGCTAGAGTAAGTATGTGAACTCTATGTTGCAGCATTTTCACATGAAAGATTGAAAACCATTGAGTGCTATGATTTCTATGGGAACTAAGGTTTCAGTTGAGTAGTTTCTTACAACACTCATAGATATCCATTTGGATTCTATTCCTTATGCTAGTGCAGTTGTAGTTTGATGTAGGCTATGGTATTGACTAGAGTATACAATGGCCAAGAATTGGGAGTCTTCATTTAATTCATTGTTAATATTGGACGTGAACATTGGGATGTAGTGAAAGAGGGGATTTAGGTCTTTGTTAAGTACATTTGAAAATTCCATTTTTTTTATAATAGTTACATTTTAGGGAATAAACACTCATTAGATATAAAGGGTTGTGTGGATTTTGGTTGGGCGGGTGATGTATATAGATGAAGATATACTAGTGGATCCTTTAACTTGCATGGTAAAGGATGGAAAGGTGATACTGGATAAAGTTGACACTTTTCCTAATGTTGTAGATTCATTTCTGAAACTCGCGAGCATGGGTAAATTTAAGTGTCATTGTGAATCTATGGGACTGAAGACCCCTAGTAGTTAACTTAAGAGTTTGATCACAGGGGATTCACCTTGTTGGCCAATATCTTATCACTTTCATTCATAAAAGGGGGTTTTTTAATTGTGAAAAATAAGGTCAACATATTGTAGGTATTGGGGGGGGGGCGGGGAGTAGGGTATGGGGGGTTATATGTATTGGAGGGTATAAAAAGGGGTATTTAGTAAAAATATGGAATATCTTGTAAAAATATGGGTTTTTAATTGGAAATATGTATTTGGGGGGGAAGCTCAACAAAATGATTTTGGTAGGTATACATCAATATCTAGTGAAATTAGGGATATTCTTTAATATCTCATGAATGAAGATGCTATAACATAGTTTCACTGAGTGAAGACCCCACGATTTTGATTCATCCTTCGTTATACTCTTTCAAGGTATATGACACATGGGATAATATTGGGACATGTGTGTCACACACCTTTCAATTTTGTAGCAGAGTAGTTATCTCAATAAATGCTAAGCAATGATAAAGAATAAATATTGGGCAATAACAATTGGCCAATTAATTGTTAGTGGTTTCCAACATGTAGAAGTAGAAAACCATAAATGATTTATGATTTTGTTATGTGCTTATTTATTGAGTATTATATTTGGAGGCAATGTGTGATTGTGATTTTGACTTAGTGCTATGCTATCAATTTTTTTCCAAAAGCTTCATGTTGTTGCACATTCCTCTTGAGAGCATGGAGAATATGTAATGTATTATAACCATTTGTTAGTTGTTGAATAATACATTGAGCATGCTTTCCAATGCAAGGTTTCTTCCAAAAAAGGTTCCCCGGAAAATTGTGTTGTTTAATGATTGTATTGATTTGTGTTGTTTATTACCACAACTATGCTTATTTAGTTTTGTTTGCATTATTATCTCATTGATTAGTGTAGGAAGCATATTTTGCACCTCCGGTTCATTTAAATACATGTAAAACCCTTTAAACTTCAACCATTAAACCACTTAAAGAACAATGTGCATACATCAAACTTACTCTAATTTAATTATTGTGCATTTTAAGAGTTCTTTTCATATCAAATAGATCTCGTGCTCGACCCAATTTATTTAATGAAATCCCATTTTCTTGTGGCAAATCCTACATAGGCCAA
Organism: Larix kaempferi; assembly: GCA_027924585.1. Lineage (NCBI taxonomy): Eukaryota > Viridiplantae > Streptophyta > Pinopsida > Pinales > Pinaceae > Larix > Larix kaempferi. The sequence goes on from BSBM01000340.1 coordinate 916,311, forward strand.
ACTAGTATATCATTCCAAAAACCATCTCAATGAACATATAGCTAACATATTCACAACTATCTCTCTAAGTAGATATTGTAGAACACTCCTACAACTCTGAACACCTCATTTGTTTAAAAAAAACTAAATTCCAAGCAATGAACCCCATTATTCATCTTGAATCATCAAAAAATCCCTTCACATAGAAAACCACCTTCACAATTTTACTCTCAAGGATGGCTATAAACTTAGCCATTATTGGATACCTCTCATCCATGGTTTGTGTTAATAGAATATCTATCTATTCTATTCATCTTCTTTCATTCTTGTGGTCTTTCTCCCATCTTTCTTCTTTCTTCTTTCTCTATTTTTATAATGATCCCCTTATTCCTAATTTATTTGTTTATTCACCTTCTCATTAAATGTTTGTTTCATTTAATTTCTTACTTCATCTTAAATTTTATTATTTTATTTTTATCTCAACATTATAAATATAAAAAATTACCATTTGAATGTCCTTATTCCCTTTTCTCATCTTCCTAGCCCCTTCTTAATCTTCTCCTTATGCTTACTTAGCTATCTTATATCTATATCTCATTGCTATGACCCGTATCAACCCTAATTACGGTTATCCAATATCACATAACACAATTCGTCTCAATGTTTTTATTTATTTATGTTTACATCAAAGTATTTGATCAATTTTAGAAGCGATGGTCTAAATACAAATATTGTCATGGCATATAATTTGATACTAAGTTTTTATATATATATATATATATATGAAAATATTAATATTAAATTTTTAATTTTATAAATTTTAGTAGAAGAATTAGAAATAATCTTAAATATTAAAGGGTTATGAAAGTTAAATTTGTGAAGATACCATGGAAAATGGTAGATGAAGTAATAAATTATTTTTTTAATAATTTTTAAGCACCAAATTTTAATTGGAATTTTGTTTCATTAAGTTTGATATTATATTTAAAAAAATATTTATTATTATTAATTTTAATTTTAAAATTGAAATAAAAAATATAACTAGTAATTTTATAAAAAAATGATATTTTATTAAATAGATAAAGAATTAATATTTGAATATGTTTTAAAATATTTTTATTGAAATTAAATTATATAATATTAATAATTTAGATATATAATTTTCTAATTTGATGATGATGATGATGAAAAGTTGAAAAAGAAAAACCATTTCTAGGTTTCTATAATTTTGACAAATTAGAATATTATGAAGATTAAAGTTGTAGTAAAGATTAGGAAATCTAGGTTTCCATAGTTTGACAAGTTAGAATATTATGAAGATTAAAGTTGTAGCCAATATTAGGAAATGTAAAAGTGAGATTCATCCTCAAAGATTGGTAGACTCACAAAACTAACAAATCCTTTTCTCCCATAATATTTTTGGAATTATAGATAAATGCCAAATTCATATATATATACCCTGAAAAGAATCATAACTTTATTTCTTAACAAAAGAATATAAAATTACATTTTTATACATATATATAAGAGATCTTGTTCATATATATATATATATATATATATATATATATATATATATATTAATTTTCAACATTACAAATTTATAAAAAAAAACTATTAAAAAAAATTAGTTAAAAAAGTGTTTTTTATTTAATTTATAAAAATTAAAATAATGGTTACTTATTTTATTTATAAAATAAGTAATAGTTATTTAATTTATAATAATAATGGTTATTTAATTTATAAAAATAAAAATAATAGTAATTTCAATTGATTCATATTTGAAATTTCAACCATTAGAATTGGAAATTGGATTGTAAAACATAGTGATAGAAAATAAAATAGCAACAATTAACCACTGGAAAGTTTAAAAACTTAAATAAAGCTTTCACTGTAACACAGTTTCCTAAAGGATTTCCTCTTTGAAGTTCCAAAAGGATGAAAGGATTCCCTGTTTAGAGTTCCAAAAGGATTTTATGTTTAGAATTTCCAAACCTTCGTTAAAAATGTAACTTGAAAATTAGACAAATTTCATTTCCTTCTTATTATTTCTCAACTGAATTAAAATAATGCACAAGCTATATGATGCTCCTCTTCTTTTTGAAATGATTCAAAACACTAGACATGGAGGGGTTATTCAATATAACACCACTTTCTTCCGATATATACTAAAAGTATTGAATAAATATTCATTACATTAAAACTATTATTTAAACTATTTCTCAACTGAATTAAAACAATGCTATATTCTGTTCCTCTTCTTTTTTAAATGATTCAAAACACTCGACATGGAGGGGCTCTTCAATATAACACCACTTTCTTCAAATATATACAAAAAGTATTAAATAAATGTCCATTACATTAAAACTATTATTTGAACTTCAAATTTTGAACATTGTTGTGTAGTTTTCAAAGTATAAGGCAATAGATCTAGGTATAACGGCTTTAACATTTGGAAGTGAAATTTGGACTTTCACTTGTGAAGATCTGATCGAATATAATAAGGAAACCCATGACGAAGGTTTGATCTATTCCAGGCTGCACCACAAGACTCACTACATCGTTTCCTAATATGATCTTCGATGTCGCCTGTTTTCGTGTTGCCTGCACCATTCAATCAGTAAATCGATTAATACCCATTGTAGAACCTGTGTAGCCAGTGCCGTTGGTGAAGAGAGATCTCTTCCAAACGGTGAAGGTGGTGGGAGAGGGAGAAGGGGAGTTCAATACACAAAACTTATCATCACGGCCATTGGAAACTGAAACTCTTGGGGGCGAGGGCAACGAGATGCCCGGAGGCACTGGCCAATAAAGTTTCACGATTATATAGAAGTCTTCTAAGACAAGGTGTTGAAGAAAATGGAGTTTCAAGATTTTTAGAAGGGCCGCTGCTGCAGCACTCTGCTGCACTGTATACATTATGGGTTTTCAGAAGGGTTACTGCTGCACTGTATACATTATGGGTTTTCAGAAGGGTTGCTGCTGCACTGTTATGGCAATTGAGCAGAAGACGGCTGCAAGGGTATTCAACCCACATGGTCCCACTCAAAAAATCGGGCTGATGACAGGCTTGCCAGACGAACAGAATCCAGTTAAACCCAAAAATTTGTTGGACGAACTTCCGAATTCTGGTATTTAGTAGTCCAGAAAGCCCGAATTTGATAGCTATAATTTAAACAACATGTATGTTAATATATATATATTTTTAAATGTAAATAAATGAATCAGTATCAAATTGCAGAGTTATTAATACAAGTAGGTTAGGGCTAGGGCGTGGGATCTCTGGATTTGGTTATAAAAGTTTGCAAAATTATAGTTCCACCCCATTTACTGGGGAACTATGTCATGGAACTATTTTACTTTTTGGTCCATTGTAAGACGATCCTGAAAATTTTCTGTCACCCGCAGTGGGCGATTTAAGTGCCAGTTATCACAAGTGATAAGTTACATGTTATCACTAATTTTGTTCTAATTAAACTAGTTGTTGGATAATAAAATCATTTTTCATGGATAACTAAAACTTATCTATTTATGATTCTCAGTTATTTTATATATATATATATATATTTTTATCATTACTTATTTTAAATTTTGAAATATTACCATAAAATCAATTTAAACAGTATACTTGTCTCATCTAATACAATCTAGAAAAAACATAAATACTAATCCACCTCAGATTTTTTAAATGATAAAATAATTTATTTTAAACCTATATTAAAATTCTAAACTAATATATTAAAATTCTAAACTAAAATATTTTGTATGATATGGAAAAATCATTTATTTTTGACCCACTGAATTTAATGTGAAGATTAAAATGCCACTTTTGATTTTACATAATTCCAGTACTACATAAGAAATATATGTTTATTGTTTACTAAATTTATATTCTAAGTGGAGGATGGACCAAGACTTTTTATGTTTTATAGTGAACGAATTATCAACCAATTATTGACTGAATTGAATGCGAATTAATACGAACAAAGGTCGATCAAATTGAATTTATGTAAGAAAAAATTCAGGTTAATTCAGTAAATTTTATAAGCTCATTCAAATATCGATCAGTGTGAGTCTGCACGCAAACTATCACCACTATCCAGCACAGAAAGTTGGTGTGATCGATACTCTAGCTACAAAATTTTCTGAAAGTTGGTGTCGTCAATACTTTGGGCATTTGGGCTATTAGAATATCTGATGGTGAAGACATTGAGTTAGAATATCTGATGGTGAACACATTGAGCAAGGAGTTTAAAATGAATGGTTATTATGAGAAACAGATTAATAAAGTTTTTGTTACCAGGAGAAATAATGATAACAGGGAAGACAGAATCATATTCCTCATATAATGAAAAATATCAAGGTCTGTTTCTCCTTGTTTAACATTATTAAAAATCTTCTAGGATCTACACAGTCAACTACAGGCATCACAAAGGTGTGTATACCATTCTTTGCTCTTTGTGGTGGGCAATATATCTCTATCATTCCAGGTGAGGCTGAGTGAGCATTGTCTGGATATTAGGCATAATCCATAAAACTATCAGTTCTAGTTGAGCATTCATAGAACACTGGTCACTTCGGTTATATAAAAAATATAAAGTCATTATTAAAATATCAGTTCTAGTTGAGCATTCACAGAACACTCGCCACCTAAAAAGACTAAGTCATTATTAAAATATATCAAATAGATCATTATGGAAAAATAAAAATAAGTAATTAGTCTTGCAAATTGAATTAGTTAAATTTAAATAATTACATAGATAGGTGTTTAGATATTATCTGAGATTTTCGACTTTCTTGAGTGGATCAACAAGATTAACCTGAGTGTATCAAGTGTACAGTTGGGATTCATTTCATGGTTGTCCTATCTTGTTATGCTCAAATGCATCTTGATTAAGATTTAAATAATGGTTAAGAAGAGGGACATGCTTATTAAATAGTATTTGTTTTATGTTTAAATTAATTAGTTTAATGTTTATGTTAGTTTAATGTTTATATCAATTAGTTTATTGTTTAGAGTTTGTTTACCAACCAACCATCTCCACAAAACTAACTGGTTGGCTACCCCTATCACCGACCACTTTACTTGTGGTTGTGCTAGTTACATAGGTCTTTATATTTTAGAATTTTTGGTGTATTAACACCTTTGCACTAAGCTTAGTGTCTATATTGATTTTAGAATTTCTGGTGTACCAACACCTTTGTACCAAGCTTAGTGTCCAGATTGATTTTATGGCAGTCTTTCCAAATTTGAAATCAACAATTATAAAAAAAAAAAAAAAAAATCTAAAAAATGGATAACTGGTAGCTAAGTGGATAACTCTTAGCTGGATAATGGGCAGTTCATCGAAAACAAGCCCTATTTAACTAGGAGGCAGGTGACAGGTAGCTGAGGTATAGACAAATAACTTATTCCTGGCACTTCATGGCAAACTAGTAGCTGCATGGATAACTCTTAGCTGGATAATGAGTAGTTCATGACAAACAACCCCCGTTTAACTAGAAGGCCGTGATAAAAGGTAGCTGGGGCATAGACAAATAACTTATTAGTGACACTTCACTTATGATCTATGAATGTTCAAACAGTAACAATGCAGTCATCCAATAGGCTTGGTTATTCTGACCTAGCTTTATCTGATTGGTTTGTTATTAATTAGTGGAATATGGGTGGCCAATCATTTAAACCTAAAAAAACTAAGGATGATGAAGACTGAAGCAAACTAAACGCAGGTTCCTTCTCTATCATTCTATAAGTCCTTGAGATGAACAGTTTAATGATTCTTTGATTTCAAATCAAATATAGATCACCCTGTTTCCTTCTCTATCATTCTATGACTGCTTAAGATGAACAGTTGAATGATTCTTTCATTTCAAATCCAATATCATTCTATAAGTCCTTGAGATGAACAGTTTAATGATTCTTTGATTTCAAATCAAATATAGATCACCCAGGTTTCTTCTCTATCATTCTATGACTGCTTAAGATGAACAGTTGAATGATTCTTTCATTTCAAATCCAATATAGATCACCATGATTTATGGGACTCGAAACGAAATTGTTCAATCCATATCCAAGCTAGATTAACATGATCTATAGATTCGAAAACCAAACATTACAATGACGAGGATGTGGTTGGGAGATTCGAAAACTAAAAATGCAAAAATCTAAACTGTAAACATTATGAAAGCATTAATAAATTGGTAAGTGAGACTATAAAGAAGTTCTATAACCAACTTAAAACTATAATGAATTATCAGCATATGTGACAATATAAAACTGCAAAAGATTTAAGTAAAACACCTACACTGAACGAAGAGAGACGTTTTAAGACTATTCCTGCAATCCTCTGAGTTTTATTCATCAAAGCATTCTTCTCACTACAGCAATGGGGTTCTATATATAGGCATACAAACTTGCAATTCAAACCTATGAAAGAATAAAAGTAACATTAGGTAAAGCCACATTAACCCTGGGTCAACATGAAGGTGCCTAAAGTCTCTGGTCTTATCCCTGGGGTGCAGGGACCTTTGGTTTTCAGTTTTTATTTTTATTTTTAATGCTGTAGGGCAGCAGGCTTCAAATTTGAAGCCTTCAGGGCCCTTCAGAGGCCATTTTACACGGCATAGAAGGTCACTTCAAATTTTACCATGCAAAAAAAAATTAATTTCATGGTAAGCCTTTCGATAATTAAATTAATCACTACTGTTTAAAATTGCAATAGAAGGGTAACTTCAAATTTCACCCATCGACAGTTTTCAGTGGGAAATTGGGAATGTGGCTACTAGCTAGGTGACTTGGGAGTGGGACTCTGTTACTCTCCAATATCCACGTGTTCAATCATCCATGGATCATGGACCATTGGGCCTCTAATAATATCATTGACCAACTTACGTGGACGAGCTTACACTGAGAAGCCCATGGCTTGAACGCTTCTAAGTTCTCGTGTTTGCAGCGAGCGCTTACATGTTTAACACATTTAATGGAAGCAACAAATTTATTAAACCTGGTTGGTGGCTCATACATGTTGTTCGTAGTGGGATTACCAAGTTACCAGTTATCACATACCAAATCGTGAATTCTGACTCAGTGAGTTAATTGAGTATTCAATGTATAATATATTATGTTAATGTGCCCCGAATTTGGCATTTCAGACAAAATCCACAATCTAGAAACTTCTTGTAATGTTGCAGGCTACTGCTCCTGCCGTGGCCCGTACCCACAACCATGCGTTTTCTTTGTTGTATCAAGTTAATCCTACCGTCTACGGCTCCCAACCTCACACCCTATGTTTTCTTTAATGTATCAAGTCAATCCCGCGGCTCCCAAGTACCACCTTGTGTTTTCTTTTTTGTATCAAGTCAATGCTTGAATTCCATGCTTCCATGGCTCCGACCATCAATATATAATATTACATGAATACAAACAAGCTTTATCTTATACCCCTACTCCACTGTGGTCGAGCTACTTCCAATTTCCACCTACCCTATCTCCTCCAGTCCTCCAGGAGAGTTTGCGGAGCGAAGCTACCAATGCCATCCTGCCATAAACATATATAAATAAATTCGTTTTCTTTGAGGAGCTCAACTTCAAGACTAGCTAGATTGCCGACATCGTATGAATTTACAGGTATGTACATCATTTTATCCATTCATGATCCCATCAATTATTTAAAAATTTTGTTATTTGATTAAAATTCTGTAACTTCAAAGTTCAAACACAATATTATTATTTGACTGAAATTTTGTTACTTCAAATGGGCCTTGAAGGCTTTAAATTTGAAGCCTGGACCCGAGAGTGGGTTTGTCACAAATCTACGTCAAAGGCTGTTTAGAACGACATTTATCAATTCCGAACTGTAGCAACAACAACAATTGATTCTTTCTTCATATGTCCTGTGTATACGCATATGATTCCATGTGCTCTTTGCCTTTCCCTATTTTCCATTGTCGCCCGATCGAAGCTCTTGAGAATTTAGCTGCCCATTAACTTTCCTGAAATGGAGGGGACAAGGAAGACCATTGTTTTCACTCTGAAACCGAGTTCTTCCCCGTTCACCTTCCACTGGCCATGGTTGCATCCCTACGGGAAATAGGTGTGCGCAGTGAACCCACCATCTTTACCCAAAAGCCTGGGGATTTGAGGAAGTTCCCACTCTGCCAACCTCCATGCATCTACTTAATGAGTTAGATCAAGAATCCAGTTGTATCTAAAACTATATTACGTGAGTTGTTTTCCCCAATTGCTCAGTCGTCGAATCGACACCTTCCTCTAGTACACGGTTTAAGATTCTTGGTATTTTTAATATGAAGACCACCGATGCTACTACACTTACAATCTGCGTTCGACTATACGAACTGGGACAAAAATGTTTTTGTAATCTTGATTTTTAGAACAATAGTGGTACTTTACCTTTTGATTTTGTTTCCCTTATCGACTAGTATGGAATAAAACAAGAACTTCAACCATCTATGCATCTCCTCTCTACTTGGTCTACCTACGTTTCACTTATGCTTCACAAGTTACAACCCATCCTCTACTCCATCATACCATAGATTTAGTATGTATAACAAGATCTAGGGGGAGGGCTATAGAGAAGAAGCATCCAGGGTCCTTAATTAGCTATTGAGAACAAAATTTTCCTAGAGTCGGATAGTTCTCTTTGCTCAAACCATAACATACCATGTAACATGTAAGGAGTGCTTAAACTTATTCTATCCCAAGTACGTGTGGCATTCATAGTGTTGAATGAAAAATTAAAACATATATTTTTGTCATTGGCATTCAATTATGCTGTAGGGTACACAATTAGAGTGACAAAGAATCTTGCTATTAGTTTTCAATCCAATCCAAGTTCTTTGTTGAACTGTTCTCTCTAATATACTTGTGTGAAGGAGGATTATAAATGGAAACACAATTGTTTGATAGAGGTGCAAGAAAGTGAATTATGGTCCTCAATTCAACAAAGTTAAAAAAAGTTACCATTCAGATTCTTTCCCTTCACCCTTTTTACTACCTTTCTGCATACATCTCTATTGTTCACTAATTTAGTAATAGATACAGACCAAACTCAACGTCTAATGTTTTTGGCTTATGAAACAATTTATTCCTTTTTTTCTTACAGTATCATTTTTTCCATTGTTAAGTAGGCTATATTTTATGTAGGCTAGAAGTTATATTAGTTTGAAGAACGCTAGTGATTTACAAAGATTGAACTTTTCCAAGAATAAGCATCAGGTTGCTTTTAGAAGAGTTGAAGAACCCACTTCTTCATCGAGCTTGTAGTGTTTGAAGCAGCCTAGGAACCCATTTTAAGAGGTATTAAATATTATTATATTCGTTACAAGTTGGATTGGAATTGGGCTATCAAGCTAACTGTAGTTGATGCAGAAAAAAAGATCTATAAATTTTGGTTATGGCAATTCACACTAAACATCTGGAAAGTGGATTTTCTATGTGTCTCCTAAGTTATGTTTCACTAATAAATTCCTCATGTTCAAGCAAATCATGAAAAAGTAAAATAGTATTAATTTTGGCTGTAAGGATGAAAGTTGGATTGGAGTGGGGTTAGCAAGTTATATTATACTGGTTAAAAGTTTAGGAGGCAAGATCAATTTGGAAAACTGTTAAGATGGCAAAGGTGGCATAGTGGCCTAGAGACGGAGCCGCTAGATCGTTATATGACATTTATAACGTTCAGTGCTGCTATATCCACTGCAAAATAAAGCCTCTCTACTTTACTACTTAAGTAAACATTGAAATTTTGATGTACTAGTACATTTTCAAATGAAAAGAATGATTTATTTTTACACTGCAGCATTGAAGGATTCAATATCTCATAGCCCTTCAAAGTGAAATGGGACCCACCCTTCAATTTTGATCTAGGGGGCGTTGATATTGGCCACCGACAATGGTTTGCATTGACCCTGGGTCAACATGACGGTGCCTAAAGTCTCTCGTCTTATCCCTGCGGTGCAGGGACATTTGGTTTCCAGTTTTTTTTATTTTTAATGCTGTAGGGGACGTTGATATTGGCCGCCGACAATGGTTTGCATTGACCTATATATAATATAAAAAAAAGATAATTGGCCAGAGTACAAAGTTATGAACTTTGTAGCATACAGGGTGGCTGCCAGGGTGAACACTATTCAGCTTGTTGCAGGTCATTTAATGCCACTGCAGTGGGCTTGTTGATCCTTGACCTGTTGATAGTTGAATATTAAGATATTTACTTAAGATCCAAGGATCAATAGGCCCACTGCAGTCGCATTAAATGGTCAAGGATCAACAGGGTCACTGCAGTGGCATTAAATGGTCTGCACTGGCGGGTCATTTAAAGCCACTGCAGTGGGCCTGTTAATCCTTGGATATTAAGTTATTTACTTAAGATCCAATGATCAACAAACCCACTGCAGTAGCATTAAATGATGGACAAAAGTTGTTGGCAAAAGCGAGACTTGAATCACCTGGCTGCTCCATTAATTTTATGCACATTCAATCCAAAGCCCGCCATTTCTGCTTCTATAAAACTGTTTCCAGAATTACCACAAAAATAAAGGAAAAGTAAGTAAAACCTGTGGATTTGCATATAAGCAGGTGGGAAACTTTGGCTTGAATGCGTGCGCCACACCTTGTCCACCATTGCTTTATAATCGCTTGATTACCGAACTCATTTCTTATTGTTTTGTTTTTCGAGTTGCCTCGACACAAAAGACACGGTTTTGTGTTGTTGTCTCATAGTTTTCTCAGACACGGTTTTGTCTTGTTGTCCGAGAGCTTTCTGCTTTTCGCTTGTTATTATCTCATAGTTTTATCTTCGGTGTTTGAGTGCACGAAATGGGTTCCAGCACATAGCGTAAATGAGTTGTATGCTCAGAGTTTTCAAATCATGGAGATTACATTGAGAATAGGGATCGGATCATCTTCTTGTCGTTTCGTTTTACATATTTTGGGTCGTGGACTCGTGATGCACTGCAAATTTATAAAGCCTGCAATTAAAGGTTATATCGCAGAATGATGGATAAGCAAGTACTCAAGTCATTTGTGCTGTAAAGTAAAATCTGATGCCTCATAAATTATTAAATGGAGAATGTTAATAGTACGTAAAGGCTGCCATTAAAAAGACCTCACGCAGAATGACTGATAAGCAAGTACTCGAGTCATTAGTCCGTAACGGCTGCCATTAAAGGGCAGAGAGTGCATTGTCTTGTCAAAGTAAAATGTTTGGATAATGTACATACTTTATAAATTATAAATCATAAATAAACAAGAATCAGATGGTGGCAATGTATTGTTAAAGAGGAACTAGAGTCAGATGGTGGCAATGTATTGTAAAAGAGGAACTAAGTAAAAAGTTTGGTTTATGTGAACTACAATTTTAAGTTTTAAGTGATTGTCTATTATTGTGAGGCCACCAAGATTAATATAGCATATATTACTTGGGACAACAATTCAAAAGAGGCTAATATGGAGGATGGAGCCATAGCTTTAAAGCAATAGGAGGATTAACTTTTTGGTTAAAATATTCTTGCAATAAAAACCAACGAGCTTTCAAGTGCATGAGCTTTGCCTTTATGTGTTCCATGACCACTTCCACTTACTATTGTGCTTTTCATAGAACACAGGAAAATAAACTATAAGTTTATCTTGGCAAGAGGAAAGCTGCACAAGCCATATAGACAATTACAATAGGAAGGAAGGAGATTTTAAAAAATAGTCGAGGAAAAAGTATGGTATGTAAAAAAAATGCAAAGTAGAGTACAGAAACTAGAAACTAAAAATAGAAATATAATATTAATATAATGGTGCCTTTCATTTTAAGTTGTGTCAATTTTTTCTTATATATTATATAAAACAATTTCCTTTCATTAAATTTAACCCTTTTTTTTCTTATATACTATATTAAACAATTTCCTTTCATTAAAATTAGCCTTATCCTTTTGACAGGATCTTGATATATGATCTATTTAAAAAATAAAACTTAACTGTTTAGCAATAATATGGCAACCGCAAAACTCATCACATATCCTCCAGATTTCTATACAAATTGAACCTTAGAAAAAAATAAAGTGGAGATTTAGCAAAAGACTACAATTAAATTGAATAAAACAATCAACACTGAACATTCTTATTTATTCACAATAAAAACTTATTTATGCATAGGAAAAATTTATTGACGAAAATTAAAATGTTAAGTAACTTAACTTGTAGAGAGACCTCATGCAGATTTTGAATTTGAAATTATGAGAACTCCATAGTGACGGCTTCTTTGGATGGACATTTGCAAATAGTTCAAGTGAGGGCATGGATGTGAAACCTTGCATTGTTGATGAAGACGACGCATAATCATTTTGGAATATTATTTGAGATTTAAGTCTTTACTTTTCATAGTGAACAGTGGCATTTGCAAAAAATAATTAAAGTTGTTACAAGGTTTTCATACAAATGACTAATAATGATCTTAATAGTGATAATGGTGGGTCAAAGAATTGCAATTATGAAACTAAATCTATTGGCTCATTACTTAAATTATCAATTTCTGAGTTCGTACAAAGTTAGAGGTGCCGTGCAGTGTAGAGGTGACGTGCAGTGTATATGCAACTGTAAAGAAAATAGCTTGAAAGACTAATTAAGGAAGACACTAAATGTAAAGCAACAACTCAATCTAGGAAAACTTGAGATGCTAATTAAGAAAGACTAGAAATGTAAATCTACCAAAGGATGGAAATCTAATTTATGAAAGCATAAATCTAATTTATGAAGGTAGAAATCTGATCTATGAAAGCATGAATCTAATCTAAATTAAAGCATGAATCTACTCTAGGAAATCATGAATCTATTCTATAAAAGCAAGAATCTTTATATGAAAGCAAGAATTTATTCTATGAAAGCATGAATCTAAACTATGAAAGCTTGAATCTATTTTATGTAAGCATGAATCTAACTAAATAAAAGCATGAATCTAATTTATGAAAACATATAAAATTAATCTAATTAAAGAAAACATGTAACTTCATCTAACTAATTTAATATTGTAAGAACCGAATACACAACAATATGAAATGACTAATATGTTTGTAAGAAAAACGATTATCCAGAAAATACAGTAATGTAACATGAAAGTACAAAAATGTTACAGGAAACTAGGGAAGACATTACATGAAACTACATAAATGTTACACGAAACTAGGGAAGACATTACAGGAAACTACAGAAACATTACAGGAAACTACAGAAACATTAAAGGAAACTATGAAAACGTTAGAGGAAACTACAGGAAAGAAAAACGTACGGAATCAAATGAAACAACCTAAAATAAATTAAATGAAAGATATGCACAGGTTCTGAGTCCTTCCCTTGAGTTGTACCAACCCAAGGAAGCTCTTAGAATCCCTGCTTAAGCAAGTATACTAAAGATGGAACAAAAATAGCTTTTATTCATTAAAAGTATGCCATTAAAATAGGGTAGCAAGTTGCCCCTTACAAATTCGCCTTGACCAATAAGAGAGAAAAAATGAAATGATAAGAGAAGAATAATAATAGAAGATTTCCATCATGCTATTAGATTCACAATTATTTATACAAGAATAACTAAAAACTGCTCATGCAAATTAGCTCCTTGATTTGTAGAAGTAGTCCTCGTTAACTAGTAATCTGCATGCAGCAAGATGGTGGGATTACTTTCCCCTCTTTAGAAATTCGACTTGGCCTCCATTATTTTGACTTCGGATGATGTTGAGTCCTTCTTCCATGTGTTGGCAGCTCGTGAGAATAATCAGCACTTGAGAAAGCTATCCATTCAATTAGCTCCTTGATTTAAGGAAAAAGTGCTAGTTAACTAGAAATGTGCATGTTGATTTTGTGTGATTAATTCCCCTCTTAGGAATTCGACTTGCCTCTATGATTTCACCTTTCCTTTATGATTTCACCTTTCGATGATCTAGATTCCTTATTTATGCACTGGAAGCTCATAGGGAACATTATTAAACAATGCCTAGATATTCATTAAAGCAAACACGCATCGGCTTTTAGGAAAAAATGTCATAAAGTTAAATTTATCTTGTGATTTTAATTCCTTATTCCTCCTCGTAATTCTTTTATGTTCCATTAGATGAGGGAAATAATGTGTCTTTTTAGGGGCCAATCATATGCCCCAAACTTTAATGTTTTGCATGTCCTCATGCAACAAAACAATTCCTGGAAGCTGGTCACTGTCACCCAAGAGAAAGAAAGATCCTAGTTGTTGATTGTGTTTTTCTTACAATATCAAACATGTTTCTTTGTGCCCTCTCAATTTTGTTTTCTTATTTTTTATTTTATTTTATTTTTCTCTTAACCACTAGTACCAAGACATGTAAATATGCAAAGTGATGGGCTTAAGATCCAACATGTACACTTTATTACAATTGATTTTATCATAACTTGTGATCCAACAAGATGCATTTGATCACATTTGATTTTCTTAATATGCAAATTGAATTCATAAAATAGAAAGTCTCAACTTGCCTTCCCCAACTCTATTTTCGATGCTCGAATATTAATCTAGAACATAATATATGGATTCCGAATGAATACAATCATCAACTCATTTTTCAATGCCATCAACAATTTTCAAACTTCATAATATACCTTTTGGCCTTGCATGCTTGTTTAAATGAATAAATTAACATGGATTAGAAAGTTACCTAGTTTCCAACTATACCAATATAGCATAAACCGCGCAAGGGATCTACATTTGAGTGCTTCATAAACTAAGTGACATGTCTTCCCTTTGTCCTTGTCCATGTCTAATTGCCAAATTCCTGAATTTGAAGTATAACAATTCTCCAAATCATTTCCAACTATACCAATATTAAGGTAGGGAATACGCAGTTCTAGTGATACGCATTGTTTTAAATAAAGATATATTTCCCTTATATTATGGATACTTCTAGATTTCACTAAGAGCACATTTGTTATCATTTTAAATACTTCGTTATCATTTCTAAAATTTATTATTGGATTAATACTATCTTTTCTAACATTGGTTATTAGAGCACTTTGTTTATTGGATGAAAGTACATGTGTTATGCTTTTAGAAAGTTTCAATTAAAGAAATAGACAAAGTAAGAAGAGGGTATTAAAGTTTTATTGTTGAATATACTATTCAATCTACATCAATTAATAAATTTGATGGTGAATTGTTTTTATCTTTGGAAATTGATGGTGATTGCTTTTATTTTTAGAAATTGAAAATGGAGATGATGCTTATTCAAGAAAATTTATATGAAAGTGAAGTATTGTATGTCCTTTTTGCTAATTTGTTTATGATTTGTGGGACTAGCCTATGATATAAGTCATCAAAATCACCAGAGGATCGCACCTGCCAAGGCCACACAAACCCATATCATTGATGGATTTTCAAGTGTCTCCTCTCAACTTCCTTGTGGGGTTCAAACTTGGGTCACCATGTAGAATGAGGCCCATCGAAACCAACCATGTTAGCAAGGTTTGACTTAAGGACATGGATGTGGGATTTGATCCACTTATGTGTGCATGAATCATGAGATCATTTTATACAATCTCTCTAGGTGCAACCACACGTTTGACCATTACCTCAAGGTGACCCCATGGCTTCACGCTAGGCCTTCATGGGAATTTTACTTTTTCCACTAGAGTGGAAAAATCCTTACTTTTCACCAATGGATCCAACCCATTTGGGATTTTAATTTGAAGGACATTAGGGTGGGATTTGACCTACTTATGTGTGCATGAGTCACGAGATCATTTAATACATTATCTTTGGAAGCAACCACACATCTGACTACTACCTCAAGGTGACTCCATGGCTTTAGGCCAGTCCCTCATCGAAATTGAATCTTTCTCATTGGTTAAAATCTTATGTCTCTTCACTAATAGATCCAACCCATTTGGGAAATTGAAATATTGCATATTAATAGAGCAACTATGTCCAAAAAAATCTTCAGATAATTTTAATTTAATGAATTAAAAATATATAAGTTATATATTTAACATAAAGTATTATTGGGAGTCCTCTTCAACCATGTAAACATATCATCATACATTAAGAAACTGGATTATATCAACGTAAATTTAAATGTGAATAAAATACATAAGTGATAACACATACACAATAAATGATTAGTTGAAGAGGGTACAACTGTTTCAACCATCTCCTTGATTATATAATTTACCCTTAAAGGATGAATACAAACTTGGTTCCTAATTATGAGGAGATATAAATGTAGTGCTACAAAGAAGAACTCAGATCTCCCATTGGATTGGTGAGGACAACTGAAATATGTAGAAGCAAATAACTATTCATTTACCCTAAGATCTATTCATCATTTTCCAAGAGTTTAAAGCCAAGGGAAGGAGGAACATGAATACCCAATGTAGTGTGATAGTTTGACGAGCTTTGGACCTTTAATGCTTGCTTACTTGCTACTCCAACTACTCTCCAAATCACTTGCACATAATCAAAGCACATACTCTTCTCATTCCTTAAGCATAAAAACTCATAAAATAAATATCAATTAAGATCATATTCATTACCAAAAACAACAAAAAGTTATTTGGAAAACTGAATTTACCAAAACAACAAAAAGTCATTTAGAGAAACTAAATTTACTTATATTGAATCAAGATGAAAAACAATTTACTTACATCCTCACAACTTAAGTTACTAACCTCCAGTAAAATCTAAGTTATCTCTCCCTCACTCTTATCATCACTAAAGTCCCAACAGAACAAAGACTAATTTTATTTATCCAACATTTTGGCATCTCTTTACTATCCAAATTGTCCTCCCAAGTCCTACCCCAAATGGAGTCTTATATAGTTTTTGATTGGGTGGAAAATGTACTGTTTTTATTTTTTACATGATATTATAATATATTTATGTTTTGATTATTTTATATTTCATATCAGGTTTCTTAATATTACTATGTCAGAGTGGATTTTTGCATAGATTAATGTTTGAGATGCATAAATTTATTTATGATGTTAACATATTTAACTTATTTAGACATCTAAAAGTGAATGATGATGTTAGCATATTTAGACATCTAGAATTGAATGACGGAAGATAGGAATATTGAATGATGGTAGGTTTCTCAATATTAACTATATCACAATGGATCATGATGAAAGATATGAATATTGAATGATGGTAGGTTTTTCAATATTAACTATATCACAATGGATCATGATGGAAGATATGAAGATTGAGTAATGATAGGTTTCTCAATATTAACTATATCATAATGGATCATTTCATAGATTAATGTTTGAGATGCATTACTTTATAAATGATGATGTTAGCATATTTAGACATCTAGAATTAAATGATGGAAGATATGAATATTGAGTAATGGTAGGTTTCTCAATATTAACTATATCACAAAATGGATCCTTACATAGAGATACATAAATCTATTCATGATGTTAGCATATTTAGACATCCAAAACTGAATGATGAAGAGATGAATATCTAGTGATGGCAATGACAAATCATACATCATTATTTCAATGTTGCTCAAAGTTTTGAATACCAAAATTATTGATTGAATATATTTTGGAAAGTTAACAATGTGAAACAAGGAGAAAGAGAGAGCGAGAACAAGAGAGTGCGCTTACATGTCCTTACATGTCAAGTGGTTATAAATCAAAATTGATACACATATTGGATATATAGATATGCTATGGCCTTGGTATATCTCTTGACAGAAACCAAGATGCTCCATCAAATCAAATACATCTACCCAATGGCACCAATCTTTTCCTCCGTCTTCATGTTCTGGTTTACCATGCTTGGTTTGTGGATTGTAACAATTCCATCCATCCAAATAGGAACTATAATACATATAATAAACCCATATACTCTCTAAATGAATGTCACAGGAGTATCAGTATTGAAAATCAGTGCATCTAACTCTACACAAAACATTGGACACAATTTCCCATTGCATGGCATTTATATTTATCGAAGGATTACAAAAATACCTATATTGATATTATATTTGTATCCTAGTTTGGAGAGCCCAGCTGATATAAATGAATCAGCTGTACGAATATTATTATCAACAAATAAAATATTCAAGTATGGTCATAAATATCAATCTCTGCAATAAATAAAAGTTTCTAATAACAAATTGCATCATCCAATGAACTTTTGCAAATACCTGTTAGGTTATCGATGGATAAAAATTCTTCAAATATAATATAATATAATATATATAATTTTTAATATTATAAATTTATTAAAAAATAATTATTAAAATAAATTAGATAAAAACATAATTTTTTATTTAATTTATAAAAATTACAATAAATAAAAGTTTCTAATAACAAATTGCATCATCCAATGAACTTTTGCAAATACCTGTTAGGTTATCGATGGATAAAAATTCTTCAACTATAATATAATATAATATATATAATTTTCAATATTATAAATTTATTAAAAAAAAATTATTAAAATAAATTAGATAAAAACATAATTTTTTATTTAATTTATAAAAATTAAAATAATGATTACTTCTGTAATAATTATTTAATTGATTCATATTTAAAATTTCAACCATTAGAATTGGAAATTGGAATGTAAAAGTTGGTGATAGAAAATAGAATAGCAACAGTTAACCACTGGAAAGTTTAAAAACTTAAATAAAACTAAATAAAACTTGCACTGTAACACAATTTCCTAAAGGATTTCCTCTTTGAAGTTCCAAAAGGATAAAAGGATTCCATGTTTGGAGTTCCAAAAGGATTTCATGTTTAGAGTTTCCAAACCTTTGCCAGGAATGCAACTTGAAAGTTAGACAAATTTCATTTCCTTCTTACTATTTCTCAAGTGAATTAAAACAATGGACAAGCTATATTCTGTTCCTCTTCTTTTTCAAATGATTCAAAACACTCGACATGGACGGGCTATTCAATATAACATCACTTTCTTCCAATATATACTAAAAATATTAAATAAATGTCCATTACATTAAAACCATTATTCGAACTTCAAATTTTGAACATTGTTGTGTAGTTTTCACTTAAAACGGCTTTGACGTTTGGAAGTGAAATTTGGACTTTCACTTTTGAAGATCTGATCGAATATAATAAGGAAACCCATGACGAAGGTTTGATCAATTCCAGGCTGCACCACAAGTCTCACTACATCGTTTCCTAATATGATCTTCGATGTCGCATGTTTTCGTGTTGCCTGCAGTACCATTCAATCAGTAAATCGATTAATACCCATTATATTCCCTGATGCTGTTTACTTTAATAATCATAACAGTTCAGTCATATTCGATGAAATCAGAGCACACCTGAGCAACAATTTCTCCGGAGCCACCGGATACTGTGAAGGAGGAGGTTGGCTTGCAGAGGGATCGACCCTTCATCCGATAATCGCAAAGCTTCGTACGATGACCTTTTGTCGACCTTAATACAACTTTGGCGGAGGTTTTGCTTGAGAACATTGCCGACGCCGACTTTATAACACTAAACGCTGACTTCTCACAGCCATGGCCATCTCCTCTGAATGCATCCCATCTCTTCCTACAATTCAATCTCTGTTTAACCCACAAACAAAATCATATTAGCAAATCTATAAAATGCGCTTAAAGTGAAAGACACTGGAATTAATGAATTGAGAAAAAGTACCTTGTGGCGCATAGTGAGAAGAACGTTCCCCGCAGCATCCATGAGAATGAGTTGCTCTAATTTGGCATCAGATGTGTAATCATCAACTCTGAACACCAGATTTCCAGATGAATCAAAACCTGTGTAGCCAGTGCCGTTGGTGAAGAGAGATCTCTTCCAAACGGTGAAGGTTGTGGGAGAGGGAGAAGGGCAGCTCAATACACAAAACTTATCGTCACGGCCATTGGAAACTGAAACTCTTGGGGGCGAGGGCAACGAGATGCCCGGAGGCACTGGCCAATAAAGTTTCACGATTATATAGAAGTCTTCTAAGACAAGGTGATGAAGAAAATGGAGCGTCAAGACTTTTAGAAGGGCCGCTGCTGCAGCACTCTGGGTTTTCAGAAGGGTTGCTGCTGCACTGTATACATTATGGGTTTTCAGAAGGGTTGCTGCTGCACTGTTATGGCAATTGAGCAGAAGACGGCTGCAAGGGTATTCAACCCACATGGTCCCACTCAAAAAATCGGGCTGATGACAGGCTTGCCAGACGAACAGAATCCAGTTAAACCCAAAAATTCGTTGGACGAACTTCCGAATTCTGGTATTTATTAGTCCAGAAAGCTCGAATTTGATAGCTATAATTGAAACAACACGTATATTAATATTTTTTTTTTAAATGTAAATAAATGAATCAGTATCAAATTGCAGAGTTATTAATACAAGTAGGTTAGGGCGTGGGATAACTGGCACTTAAATTGTTGGGCTGGCCATTTGTTCCCTAGATTTGGTTATAATAACGGGTAAAATTGTAGTTCCACCCCATTTACTGTGAAACTATGTCATGGAACTGGGCCAGTAGAGATTTTGGCTCATTGTAAGACGATCCAAATCGTCCAAATTCCAAAAAAATAACGATAAGGGATTGAAGTGTGTCTCGCCCGAAAATTTTCCATCACCGGCAGGGGGTGATTTGAGTGCCAGTTATCACAAGTGCTAAGTTACATGTTATCACTAATTTTGTTCTAATTAAACTAGTTGTTGGATAATTAAATCATTTTTGATGGATAACTAAAACTTATTTATCTATGATTCTCAGTTATTTTTTATATATATATTTTTTATTATTATTTATTTTGAATTTTTAAATATTGCCATAAAATCAATTTAAACAGTATACTTGTTTCAATGCAATCTATAAAAAACATAAATACTAATCCATTCCACATTTTAAAATATAAATACGTACTGATGTAACTATTTTAAATAATAAAATAATTTATTTTAAACATATATTAAAATTCTAAACTAAAATAATTTGTATGATATGGAAAAATCATTTATTTTTAACCCACTGAATTTAATGTGAAGATTAAAATGCCACTTTTGATTTTACATAATTCCAGTACTACATAAGAAATACATGTTTATTGTTTACTAAATTTATATTCTCAGTGGAGGATGTACCAAGACATTTTATGTTTTATAGTGAACGAATTATCAACTAATTATTTACTGAATTGAATGCGAATTAATACGAACAAAGGTCGATCAAATTGAATTTATGTAAGAAAAAATTTCAGGTTAATTTAAGTTATATAAGCTCATTCAAATATCGATCAGTGTGAGTCTGCACGCAAACTGTCACCACTATCTAGCACAGAAAGTTGGTGTGATCGATACTCTGGGTACAAAAATTTCTGAAAGTTAGTGTCGTCAATACTTTGGGCATTTGGGCTATTAGAATATCTGATGGTGAAGACATTGAGTTAGAATATCTGATGGTGAACACATTGAGCAAGGAGCTTAAAATGAATGGTTATAATGAGAAACAGATTAATAAGGTTTTTGTTAGCAGGGGAAATAATGATAACAGGGAAGACAGAATCATATTCCTCATCTAATGAGGAATATCAAGGTCTGTTTCTCCTTGTTTAAAATTATTAAAAATCTGTTAGGATCTACACAGTCAACTCCAGGCATCACAAAGGTGTGTATATACCATTCTTTGCTCTTTGTGGTGGGCAATATATCTGTGAAATAAGAAGATCATTCCAGGTGAGGCTGAGTGAGCATTGTCGGGATATTAGGCATAATCTATAAAACTATCAGTTCTGGTTGAGCATTCACAGAACACTGGTCACATGGTTTATATAAAAAATACAAAGCCATTATTAAAATACCAGTTTTAGTTGAGCATTCACAGAACACTCGTCATCTAAAAAATACTAAGTCATTATTAAAATAGATCAAATAGATCATTATGAGAAAATAAAAAGAAGTAATTAGTCTTGCAAATTGAATTAGTTAAATTTAAATAATTACACAAATAGGTGTTTAGATATTATCTTGAGATATTGGACTTCCTTGAGTGGATTAACAAGATTAACCTCAGTGTAACAAGTGTACAGTGGGGATTCATTTCATGGTCGTCTTATCTTGTTATGCTCAAATGCATCTTGATTAAGATTTAAATAATGGTTAAGAAAAGGGGCATGTTTATTAAATAGTATTTGTTTTATGTTTAAATTAATTAGTTTAATGTTTAGACTTTGTTTACCAACCAACCATATCCACAAAACTAAGCGGTTGGCTACCCCTATCTGTGTTCACTTGTGGCTGTGCTAGTTACATAGGTCTTTATATTTTAGAATTTTTGGTGTATTAACACCTTTGCACGAAGCTTAGTGTCTAGATTGACTTTAGAATTTCTGGTGTACCAAGACCTTTGTACCAAGCTTAGTGTCCAGATTGATTTTATGGCAGTCTTTCCAAATTTGAAATCAACAATTATAAAAAAAAAAAATCTAAAAAATGGATAACTGGTAGCTAAGTGGATAACTCTTAGCTGGATAATGGGTCGTTCATGGAAAACAAGCCCTGTTTAACTAGGAGGCAGGTGACAGGTAGCTGAGGCATAGACAAATAACTTATTCCTGGCACTTCATGGAAAACTAGTAGTTGCATGGATAACTCTTAGCTGGATAATGGGCAGTTCCTGAGAAACAACCCCTCTTTAATTAAGAGACAGGTGATAAAAGGCAGCTGAGGCATAGATAAATAACTTATTAGTGACACTTCACTTATGATCTATAAATGTTCAAGCAGTAACAATGCAGTCATCCAATAGGCCTGGTTATTCTGACCAAGCTTTATCTGATTTTATTAATTAGTGGAGTATGGGTGGCCAATCATTTAAACCTAAAAAAAACTGAGGATGATGAAGACTGAAGCAAACTAAACGCAGGTTCCTTCTCTATCATTCTATAAGTCCTTGAGATGAACAGTTTAATGATTCTTTCATTTCAAATCCAATATAGATCACCCAGAAAATCTCTATCACTCTATGACTGCTTAAGATGAACAGTTTAATGATTATTTCATTTCAAATCCAATATAGATCACCATGATTTATGGGACTCGAAACGAAATTGTTCAATACATATCCAAGGTAGATTAACATGATCTATAGATTCGAAAACGAAAAATGCAAAAATCTAAACTGTAAACATTATGAAAGCATTAATAAATTGGTAAGTGAGACTTTAAAGAAGTTCTATAACCAATTTAAAACTATAATTAATTATCAGCATGTGTGACAATATAAAACTGCAAAAGATTAAGTAAAACACCTACACTGAACGAAGAGAGACATTTTAAGACTATTCCTGCAATCCTCTGAGTTTTATTCATCAAAGCATTCTTCTGACTACAGCAATGAAGGTTCTATATATCGGCATACAAACTTGCAATTCAAACCTATGAAAGAATAAAAGTAACCTTAGGTAAAGCCACATTAACCCTTGGTCAACATGACGGTGCCTAAAATCTCTCGTCTTATCCCTGCAGTGCAGGTACATTTGGTTTTCAGTTTTTTTATTTTTAAAATGCTGTTACCGACAATGGTTTGCATTTACCTATATATATTAAAAAAAATATTTTTTAGTTTTTTTATTTTTAAAATGCTGTTACCGACAATGGTTTGCATTTACTTATATATAGTAAAAAAATATTTTTTAATTTGGTCAGAGTACAAAGCTATATACTTTGAAGCACACAGGGTGGCCTGACACTATTCAGCCTACTGCAGGTCATTTAATGCGGCTGTAGTGCGTTTGTAGTGCGTTTGTTGATAATTGGATTTTAGGTAGCTTAAGATCCAAAGATTAACCAGCCCACTGCAGCTCTATTAAATGACCTGCAACAGATGAATAGTGTTACTAGACAGACAGGGTTGGCGTTGGCGGCGAAGAGTAGGCTTGCCTCACCAGGCTGCTCCATTAATTTTCTGTACATTCAATCCAAGGCCCGCCATTTCTGCTTCTATAAAACTGTATCCAGAATTACCACAAAATACAGGAAAAATAAGTAAAACCTGTGGATTTGCATATAAGCAGGTATAAGCAGGTGGGAAACTTTGGCTTGAATGCGTGCGCCACGTATAATCGCTTCATTATCGAACTCATTCCTTATTGTTTTGTTTTTCGAGTTGCCTCGACACAAAAGACACGGTTTTGTGTTGTTGTCTCATAGTTTTCTCAGACACGGTTTTGTCTTGTTGTCTAAGAGTTTTCTCCTTTTCGCTTTTTATTATCTCATAGTTTTATCTTCGGTGTTTGAGTGCATGAAATGGGTTCCAGCACATAGCGTAAATGAGCCGTATGCTCAGAGTTTTCAAATCATGGAGATTACATTACGAATAGGGATCCTATTTTGGGTCGTGATGCACTGCAAATTTATAAAGCCTGCAATTAAAGGTTATATCGCAGAATGATGGATAAGCAAGTACTCAAGTCATTTGTTCGGTAAAGTAAAATCTGACGCCTCATAAATTATTAAATGGAGAATGTTTTTATTAGTAGGTAAAGGCTGCCATTAAAAAGACCTCACGCAGAATGACTGATGAGCAAGTACTCGAGTCATTAGTCCGTAACGGCTGCCATTAAAGGTTCTCTTGCAGAGAGTGCATTGTCTTCTCAAAGTAAAATGTCTCGATAATGTAGACACCTTATAAATTATAAACAATAAACCCGAGCCAGATGGTGGCACTGAGGATTTGGAAACAACCACAAGTGCACAAGCCAATCTGCAGGAAGGAGATTTTAAAAAATAGTCAATGGTTCTCTTAAAGGAGGAATGCAATATAAAGTACAGAAACTGAAAATGGAAATATAATATTAATATAATGGTGCCTTTCATTTTATGTTGTGTAAGAGTTTATACCTGTCAATATTTTCTTATGTACTATATAAAACAATTTCCTTTCATTAAATTTAACCTTATTTTTTTCTTAAATATTATATTAAACAATTTCCTTTCATTAAACTTAGCGTTATCCTTTTGACAATATCTTGATATATGATCCATTTAAAAAGTAAAACCTAAGTATACATAAAGTGGAAATTTCGCATAGAGACTACAATTAAATTGAATAGAGCAATCACCAGTCAACATTCTTATTTACTTACAAAAAAAGTTTTTTTATGCATAGTAAAAATTTATTGACAAAAATTAAAATGTTAAGTAAAGTAACCTGTAGTTTGAAAATAAGAGAACTCTAGAGTGACGGCTTCTTTGGATGCACATTTGCAAATAGTTTAATTGAGGGCATGGATGTGAAACCTTGCAATGTTGATGAAGACAATCGGTAATCATTTTGGAATATTATTTGAGATTCAAGTCTTTATTTTTCACAGTGAATAGTGGTATTTGTAAAAAAAATTTAAAGTTGTCACAAGGTCGTCACACAACTGACTAACAAAATGATAGTGGTGGGCCAAAGAATTGCAATTATAAAATTGAATCTATCGGCTCATTACTTAAATTATCAATCCAGGAGTTTGTACAAAATTAGAGGTATGTACACTGTATATGCAATTGCAAAGGAAATAGCTTGAAAGACTAATTAAAGAAGACAGTAAATGTAAAGCAACAACTCAATCTAGGAAAACTTGAAATGCTAATTAAGAAAGACTAGAAATGTAAATCTACCCAAGCATGGAAATCTAATTTATGAAAGCATGAATCTAATTTAAATAAAAGCATGAATCTAATCTAGGAAACCATGAATCTAATCTAGGAAACCATGAATCTATCATATAAAAGCATGAATCTAGTTTATGAAAGCATGAATCTAACCTATGAAAACGTGAATGTATTTTATGAAAGCATGAACCTAACTAAATAAAAGCAAGAATCTAATCTATGAAAGCATGTAAAATTAATCTAATTAAAGAAAGCATGTAAATTCATCTAACTAATCTATTTGTAAGAAAAATGATTATCCGAGAAACATGAAACTATTGAAACGTTACAGGAAACTACAACAAGAGAGAAAAAAAGGAAATGATAAGAGAAGAATAATAATAGAATCTTTCCATCATGTTATTAGATGCACAATTATTTATATAAGAATAACTAAAAACTACTCATGCAAATTAGCTCCTTGATTTGTGGAAGTAGTCTTGGTTAACTTATAATCTACATGCAAGTTGGTGGGCCTCGTGAGAATAATTGACACTTGATAAAACTATAGATTCAATTAACTCCTTGATTTAAGAAAAATGTGATAGTTAACTAGAAATGTGACTTGGCCTCTATGATCGTTCTTGAGAAATAAGAGGGGACATAATCCCTTAAATATCTCCACCAAAGTGTAGTGAAGTGATGAGCTGATTTTTGTAACTTGATCTCTTTCACTTAGCTTTTATATAATCCCCCTCTACAGCTTCATCACAAATGAATAATAATTTGAAAAATATTAGCTCATGAATAAATCAAATAAATAAAAAAATAGGGAATATTACTAAACAATGTCCAGATATTCATTAAAGCAAACACGCATTGGCTTTTAGGAAAAAATGTCATAAAGTAAAAATTATCTTGTCATTTTAATTCCTTATTCCTCCTCATAATTCTTTTATGTTCCATTAGATGGGCCAAATAATGTGCCTTTTTAGGGGCCCATCATACGTCCCAACTTTATTATTTTGCATGTCCTCATGCAACAAAATAATTATTGGGAAGCTGGTCACTGTCATGCAAGAGAAAGAAAGTTCCTAGTTGTTGATTGTGTTTTTTCTGCAGTATCAAACATGTTGCTTTGTGCCCTCTCAATTTTTTTTTATCTTATTTTATTTTTTATTTTATTTTTTTCTTAACCACTGGTACTAGGATTGTAAATCTGCAAAGTGATGGGATTAAGATCCAACATCGTGCACTTTACTACAATTGATTTTACCATGACTTGTGATCCAACAAGATGCATTTTATCACTTTTGATTTTCTTCATATGCAAATTGAATTCATAAAATAGAAAGTCTCAATTTCCTTCCCCCCAACTCTATTTCGATGCCCACATCAAATATTAGTGTGGACCATAATATCTTGATTCCGAATGAATACAATCCCCAACTCATTTTTCAATGCCATCAACAATTTTCAAACTTCTTGATATACCTTATAGCCTTGCATGCTTGTTTAAATGAATAAATTGACATAGGTTAGCAAGTTGCCTAATTTTTTTTACCATTTGAATGATTGCATGTAGGCTGATCTTTGAGATGACTGAGGATTGAAAAAATTAGTTTTGGAGTTGCATCAATTGATTTCATGGATGGGATGGCTCACTTGAAAGAATGAGGATTGCCTCTCTTGAAATATCCAAATTGGGATTTGATCTCTTGAAAACTCCTCCCTTGGAATATTTTGTTTCCAATTCTGCTTTTCTGGCTTTCCTGGATGCAGGTCTATAATTGAAATGTTTGACCCATTTATACACCTTACTTTTTGATGAAATCTTATCAGGTCATAAAGGAGGCTATCCTCTACATCTTGTAAAAATTTGAAGTCTTGCTTCCATGTCATTAACGATTAACACTCAAAATACTAGCATGTACCAGATTTACCTTCATATCCCCATGCTTCGTGTACGTGATTGTATTTAAATATTTTTGACACTCTTATACTCACTCTTTTTTCTATGAAACTGTATAGGTAGATAGATAAATGTCCCCTCTATACCCTTGAAAATATCTCAAATATTTATTTCATACCAAGACAGACTAATGATCAAAATACCTTACCCATGTCAAAACTACCTTCAAATTTGCAAGCCTATTGTATATGACTGTAATTAATTTTTTTACTCTTCTTTAACTCATCCATTTTTAAAAAAATTGTATGAGGAGATAGAGGAACATGTTCTCTACACTCTCAAATTGTTTTCAGACCTTGGTTCTGTAATGTCTCCCATTTTGACCCTTATAATATTTTGGGCTATAATGTAAATAATGTATGCATATTATGTATGATTCCTAGCGTGGAGCTCAAGGCCAAGGCCCCGCTAGTGAACGCTCGATCTAGAAGAGGCAAGTATTTCAAATTATGCTACCCATGTGCTAGTGAACCATGGGAATTGTAAATATGCATTTTAATATAAAATCCCACAACTAGCTATGTAATGCAACAAGAGATGGGGGCATGATGTTACAAGGAAATTGGGAGGGAAATATTCAAACCCTTGAGCCAATCAAGTCAAGCTAAGTGTCAATGAGAGAACCCATGAACCCTCAACTACCCATGTTGACTTTTGTATCCAATCATTTACTCTCCCAAGAGTTGGTTGAGGTAGTTAATGCCTTGGGGAATGGAGAGGTATGGCTGTCCAAATTCGAGTATGGGCAAGCCACCCTTCCTAGATTTTCGTGTTTGGCTTCTTGGGCAAGAAAGGAGCCTCAAAATTTCCCGCAAGTCACTATTCAACCATCAGTCTTTCTACCTCATGAGTTTAGAGCTACCTGGGTGTTTTTCTCCATGGTTTTGCTGTGTCTTTCTTTAATCTCCTAGCTGGGAAGGGCATTTTTGTGTTGTGTAACAGTGGGGAAGAAAGGGAAATTGATTTGGGGACCATAGAGGCTGTTTTGACTCACTGATTGCTTGTATATCTATGGGAGAAATTGTTTTCTTCCCTATGGACGATTTTCCCTCTCACAAATCCATTTTTGTTGTGCCTACGTTTTGGGGAAAACCCCTATCCATTTAGTTCCTAAGTCCCACTGCTGAAAGTGTGTTCCAGAGCCCATATCTGAGTTTTGGGTGCAAGAGAATGCAGGGGTTGAGTTGGGTATCCATTGCTTTGGGCTGTGTTATGCTTGAGGGTTCCCTTTTCCTTGTAGATATCATGCCCAGCTCAGGGGTGCTCTCTGAGTGCTGAAAGAATATAGGTTGGGCAGAGACCTATGGTTGGGAGGAATGTTGCAGCGACATAGCTAGTTGTTTGGGACAATTGCACAACAAAGATAGGTGTTTTTCTGCCTATGTGTTTTACCTCTGTAGTGTTTAAATTAATGACTGTTATTGATATATTGAGTGCATATGAAAACATGTGTGTGGATGAGTTTATTTCCGCTGTGCATATTTGTTTGATTTACATCTGCACACATTTGTTTTTAACTGTATGCATCTAATGAATTGGCTGAGTTTTATGAAAAGCCCCATAGAATGGCATCAGGTTCCCTTCCTTGCACTGGGTCCAAGGGTGGGTACATTACATATTCCAACTTATGAATGAGCAATGCTAAAAATGCAACACCTATGTCAAATATGCCTTTAAATCTGCGAGCTTTCTGTAGTTGACTGTAATTGAATTTTTTACATATCTTAAACTCATCCATTTTTTATAAAATTGTGTGAGGAGAGGAACATGTTCTATACACCCTCAATTTTTTTCGAACCTTTATTTCAAACCATCAAAGAGTATGATTCAAAACATCAAACCCATGTCGAAACGGTTTCTTTAAATCTTCAAGATGTATGTAAAATTTTTAGCCTCTGATATGCATGCATTTGGGATTAATTTTCGGGACATCAGACCATATTGCTTCTTGATGCTCAAATTCTATGCTTTTGATTTCTCCTTGGAAAACCATATTGACCCTTGAATTTGTATGAACATGCTTTGATCCCTTTGTACTTCAAAAAATATAAGCTCTAATCCTTTTCTTACATGACCTATGAGAGCAAAAGTAAGGAGTACCAAGTACAATTTTTTTTTTTTTCTCTTTTATTTTTCTCAAATCAAGGGCGCCATTGCTGGTTTTCACCAATGCTCTGCCACATGGATCCATTGCTGGTTTTCACCATGAGTAATATTTTATTTCTACAGACATTTACCAGCCTCAAATGAGGTTTTCAAGCAAAGACCTGTCCTAGGAACCCTAGTCTTTTTTTTATTCACAAAACCAAATCTACCTACCCTACCCTACTTGGAAAATATTAACTCTTTTCTCAAGTGTAGGAATACTTCCAATGCATCCACTTGCATATAAGAATCTCAAGTAGACTCATATCCAATTTTGTAAAATATACCTCAATAGATGCCATGATATGAGAGACCAGTTGTACAAGTGGCTAAGGTGCCAAGAAATGTTGAAGATGGGAGTGGTACTGCCTATTGATGATTGCTTGAAACCAAGACTCAATGTAGTCGTGATCTTTCTGGATCTTTTGTTCTTTGAATGCAAGAAATTCCTCAACTTCGGGCTCTAATGTCTGCTCTCGATGAAATTTTATCCATAAATATTTGGTTTCTTTTGCATGCATGCAAGGTTGGATGAGAGAAAAGCATGGATTTGCATTCTCTTTCACATGCATGAACAAATGGATGAAAAAAACTTCTTTTTCATGGATTCCATAGTTAGATTCATTGAAAGATAAAGACAAAGGAAAAATTTCCTCATCTTCTTCTGGACTTTGCTCATGGATCCCTTCTTTTATGGTTGTTTGGGATGCAAATCTATTTATGTTTGGATTTATAGGTGTACAAAACAGATTTGAGAAAATCCTTGCATTAATTCGTCCTCCTTTCAACCACAATATATTTAGCATTATGATGGCCATGAATTTCTGCTTAAACATACACCACAAACTTGAGGGTTTGATACATATAAATCATATGGATGCATGTAAACTATTTATTTATTTATTTTTAAAAAAATTTCAATAAAGTTTCAAACTATTCCTAATGCAATTTTAGTACCTCCCCGACAGCAGGGCCAAAAAATGGTGGGCCAAAGAATTTCAACTATAAAACTGAATCCCTTGGCTCATTACTTAAATTATAAGTTCGGGAGTTCATACAAACTTATAGGTACCGTGCACTGTATATGAAATTGCAAAGGAAATAGCTTGAAAGACTAATTAACGAAGATAGTAAATGCAAAGCAACAACTCAATCTAGGAAAACTTGAAATGCTAATTAAGAAAGACGAGAAATGTAAATCTACGAAATCATGGAAATGTAATTTATGAAAGCATAAATCTAATTTATGAAAGCAAAAATCTAATCTATGAAAGCATGAATATAATATGTGAAAGCATGAATCTAATCTAGGAAAGCATGAATCTATCCTATGAAAGCGTGAATCTATTATATGAAAGCATAAATCTATTCTATGAAAGCATGAATCTAATCTATGAAAGTGTGAATCTATTTTATGAAAGCGTGAATTTAAATAAATAAAAGCATGAATCTAATCTATGAAAGCATGTAAAATTAATCTAATTAAAAAAAGCATGTAACTTCATCTAACTACTTTAATTTTGTAAGAACCAAATACACAACAATATGAAATGACTAATCTGTTTGTAAGAAAAACGATTATGCAAGAAACTACAGTAATGTAACAAGAAACTACAAAAACATTACTGGAAACTATGGAAGACGTTACAAGAAACTACAAAAACATTACGAGAAACTACATGAAAGAAAAACGTACGAAATCAAATGAAACAAACTAAAATAAATTAAATGAAAGATATGCAGGGGTTCTCAGTCCTTCCCTTGATTTTTACTAACCCAAGGAAGCTCATGGAACCCCTGTTTAAGCAAGTATATCAAAGATGGAACAAAAATAGCTTTTATTCATTAAAATTCCGCCATTAAAACAGGGCATCAAGCTGCCCCTTACAAATTTGCCTTGGCCATCAAGAGAGAAAAAAGTAAATGATAACGGAAGAATAATATTAGAAGCTTCCCATCATGCTATTGTTGATATATATGTAACTTCAGAATGTATTTCATATATGTATATTGTACTCCTATAGAGATGTTATTATTCCTCTATATGGAAGTGTCGTCATTTATATTGTAAGTGTTGTAACTTATACTTGATGGGTTATTATACCACATTGTTGGGGTCGGCCCTGTATAATTCATGTGGGTTGAAGGGTTATTAGACCACCCTAGTGGGGGTCGTCCATGTGGGTCAAAGGGTTATTAGACCACCCTATTGGGTGTCCGCTCAGTCATCATTATGTTATGTGGTTAAGTTAAGGCCGACCTAGTAAAGGTTATTAGGCAAGTCAAGTCAAGTATAAATAGAGTACGGGAGGCACTCTATTTGATCATTCTATTCTCTCTCACACTATCGGGAGAGTGGCATGTTAAATTTTTAGAATTTACTTTAATCTGATCTAGGATCTTAACTGAGAGAACAACATGTACAACAAATCTACAGCATATCAATCATGGACACAATAATGCAAGCACACAAGAGACACAGAGTTTACTTCGGGATCTAATCTTCGACCTGTAAAAGTTTCAGACCTGAAAACTTCTCCAAAACGGATTTATAGCGAAAGTGCTACGATGACTGGTTTTTGCTATATCAAGCCCTTAAACTCCGTGTCTCTTGTGTGCTTGCATTATTGTGTCCATGATTGATATGTTGTAGATTTGCTGTACATGTTGTTCTCTCAGTTAAGATCCTAGATCAGATTCAAGTAAATTCTAAAAATTTAACATGGTATCAGAGCTAGCCTGAAAGAAGGCATGATATGGCATGTATGACACTTGTTGCACTTATGATGCTAGGGCTTGATATAGCAAAAACCAGACATCGTAGCATTTTCGCTATAAATCCATTTTGGAGAATTGTTCGGGTCTAAAACATTTACAAGTCGAATATTAGATCGCCATGTACCTTGTGTCCAAAGGACAACCTTTAATTCGTTGTACGTTGTGATTTATGATCTGTACAATATAGGGTTTCTGCCTCTTCCAGAGTTGAGTCAAAATCAGGTGACCTTGGGAAAAAGGTCATAACATGGGCTAGGAAGCTCTAAATGAAATTTCATAAAAAGTGATAGGTAGTACATAGATTGTACTATTGCAGGAAACTTTTTCAGAGGTTGAAGTTGAACCAGTGACACATGGCACGTCGTACAAGTTCACTCTCCTGTATTATCCCATAAACAGGTCACGTTGCGACACTTGGAATAACTCTCTCTCAGAGAATCCAATTGAGGTTAGACCTATCGAGATGGAAAGATAACAGGTTGGGCTATCTCAGGAAAAATTTTCAGAGGCAGAAGTTGAACCAGTGACACACGGTACGCCGTACAAGTTTGCTCTTCTGTATTATCCCATAAACAGGTCACGTTGCGACACTTGGCATAACTCTCTCTCAGAGAATCCAATTGAGGTCAGACTTGTCAAGATGGAAAGATAACAGGTCGGGCTATCTCAAGAAAAGTTTTCAGACCCTTTGGATCTAAAAGTTTGGAGTTAAACCAGACACAATCAGGTACATATTTTTGTCAAAATAGAATTATTTTTGAGCACCTTCATTCATGGCTTCCGGAATTTAGGGCTTCGGAGAAAGTTGGAATTTTTGTAATCGGAGACCATGGATGGATGCTACTCATCAAAATCAAAATTTAGATACCAAGATCAGATTTTTTGGTTGGGTAGAAGGCCGGGCTTGATCAAACCCCAGTTCGGGACTTTGATCGAAAAGATGGAAAATTAGGGCTTCTGCAAAACTTGGAATTTTGGAAATCTGTGACCACAGTTGGAAGCTCCTCAGAAAAATCAAAGCTTAGAGATTTGAATCAAATATTTTGGTTGGGTGAAGCTATGGGAAACTCAAACCCTAATTCAGGGTCCTCCCTAGTGAATCCGAAAATCTAAAAGGCAATTTCGAGGGGTGAAACTTTGCAGTTTTCAAATTCTGAATATACCAACTTGATCAGCTCATCAGGGCGCATATTTCTATCCTTTCGAAAGTTTGAAATTCAAAGTTTGAATTTTTGGGGTTTCTTTGACAAACCCTAATCCAGTTCCAGGCCCAGTTCTTGCAAATCAAGTGGATTGGGTTAATCCTAGAAGAAGATGGATTGGTCACCTGCATAAGTGAAGAAGTTCCTGTCTCAGAGGGAGATGAGGCTAAGGCCTTCCATAAGAAGATTACAAGCAATCTTTACAGGTATGGCTTACAGGTATGTCTCATGGTTAAGTTTATCATATGTTTGTCTTCATATCATTACAGTACAATCTTGATTAATTACTAGACTTGTCGTATCACCTTACTAGAAGATATTCATTGATTAAGGTTTTGACACTTATGAATGTACTAATGCATTGTGATGTTGTATGAGGTTTATGTTGTTCGCTAACATAAAAGATACACCAAGAAAGACAAATCATGTTCTACTTCAAGAACATATGATCATGGTGACATGAAGACAAAGATTCATCCATTGTCATGGATCACATAGAAGATCTACTTTCGAGGTATGTATAACTTGGTCCTACAATGGTTAACCTATGAGACATGCAGGTTACTAGCACAAGTCACTGAAGAGAACCAGAAGACATTATGCGGGTATGTTAGACATAACTAGCTAGCATGCTAATCCAGGTATGTTTTTCCTATATCAAGCTAGAATCCTACCTTATGTTAGGATCTTATACTGTTGTGTTGTTGATAATGATTATTCATGAAGTCATAGGTTTGAATAGTCATGGATGTATGCATATTATGTTTCTTACCATAATTGATGATATGACTAACCAGAAGAATCATGAAGGTATAGGTTTGAGTAATCACGGGTTTATGCATTGATGATTTAACTAATCAGAAGAGACCTATGATCAAATAAGAATATGCATGAGTAAAAGAAGACTTCCTTGAAACCTTGAATACTAATGTTTATTATTTGTGAATGATCGTGACTATACATGTTTAAGATTATTGTGTTTTGATAGTATTAAGATTATACTAATAAACGTGTGATTATGTATGAGACCTCAAGGATAACACAATGATGATAATAATAAGCATGCATAGTGATTAAGGATGGATATAAGTTCAAGGACAGGTAATCCATGAAGCAAAGATCAAGAGGGAGCACACTCTAGTTGTCCCTAGAAGAAAGCAAAGGAGCACACTTCAGTAGTTTCTGCAAGGATACAGATATTCAGAGGGAGTTGACCACTTCTCACAATCCACATCAGAATGGAGTTGCAAAGATTCAGAGAGAGTCCACCCAGCAACCAAACAAAGATAAGTATTTGAATTGTCATTTCTTACATAATGTTATTCAATGATGTATATGCTTATGTTCCTAGAATTAGGTTTTGTATTATGCATATTAGAATAGTTGCATTGATGAACAATATACTACTAATATACATGGGTAAGTGGCCTATGGAACTGTACAACATTCCATTGCTACTTATCTAGAATGAAACCTCTTTGCTGACATGTTAGGAGTTGTGCACACTCTTAACAATGTTCTGGTAGAGATTGGAAGGCATCTAGAAAGTTACGGAATATGGATAAATGTTGTATTGAAGCTTGGCTAAGATAATTGCATGACTGAATGACATATTTCTTTATATGTAAGAATTTGTTCTGAAAACTATGAGATGTTTTCTAATCATGCAATTTAACTTGTTGTGTAGGAAAGATCATATACCATCACCTACAAAAGAAGGACTACAACATTTGTTTAGCAACAAAATTATCTATTGAAGATATTGAAGTTCCCAGGATACGGAAAGAATGCCATGATCCGTCGATCATGAAGAATGATGTTTGGGATGTAGTCCCAAGACCTGAAGGGAAGTTTTTTTATGACTTCTTAATGGATCTATCAGATCAAGCATGCTGCAGATGGTAGCATAGAGAAATATAAAAGTGATGAAATAGAAGATACACCAGATGGATTTCAAGACAGCTTTCTTGAATGGTGTAGTTGAAGAAGAAGTGTATGTGGAGCAGCCACTTGGTTCTGAGACACATGACAAGAAATCATATATGTGCAGAACTTGGTAGGATAGACAGCTTTCTATCCAGTTTGGGCTTTACCAATAGTAAAGCAGATTCCAGCCTTTACTACAAGGTTGAGGAAGGCAATCCAGTGATACTACTTTTGTATATGGATGACCTGTTTGTAACAGGAGATGACAGATTGATTGCAGATACTAAGAGGAAGTTTGCTGCCGAGTTCGATATGAAAGATTTGGGAATGATGCATTATTTCCTAGGTATGGAGGTGTGGCAAAGTGTAGGTGGGATCTTCCTTGGTCAAGGGAAGTACACAGTAGATATCTTGAAGAGGTTCGGAATGATGGATTGCAAGGCCATGGCCACACCCAGGGCATTGAACCTAAAGCTTTTGTGTGATGCTTCATTTGAGCCGGTTGATGTCTCTATGTATCGTCAGATGATTGGGTCTTTTATGTACCTAATGAAAACGAGACCAGATATTTTCTTTGCGGTGAACACATTGAGCCAATTCCTGAAGGATTCGAGGAGTGTTCACCTGGTTGCTATAAAGCATATTCTAAGGTACCTGAAGGGTACAGTTTATTATGGGATCAGGTATGAAGCAAATCAAAAGTTTAACCTGCAGGGTTATGTTGATTCAGATTGGGCTGGCAGTGCTGCAGATAGGAAGAGCTGATCTGGATGTTGATCAGGTGTGATCTCTTGGTTCAACAGGAAGCAGTCCTGCATAGCACTGAGTACAACTGAGGCAGAGTATGTTGCAGCCTGTTCAACTAGTTGTGAGGCAGTATGGCTTTGGAAGCTACTATTTGAGTTATTTGATCTCCCGTTGGATGCTACTGGAGTTGTGTGAAGCTGTCTGAGAACCCAGTGTTTCATGACAGGTCGAAACACATAGAGATCAAATATCAGTATCTCAGGGATATGGTGCAGAGAGGAGTTGTGAAGCTCCTGTACATTGCAATGGACGAGCAGATTGCAGATGTGTTGATGAAGCCACTAGCTAGGGTGAAGTTCGAGTACTTCAGGGAGAGGCTTGGTGTTCTTTAGATTGATGACACTTCAAGGAAGAAGTGATGGACACATTTGCAGAAGCCATTCCAAGTATGTTGGAAGGAGGATCCTTCACATGGCTGTGGATGTAAGCACTGGATGATGAGCATCAGGACGATGCTCTAGTTACTGCTCTGTATATGCATCAGGAAGATGCTGGATATGATCAGTTGGATCATTTATTTGTATATGAATCATGTTGGATGCTTGGACCATGTATCTGTATATGTATTAGGTGGATACTGTGTATGATCAGGTAGATCATGTATGTTGATATGTATCAAGTATGATCAGGTGGATCATGTTTTTGTATTTGTATCAGGTGGATACATTGCATGATCAGGTGGATCATGTATGATGATATGTATCAGGTAGATACTTGGTATGCATCAGGTAGATGCATTATATGATTAGGATGATCATGGATGATGAGCTTCAGGATGTTGCTTAAGATGACATGCAGCAGGATGTTGCAGTGATGATGATCAGGACGATCATGTCTACATCAGAATGATGTATGGTGAGTATCAGGTTGATACTCTGTGGCCGTGGAATAGGTTGTGTAGATAAGCATGTAATTTGTGCCCTGGGAGATTTGCAGATAGTCTTTCGAGGTTTTTCCTATGGCATGTAATTTGTACCCTTGGATATCTGGCAAATGCTCTTTCAAGGTTTTGCTTGGGAGGACATATAATTTTTGCCCTAGGATATCTGTAGATAGTCTTTCGAGGTTTTTCCTATGGCATGTAATTTGTGCCCTGGGATATCTGGCAGATGCTCTTTCGAGGTTTTGTCCTATGGCATGTAATTTGTGCCCTGGGAGATCCGATAGGTTGAGCCGTGTGCTTGTAATTAGTCCTGGGATGCTCTTCCTAGGTTTTGCCATGACCACATGTAATTTGTGCCCTGGGAGATCCGATAGGTTGAGCCTTGTGCTCGTAATCAGTCCTAGGATGCTCTTTCGAGGTTTTGTGGTGATCACATGTAATTTGTGCCCTGGGAGATCCGATAGGTTGAGCCTTGTGCTCATAATCAGTCTTGGGATTCTCTTTCGAGGTTTTGTGGTGGGGTCACATGTAATAAGTCCTGGAGATCTGGACAGAATGAAAAAGGCCTCAGATTCTCTTTAGGGTTCTTGCTAGTCAAGAGACTCTTTTAAGGTTTTGTGATGCACGTAATAAGTCCTAAGATTTCCATAGTATGGCCAGTGATGACGAAGACCTGCAGGTGGTGGGCCTACATCCAGTATGAAACAGGACTGGCTCTGTAGAACTTCCTATGACGAGTAGATTCAAAGATTGATTGAGATAGCAGCAGCAGTGACGATGATCCAGAGAAGATGACTTGTGCTAGAAGACCTGTGTCAAGAAATACCTTCCTAGTTAAGAGGGAGTGTTGATGTATATGTAACTTCAGAATGTATTTCACATATATGGATATTGTATTCCTATAGAGATGTTATTATTCCTCTATACGGAAGAGTCGTCATCTATATTGTAAGTGTCGTAACTTATACTTGATGGGTTATTAGACCACCTTGTTGGGGTCGGCCCTGTATAAGTCACGTGGGTCAAAAGGTTATTAGACCACCCTATTGGGGGTCGACCATGTGGGTCAAAGGGTTATTAGACCACCCTAGTGGGGGTCAGCCCAGTCAGCATTATGTTAAGTGGTTAAGTTGAGGCCGACCTAGTTGAGTAAAGGTCAAGTCAAGTTAGTGTATAAATAGAGAGTGTGTCTCTCTCATTTTACACATTCTATTCTCTCACTCACACTTGGGAGAGTGGCGCACTTGTGGAGGAGGAGGCTCTGCTGCTAGGAGAAGACCATCTCTTGTATTCTGGTTGTATCATTGCTCTATCTATCTCTGAGGAAGTTATTAGGGTTTTTCACCTTTATGGTTTTCCCCAAGTAAACTTTGTATCTCTTGTGTGCTTACATTATTGTGTCCATTATTGATATGCTGTAGATTTGCTGTAAATGTTGTTCTCTCAGTTAAGATCCTAGATCAGATTGAAGTAAATTCTAAAAATTTAACATGGCGCACTTGTGGAGGAGGAGAAGCTGCTGCTAGGAGATGTCTATCTCTTATGCTTGGGTTGTATCATTGCTCTATCTATCTCTGAGGAAGTTATTGGGGTTTTTCACCTTTATGGTTTTCCCCAAGTAAACGCTGTGTTTCTTGTGTGCTTGCATTATTGCGTCCATGATTGATATGTTGTAGATATGCTGTACATGTTGTTCTCTTAGTTAAGATCCTAGATCAAATTGAAGTAAATTCTGAAAAATTAACATGGTATCAGAGCTATCCTGAAAGAAGGCATGGTATGGCATGTATGACACTTGTTGCACTTGTGATGCTTGGGATTGATATAGCAAAAACCAGTCATCGTAGAACTTTCACTATAAATCCATTTTGTAAAAGGTTTCGGATCTAAAACTTCTACAGGTCGAAGATCAATTCCCCATGTACCTTGTGTCCAAAGGACAACTTCAAATTCATTGTACTTTTTGTTTTATGATCTGTACAATATAGGGTTTCTGCCTCTTCCAGATCTCAGTCAAAAACATGTGACCTTGGAAAAAAGGTCATAACTTGGGCTAGGAAGCTCCAAATGAAATTTAGTAAAAAGTGATAGGTAGTTCACGGACTATACTTTCTCAGCTAAGGTTTTCAAAGACCGAAACTGAACCAGTGACACGTGGCACTCCGTACAAGTTCACTCTCCTGGTTTATCCCATAAACAGGTCATGTTGCGACACTTGGGAATAACTCTCTCTCAGAGAATCCAATTGAGGTCAGACCTGTGGGGTTGGAAAGATGAAAGTTCGGGCTATAACAGGAAAAGGTTTCAAACCCTGTGGGTTGAAAAGTTCAGAGTTACACCAAAAACAATCAGGTACATATTTATGTCAAAACATAATTATTTTTGAGCACCTTCATTCATGGCTTCGAGAATTTAGGGTTTCGGAGAAAGTTGGAATTTTTGCAATCGGAGACCACAGCTGAATGCTACTCATCAAAATCAAAATTTAGAGACCAAGATCAGAATTTTTGGTTGGGTAGAAGGCCGGTCTTGATCAGACCCTAGTTCGGGACTTTGATCAGAAAAGTGGAAAATTAGGGCTTCTTAAAAAATGGGAATTTTTTAAATCTGTGACCACAGCTGGAAGCTTCTCAGAAAAATAAAAGCTTAGAGCTTTGGGTCAAACCTTTTGATTGGGCAGAAGGGAGGGCTTTATCAAACCCTAGTTCGGGGTCATGTCTAGTGAATCTAGAAGTTTCAAAGGCAAATTTGAGGGGTGAAACTTTGCAGTTTTCAAATTATGAATATACCAGCTTGATCAGCTCATCATGGCGCATATTTCTATCCTTTCAGAAGTTTGAAATTCAATGTTTAAATTTTTAGGGTTTCTCTGGCAAACCCTAATCTAGCTCTAGATCTAGTTCTTGCAAATCAAGTGGATTGGGTTAATCCTAGAAGAGAATGGATTGGTCACTTGCATAAGTGAAGATGTTCCTGTTTCAGAGGGAGATGAGGCTAAGGCCTTACATAAGAATATTACAAGCAATCTCAATAGGTATGACTCATCCAGGTATGTTTCGAGATTTGTTCATGATTAAGTTTATGGTATGTTTGTCTTTATGTTATTACGGTTAGTACAATTTTGATTAGATTTAGACTTGTCCTATCACCTTAATAAAATTATGAATGCATGATAGAAGATATTCATTGATTAGGGTGTTGACACTTATGATTGTACTAATGCATTATGGTGTTGTATGAGGTTTATGTTGTGTTCGGGTACTTATTATGCAAAGAAAGAAAGTTACAATTGAGCTTCTCATAATCGATCAACTAAACAATGACCCTCCATGCTCTTTAAATAGAGATCATGGACCAATCGGGTGTTAAGCCACGGATCAAGGTTAGGTTTGATCTAAGAGAAGTTGAGCCGTCGGATCACTCTATGTCGGAAACATATCGTGACCGTCGGATTAAGTATATACAAATGCATACTAATGCATACTAAAGAAACACACTATCCCTAACGGATATATTACACAAGTTGATCTTAACTAACTCCTAAGTGTCTAAATATCCTAACATCCCCCCTTAAGAACAACTTGGGATAGGATTGAAGGATTTACAAAAGTGACACTATTAGGAGAAGGAAGGAGGCATTAGAGC
Organism: Larix kaempferi; assembly: GCA_027924585.1. Lineage (NCBI taxonomy): Eukaryota > Viridiplantae > Streptophyta > Pinopsida > Pinales > Pinaceae > Larix > Larix kaempferi. Next base: position 957,251 of record BSBM01000340.1, read on the forward strand.
CTATCCCCCCTTAATGACAAGTTCCTGAACTCCTAACATAGATCGAAGTTTAGAAAACTTCGCTTCTGTAAGAGACTTGGTGAAGATGTCTGCAACTTGATCATCTGTAGGGCAAAAGAGCACTTCGAGAACACGATCATGAACAAGATTTCTGATGAAGTGCATATGTAGCTCAATGTGTTTGCTGCATTGATGTAGAACTGGATCTTTGGCAAGCTTGATGGCACTTTGATTGTCGCACCAAAGTGGAGTAGGCTGCTGCTGCTCGAATCCAAACTCTGAAAGGATCTGTCGAAGCCATAAAGCTTCCTGACTGGCATTGACGGCTGCTCGATATTCTTCCTCTGCTGAAGAAAGAGCAAGAGCTTGTTGTTTCTTACAAGCCCAAGTAATAGGTCCAGATCCCAGACTGAAAACATAACCTGCAGTAGACTTTCGATCATCAGGATCGCCGGCCCAATCTGAATCAGTGAAACCAACCAACAAAGGTTTCCCCCCTGTACTGTAATGAATCCCAAACTGAACTGTACCTCGAATATATCGAAGTATTCTTTTAGCTGCTTTCCAGTGACTTTCATGAGGTGTCTGCATATAACGGGCAACTCGACCAACGGCAAAGGAAAGGTCAGTACGGGAATGAGTCAAGTATAAAAGACTACCAACAAGCTGACGATACAATGTGGCATCTACTTCAGGTGAAGTACAAGTGGCAGAAAGTTTGACTCCAGACTGGAAGGGAGAAGGGGCTGGTTTACAATCTTCCATGTGAAAGCGACGAAGAAGGTCACAAGCATACTTCGACTGAGAAAGAAAGATTCCTTCTTTGGTTTGCAGAACTTGGAGACCAAGAAAATAATGCAAATGTCCTAAGTCTGACATTTCAAAAGTTTGTTTAAGACTGGATTTCACATGGGTTATAAGCTTAGGGTCACTACCAGTAAGAATAAGGTCATCAACATATAGAACAAGTATGATGAGATGGTTTCCTACTTTCTTGGTATAGACATTGGGGTCAGAATGGCATCTAGAAAAACCAGTGTCAAGGAGAAAGTTATCCATTTTGGCATACCAAGCTCTAGGAGCTTGCTTAAGGCCATATAAGGATTTCTTAAGGCGACAGACAAGGCTAGAGTTATTCTGAACATAGCCAGGAGGTTGTTCCATGTAAATTTCCTCCTGTAAATCACCATGTAAGAAGGCAGACTTGACATCCATTTGATGGACTTCCCAGTTGTGTAAGGCTGCAAGGGAAAGAACAAGGCGGATGGAGTTCATTTTGGCGACGGGAGCAAAGGTTTCATTGTAGTCAATCCCTTCAACTTGAGAAAAACCTTTGGCAACTAACCTTGCCTTAAGTCTTTCAACACTTCCATCTGATGCATACTTAGTTTTGTAGACCCATTTACATCTGACAAGTTTTCTTCCTTTTGGAAGAGGTACAAGATCCCAAGTATCGTTCGCCATTAAGGAACGATATTCTTCATCCATGGCTGCATCCCAATCTGGATTCCCTAAAGCTTCTGCAAAAGTTTCTGGATCATGATTCTCGGAAACTTGAGCCAAAAGAGAAGAGGCTCGCTGAAACTGAGAACGTGTTCGACGTTGATCTCTAGGATCACCGGCAAGATCACCAACTGCTTCACATGTTGAACGGACCCATCGAGGAAGCACTTGTGCTGGTGCAACTGGAGGAACATGAGCAGGCGGAGATGGATTTTCATCCTCACTGTCATCATCAGAAACTGGAGTTGGAAACCTGTCAAGGAAGTTGGAAGAAGAAGAAGAAGGCACAAACGCCGAATCAGGCTCGCAGGCCAAAGATGGCACACTCGCCGAGTTAGGCTCGCAGGCCAAGATATTTTCATCAAATTTAACATCTCTTCTAATGATTATAGCATGAGAATGTGGTTGAAGAAGTCTATAACCTTTTACATCTTCAGAATATCCAACAAATATGCACTTTTCACTTTTAGGCTGCAATGCTTTCCGTTTTTCATCCGGAATGTGAGCCCATGCTTCACTACCAAACACACGAAAGTGACTTACATCAGGTTTAACTTTATTCCATGCTTCTTCCGGTGTTATACCTTGTAATGATTTTGTGGGGGTGCGATTAACTATGTAATTTGCACAATTTATGGCTTCAGCCCAAAATTGAAGACTTAGTCCCTTAGATTGGATCATACAATTTCCCATTTCTTTTAAAGTGCGGTTCTTCCGCTCAGCTACACCATTTTGTTGTGGTGTATATGGAACAGTGTGTTGTTGTTGGATGCCTTGTTCAGTGCAGAAAGTAGTGAACTGTTTGTTAACATATTCTCCACCATTGTCAGATCTTAACTTGATAATTTGATGACCAGATTGTTTTTCAACAAGGGCCTTGTAGGCCAAGAACATGTTAAATACTTCGCTCTTAAGTTTTAGGAAATAAACCCAAGTGCGTCTGGTGTAATCATCAATGAAAGTTAAGAAATACTTGAAACCAGAAAAGGGAGCAGATGGAAGAGGACCACACAAGTCACTATGCACAAGCTCCAAGGGAACCGAGGCGTGCCAAGAGGCACGTTTGTCAAAACTGTCCCGATGATGTTTTCCGAGTACACAACCGGAACAAACACCATCTCTGCAAGATACCATCGGAAGACCTGTCACCATATTTTCTTTACATAGTTGTTGCAATGAGCGATAATTTAAGTGACCAAATCGCTCATGCCAAAGTTTGCTCAAGTTATCACTATGAGCAACAAAAACTGAAGGGAAAGGTGATGACCCAAAGTTGTTAAACTTGTACAACTTGGTAATATCATCAACAATTCCGGTAGCTAGAACCTGTTGAGGATCTTTAAAATCCTTGATTACAACTTGGTGAAGTGTAAAGGTCACAGTTTTACCTTCACCAGAATGAGTGATCTGATAGACTGATAACAAATTGCAGGAAATTCTTGGAACACATAGTACATCACTAAAATGACCATTATCTACTGGAACTGTTCCAGCTCCTACAACACTTAGAGATCTATCATCACCAACAAATATTTGTTTGGTGTTACATTCATGCATAGTAGAAAAGATGGCTTGATCCTTAGCCATATGATAAGATGCTCCAGAATCAATGAGCCATTCATTTGAAGTAGAAGAAGAAGATGCATTATAAGAATAACCAGAAGCACAAAGTGCATGTCCATGAGAGGCAGATTCTGAAGGCGAATCTAGGCTGATGTGGTGCTTCTTCATTGCTGCTTCCAAGGCTGCTATCTTCTTGAAACACTTAGATTCATCATGATTATCTTTCCCGCAATAGTTGCAATGACGCTCAGTCTTCTTGCCTTTTGGCTTGGATCCTTTGTCATTTTTTAAAGAAGGAGCTGACTGAGAGGGTTTTGGACCCTTGTTTGACTTATTATTGCGAAAATTTTGTTTCTTGGGAGGCTTGGACTTTTCTTTCTGTTAGGACAATAAGGCTTTCCCAGATGTATCTGCATTGTTGATTATTCCAAGATGAATGAGTTTATCTTGTTCTCTAATCAAGGAATCACAAAAGGATTCAAGACTAGGCTCTTGATAGCTAGCTGCATTCAATGACGCTTTCATGGAGTAAAATGTAGATACAAAAACAGAATATGCAGGTCCAAGTTTGGAAAGAATATGATAAATGCATTGTTTGTCTTCCCTCTCAATCTTACATTCTGCACATAAGAGCTTGAGAGTTTTGTACTTAGATAAATAATCTTGAATGCATGAAAAGTCACTTGGATTTAAAGAAATCAACTCATTTTCGAGTTGGTGACCCCGAATTTCATTGTGTTTACTAAACACAGATTCCAACTTGTCCCAAGCAGCATTAGGTTCATCAATTCCAGATATGTGGAATCGCAAATCAGTAGAGATTGACATCCCAATCAATCCACGAGCTTCATCACATCTATTTGCCCATTTTATTTTCTTATCATCATCAGTTGGTTCTTTTTCTTTCCCTGTTGTAATTCTGAAAAGTCCCCTACTTCGTAGAACATCCTCCATACGAGATTTCCATGAGAAATAGTTGGAACTATTAAGTAGAATATCACAAAGGGCGGCCATATTTGTAAATTAATGGATGTAAAAGCAGAAACCAATAGTCTGGATGTGAAGAGCTCGAAAAAATAGGCGGTTTCAAAAAAAACGGCACTGAAAACGGACTCTGTATGATGAAGTTATGCTTGAACAAAGAAACTATTGAAGATGTCCCCAATAGTGACGTGGCAGCTAGAGAATGTTCAGCAAAAAAAAAGAACCCCCCTCTTCCCAAGATGAACCTTTTGACAATCACTTTACAAAAAAGTTGCTTTTAAGTGAATCACTTTTGTAAAATAAGTGATTTCACTTTTACAATGATATTACTTTTAAATAGTGCAACAATAAATAAAAAGCTTAAGTGACTCACTTGTATTTTTATTTTTTATTATTTAAGTGAGATGCACTTTTACAATAAAGTAACTTGAAAATAGAAATTGCATGCACTTTTCTTTTTAAAAGTAACTTCCTAAGACTTGAACTCAAGACCTATTAAGGAATAAAACAACTTTGGACCAAGTGAGCTAGTTTAAAAGGTATGTAAAATATGGAAATGAGGAAGGGGGCTTTTTTTATTTTTATTTTTATTTTTACTCTTTTTGCTCGGTTTGCGTGCTTGCCCTTTTTCCTGCAAAACAAACCACATAACGAAACAAAAAAAAACTTTTCCACACTTGTGGAGTTAGATCTTGTTAGCTTGCCCAGAAAGTCTACGTTTTCTCTCTGTTTCTGATTTGCCGAGATCGCGCAAAGTGCACGGCAAAGAGCATACGCAGCCGAAAAAACCCTTTCCCTTTCTGTTTCTGATTTGCCGAGATCGCTCAAGGTGCACGGCAAAGAGCATACACAGATGGGAAAGCAACAATCCGAACAAAAAAAAATCTAACAGTATAAAAAATGAAATATGAGATTTTTTCTTTTCAAAAACGAAATAAAAAAAATGCGTCACTGTAACATTATACCTTCAGATCTGATGAAAAACGCGTTTCTGGAGCAACCGGGAACCGTTTTCGATCAAACGAAAACTATTTCCCAATGGAAACGACGCTCCGGATGCAATGGAACACCTCCCACAGCCCAGAAATGCACAGAAATACCAGAACTAGAAACCCTTTCGAGTTTCGGCAACAACAGTTCAAGATCTAGATCATAACCGGAAGCGGCACTTCATAAAAGCTCTGATACCATGTTCGGGTACACAGGGTACTACCGAAGGACCGAACACCAAGAGCAACCACTTCACACAAATAGATCACAGATCAACACACCGATGTTTTGACGTGGTTTAAACCCTCTTGAGGGAAACACTCCACGGCCCCGGCCAAATAGCTTCTACGGGACAATTTATTATGCAAAGAAAGAAAGTTACAAATGAGCTTCTCATAATCGATCAACTAAACAATGACCCTCCATGCTCTTTAAATAGAGATCATGGACCAATCGGGTGTTAAGCCACGGATCAAGGTTAGGTTTGATCTAAGAGAAGTTGAGCCGTCGGATCACTCTATGTCGGAAACATATCGTGACCGTCGGATTAAGTATATACAAATGCATACTAAAGAAACACACTATCCCTAACGGATATATTACACAAGTTGATCTTAACTAACTCCTAAGTGTCTAAATATCCTAACATGTTGTGCGCTAACATGAAAGGTACACCAAGAAAGACAAATCATGTTCTAGTTCAAGAACATATGATCATGATGACATGAAAACAAAGATTCATCCATTGTCATGGATCACTTAGAAGATATATTTACGAGGTATGTATAACTTGGTTCTATAATGGTCAACCTATGAGATATACAGGTTACTAGCACAAGTCATTGAAGAGAACAAGAAGACATCATGTGGGTATGTTGGACATAACTAGCTAACATACCAATCCAGGTATGTTTTTCCTATATCAAGTTAGAATCCTACCTTGTGTTAGAATCGCTTATATAACTAGATAACATACCAATCCAGGTATGTTTTTCCTATATCAAGTTAGAATCCTACCTTGTGTTAGAATCCCTTATATAAGTATACTTGGTATGATTGGTTATGTTTATTCATAAAGTTAGAAATGTAAGCAATCAAGGGTTTTATGCATATTATGTCTCTTATCTTGATTGATGATTTAACTAACCAGAAGAGTCCTATGATCAAATAAGAATATGAATGAGTAAAAGAATACTTCCCCGAAACCTTGAATACTAATGTTTATTATCTGTGTTTGAAATGATCATGACTATACATGTTTAAGATTATTGTGTTTTTAAGATTATACTAATGAATGTGTGATTATGTATGAGACCTTGACGATAACACAATGATGATACTAATAAGCATGCATAGTGATTAAGGATGGATATAAGTTCAATGACAGGTAATCCAGGAAGCAAAGATCAAGAGGGAGCACACTCTAGTTGTTCCTGCAGGGAAGCAAAGATCAAGAAGGAGCACACTTCAATAGTTTCTGCAAGGATGCAGATATTCAGAGGGAGTTGATCACTTCTCACAATTCACATCAGAATGGAGTTGCAGAAAAGAAGCAAAGACTGAGAGGGAGTCAACCCAATAAACAAACAAAGATAAGTTTTTAAATTATCATTCCTTGCATATTTTATTGTCTAAATAATATTGTTCAATAATGTATATACTCATGTTCCTAGAATTAGGTTGTGTATTATGCATAGTTGCATTGATGAACAGTATACTACTAATATACATGGGTAAGTGGCCTATGGCACTGTACAACATTCCATTGCTACCTATCTAGAATGAAACCTCTTTGCTGACATGTTGGGAGTTGTGCACACTCTTAACAATGTTCTGGTAGAGATTGGAAGGAATCTACAAAGTTACGGGATATGGATAAATGTTGTATTGAAGCATTGGCTAAGATAATTGTATGACTGTATGACATATTTCTTTATGTGTAAGAATTTTTTCTGAAAACTATGAGATGTTTTCTAATCATGCAATTTGACTTGTTGCGTAGGAAAGATCGTATACCATCACCTACAAAAGAAGGACTACAAAATTTGTTCAGCAACAAAGTTATATATTGAAAATATTGAAGATATTGAAGTTCCCAGGATCTGGGAAGAATGCCATGATCGAGGAGTACCAGTCAATCATGAAGATGTTTGGGATGCAGTCCCAAGACCTGAAGGGGAGTCTGTAGTGACTTCCAAGAGGATCTATAAGATAAAGCATGCTGTAGGTGGTAGCATAGAGACTTTTGCTCCTGTAGCCAGATACACTTCCATTAGATCCGTACTTGCTCTGGTTGCAGTGATGAAATGGAAGATACACCAGATGGATTTCAAGACAACTTTCTTGAATGGTGTAGTTGAAGAAGAAGTGTATGTGGAGCAGCCACTTGGTTCTAAGACACATGACAAGGAGTCATATATGTGCAGAACTTGGTATGGTAGGATAGACAACTTTCTATCCAGTTTGGGCTTTGCCAAGAGTAAAGCAGATTCCAAACTTTACTACAAGGTTGAGGAAGGCAATCCAGTGATACTACTTTTGTATGTGGATGACTTGTTTGTTACAGGTGAGGATAGATTGATTGCCGACACGCAGTGGAAGCTTGCTGCCGAGTTCGAGATGAAGAACTTGGAGATGATGCACTATTTTCTAGGCATGGAGGTGTGGCAGAGTACAGATGGAATCTTCCTTGGACAAGGGAAGTATGCAGTAGAGATATTGAAGAGGTTCGGGATGATGGACTGCAAGGCCATGGCCACACCTATGGCATCAAACCTGGAGCTTCTGTGTGATGCTTCATCTGATCCGGTTTATACCTCTATGTATCATCAGATGATTGGGTCCTTGATATGCCTGATGAACACGAGACCGGATATTTGCTTTGCGGTGAACACATTGAGCGAGTTCCTGATGGATCCGAGGAGTGTTCACCTGGTTGCTGTAAAGCATATTCTGAGGTACCCGAAGGGTACAGTTGATTATGGGCTCAAGTATGATGCGAATCAAATTTTTAACCTACAGGGTTATGTTGATTCAGATTGGGCACGCAGTGCTGCAGATAGGAAGAGCACTTCTAGGTGTTGCTTTAGTATGGGATCATGTGTGATCTCTTGGTTTAGCAGGAAGCAATCCTGCGTAGCACTGAGTACAATCGAAGCAGAGTATGTTGCAACTTGTTCGGCTAGTTGTGAGGTAGTATGGCTGAGGAAGCTACTGTTTGAGCTATTTGATCTACCATTGGAGGCTACTGGTATTTTCTGTAACAACTAGAATTGTGTGAAGCTGTCTGAGAACCCGGTGTTCCACGACAGGTCGAAACACATAGAGATCAAATATCACTATATCATGGATATTGTGCGGAGAGGAGCAATGAAGCTCCTGTATGATTGCGACGGATAAGCAGATTGCATATGTATTGACGAAGCCACTAGCCAGAGTGAAGTTCGAGTACTTCAGAGAGAGGCTTGGTGTTCTTCAGATCGACGACACTTCGAGGAAGAAGTGATGGAGACATTTGCTGTAGCCATTCCTAGCATGGTGGAAGGGGGATCCTTCACATGGTTGTGGATGTAAGCGCTGGATGATGAGCATCGAGATGATGTTCTAGTTTCTGTTCTATATGATCAGTTGGATCATTCATGTATGTACGCATCATGTTGGATGCTGGATATGATCAGTTGGATCATTTATGTATGTATGCATCATGTAGGATGTTGGATATGATCAGTTGGATCATTTATGTATGTACACATCATGTTGGATGCTAGATATGATCAGTTGGATCATTTATGTATGTACGCATCATGTTGGATGCTTGGACCATGTATCTGTATATGTATCAGGTGGATACATTGTATGATCAGGTATATCATGTATGTTGATATGTATTAGGTAGATACATTGTGTGGATCATGTATCTATGTATGTATTAGGTGGATACATTGTGTATGGTGATATGTATCAGGTAGATACTTGGTATGCATCAAGTAGATGCATTGTATGATCAGGATGATCGTGGATGACGAGCTTCTCCAGATGACAAGCATCAGGACGATGTAGAGATGATGATCAGGATGATCATGTGTACATCAGGATGATGTATGGTGAGTATCAGGATGATACTCTATGGCCGTGGAACAGGTTGTGCAGATGAGCATGTCTGGGAGATCCTATAGGTCGGAGTTGTGTACCTGTAATAGCCTGGGATGCTCTTTCGAGACATTGCTCTGGGAGGACATATAATAGCACCCTGGGAGATCCTTCAAGTCAGAGTTGTGTTCCCGTAACATCCTGGGATGCTCTTTCGAGGTTTTGTCCTATGGCATGTAATTTGCTCCTGGAAGATCTGGACAGGATGAAAAAGGCCTTAGATGCTTCAGCCAGGTTTTGCCATGACCACATGTAATTTTCTCCTGGGAGATATGGACAAGATGAAAAAGGCCTCAAATGCTTCAACCAGGTTTTGTAGTGGACCACATGTAATTTGCTCTTGGGAGATCTGGACAGGTTGAAAAAGGCCTCAGATGCTTCAGCCAGGTTTTGTGGTGAGATCACATGTAATGTGCTCTTGGGAGATCCGACAGGTAGAGCTGTGTGCGCGTAATAGCCTGGGATGCTTCAGCTAGGTTTTGTGATGGGTCACATGTAATGTGCTCCTGGGAGATCCGACAGGTAGAGTTGTGTGCTCGTAACAGCCTGGGATGCTACTGCCAGGTTTTGTGACCCACGTAATAAGTCCCGAGGATTCCACAGTATGGCCAGTGATAATGAAGACCTGCAGGTGGTGGGCCTACATCTAGTATGAAAAAGGAATGACTTTGTAGAACTTCCTATGACGAGTAGATTCAGAGATTGATTGAGATAGCAGCAGTAGTGATGATGACGATGACTCGATGACGATTATCCAGTGACGATGATCCAGAGAAGAAGACTTGTGCTAGAAGACCTGTGTCGAGAAATACCTTCCTAGTTAAGAGGGAGTGTTGATGTATATGTAAGTTCGGAATGTATTTCATATATGTATATTGTACTCCTATAGAGATGTTATTATTCCTCTATACGGAAGTGTCATCATTTATATTATAAGTGTCGTAACTTATACTTGATGGGTTATTAGATCACCTTGTTGGGGTCGGCCCTGTATAATTCATGTGGGTCGAAGGGTTATTAGATCACCCTAGTGGGGATCGGCCATGTGGGTCAAAGGGTTATTAGACCACCCTATTAGGTGTCGGCCCAATCAGCATTATGTTATGTGGTTAAGTTAAGGCCGACCTAGTAAAGGTTATTAGGCAAGTCAAGTCAAGTATAAATAAAGTGCGGGAGGCACTCTATTTGATCATTTTATTCTCTCTCACACTCTCGGGAGAGTGGCGCACTTGTGGAGGAGGAGAAGCTGCTGCTAGGAGATGTCTATCTCTTATGCTTGGGTTGTATCATTGCTCTATCTATCTCTGAGGAAGTTATTGGGGTTTTTCACCTTTATGGTTTTCCCCTAGTAAACTCTGTGTCTCTTGTGTGCTTGCATTATTGTGTCCATGATTGATATGCTGTAGATATGCTGTACATGTTGTTCTCTCAGTTAATATCCTAATTCAAATTGAAGTAAATTCTGAAAAATTAACAGCTATCCGATGCACAATTATTTATACAAGAATAACTAAAAATTGCTCATGCAAATTAGCTCCTTGATTTGTGGAATTTGTCCTGGTTAACTAGTAATTTGCATGCAAGTTGGTGGGATTGCTTTCCTCTTTAGAAATTTGACTTGGCATCCATGATTTTGAATTGGGATGATGTTGAGTCCTTCTTCCATGTGTTGGAAGCTCATGATAATAATCGGCACTTGAGAAAACTATCCATTCAATCAGCTCCTTGCTTTAAGGAAAATTTGCTAGTTAACTAGAAATGCGCATGTTGATTTTGTGAGATTGATTCCCCCTCTTAGGAGTTCAACTTGTCCTTTATGATTTCACCTTTAGATGATATAGAGTCCTTATTTATGCACTGGAAGCTCATGAGAACCAAGAGGGGACATACTCCCTTAAATCTCTCCACCAAACTCTAGTGAACTGATGAGTTGATTTTTCCAACTTGATCTCTTTCACATAGCTTTTAGATAATCTACCCTCTACAGCTCCATCGCAAATGAATAATAATTTGAAAAATATTAGCTCATGAATTGTTGGGCCTGGCCCAAATGGGGCATTTTTGTGCAAGTCAAGTTTTGGAACTGCGGAGCTAAGCACAGTTCAACTGAAGGCTTTTTGGACAAGTAAGTTTTGGGATGCTGCGAAGAAGAGCGCAGCGCAGTGTCGGAAGAGCTACGAGGTTTAGCGCTGGGAGGAGTACAGCGTTGCGATGTGTCCAGTCTATGGAGATCCAGCAAAGCAGAGTGTTGGATGGAAGATGACACGTATTTCGGTTAGACCATCGGTGGTCAATTTTTGGTAAAGATGCTCCATGAGTACCAAGCAGCGGGCAGGAGCAATGCGGAAGGAAAGTGACTGGTCGCACATGTAAAGAACAACTACCTGAACCAGTCGCACAAGATCGTTAGAGGAAGAACGACTCGGTGAAAGTGACCTGTTGGCGTGCGCGTGACAGGGAGGCTGATAGTGACGTGAGCATGCACTGAGGGCAGCCACAACGGAAGATTCACTACCAGAAACCAACAAGTCCAGTTAACTTGAAAATCGTGACAGTTTTGTAAACCTAAGGGTTTTTTCCTACAGATTGTAAAGACATGACCTACAGGCATGATCTATAAATAAGGCACATTTTGTAAGGGGAAGGGTTGTTGTTTTGGTGTTATTCTTCATTGTTATGATTTTGGTTAATCTCTCGTATATTGAGAAATCTTCTGTGAGAGACAATTTTTTAAAGGCTCTGCAAGCTGTGTGCGCAGAGGCCTATTGAGAGAGAAGAGAGTTTACAGTTGAGTGCACAGACAAGAACTGTTGTACCATTCCCAAAGACTAATACAACAACAATTCTTGTGGACGTAGCTCCCATCCTGGGGGTGAACTACGTTAAATCCTGTGTAGTGTGATTGTTTATGTTTTACATTTGTCTGTTTGCTTACAATGGATGCTTGAATTCTCATTTATCAGTTGTTATGTTAATGATTTTATATGTATTGGCCATAGGAGAAAGATGGGAATAATATGATAAGTATTACATGTATGGATGAATGACGAATGCGTAGTACTCTATGTCTGTGAAAGTATCAGTTCATTGAATAATCACATGTGTATGTAGAGTTCGGGTTGTGTAACTCTTTTGACGCGCAGCACCGGAAGTGTGCAGTATCGTGTACCTCATCCGTTTACATTAGTTATAAGGCTAAATAACCTAAGGCAGTATATGAATGAATGAATGTGAAGTGAAGTCATCAATATTGGCTAAGTCAAAATAGGAAGCGTATAAGTGAGTTGCGTTGTCCTGTCAAGTAAATTCTACCCAAACTGCGCAGTCCGTGGATGCGCTGGTTGTGCAAGCACCTGAGTTGTAGAGTGTTGACCGTGACGAAGGCCATCGTCGTGCAGTCTTCGACCCACAATGCAATCCTATAGCCCGCTGCGCAGTAGATATGTTTAAACAACTCATCACATCCCCGTGGAAACCTAATTCCGTAGCACCCCCATAGCTTCACCTCGGGTGAGACCTCAATTTGTTAGAAGGCTGTTGCCGAAAGGGCCGGTGAAAAGGGGTTTTGTTGGTTCCTTGAAAGCGCGAAGAACCTGGGTCTACATTGGAAACATATAGAACAATATTTAAGCCAACAAATGGTTCCGTTGTCGAGCTAAGAATTCGTGATGATTTGAAGTCATGATGTGCAACTAAGAAGAAGCTTCATTGGGCATTGACATTTGGCATCTAGACAAAAAAGAAATCTGGGCTTGGTGTGACAAGAAAGAAATATATTTCACAAGAAAAGAAAAAAGACACCCACATTTCTCTGATATTCAGTGGTTGAACAAATACCTGTGGAAAGACATTCACGAAGTTTTCTGGGAAAGTTTTGGAAATGAGCTACACGAGTGGTTGTCAAGGCTCGCAGAGCATAGAAACTGTACCCCACGAGATGTACCGACCAAGTGGACACCAAAGCTCATTGAAAGGCTCGAAGTCATAGATAGTCCATTCACACGAGCAATCGACTTCTGGGTTGACAGTACACTACAGAGCTTCGTCACGCAGTTCGGTGTGGACATGCTAAAGTCCTACAACATAGCCGAAAGAGAGTTTTTCAAGGGTTTTAGAGGTAAGTACTTGAACAACCTCAGTTTATACATTAAAATGCTTTTAGCTGAGAAAGGTGTTTTTAGAATGCAGTGAAATTTTTGGAATCTGTAATGGTCAATAGCATTTTTAGTGAGTCTAATGAAGAGACACATAACCTAAGAAGTGGGAAAATATATAAATATACACCTAAGAAAACTTCCACTGAACTTGGACTCCGCATTAACGTTGATTCACAAGCCGAACCTGATAGCCAAACTGCACCTCTATCTCCCACCTATCAGCCTATTACTTCGCAGAATCCACTGGTTGTGAACATCGCGCCTCTCATTGCACAAAATCAGCCAGTTCAGAACCCCACAGTTGTGAATATCCTTAGCACTCAGAACATTCAACACAATACCATGTTCATCTTTGCCACGCAGAACCCTCCACCACCTAGAAGAAGCATGACTGAGGATATTAAGTTGTCGATATTCAAAGGAACGGGTCTAGAAGACCCTGATCAACATTGGTTTCTATGTGAAGCTGTATGGAGTGTTAAACAAGTCCAAGATGATGCTGTGAAGCGAGCGCAGCTCATCACCACTTTTAGAGACAGAGCCTTGCATTGGTTCATGAAATATTCACAGGGACAAAATAGAACCCTGGTAGAAATAAAGGTTGCACTCTTAGCAAAATTTAAGAAGTCGAAATCAGAATCATAGTGTATAACAGAGTTAAAAGAGATCAAACATAAACCTAATGAGATAGTCTGGGAGTTTGATCAGAAATTTAATACACTGTTGGACCAAGTAAGCTTCGTTACAACACCGCAACAATACAAGGAATGGTTTATAGCCGCGTTGTTTCCCCATATCAAACAACCGTTGATGCAACAAAAGGTGGCTTCGCAGGCAGAAGCCTTGGAGATCACGATGAAGTTAGAAGCTTCATCGATTGGAGAAACTAGCACTGTGATGTCTTAGATTCAGACCTAGTTGGCTACCCTGACACTACAGCTACAAGATATCAAGGAAGGAAAGCAAGAGAGGCAAGAAGTCTGGTGTACATGCTGTAAGGGGGAAGGACGCACTAAGGATCATTGTCCTTTATTTCAAGACTTCCTTAACATGGGTGCACCAAACCCATTAAACCCAAATCAAGGGCCATGGTGTGAAATTTGCAGAACTAGAGGACATTGGCTAGAGGATTGCTACCTAATTCAGAAATATGTAAGAACACCTAAAAACCTATATTGTAATTTCTATAAGTCGGTTGGACATGATGAGTCCAAATGCTGCGCATATGAGCTCATGTTAGAAAGAAAGAAAGATATTGAGCATATGTATGGAGGAGTATACTGAGTCCAAGAAGAGACTCCGCAGAAACAAGAAAATACACAGCATGATCAAGGAGCATATAGAGGCCGCAAAGGATACCACGAGAGAGGAAGGAATAACGGCCCAGCACAAGGATGAGGCCAAGGCCAAGTAATTTGTTATAACTGTGGCCAAGCAGGTCATGTATCTAGAGATTGTACCAACCCATGCACTACATGTAATTATTGTAAATCATTCGATCACGTTATTGAAGACTCCCCAGTGTTAGAGGCAGAAATGTAGAAATGAAAGCGGCAAGATGCACCGAACCCAAACATTCAATTGATTGCAGCAGAGAAGAGACCTGCGGATCCAAGCATCAATGTAGTGACGCGAAGTGGCACTACGACAGGGAGAGATAGAGGAGTAGAAGCTTTGACTTTTGGAGACTTTAACACTAAGCATACTCCCCTTGAAACAATATGGATAAGAAAAGATACTGGGAAAGCACCTGCTTTTAACTTGCAGAAAAATAGAGAAGTCTTCGAAGAAGCGTGGGATGTCTTCAAAGAATCAACACCCAAGTCGCTGAGAATCCTGTTGCACAGTGAAATACCGCATGTAGAAGATATGCTGACTGCTTATGACAAGACGAGCGCCATAGTAGAGATAGGCACCTTTGTTGCGCAGTTCCTAAGGAGTTGCATGAAGTTGCTGAAGAGCGCAGACGCTATAGCAGAGTTGCAAAAACTATTAAATAAATATGAACCACAGAGCGAGATGGAGACTACCGATAGCGTAGTTCACCAGATCAAGAAACACAAAAGATCAGGCCAAGAAATGAGGCTCAGTGCACATATAGGAGACTATGAAATGGATGAGATCATCCTTGATATGGGATCTAAAGTAATTGTCTTAACCAAACAAACATGACAACATATGGGGAGACCAAAGCTATTATGGTCACCTATCCAGTTGAGAATGGCTAATCAGGAGAAAGTCATACCCTTTGGAAGGTTAGCCAACGTTATTGTTGACATTGATGGAGTGCAAAGGCACACAGATTTCGAGGTTATCGATATTGTGGATGATAGTCAGCATTATCCTGCGCTGTTGGGGATTGACTCGGCCATGGATAACCTCACTATCATAAACTTGAAAATAAAGAAGATGATCTTTGAAGGAAAGCATCTAAGGGTCATCACATCATTGGACCCTATAAATGGAGACAGATACAGCAAGCCGATTCAAGAAGAATCCAGAGAGCAAGATTTGGATCGACTTTACAAGATGACTACGAACCATAAAGATTATATTAATCCCACTGTGGATGGTACACTCAAATGGAGATGCGAAAGCTCTTGAATCTCAGACTCTGATGCAGGATTGGAAAACTGGCAAAGTCGTATGCATGAAGTATCTACAAGGAGATGCACGTAGATCACAAAGTCACTACACTGGATTGGAAAGGAGGTAATCCCAATCCCCACCTATGATGGTTTATCTAATGTTTATTCCTTTATCAAAGAATATAATGTAGCAATTGCAGATGAGCATCGCTTACAAGCAATAGATATGGCACAGCGCGAGACACCTGCTAGATGGTGGGCTAGGCATAAGCAAACATTGATCACGTGGGATTAGTGTAGAATCAAGATGCAGATCAGGTTTGCTGAGAAGTTTACACTACCCTTTGAAAAATATAATGGATAGATAGATCCAAGGGAGGATATTGAGATCTGCTCACAAGCATGGCAGGAGAGACCACAGACAAAATGGGTGCATCTGTTTGTGCACACACTAGAGGAAGAAATTCTGAAGAAATGGTATCTAGATATGGAGTTGTGTAGGGAAAATACAGATTGTCCTACCTTGACTGTGAAATTCCAGAAGAGCTTTAGTTTTGAAGACGATAGCCCTACCATAAACGATGCTTTTCAAATTATTAAAAAAAGAATATTTAGAGCAGATTGCCCACATAGAAACATGACCTTAGAGGAATTATTTGGGGCTGACAGCGTACTTGCAAACCTACAGTCAGAATGGAAGGAATAGTTAGAACATGCCATGGAATGTTATAACCTAGATGAATAGGTTGAAGATAAGGAAGGAAGTGATGAGGAGGACCCGTGCAACATAAAAATTCCTGAGTCAGAGGGAGCACGCGACGTAGAGGGACCTCCGCTGGAAATTCCAGACATGAGTGGACCCGTGAAAACAAAGAAAGTGAACATTGGCACCAGCAAAGAGCCAAAGTTCGCTTCTATTGGAGACTACTGGGATGATCAGACTGTTGCGGAGATCACAGATCTATTACATGAATATTATGAGTTATTCCCAACAAAGTTTACAGAGATGAAGGGAATTTTAAGAGACTTAGGGGTTATGAAGATACCTCTTAAGCCATGTGCGAAGCCTGTTAAGCAAAGGCCCTATAGACTGAATCCGCAATACAAAGAATGAGCCAAGGAAGAACTCGATAAGATGCTCGATGCGGGGATCATCAAGCCAGTTGAAGAATCTGAGTGGATAAACCCTATGGTTTTCCAAGATAAGAAGACGAAAGTTGAGATAAGGATTTGTGTGGACCTCAGAAAATTGAATGATGCTTTGATGCATGATCCATTTCCTACACCCTTCACAGATGAGGTGCTTGGTAATGTTGGAGGAAATGAGGCATATTCCTTTACTGATGGATTTTCAGGATATCATCAGATAATAATTGATCCAGTGGATAGACACAAGACCACTTTTGCCACCGAATGGGGATGGTTTCAGTACACAGTGATGCCATTTGGTCTGAAGAACGCGCCAGCCATCTTCTCCAGAGTCGTGGTCGCAGTGTTTAAAGATGTCATGCACAAGTTCTTAGAAGCTTATTTTGATGATTGGGCAATATTTGGGTTGCTGAAGGACCATTGCACAAACCTCAGATTGATGCTAAAAAAGTGCAGACAACATCAAATATCATTAAACCTGAAGAAGTGTATCTTTTGTGTACCCTATGGAATTCTATTGGGACATATCGTGTGCAGACAAGGCTTGATGGTTAATCCTGCGAAGATCGCAGTCATTGTAAACTTGCCAACACCAAATTTGGTAAAGCAGTTGCGCACTACATTGGGGCATACTGGTTACTACAGGAAGTTTATAAAGGGCTATGCATAGATAACTGTAGCCATGGAGAAGCTGTTAAAGAAAGATGTGCCATTCATCTGGAATGTAGCATGCGAATAAGGCTTTGATATATTAAAAGAGAAAATGGTCACTGTGCCGATCCTAGTTTTTCCAAACTGGGAGAAGCCATTTCATGTTTATGTTTATGCCTCGTGTATAGCATTGGGCATTGTGTTAGCATAGCCAGGAGAGGGAGGTATTGACCACCCCATTGCATTTTCGAGCAGGAAGCTCTCATCTCCAGAGAAGAATTATACCACCACCGAGAGAGAAGGCCTTGCTATGGTCTATGCATTGTAGAAGTTCAAGCACTATTTGCTTGGTGCGCACTTCTCTATGTTCACTGACCATTCAGCTTTGAAATACCTAGTCAACAAGCCAGTGTTAGGGGGGAAAATCTGCAGATGGTTGTTACTCTTTCAGGAGTATGACTTTGAGATAGTGGTTAAGATGGGAAGATTGAACTTATGACCTGATCATCTGTCAAGGATCGAGTCAGGAGAAGAACCTACAAACCTGGAAGACAATCTGCCTGATGCGCAGTTGTTTGCTATTCAGATTGTCGATGATTACTATAAGGATATCATAGAATTCTTGAATACTGGGTTGACACCCACAGAGTTTACTACGCAACAGAAGAAGCAGATGGTACTAAGAGAAACAAACTTCACCATAATCGTAGGTCAATTATACAAACTGGGACCGGATGAAGTGCTGCGCAGGTGTGTGTTAGAGCACGATAAACCAATTGTTCTGGAAGATGCACATTCAAGAGCAACATGAGGTCACTACAAAGGAAGAGCCATTGCGCAGAAGATATTGCGGGTAGGGCTATGGTGGCCTATGATTCAAAAAGACGCAAAGGAACATTGCCAGAGCTGCGATGTTTGTCAGAGGATAGGAAGGCCCTCGCGAAGAGACGAGATGCCATTGAATCCATAGTTGACATTATAGGAATTTGAGAAATGGGCCATTGATTTTGTGGGACCTATAAACCCACTAGGGAAAAGAACTGGTACAAGGTACATTATTACTGCAACTGACTACCTCACCAGATGGGAAGAAGCGAAGCCAGTGAAGGACTGTAGCACAGTTACTGCAGCGCAGTTCATATTCGAAAACATCCTTACAAGGTTCAGATGCCCGAAGATCTTGATGAGTGATCAAGGCACTTACTTCCTGAACATAACTATTGAGGCATTGGCAGAGGAGTTCCACATTCATCATTAGCAAAGTACGCCATACCATCCACAAGCAAATGGAACTATTGAAGCGTTCAATAAAGTACTGGAGAATGCGCTAACCAAGGTATGCAATGTTAATAGGGGCGACTGGGACCTACACATTCCAACCATTTTATGGGCATATAGAACTACTTGCAAAACGTTGACTGGCCATACACCTTTTAGGCTGGCCTATGGACAGGAAGCAATAATTCCAATGGAGTACATTGTTCCCAACTTAAGAATAGATGCTTTCACAGGCATGGCAGATCGTGAAGCACTAGAAGAAATGATTCTACACTTGGTTGGTCTAGAGAAAGATCGCTTCATCGCAGGCTTTCACCAACAAGTGCAGAAAGAAAGAGAAAAAAGCATGGCATGACCGCCATATCAATAACAAGTCTTTTCAGGTAGGTTATCTAGTCCTCCTGTATGATAGCAAATTCATGAAGTTTCCTGGAAAGTTTAAGATGCAATGGCTTGGCCCATATACGATTGTACATGTTACTAATGGTTGCACAACTCAGTTAGCCACATTAGTAGGAGATAACTTGCCTGGCCTAGTCAATGGGAGAAGACTAAAACCCTATCGGGATAGTCTTGCTTTGCAGACCCCTTCATGATCAGAAAGAAGGAAATTTCTAAGGGCCAAGTACAGTTGAAAGTGGGAACTGGAAATGGGAAAGAGTCTGTACGCGAAGAGTGATGATGACAGTGCATATATTGCATAGCGCTTGTAAAGAAGTCAAGCTGCGCCAAAAAAAAAAGGGAAAAGAAAAAGAAGACCTGTGCAGTTGCAAAGTTCAAAATGCAACTACGACAACCAAGATAAATGAGGAAAGAGGTTAAGTTCAGAAGCAAGAAACCAAGAATTGCGAAGTAACTGCGCAGGAGTAGTGATGGTCTGCCGCGTAGATCGATACACAACTCCAGAAAAGTAGCCTTTAGAATGTCGGTCGAAAATATAGTCGTTATACAGTACTTTTGCCAGTGACTGCTTGGG
This sequence comes from Larix kaempferi, assembly GCA_027924585.1. Lineage (NCBI taxonomy): Eukaryota > Viridiplantae > Streptophyta > Pinopsida > Pinales > Pinaceae > Larix > Larix kaempferi. The sequence continues at coordinate 977,239 of BSBM01000340.1, forward strand.
CATTTAACGCACAAATAGCCGTTCTGAACGAGTTAAAGATGAAAAGGACCGAAATATTTGCTAGATTTGGCCAACGAATATCGTATTTAATTCTTATCTATCCATTAAGGGGCATGGAGGAGGATAGATCTGCCTATAAATATCGGTGCACTTGGACTCGTGGGCGTTACCGAAACCTTTGAATTTTCTGGTGAGCATTACTTTGCGAGTTATTTTCAGCAAGCTCTCAGAAATCTCGTTGAGATCCATCTAGTGAATGTCTGAGAGGTCTTCCATTGAGGAAGATTTCACGGTCCAGGAGACTCTGAAGGTATTCAAATACAGAGGAATAGAAGGGTTGATGAGAACCCCAGCCAAGAAAGTTGTCATAGAACAAGGACATGCTTCCAGAAGATCACCAAGACACGCCCCAATAATGCAGGACAAAGGCAAAGATCCAGTGGGGCCGAAAATGAAGCAACCAAAGATGAGTTCCACAGTGCCGCAACCACCGATAGCTGATAAGGAGATACCATTGAAACTTACCCCTGACTATATCTCGTTGCGTGCACTAGACACACGGGTCATCGGGCTAATGAAGAATTCCAAATACGAGATTCCACTCTTATCGATATTGAAGCATGTCGAGGTGGAAAAAATTTGGCTGGGTAAGATCCCAGAGTGTAAGTGGGAGGACTATGATCTACTTCAGATGCAGAAGGATCCCAATGAACCTAGGTTTCCACAGTTCCATCCTGACCAGTACATGTTCTGGAAGAAAGACATGAAAGGCAACCTTACCTTGGTTGCAGAAAGTTGGTTATCCGGAGTAGTCCAGTCGGGACTACTCAATCTGTTGAGACACCCACACTTTGATAGATCGCTAGAGCTCAATGCAGTGGTGCAAACTCTGATGGCGTGCATACACCAGGGATACCTCTGGCTAGACCGCAACATAGACTTGAACATTGACCTAATCCACCAGACCATTGGATTGAGCAAAAGAGGGGAAGATCCGAAGCAGTTTTTTCAAGGGAAAAAAAAAGATAAAGAAGTGGCCACGAAGATGAAGAAAACACAAACCGTCATCAAAGGAAAGATAGGATTTCAAACCAAGGACATAGATGATAAGGCCACGTAGTTTGTTACGCAACTGTTAGCTGGAAAAATTCTCAGAAAAGTGAGGCCTTTGGAGGTACCTACCGGCACAGTACTACTTGGTGCCGCAGTCGCGGAGGATGGACGATTCAACTGGTGTCAATACATGTTGAATGAGTTCCTGGAGGAACTAAATGACACACAGGTCAATGGCGGTAATTTCCATTTTACATGGTTAATAGTGCTGATCGCCTTCGTAGGGTGGAAGGATTTGAAGGATTGTGTTGGCGTAATCACTGATAGAAATGACTACAGAGGAGCCCGCTATTCAAACCTTTGGGAAAATTTGAATTCACAAAGATAGCATGCGAAAATTGAGGTTTTCTACACCTATTATGACTAGTTGCGTGGAGCCATCATGCTCACGCTGCGGATAACAAAGCAGGTAACGAGTAAGTATATTCGCACTATCGATTTTTATGCTGACATGCGTTGCATTCACATTTCAGCCAAAGCATAGACGAAGGACCCTGAATGGTTCACAGGAAGGTACCATATGACTGAAGATGACATTGACAATATCATGAAGGAATGGCCTACTGAATTTTGAGTCGAAGTTGTGGATATCCAAAGCGACTCCGGCAAAGACAACCCCATTCCATGTCCCATTGTTGAAGAAAAAGAGACAGGAAAAATGAAGGAAGCTGAGAGCCCTATACAACAAAAGGGGGTGAGGAAGAAGCATAAAGCCGTTAAAATGCAATCACAAGCAATGCTTCACGATGATGATTTTGACATGATCGCGGCGAAGGTCACAGAGCAGATGGAAGACCTGATGATTGAAAAAGACAAAAAGAATGAGGCAATCCAAGAAAGCTTGGAGAAGAATTTGGTTACGTTGCAAGGAATCACAGAGAAGATTGAAGAAGTACACAAAAGGTTACCCTTGCCGCGGGATTAAGAGACTGAAGGAAAGTTGGGAGGTAATTCGAGCAAAAGACACCACAACTAGCCATGACCGTGCCTGCGAAGTCCTGCATTGTCCATCTTGATCCCTTAAGTGTAAGGTTGCCACTGCTGGAATACTTAATCTTGGGTACACAGGACCTAGAGCATGTGGACCTGGACCTTGTGAAGATACCACTGCCTGGTCTACACCATCTGCATCTACAGGTTGTCAAGGAAATGCATGAGAGAACTATCGATGCTCTGAACCAACACACTGAGCTGCAATAAAACTATAAGCAGTTGGAGGAAGCTAGCTCGCGGAGAGCTATGGAACTACAAAATGAGTATGATCGACAGAAAATACTAGAGTCCACGATCACTATTGTAGCAGATGATATATCAAAAAGTGATGTACAGACAGACCCTGCGAACACTGTCGTTAAGATTGACGAAGTGGTTAGCGATCTCAAGTTGGAGATGCGAGATATGGAGATCAGCCACGAAGCTAAGGTTTCTTCCTTGGAGGCACAGATTCACCCGCAGACTCCACCAGATCAATAGTAGTTACAAGCAAAGGAAGTGAAGGCCGCAGCAGAACGTATAGCCACCGAGTTGGCTAAGTGCCAAAGTCTGTTAGATGAGGCGTCGAAGGAATTCACTGCCCTCGAAAAGGATCTAGTGTTGCTGGAAATCAAGAACATTATGAAAGATAAGCAGGCAACATTCGAACTGCTGGGCGCGGAAGTTATAGCTATGAAGCCAAGAGAAAGACTATAGAGGTACAAGGAAGTCCTGAGCTTGAAAAAAGAAGTTCAAGCATTAAGAGAAAGAGAGAGTGAAATGATAGACAAGTCACAGCCCTTGCAGGAGGAAGCCCACATGATCTCATAGGAAATCGAGGAGAAGTTAAAGGAGCTGCACGAAGGCCAAGAATAGGTGGAACAGCAAGTCGATGATGAAATAACACCTGAGATGTTGGAAACTGTGAAACAAGTTGAGCAAGACACTAAGGAAGTAGTTGAAAAGTTGATTGTAACATACAACGAGTTCGCTGCGAAGCTAGCTCCGCAGGCGGAGGAACAACTAGGAGAAGTAGAAGTTGAAGGTGGCTTGGGGACGAGCCACATGTAAGTGTTAGGGGCCTATTGGGCCTAGCCCAAATGGTGCATTTTTGTGCAAATCAATTTTTGGCACTGCGGAGCTAAGCGCAGTTCAACTGAAGGCTTTTTGGACAAGTAAGTTTTGGGATGCTGCGAAGAAGAGCGCAGCACAATGTCGGAAGAGCTGTGAGGTTCAGCGCTGCGATGTGTTCAGTTTACGGAGATCTAGAAAAGCAGAGTGTTGGATGGAAGACGACACGTATTCCGGTTAGACCATCGGTGGTCTATTTTTGGTAAAAATACTCCATGAGTACCAAGCGGCTGGTAGGAGCAATGGAGAAGGAAAGCGACTGGTCACACATGTAAATAACCACTACTTGAACCAGTTGCACAAGACCGTTAGAGGAAGAACGGCTCGGTGAAAGCAACCTGTTGGCGTGCACGCGGCAAGGAGGCTGATAGCGACGTGAGCATGCACTGAGGGCGGCCACGACGGAAGATTCGCTACCAGAAATCAGCAAGTCCAGTTAACCGGAAAACCATGACAGTTTTGTAAACCTAAGGGTTTTTTCTTACAGATTGTAAAGACATGACCTACGGGCATGATCTATAAATAAGGAACATTTTGTAAGGGGAAGGGTTTTTGCTTTGGGGTTACTCTTCATTGTTATGATTTTGGTTCAATCTCTCGTATATTGAGAAATCTTCTGTGAGAGACAATTTTGTAAAGGCTCTGCAAGATGTGTGCGCAAAGACCTATTGAGAGAGGAGAGAGTTTGCAGCTGAGTGCGTAGACAAGAATTGTTGTACCCTTCCAGAAGACTAATACAACAAAATTTCTTATGGACGTATCTCCCATCCTGGGGGTGAACCACGTTAAATCCTGTGTAGTGTGATTGTTTATGTTTTGTACTTGTATGTTTGCTTACAATGGATGCTTGAATTCTCATTTATCAGTTGTTATGTTAATGCTTTTATATGTATTTTCCATAGGAGAAAGGTGGGAATAATATGTTAAGTATTACATGTATGGATGAATGATGAATGTGTAGTACTCTAAGTCTATGAAAGTATCAGTTTGTTGAATAATCACATGTGTATGTAGAGTTCGGGTTGTGTAAATCTTTTGACGTGCAACATCGGAAGTGCACAGTATCATGTATCTCGTCCGTTTACATTAGTTATAAGGATAAATAACCTAAGGAAGTAGATGAATGAATGAATGTTGAGTGAAGTCATCAATATTCGCTAAGTCAAAATAGGAAGCGTATAAGTCAGTTGCGCTTTCTTGTTGAGTAAATTCTACCCGAATCGCGCAGTCCGTGGATGCACTAGCTGTGCAAGCACCTGAGCTATAGAGCGTTGACCGCGACGAAGGCCATCGTCACGCAATCTTCGACCCATAGTGCGATCCCATAGCGTGTTGCATAGTAGATCTATTTAAACAACTCATCACATCGCTGTGGAAACCTGATTCCACAGCTTCGCCTCGGGTGAGACCTCAGTTTGTTCGCAGGTTGTTGCCGAAAGGGCCAGTGAAAAAAGGTTTTGTTGGTTCCTTGAAACCGTGAAGAACCTGGGTCTACATTGGAAACCTCTAGAACAATATTTAAGGCAACATGAATAAATCAAATGAATAAGAAAATTAGGAAACGATACTAAACAATGCCAAGATATCCATTAAAGCAAACACACATTGGCTTTTAAGAAAAAATGTCATAAAGTTAAATTTATCTTGTCATTTTAATTCCTTATTCCTCCTCATAATTCTTTTGTGTTGCATTAGATGGGCCAAATAATTTTCCTTTTTAGGGTCCCATCAGATAGTATGATTAGAAGTTTAGAAGCAATAAGGAGCGAAGGAAAAGTTGCATCACAAAACTTAATATATAAAATACTAGTGTGTTTTAATGAATGTCCATGTGACTAACTCGCATTGAAATTATGCTATTTTCTTTTTCTTGGAATGAAAGCTTAGCATTGTATTAAGTGAAGCAACATAAGTGTTTCTGAAGAGAGGCAAAAGAAGCATCAAGAGGAGAAGGCTACTCAACGGAATCATCAATCAATGAACTATTGATAGTGTCGTCTAAGGGGCCTCGCTATACAATCATATTAGGGATCCTAGCTGAGTATTTGTCTATGTACTCTACATTGATATCTAAAGGGGTTATGAAATGACCACTTGTTCTATTTCCATCTCTGAAAGCTACTTTTGAGTATGTAAATTTGCAAGCTACCTATGCAAATCTGTCTATGTGTTTAAACTATGCATAAAAATTGTAAATTTTGAGTTACCCACATAGAACATTGAACAATTAAGTAATAGATTGAAACAAGATCATGAAATATTCACAATAATACGCTACCTAAATCATAGAAACCAAAAATCCCAAATCCAATGACGAAGAACCTGAACTCAAACAAAAAAAAAAACAAAAAAATAACATTTTCTTTTATTTTACCTTACTGGACCCCGTCCTCCTGAAGCATGCACCAAATTTTGTGTTGACACCAAGCTAAGCCCGATTGAGGCCAGGGAAGAGAGCCGAGTAGTGGTGGCTATAGAGAGATTGGAATTGGAGGCTCCTCTTCCTACCTACTATAGATTAGCGACAAGGAACTTGATTTCCTTGCTCATCTTCTCCAGCTTGACCGCACTAATAGGCGGTATTCCCATCGCGGTATGGCCCGCCTTGGTGGAAGAAGAGCCACCTATGGGATCATCAATGAGGAACTCCAAGATTATCCTATGCTGCATCGACTCTAGCAACTATTGTGTCAACTTGGAGCAACTCCCAGTGCTGCTTGAGGTTTTCGAGTGCAGCATCTGTGGTGGGTTTCTTGGCACCAACTGAGGATTTGTAGGCTTCCAAAACACATGCCATCATATCCATGAAGGCCCGATCTATTGAATCCACTGTTCTATCCATCAAACTGTATTTTTGTGTACCCCACCCTTTTTAAATGCAATGTTGTAATGCCAAACCTTAGCAAAGACAACTGAAGCGTTTTCTTAAGAGAGGCAGTAGAAGCATTTTCTTAAGAGAGAAAAAAGAGAGTCAAATAGTACTTCTATACATCCCATGACTAGGAGAATTCGGATGGGAGCTCACGTGGGAAAACGAGGCTACATGATCTTCGAAATTTTATAATAACAATTTTTAATTTTTTTTTACATCTACAATATTTTTATGGTTCATACTAATAACACAATGCCCAAGGTTTCCTTGAGCCTGCTGTAATAAACCAAAATGCTATGAGCCAGTGGCCACAATTGTTTTATCACCACTTATCGTTGGAAGGAGTTACTAGAATTTATGATGGATAAGAAAAGTAGATGAATGTCAAACTGACGGGATACAATTTTGTAAACCGGTAGACGGTGACGAGCCAAACCAAGAATCACCTTTCAAATACATAATTGAAAAAAAAAGGTTTTGTAGGCCATCAATTTCCAGGCCTGTTTGGTCGGACTCTTCCCTCATGACCTCTTTCATTTTATTGTAAGCAATTTCTCTACTCCGTCTTCATTTTTCCTTTGGAAGAAATTAATTCATTGTTTATGTAATCGTACAAATTTAGTACATCTTCTTTAGCTCTAGTTCAAGAATACCATTTATTATTCGAACCCTAATGGGGTTGAATTCAAGCTAGGAACATGGACATTTGATCAATATACCAAAATGACTATTATTTTTATTCGTTATTTAGATAAGGTCTAAAAGATTGATAAAATCCTAGATATTTTCCTATCCTATAAATCTAGGGTCACACGTAGTGTCCCTTGATTTATGCACTAATTACTTGTTTTCAGACAATTCAATTATATTCTTTTATAACTAATCTAAGACCTTGAGACCAGCTTGGGCCATGTATATGGAAATGAATCTTAGCAATATCTTTAGTTCTTAAAGTGCAAGGTCGATTTTTCCACCATTGCAACGGTTGATGCTATTAAATCATCTTTGCAAATTACAAGTTAGGATTATTCTTAGCATTTATCTAAGTAGGGATTTTGATTTGTTGGATGTTAAGTCACCTTGTTCGTGTTTCTATTTGTATTTGGAAATAGTGCAACGTGGAAACAATTGTTGGTGTCAAACAATGATAAAGTTTAATGTGCTTGAACCCCTCAAGCGTCCGTTTTCCACCTTTGCGCAAGAAATGTGTGAATATTACGAGATAGCGGGTGTAATATTTACCTTGGCATATAAAAGTGATATTTCCTCTTGTTTTATGAACATTTGGAATTGTACTAAACTCCACAAATATTTCAATGGGAAAGGGAAAAATATTGGTTGGAACAAAAGTGAAAACAATCAGCGTTCTCATAACCAATGCTACAGAAAGTAAAAGCTCGAACCTTGATGATAATTAAAAAATTTCTCCAACTCCTTTAAGAGAAGGTAAATAATTTCAGTAAGATAAAATTAACAACGTGCCTCCTATACTATTAAGTGAATAAATATTTCAAATTTATAATTATTTTCTTACCTTTTCACTGATCTATCGGTGGTGCTTTGACGTAGGCAAGCATATAATGGTTGGATCCTTTGGAGCTTTATTCCTAGCTGGTCAGGATGTGAACAACAAAGACTGCTAGCCTTTTATTTATGCCCTATGCAAGAGGAGAAATAAAGGGAAAGAAAAAACATTTGCAAACTAAATCACCAAAAAATACTAAAAAAATCTAGGTAAACTCACTCTTTTGCAATATGTAATTGATCTATTTTCCATATCTGTTTTAAAGAATGATCTAGAAAAAAGCCGATGGTAGTGTTAGTCTATCAATTGCCTGTCCTAATTTGACATGAAAGGTTCCTATTTGATTTCATCAAGGCAAGGCTTCTGAATTTTGATAGTAGGGCATGACTATAATAGCGTCTTTTTCAATGGAGATGGTGATGAAATAGAGCTTATGTACATATTATTGTTTATCCTTTTTGTCTAGAGTAGACAATATATATTGGTACGGACCATTGTAGTTTATCCTTTGCAATGAAAGTAGATAGCATTCATCGATTCTTGTTTATCCTTTGCATCAAGGTGAATCTATGAACATGGCCACTTTTTGGCCAAAAGTCATGGTGAAAATTCGATCTTTTACTCATTTATTAAATCGAAGTTCTCAAAACTCATATATGCTTTGTGAATTCTGATATGTAACAAAAAAAATGTAGGGACTTATTTGTCTTTCCATGTATATTTAAATATATATATATTATTTAATTTTCCAAAATTGCATTTAATGATATGTGTTCTTGTAAATTTCAGGAAAAGTTAACAAATGGCTTGTGTGCACGTAAACAAATTTAGTGATAAATGCATAGTTTCTGAAAAAAAATATATGAACATAATCTACACAAAAAGCAATGCGGCGCACATATTTGTTTTTAAATTTATTTTGGAAAATTATATATTTTTATTAATTTTTGAAGCTTGCCATTGGAAATTTTAATCGCATTTTGTACATGTGTATGCATGTAAATTTCTTTTGTATTGGTTACAAAATTTTGAAAAAAAATACACTTTTGAAGAGGATACACTTTTTGGGGCATTCATATATTTTGAATTTTTTTGGTTGTTTACTTTTTATATTGTTTATTTTTCTTTGCGTTGATTCGTAATTGTGGACATAGTTTTTAAGTGTAAGTTTGAAAAGAAAATAAAAAAAGAAATATCATATGAATTCAAAAATATGTAAACTATATGCCAATGTATAGAAAAATCTGTTGGTATGAACTTTGGCACCTAAGGTGCATCTCAGGTTAGGGTTTAAGCCTGATAAATATGTCAGTGAAATTAAATTTCCATAAATGGGGGCTAAAAGTATGTTTTTAAATCCATTGATCGAGTTCTAGGATGGGGTGACTAAAAGTGAAAGCGTTAGCATTAATAGCAATAGAACGAGGGTGGATGCGTAGGACGGGCTGGTTGGTGAGGTGGAAACGACATTGGCATCGGTGGCTACATAGCATTAATCCTCTTCCTTCCTCGAGAGCTAGCATGACCATCTCTCAGATGCTCAGTCATTGCGTTTTCAAGGCGGTTATTGCTCCTCACACCCTATTTAATATGGCACATGTAGAAGTTCGAGGACAAATTTCAACCTTCTTTGCCTCTGGTGTTCTGTGCTCCACCTCTAGTGGTCTATGATTCAATGGATTCTTGGAATTACAGTAGGTTCAGGCTGAGACCTCGCTGGGTGTTGTTGGGAAAAGGATTTATAGTGGAATTGGTATCATGGTTCGAGAGCGACATCATGCTTCTAGAAGGAGAGTTTGTGTCTTCCATGCATGCTCATAGGAAACTGGTGGCATAGGTATAGCTCACCAACTTGCTGTGATGACAGACACATTACTGGTTATCCGAAATGACATCAAAGAAATGGACGAGGGCATGCAAGCTAGGATTCTGGAGATTTGTGATAGGGTACAGATAACTATAGAATGGTGTGTAGACATTGTCGAGCTCTTCCACCTATCTTTTCCATTTCTAGCCACCATTGGGGAGGATGTTGTAATACACTATGGACCAAAAGTGGAGACCAAGAACGAGTTGCGCCCTACAGAGGAGAATGATACAACGAATAATCTCCCGACAGCCAAAGAGGAATACCAAACTCTGAAAGTGACTGACTCAATGACGATGAACGATATCCAGTAGGCTGTCACCAGTGGTGTCAAACATGAATCCATGAGCATCGATGTGGGTGCAGGCAAGCCTCTATAGGCCAAACAACTATTTTTTAGAGCATTATTACACCTTATGACCTTAGTCATTAGTCACATTATTGATTAATTGGTCTTAAACAATTTAATTATTGCATGCCAAGGTTGTTAGAAGTTAGTTAGGATAAATGATGAGTTATCCACCACTCTATGGGCCAAAATTGGTTATCGAAGATGTAAGGAACCCTCATTATGACCACCTCCAACATTTATTACCACTATTTGGCCTAAGGAGCCCCGTTTCCCTATTTTTTGGATCTAAGTTTGACTAACGGCGCCCATGCAATGAATCTGGTCTTTTTGGCCCATACTTGATTGCTTTGGCCTCTCCTTGTATACCTAACTACCACCCAACCTTATCCACAACATGTATGACCTTCATTTATGACTTACCATTCTCACCCAACATTCACATGACCATTTCGTAACTGTTTGGGATTATTTGGGACCCTCTTGGTCAACCTAGGGGGGATTTGGGTCTAATCTAAGCTAGCCACTTGTCAAGCCTCCTAAGGAATTTGATTTCTTCCCATTGTTATATAAGGATGATCCAAACTCATTTTTTTGTTCGAAAATTAATAAACTCTGAGATTTGATCATTTGTAAATCTGGTTTTTTATCATTTATTTTCCTGGTTTTTTATCATTTGTAACTGGTTTTGATCATTTGTTTTTCCAGAATTGTTTATGCATTTATATCTTGCATAAGAAGTTAAATATTTCAATTGTGAGGCATCTATAGTAGCTAGATCCTACTGTGATAGATATTTTACATGGTATCAGAGCTCTTGGAGCTATTATTTGAACCAATAGACTGTTTTAGTGGTGTGCCAGAAGCAGTGGAGAAACCATAGAAGTCCCTGGAACCATTACATTGAAGCAATTGTAGAAATACATTGGATTCTATCTAGGCTATGATGCTCTCCCGAATGTACCCCTATCAAGAAGGGTTCGAATCTATTAGCGTAGATCCCCTCCTGAGTGTTGAGAGTTTTATTTCAGGTATTCAAGTGGACCATTGTCACCAAGTGCACAAGCAACAATAGAAGATGGAGCAAACTCATCCAAATTTGCTCACTCCATTCAACTATTTTGAATGGAAGACTCAGATGGTTATCTAGTTGAGATACAAGGGTCTTTCCAGGATCACCTTGGGCACTGAGGTTGAGCCAAACTCTGTTATAGAGAAGTCCAAGTTCTTCAACAAAATGGATGAAGCATTCAACTCCTTTATCTTAGTATTTCGAGAGACCTCCTGTTTCATGTCGAAAGTCTAGCTACACCAAATGAAGTATGGATCAATATTGAGTCTTTGTTTGGGAAGACTGATGAGATGAGGGGTCACCAACTTGAGAATGAGTTGATCTCACCATTAGGAACCCGTGTCAACACTTCTCTTTACTTTGTTAGTATATTGTTGTTGGACACATATGCCTTTGTAAGTTGTCCTGTAGTATTATATGTTCCATGGTATTGTTCCATAGTTTGTATTAGCCCATACACAAGCCACCAGACAACATTGGTGGCCGAGTGAATCCTGATCCGTTAGAAATACAAACATACCTGGGGTCCATATTTATTTATAGCTTATAAATCGCAGATTACATCTGTTAAGAGCTGTTGCAGATCTAGCCGTTTTGGATCCATTCCAAGCAATTTTCAGATCCATCCATTTCAAATCCAATCCGAAATCCGTTTCAAATCCATTCCGAAATCTGTTTCAGATCTAACCATTTTAGATCCATTTCAAGCCGTTTCAGATCCATTCGAAAGTCGTTTCAGATCCATTCTGGAAAAAAAAACAATTATGAAATGACTAATCTCTTTGTAAGAAAAACGATTATGCAAGAAACTACTATAATGTAACAAGAAACTACAAACACGTTACAAGAAACTATGGAAGACGTTACAAGAAACTACATGAAAGAAAAACGTACAGAATCAAATGAAACAAACTAAAATAAATTAAATGAAAGATATGCAGGGGTTCTCAGTCCTTCCCTTGATTTTTAGTAACCCAAGGAAGCTCCTGGAACCCTTGCTTAATCAAGTATATTAAATATGGAACAAAAATAGATTTGATTCATTAAAAGTCTGCCATTAAAACAAGGCAGCAAGCTTCCCCTTACAAATTTGCCTTGACTAGCAAGAGATAAAAAAGGAAATGATAAAAAAATAATAATATTAGAATCTTCCCTTCATGCTATCAGATGCACAATTATTTATACAAGAATAACTAAAAACTGCTCATGCAAATTAGCTCCTTGATTTGTGGAAGTTATCTCAATTAACTAGTAATTTTCATGCAAGTTGGTGGGATTACTTTCCTATGGTGGGATTTATTTCCTATGTAGAAATTTGACCTCACCTACATGATTTTGACTTGGGATGATGTTGAGTCCTCCTTCCATGTGTTGAAAGCTCGTGAGAATAATCGACATTTGAGAAAACTATCCATTGAATCAACTCCTTGATTTAAGAAAAAATTGCTAGTTAACTAGAAATGTGCATGTTGATTTTGAGGGATTGATTCCCCCTCTTAGGAATTCGACTTGGCCTCTATCATTTAACCTTTCAATGATCTAGAGTCCTTATTTATGCACTGGAAGCTCATGAGAATCAAGAGGGGACATAATACCTTAAATCTCTCCACCAAACTATAGTGAAATGATGAGTTGATTTTTCTAACTTGATCTGTTTCACATAGCTTTTAGATAATATCCCCTCTAAAGCTCCATCACAGATGAATAATAATTTGAAAAATATTATCTCATGAATAAATCAAATGAATAAGAAAATTATGAAACAATACTAAACAATGTCAAGATATTCATTAAAGAAAACACACATTGGCTTTTAGGAAAAAATGTCATAAAGTTAAATTTATCTTGTCATTTTAATTCCTTATTCCTCCTCATAATTATTTTATGTTCCACTAGGGTCCCATCAGATAGTATGATTAGAAGTTTAGAATCAATAAGGAGTGAAGGAAAAGTTGCATCACAAAATTTAATAAATAAACTACTAGTGTGTTTTAATGAATGGCGATGTGACCAACTCAGATTGAAATTATGCTCTGTTCTTTTGCTTTGACTGAAAGCTTAGAATTTTATTAAGTGAAGAAACATAAGCATTTCTGAAGAGAGGCCAAAGAAGCATCAAGAGATGAAGGCTACTCAACGTAATCATCAATAAATGAACTGCTAATAGTGTCATCTAAGGGGCCTCTCTATGCAATCATATGAGGGATCCTAGCTGAGTATTTTTCTCTGTACTCTACATTGATATATAATGGGATAATGAAATGACCACTTGTTCTATTTCCATCTCTGAAAGCTACTGTTGAGTATGTAAATTTGCAAGCTAGGATGGACTACGTCTCCAGGCCTACTTCTCAATAGGAGGGCCGATATATAATCCTTGCATAAAGGAAAAATACATGGCAATGATACAATGATACCTTGGCGACAATAGTCAGGAAGAGAACCGTTTCCCTAAGACACAATAGGATTGCACCAGCAGCTCCAAAGCTTGAAGACGGTGAAAAACGAGTATAAACACTCGTACCTTCCCCCTGCAGAACTGCACAATCTCTCTTCTCTCCTTTAGCTATAAAGTCTCCACTCCAAGGCATGAGCTCAAAGGAAAATAAGAGGGGTTTATATAGCCTTGGTTGGCCCATCTTCATATTTTCCTCATGTTCTCTTTGGTTATAACAAATTTGCCCATCTTGGCATGGAGTTACAACTTCCACTTTAGTTGGGTTTCTATTTCAATGCAACTTTTATGTCATATAGTTGGTAAGTTGAAAACTATACCAACTATAGACAAATTATGGCATTTTATATTTAAATGTAACCCAATACCCAACCGAACTATGGCAAATGGCAACAAATTCGTTATAACATTGTGTAGCTTGTTGAACCCACTTTTAAACCATATTGTATAGTTTTTAAAGAGCACATGTCGAATAGGCCGTGGGCTCCCTGGGGCTAGTGGCCCATCCACTTGTAGTACGTTGTGATGTTACCATGTTATACGGGCTGGTCAGAGCTCCAAGTCGTGTGCAGAGAACGGACTAGGGGTCGGGGTTAGCCCCGGCCCCTTTTTACGCCCAAATAATCATCGTGTCAACTTTAAATATAATATCTGCCAAGTCAATACCAAGCAACACCGTAGCCTGGTTGGTGAAGGCGATAGAGCTATGTACAGGAGGTCACGGGTTCAAACTCGACGGATAACATAATGTTTTATTCAACCATTCAGATAGTTTGGGGATGCCATGTGTCGCGATATGATTGGGCCACTTGTATCACCAGCTCAGATTCTGTATTGCCACATCACTTTCTGTACTGCCACATCAACAATTCGTACCGTACGGATTCCACGTGTCACCCTATCAATGGTGCCACGTGGCACTCCCTTTTTGCCAATTTTCCCTATTTCCATGATACAACAGAACGCGATAACTTTCTCATACGGAGTCCATTCGAGGTGGAACAAACTCCGTTGGGATCGTCTTGACGAGCTCTTAGATATGGCACTAGTTTCGCTGAGATTGGAGGACTTTGAATTTTTGGCCTTCTTGGATCCTCCTGGATCATTCCTCCCAACTAAGAAGCTTTTGGCCTCCAAAAGCCTTTACTAATCAACATATAGGTGAGGGAATTGCTCCCTCACTTTCTCCTTCTCGATCCACTTGGATTTGCTTGGATGAGTGCCTTTGATGCCCACTAGAAGATAATCAACATCACCTATGCAAGAAGTCCTTGTCTTTCGGTCCAAGATGATATTTTCCTTTATCTCATCCATGTATTCAGGAGAAAATTCATCAACAGATGGCAATGAGACATTCTCCCTTTCATCCATGATCATCGGAGGCTCATAGAGCTTCAAGTTCTCCACATTCACCATTGAGTAGATCTGCATGTATGGCGGTAGCTCTAAGCGAAAGGCATTTGTCCCAATCTTCTCCAAGATGGTGAAGGGACCATATCTAATGGGCTTGAGCTTCTTTCCTTCTCCTTTCATCCTCTCCTTGCTGATGTGAAGCCACACTTGATCTCCCACCTGAAACTGATGATCAACTCTATGCTTGTCATGGTGAGCCTTGTACTGGGCTTGACTCTTCTCCAACTGCTCTTGCACTGCTTGATGTATCTGTTGGACTCTCTGAATGAACCTGCGGGCCTTGTCTTCATCCTTGGATGTACTTGGATAAACCTCTCTCCCATAATTCAAGTCCAATGGATTCTTTGGAAAATACCCAAAGCATGTCTCAAATGGCGAGCTCTGAGTGGAAGAATGCATAGCCCTGTTGTAGGCATGTTGCACATACTGGATTTGCTCATCCCATAGCTTAGGATGCTTGTTGCAATAGCCTCGAAGCAAATGAACAACTGCCCTGTTGACTACCTCTGTCTATCCATCTGTCTGTGGATGGGAATCGGTGATCCTCTCCAGCTTGGTGTCCATCATACCCCATAAACTTGTCCAAAACTCTCCAAGGAATCGGGAGTCCCGATCTGAGATGATGGACGTAGGCAGTCCAAAGTGAACCCATACATGCTGAAAGAAAAGAGAAATAGCTTGCTTTGTAGTAATCTGCTTTTTACATGGCATAAGAATACACATCTTGCTAAACCTATCCACAACCACATACAAGTAGTCATGACCCCTCCTAGACATAGGAAAACCCCCCACAAAATCCATGGAGATGCTTTCCTAAGGATGGGAAGGAACAGGAAGTGGTGAGTACAACCTGTTGGCTTGGTTTTGCAACCACGCTTTGTGCAATGGGCACCTATCAACAATGTGATAGCAGTTTTAATATTGAAAGCAAAAATGATTATAAATTAAATCTAAATCTAAACTAGCATGTGCATATAACAAATAATTTTTTTTAAAACGATTCAAGAACAAGAAATAAAAGAATAGATGTTTTGTATTAAGATACCTCAAATGGTGAGGATTTGTGTTGAGCAACTCCCAAGGTGAGTAGCTCCAAGATCCAAAGGTCTCTTCTCCAAGATGCTGAAAATGGCCAAAAGTCTCATGAGAGATTTTGACGGCGTGAGGATAGGATGATGGATGGATGGAAAGTGAGGAGCCCCTACCACCTTTTTATAGTTTTTGGTGGTGGGGAATACCATTATGGTTTTGAGGAAACCAATGGTATTAACCAACATGGTTTAGGTACCTTTTCCCTCCTTTTTCCTTTTTTGAATAGTTTGAATATTTTTATTCCCTTTTTAATATTTTTGGGAATTATGGACCCTTTTTGAGGAAAAATATTCATTTTGAGGGGAAAAAGGGGTGTATTATGGTCTTTTGGTGACCTTTTGATGGCTTTAGAGGCTCAAATAGTGGAAAAGTGGATAAATGGGTCATGTGAATAAGGAAATGAGCTAGTGACAACTTTTTGGGTGTTAACAGATTGCCCCTTGATGTGTGAGGGAAGGAGCTCATCGTATGGCTGATAGACATCATAGTTCGTTTGTTTTTTCCTGGGGTTTGGGGAAGAGAAGAGACCGGTTGGAGACTGGATCCACAGCCCTTGGAAGCTGCAAAAAATATTACATGGCCTCAATATGAATGAGGAATAATCTCTGATAATGGATGAGGAGGGCATACCCATGCTCGTACCAAGACATATACATAACAATTAGTCCCAAGAAGAGGGTCCTGAATAATAAAATAAAAAATCGGATGATACATTAGAATGGTCCAAAGGGGACATTATTTTTGGATGTACTCATGATCATAACATGACTGATCTCAATAACTGATACACTGGAATAAAGTGACAACCCTTCTGAACAAGGTCTCAGAAGGGTTGATGAACTACTGAATCTAAAGGTGTCCAACATCTGTAAGGATTCAATGACTCTAAGCCAACTCCGAGGAGTATATGTAACTGTATACTCGAGGGAGTATAAAGCTGGGGTACATCTGAATACTTTTGCCATGCGCAACCCGAATATCTATAGAAAAAATGTAACTGGTTGTTTCCATGAGTAGACTCTCAAATGTGGAAGAGTCAGGTGGTATCCGGGGTCTTCAACAAATAACTGGAAGGACCAATACCCTGTGCGAGTCTCAACGATGCGATCAAGGTGTTGAAGTCGAGCATGTGAAAAACAACCATTTGGAGAGGCACTGAGGACTCTTCTCGAAATGATTCGTAGGCACTCATCATAAATGGTGATAATTCCAAGACATAGGGACCTCTAGGTCTATCCTCTTGAATGAATTTGGTTGTCGTTGACAGAGGGAGAACAGTAACTAACAAGGAAATGATGTTTGCTTGATAGGAGCGTGAGGCGTAGAACTGATGTGTGGTAGTACTGATGGTAGGAATGACATACTTGTGGGGATGGGAAGTAACTGGGGTCATAGAGTGGGTGGACTCAAACTTCCTTTGTTTAGAGCATGATGACATGGTTGACTTGGCAGCGTAGGGAATTGACTTGTAGGTGTGGGGACCATAGATTTTAAGTTTTAAGGGTATGTATTAACTTTGGGGGGGGGCGAGTTGATGGGTGCTGTCGAGGGATTCTCAAGGTGACATATTGTAGAATACTCTGAACAAAGGCGACCAAAATGGGGAAGCTGCCATATGAGTAGACATGATCTGTTGTGGTGCTGAGAAGCACCATTGGGTTCTTCTTCATAGTTTTAATGAGCTCCAAGAAGGGATAAAAGTGTGCTCTAAAATGTTACTATCCTGTGGATTTTGTGAGCCCAGGACTGTTCGTGCTCATGGGTGCTTTCATTTTTAAGGAGTTTGAAAACGATAAGAAGACTCTGTAGTGGTTGTGAGTACCGTCCTGTGGGTTTTTACGAGCCCAAGATGGTGATTGCTCGTGGTCGCTTTCATGTTTAGAGAGTCTGAAAGCAGTAAGTGGACTCCATTGGTGTTCTTTTTCGTAAGTTAGTCTCCAAGGCCCGGAAAAGCATAAAATGATGCAAATGGAGAACTCTTCTAGCCAATGTGACTAGAGTATTCCTTTTCTGTAATTAGTCTACAAGGTCTAGAAAATGGGTAAACTTATACCAGGTATACGCCCTTTCAGATACGTTTAGCGAGCATGAAAGGAAGCAAGGTTGCTCGATGATCTTTTCATTATTTTAGGATTCAGAAAAGAGCTTAACAAAAACTCCCTAAGTGCCTTTTTTGTAAAAGGAATTGCTCGGCCCGAAAAAGGGATAAAATTATACCGAACAAAAAGGTTTTGATGATAGCGAGAAATGGTCTTACGCATCGTCATGAGTGTAGAAAACTGAATCTGGTGACATAAAGATTGTAAAAAACGGGCAACGGCCAATTTGGCATGCAAACCGAGGCGACGAGGGGCATGGGAAAAAATTCATGAAAAATATGGAGGTGAGAGCGAGAAATGATCTCAAGCATCATCATGAGCATGAAAAAATGAATCCGGCGATCTAAGACTCGTAAAAAATGGATGATGGTTGATGTGGCACACAAAACGAGGCCATGAGGGGGCATGTAAAACATGCCCAAAAAATCTGGGTGTGATAGCGAGAAATGATCTCAAGCATCATCACGAGCGTGGAAAACTGAATCCAGGTGTTATAAGACTCGTAAAAAATGGATGACGGCCGATGTGGCACGCAAAACGAGGTGACGAGGGGGCATGTAAAACATGCTCGAAAAATCTAGGCGTGAGAGCGAGAAATGATCTCAAGCATCATCACAAGTTCAGAAAACTGAGTCCGATGGCATAAAAATTGCCAATAAACTGACAACAACCGATGTGGCATGCAAATCGAAGTGGTGTGGGGCATGGAAAGAATGCCCGAAATTTTTTGGTGAGAGCGAGAAATGATCTCAAGCATCATCGCGGGCATGGAAATATGAATCTGGTGGTGCAAATGGTGTGAAAAACAGAGGTCATAAGGACTCCGGAATGGTCAAAGGAAATAACTAGGTTAAAAAATGGCTACAAATAAAGGTGAGCCCACCAAGCCAAGGATGCAGTGGTGGGGAGAAATGATGACCCACAGGGGGAGAATACTAAGTGTATCAAATCAAATCGAATATACAAGTGATATGTGACCTCAAAAAATGGTTGAGATCACGCATGTGAAAAAGTCAGTAGGGTTAATGACCTGCCCCATGCTATGTGAATGGGGTTTGTGATTGTGGATCACATATGTGTTGGTTTGAACAATGGGATCATTGGAATATTGAGATAGATGTGATGGGGAAGGTTCAAAATGATTGATCATGCCCCCTATCCCAGGGTCGAGGTAATCTATTATGCCCCCTAACTTAGAGGTGTCAATGTTGTGTAGATGTTGTCTTAGAGAGGGATCAACAGGGCATTGAGCAATTGCTGGCAGGGGGGTAGACCATGAGGTTGTAGGCCATGGTGGCGTACTGAAGTGATGATATGATGATGGGGGATTCCCCTTGTGGGGTGTATGCCCCCAGTATCTACGACGAGAATCATGATGATGATGAGTAGGAAAGGTTTTGGGCCTGCCCCCATGTTGTGGACATGTGGTTTCCTTGTCCATTTTAAAGGGTTGAACATGTTTGTCAAAGGGATCAATGGAAGGGGCCGATTGGATAGAGGGGTATCTAGTGGAAACTGTGTAAATGGTGTTAATTTCTTTAGAGGAGGAAGATGGTGGGGGATGAATTTCCTCAATGGTAGGAGAGGATGTTTCTAGATCGACATTATTCAGTTCGTATAGAGATGCTCTATAATCTGGGAGATCAGGGAAGTGATGTGAGTAATGGCCATAGATGCCGCATATCGCACAAGGGTGGTTGGTGCGCAACGATTTATCATGAGGTTGAGGAGGTGGCTCAAGTCTTACCACTCGAATTCCGGTTTCGTCATCCAACATATTCATGTGTTCTTGGAGTGTAGGTAATTGGGGACATTGATGAGTGGCATGGCCTACGTCGTCACACAACAAGCACTTAGGGGGAATGCAAATAGTTGGGGGGTTTTTAGCTACCTTGGGGGTTGATGGGGGGGTGCGAGTTATGGGTCCAGTGTTATAAGTTGGTGGGCCTCTACCCCCTGTGTTTCATAATGGAGGTGGGGGAGTATAATTGGATGTTGATGTGGTGGCCGCTGTTGGAGGTGTTCGATTTTGGATGTTTGCTACACCAGGGGGTGGATGGTTAGAAGTATTGATGGGTTGTACCAGTTGTAAAATGACATTCAGTGTCGGAGGAGAGGTTGGGGCAGGTAGGTACCACACATGTAGTCCTAATGTTAATCATGGGAGATTAAGTGTAGCCATGATTGGTGTGCTGATGGCACCTGAAGGGGGAAATAAGAATGGGATAGTATGAATTGGTGTGGCTCCTACATGAGTTGGCACTGAGGGTAGTTGCAGGAGTAAAGGGGGATGTTGGTTTGGTACCTGTGTGTTCTGCGAAAGGGTGCACAAATCAGATATCTCGGTTACATTCAAAGGGGGTGAGATGGATTGGAATGTGGAAGTCATAGGTGATTCCGAGTATAATCTGGGTCTAACTATGGAGACGAACGATGTAGGTGCATTATGAACTAGTTGTTCAATCATAGGGAGAACATTTTTAGGTGCAGTGGGGGCATATTGGTTTCGACGCGTTTGGAGATTCATGTCGGACGATGACATCATAAGGAGATGATGACTACATGAATCCATCGATTGGTTTGTGTGTGCAACATATGTGATTTGCTGTTGTGGTGCTATCGTTCCTTGAGGAGGATCCAACGGACGAGTGTTCACCACTCCTTGTGTGGGCAAAGGATTCTGCAGCACCATGGGTTGTGGTTGAGGAGGTGGCGCTGGTTGTGCCGTGTGCCCTTGGCGTTGGGCGTCATCAGACCACAGTTGGCGTGCTTGTCCCAAATGGGGGCAAGTGTGTGTATAATGGCCGTATACCCTGCATATGGAACATGGGTGGTTTGTTCGTAAATTGGGGTTCTTACCCTGTTTCGGTGGTCGATCAGGGTTTTGGTTGACGGGGGTAGCGTTGTTGTTGTTTGGAGGATAAGTCTGAGCGATTGGAGGTTGTGGTGCAGCAAGGATTACCTGTGGTGGGAAATAAGCCGTTGGGGCTTGTGAGTGAACATGAGCATGTGTGGCCTGCTGATGGTAATATGTAGGGGGTGCAACCAGAGGTGGATAGGCTGAAGGTGCATGACCATAACACTGTGGTGGACATGGGGGTCCATGAGTGTGGTGGGGGTGGGCCATGGGAGCATACGAAGTTGTAACTCTGGAGTGAGATGTGGCCCGCGAAAGATCGGGGTTGTTATTATTGTGCATAATGGAAAATGGTTGGTTGTGGGATGCAACTTGTCCAATGATGGCATCGGCAGTGTGGGATTCCCCTGGCACGTTAGTCCGGGAGGAATCGCCATGGGTAGCGTCAGGTAAAATGGTATACAGGTAGCCACACTGGGCGTAGATCAGATCAAATTGCTAGGCTTTTAGAATGGCTTCTTCTTCCGACTAGGGTTGTTTAGAAGCTACATCCTTGGCTATGAGGGGTAGGAGTGATTTCAGAAACCAATCCAAAAATATACGGTCATCCAATTTGATCTTGTAGAGGCTACGGCGCTTGCGCCACTCATGGATATGGTCGGTGATGTGGGTAGCTGTGTTTTGTCTACAAAACAATAGTATTTCAATTCCTGCATCATAGCGTATAGGTAGCTGAAAAAACTGAAGGAAAGTGGAGGCGAGGGACGTAAATGTATGGTGGGTCCCATGTGGTTGTTCAATGTACCACTTGGTTGCAGAGCTAGTAAACGTTCATTGCAACAGTCTTAGTCTAATGGAGTCATCCATTATGGAGTTAGATGAACACCATAGGTGAAATGACATTATGTAGTTTTGGGGATCTTCCCCAGGTTTTCCTTCAAACTTCAAGATGTCCGAGGGAAGCTTTGTGGCATGGGGGGCCAAGTGGGGTCATGTCTAATAGGATCATTAGTTAGTCTTGCCAAGTTTGGCAAATTAAAACTTGCCAGAAATGGTAGACTGGCCGAGGGGTGTGATGTAGTGGCTGGGACATAACTGTTAATGGTAGCATTATGTAGTGGTCCAGTGGACCCTAAGGGTATGCTAGGTATGGCAGGTATGTGTGCTCCAACTGATGTGGTGTGGGAAAGGCCAGCACTCCCAAGTGCAACATGGGTTGCAGAGGGGTTAGGAATAGTGCCAGGAATTCCTGGGATCTGGGTTGTGGTAATGAGAGGGGGTATGACCCCTATGTTGGGCATACCCATAACAGGTGGTGGCCCTATGTTGGGCATACCTAAAGGGGGAATGGACCCTATATTAGGCATGCCTAATGGGTTTGTTGTTACTGTGGGTGGCACAGTAGTAGTAGGGTTTGTCGATGTATCTCCAATATTACTAGTGAAAAGGGGATCGTATGGTGATCCAGCCATGGGGTTGGTTGGTGATATTTCAGTAGGGTTTTTGGATTCAGCCTCAGAATCAGATGTGAAGTGAGGCGTGTCAGAATCAGATGACTGTGTGTTTGGCCGATGACGTGCCAAGTCAAGGGATAAGGCTCTACGTCTATGATGTGTAGAGCCAAGTGTACCGAACTGAGGGGGTTGACCCTGAAGATGACGAGATCGTCTTAAATTCTCAATGGTGAGAAATATTTAAAAATTTCAGTGTAAGGTGGTGATGTAAAAAACTCGAAACCCTAATGCAACAATGAGTGCAAGAGGGGAGTGAAAAAATAAAGGCTCTCAAGCCAACAACCAACCTCAAAAAGCACTTATTATAGAAGCTGTGCTATAATAAGTGGAGGGATGCAAAAAAATTGGTCAGAATATCAAAAGTCAAACAATTCCTAGAAAAAAGTGGTGTTACTAGACCAAAGGTGGGTATTGTATCATGCAAACACCTAACTAGAAGTATTGTGAGTCAACAAACGATATTCTCTGCAAGGTGATGAAATCCAAGTTAGACAATATAGAGTGTTGAATCAACAGCTAGATATCCCCCTATCGGGAGGGACACCGGGTAGACAATCCTAAAGAGTGGCAACTAGGATACCCCGTTCATGACACGTTCGGTTGGGTGAATCTGCAGTTTGGTTCTATCGCCGCTGTACCCCCTCTTGGGTGTACATAGAGAACTTCGAAAGGTATCCTTCGTTTACTGAATGGATTGCGGTATTCCACTCAGACTTCCGGAACCAGTCTGGCTACTTCAACCCTCCTAAGGGAGAGGCCTTCCCGATAAATTGGTTGATAACCATGTCAAACTTATAAGGAATTTTTGGACCCTAAAGACAACCACTATGTCTCAAATGTAAATAATTGAGGGTGTTATTGGTACACCTATCCCCTCAATTCTATCTAACTACAAGATTCTTTTAAGTGCTGCCCAAGTGGGGTTAAAAGTTTGTTGAGTTAAGGTAAATTTTAAGTCTCAATTTAAATTATGTGGTAGAGTGGGTGCAAGTGTGGTATTTAAACTGAAATTGATTTGCCTCGCTTGGGCGATTGATTACAAATGAAAGAAAAGATGCTTCCAGTTTTGCAAAAAATAAAGGCGTTTTTGAAATGTAAATGCTTGAAAAAACTATTAAAAAATAATGGATCTTTGAAATAATTTAAAGGGAAGCAAATAACATAAATATTTCAAGAAATAAATGGATCTCTTAAAAATTGATTGGGCAAAGTATTGAGCAAATAAATAGTAAAACTTTGATCTAAATAAAATGCAGAAAATCTTTCTTTCAATTACTAAAATTTTTTAAAAATACTTTTAATGGAGCATATATAAATAGTAAAAGATTTAGTATGGCTGTAAAAATGCAGAAAAATTAATGCTGTAAAATATGCTAAATGGGAAAAAAATACAGAAAAAAATATTTTCAAAAATTTGTCCGAATTCAAAAAAATTGCATCATGGGTTTAAGGAAAAAAGCTGCGATGTGCAATCGCGATGTGCAGCGTGGGTTTCAGCCGCGAAGCCACAATGTGCAGCGCGGGTTTCGATGACACAGTCGCGATGTGCAGCGCGGTAAATGGCCACGAAGCTGCGATGTGCGGCACGTAAAATGGCCGCGAAGCCGCGGTGCACCGTGCGGAAAAAAGCCGCGAGGTCGCGATGAGCCGTGCGACTGTCGGGCGAAAAATCGTGAGGCGAAAGCCGAAAAATAGACGCCGAAAATTGAACCGAAAATGGAAATTTCAGGCTGTTAATGGCAATAGAAAGGGCCAAGATCTAGAACAACAATGGATCTGCTGTCTAGGATGGCAGATCTATGAATTAAAATGATTAAAACTAACAAAAACTAAGATCTAAAGCAAAAAAATGAGATCTAAGAATTCGAAGCCAGCAGAGTCGAAAAAAACAGTTGGCTTGGTTTTGCAACCAATCTTTGTGCAATGGGCACCTATTAACAATGTGATAGCAGTTTCAATATTGAAAGCAAAAACGATTATAAATTAAATCTAAATCTAAACTAGCATGTGCATATTACAAATAAATTTTTTAAAAACGATTCAAGAACAAGAAATAAAAGAATACATGTTTTGTACTAAGATACCTCAAATGGTGAGGATTTGTGTTGAGCAACTCCCAAGGTGAGTAGCTCCAAGCTCCAAAGGTCTCTTCTCCAAGATGCTGAAAATGGCCAAAAGTCTCATGAGAGATTTTGACAGCGTGAGGACAAGATGATGGATGGATGGAAAGTGAGGAGCCCATACCACCTTTTTATAGTTTTTGGTGGTGGGGAATACCATTATGGTTTTGAGGAAACCAATGGTATTGACCAACATGGTTTAGGTACCTTTTCCCTATTTTTTTCTTTTTTGAATATTTTGAATATTTTTATTCCCTTTTTAATATTTTTGGGAATTATGGACCCTTTTTTAGGGTTTTTTATGCTTTTTGAGGAAAAATATTCATTTTGAGGGGAAAAAAGGGTGTATTATGGTCTTTTGGTGACCTTTTGATGGCTTTAGAGGCTCAAATGGTGGAAAAGTGGACAAATGGGTCATGTGAATAAATAAATGAGCTAGTGAGCACTTTTTGGGTGTTAACACAACCCCAATTTTATATTAGTGGGCTTACAAGTAGAGCACATCACACACCCCTTTACATACTTTTTTACAATGTCTTTCATGTGAGGCCAATACACAAGTCTTTGCAAATGAGCCAAAGTCTTACCTACCCCAAAATGCCTTGATACAAGAGAAGTATGAGCTTCTCGTATTACATGGACTCTTTCACTGATAGGAACACATAACTTGCCCAAATGATAGAGCAACTTTCCCTGCAAATAGTAGCCTTCCACCTGTGTGCCTTTGGTTAGCTTCTGATAAATCTCCTTGAAATCATCATCAATAGCATACGGCTCAACATAAATTTCATGTGATAAAGAAGAATTTTTCAAAACAATAGATGCAACAATAGGAGGTCTAGAGAGCATATCTGCCACTTTGTTACTAGTACCCTTCTTGTACTTGATCACTAGATGGAATTGTTGAAGAAATCCCATCCACTTGAAATGACGAGCTTGCCGGAGCTTAGTCTAGGACTAGAGATACTGCAAGGGCTGATGATCGGTATGGATGATCATATCCTTACCCATCAATTAGTGTTTCCACTTCTTGACACTATGAACCAAAGCATACAACTCTTTGTCATAGGTGGGGTAGTTGATCACTGCTTGAGTAAAAGTATTTGAATGGTAGCAAATAGGCTTGCGGTGTTGCATTAATACTCCCCATGGCATATACACTGGCATCTGTCTCTATCTCAAATGGCTACTGTAAATTGGGCAAGGCTAGGACTGGGGCGGTGTTGATCTTTCCCTTCAAAGTGTCGAAGGATTTCTGCAGCTTACCTCCCCACTGGAAGGCTTTCTTCACACTTGTTAAGGCATGCAAAGGAGATGTTGTGTATGAGAAGTTCTGAATGAACCTCCTCCAACATTGAACAACTCCTAAAAAGCTTCTTACTTTAGTAGCGTTAGTAGGCTTAGGCCAATTGACAATTACATCAACTTTTGAAGGATCAATCTTTAAATTTCCACCTCCTACAATATGACCCAAGTAAACTAATGAAGTTTTTCCAAATTCACACTTTGACAATTTTACATACAATTTCTCCTTTTCCAAAGTGTCTAACACTTGCTTTACATGCCCCACATGTGCTTCCCAAGTTTTGCTAAAGACCAAGATATCATCTAAGTAAACAATGACAAAATCATCTAAGAATGGTCGAAATACATCATTCATTACCCGCATGAAATGTTGCAGATGCATTGCAAAGCCCAAAGGGCATCACCAACCATTCAAATAGACCCTGCTTGGTCTTGAAGGCCGTCTTCCACACATCAATTTCTGCAATCCTAATCTGGTGGTAGCCACTGTGCAAATCCAACTTGGTAAAGAACACAACATCTTTCAATTGGTCGAGCAAGTCATCTATGCAAGGAAGCGTGTATCAATTCTTGATTGTGATCTTGTTGAGAGCCCGATAGTCCACGCACATCCTCCATGTGACATCTTTCTTCATCACAAGCAAAATAGGAGAACCACTTGGAGAGGAGCTAGGTCTGATCACTCCTTGGTCCAACAAGTCTTGTACCTGCTTCTTGATCTTTGCCATTTCCACTGCTGACAACCTGTACATGCCCACAATAGGAAGAGGGGCATCCTGCTGGAGATGGATCTCATGCTAAATCTCCCTTTTGGGAGGCAATCCAGTTGGTTCCTGAAATATTGCATCATAGTTAGAAACAATATCAACCATAGCTTTCTTATGTGAGGGATCACAACTTTTGAAAGCATCAGATGCCTCAGCGTCTTTTGCTCTCACAACCATGAGCATGTATCTCTTATTAGTGTTGATGAGTTGCTTTATTTGCCCTGCACTAATAAGAGTGGTGTTAGATTTCATACTGTGAGCTCTCACAATGTATTCCACCCCATTTTTGGTGAGATGGTACTTGTTGTCATGTCGAAAAAAGACTGCTTTTCGATCATACAAATATGGGCTTCCCAATATAATACCACATATGTAAAGAGGAACAACATCTAGTTCCACCTCATCAATCAACTTTGATGCAATTGCAAACCTTACCCTGCATTGCTTAGTCACATGTAATTTGGCATTGTCACATACCCATCCAATAGGGTAAGCCTTAGGATGAGGCTTAGTCTGTAAACCCAACTTCTTAACAACTGATTCTGAAATCAAATTCACTTGAGAACCCAGATCAAACAATGTTTCAATCTTCGTATGTTTTGACACAAATTTGATGTGAAACAATTCACTTCTTCTTTTATCATTTTCTTTAGATGCATGAGTAGAACTTGAACCAATATGAAGAGATTTGTTACCTTGCATTCCCACTGTTGCAATCCTGGTTTCATCACCTGAGTTGGAACCCAAATCTTGTTGCACTGTTGCAATAGTCTTTTTCTTCTTTTTTACCCCATAATGCTTTGGCCTCTGTTTAGGATGTAGCTTCCAACAAATTTCTTCATCATGCCCATTAGCGTCGCAATGGTTGCAATGGGGCTTTCCTCCTTCCTTCTTGGAAGTAGCTATAGTCTTGCTCTTGTATTTTTTCTTGAACTTGTGATTGTTGTTGGGATTGAAAGGCTTCTTTTGATGGTCTTCTTGCGAGTGCTTCCCCCTGTTCTCAAGATGAGTAGCTTGAGCACTTGCTTCATCCATACTAGTAGGATTCAACAACAACAAAGTATGGCGTAGATAATGATGAAGAGAACCAATGTACTTCAAAAGAGTGTCAAGAGAATCTAAAGCAATATTCAACTCTAAATCTTTCTTTCTAAATTCTTCAGTAAAATTATGAACACTTTGACCCTTGCCTTGTCTAAAACGTTTCCAATCCATCATGGCGTTTTGAACATATCCCAATGGATAAAATTGCTTACATAAAGCTGAAATGAAGGTAGACCATGATGAGAGAAGATTACCCATTTGTTTGCTACCTTGTTGAAGCTTGCTTTCCCACCATACAAGTGTGGTGCCTGTTAGCCGAAGTGAAGCCAACTGAAACTTCACATCCTCTTCTTCGATCTGCTAGACTCGACAATAGACCTCAATTTGCCTTATCCAATTGTTTAACTTCTCTGCATTCGCTTCTGTGAAAATCCTCACAGCAGATCTAAGAGATGATGTATAACTCACAAGAGTAATTATGATTAAGCAGGAAAATAGAAGAAGAGTGAAC
This sequence comes from Larix kaempferi, assembly GCA_027924585.1. Lineage (NCBI taxonomy): Eukaryota > Viridiplantae > Streptophyta > Pinopsida > Pinales > Pinaceae > Larix > Larix kaempferi. Next base: position 1,005,317 of record BSBM01000340.1, read on the forward strand.
AATACAGTATAATGAGCGACAGAATAATATGGTACAGTAGAACTCAGATAGAAGCAATAATACTTCACACACACTAGTTAATTAATCACAATATGGACAAATAAATAGCACAATGGAAGAGAGGATTCGAATGCCCAAGGTGGCAATCCGAATTAGCCTCTCAGAGTGATCATAAGATCAATAGAGTGTCATCGGAGCACAACTAGGTGTCCTCATGATCATCAGAGCACAACTAGAAGTCTTCATCATCATCAGTGGAGTCATCAATGCTCAAGTAACTGTCAACCATCAGTCAAACTAACTCTGGTAGGTGTAACTGAGTGTAACTGACTGTAACTGAGTGACAACTAGATTGGTAGGTGAAGAAGGGCGAGTTGATCCCTAAAATCAAGGAAGAAGGGCGCATTAAATAACTGGAGGGCTAAAACTGAATAGTGAGAAGCTCCTGGGGGCTGGCTAACTGAGGGCTAGGTGTTGGACTGATGACTGGGATGCATGCAAACCCTAGAATGCATGCAAACCCTAAAAGGTGCATGCATGACTGAAAATGTAAATGATCAAAATACTGGTGGGACTAGGATGGAGTATAGGAATATCCTAACACCCCCCCTTAATCCATCCTGGGCCCTGGTAACTAAGACCAAAGGTCACCCAATACAATGAATAATAACAATCAATAAACCAAGGAAGTGGGAAAATTTCATGGGAAACATACCCCCTCCTCAAAAAATAGACTGTAAGGCACACATAAAAATAAATTCTCCAAACTCAAGCATGTGTGATGCTTGGTCATATGTCTGGAGGTATCTTCTTCTTGGGAAGAAGTGGATCATGCTCAAAAAGCATGTGCTTGTACTTGCTCTTCAGATCGAATGTGATGAGAACAAATCCAACAGTATGAGAATGATCCTTGAACCTGTGATTTGAATTAGCTGCGGTAGGATCAAATCTGTGAAAGTGCATATAGTCTTTTGTCTTCTCCTTCAAACCACCATGGGTGAGATTATGCCAAAAATAACTATTACATGTTTGATTGAAATCAAAATCAGATTTAAGACTTAAAAAACAGTTTCTTGAGATCTCCTTTGAACCAGCAGGGGTGAGATCAAAACTATCATATGCATGAGAAATTATCCCAAGCAGTAATTGCTTAGAATCCAAATTAGATCCAAGACTTGAATCATGGTTTCTTGAGATCTCTTTTGAACCATGAGAGGTGAGATCAAAACCAGTAATTGCATGAGAATTTATCCCAAGTGAATGGCAATGGCCATAATCTTCAATAACCTTCTGAAAGCATGAATTTATGATCATATAGTAGTATAAAAGAGGAGATAGCTGGAGAGGAGCGAATGCATTACCTTCAGTAGCTGTTTTGACCTCTGAAATAATCATGTGATCATGATGCAAACCAACAGAATTTGGTGCAAGAGAGGATTTAGGACCTTCTGCAATATCTAGAGTGTGAGCTGGCACAGAAAGAGAAGAAAGTTTGAGCATGAGTGGAGAATCTACAAGTTCTTTGTCAACAACTTCAATATGAGATGATACTGGTTCATGATCTAAGAGACCATCAAGAGGAGCGAATGCATCACTTTGCTTGCTTTTGAAGGGGTTTGGACCAAATCCTTCATTCTTTCTGCCAAATTTTTCATCGAGGTGAGCCCATAGCTCTTTTGGAGTTTCAATATCAATAATGATTGGGAGCAATATGTAATCCGGCATAGTAAGCTTCATTCTTCCAATGTGCATGTCACCTTTATTCAACCAGTCAATCTTCTCATCAGAGGATTTGAACTCTCTTTCAAAATAACAATCAAAGAGATCATGGATCTTTAAATATGCTATTAATTTTGGTTTCCATTCATCATAGTTGAATAGAGAAAGAGGAGTGATTTCTTCTAATTCAGGATACATTGAAGCTGTAGAAGACTTGCAAAAACAATATAGAATAACTGCAACTTCTACTGCTGCAAAAATGCAGAAACTGCTGCACTCAAAATTTGGATAATAACCTGCAAAAAACTCTCAAGAATGGAGATAAACAATACTCTCAACATGCTCTGATACCATGTGAAAATCCTCACAGCAGATCTAAGAGATGATGTATAACTCACAAGAGTAATTATGATTAAGCAGGAAAATAGAAGAAGAGTGAACAATACAGTATAATGAGCAACATAATAATATGGTACAGTAGAACTCAAATAGAAGCAATAATACTTCACACACACTAGTTAATTAATCACAATATGGACAAATAAATAGTACAATGGAAGAGAGGATTTGAATGCCCAAGGTGGCAATTCGAATTAGCCTCTTAGAGTGATCATAAGATCAATAGAGTGTCATTGGAGCACAACTAGGTGTCCTCATGATCATCGGAGCACAACTGGAAGTCTTTATCATCATCAGTGGAGTCATCAATGCTCAAGTAACTGTCAACCATTAGTCAAACTAACTCTAGTAGGTGTAATTGAGTGTAACTGAGTGTAACTACATGTAACTGAGTGTAACTGAGTGTAACTAAGTGTAACTGAGTGTAACTGAGTGTAACTGAGTGTAATTGACTGTAACTGAGTGACAACTGGACCGGTAGGTGAAGAAGGGCGAGTTGCTCCCTAAAATCAAGGAAGAAGGGCGCATTAAGCAACTGGAGGGCTAAAACTAAATAGTGAGAAGCTCCCGGGGGCTGGCTAACTAAGGGATAGGTGTTGGACTGATGACTGGGATGCATGCAAACCCTAGAATGCATGCAAACCCTAAAAGGTGCATGCATGACTAAAAATGTAAATGATCAAAATACTGGTGCGACTAGGATGGAGTATAGGAATATCCTAACAGCTTCCCCATTGAACATGGGCAAATCAAACTTCACATCGAGCTTCAATAAGGGATTATTTCGAGGCTCTTTGTGAGGAACCTTGGAACGCTAAGAATGTGATGAGGAAGAAGCACTTGAACTTGTGCTTGACGTTGAAGGTGAAGAGGGAGGATCAAGAGTCTTTTCACCGCCTCCTCCTTGGTTAACTGAAGCATTTCTTTCGTCCTTCACTTCTTTGTCTTCCTTCTTTACTTCACTGACTTTTCCTTGTTTTTCCATGCATTCTTCATAGTCTGCAAACAACTTGTCTACCTTGTCGGCCATCATGTAGAAGACCTTGCGAAAGTTTGCCTCCATCTTGAGGGTAGCATCAACATCAATCTTCCTCCTTCGGTGTGCACGTCTGATCTCGAAATTGTAAGGCTCTAATGTACCCTCACCAATTTGCAGTTTGGCCCTCGTGAGCATCCACACTCACAATCCAACATCAAATAGACCTGCTCTGATACCACATGATCCGAAAACAAGATCTTTGCTACTCTATGACATTACTGTGAATTGCATAAAGAGCGTGAACAAAGCTCATAAAATCATAAGAAGAGAACCAAACATAACATAGACAACACACACATAAAGATAACAAGTTGATAACGGAGTTCATCCAGGATGGACTATGTCTCCGGGCCTACTTCTTAATAGGAGGGCCAATCTATAATCTCAGCATAAAGGCAAAATACATGGCAATGATACAATGATACCTTGGCGACAATAGTTAGGAAGAGAACCACTGCCCTAAGAAACAATAGGATTGCATCAGCAGCTTCAAAGCTTGAAGACGGTGAAAAACGAGTATAAACACTCGTACCTTCCCCCTGCAGAACTGCACAATCTCTCTTCTCTCCTTTAGCTACAAAGTCTCCACTCCAAGGCATGAGCTCAAAGGCAAATAAGAGGGGTTTATATTGGCCCCTCTTCATATTTTTCTCATGTTCTCTTTGGTTACAACAAATTTTCCCATCTTGGCATGGAGTTACAACTTCCAATTTAGTTGGGTTTCTATTTCAATGCACCTTTTATGTCATATAGTTGGTAAGTTGAAAACTATACCAACTATAGACAAATTATGGCAATTTATATTTAAATGTAACCCAATACCCAACCGAACTATGGCAAATGGAAACAAATTCGTTATAACATTGTGTAGCTTGTTGAACCCACTTTTAAACCATATCGTATAGTTTTTAAAGAGCACATGTCGAATAGGCCACAGGCTCCCTGGGGCTAGTGGCCCATCCACTTGTAGTAAGTTGTGTTGTTACCATGTTATACGGGACGGTCGAAGCTCCAAGTTGTGTGCAGAGAACAGACCAGGGGTCGGGGTTAGCCCAGACCCCTTTTTAGCCCAAATAATCACCGCATCAACTTTAAATATAATATCTGCCAAGTCAATACCAAGAAACACCATAGCCTGGTTGGTGAAGGTGATAGAGCTATGTACAGGAGGTCACGGGTTCAAACCCGACAGATAACATAATGTTTTGTTCAACCATTTAGATAGTTTGGGGATGCCACGTGTCGCGATATGATTGGGCCACTTGCACCGCTAGTTTGGATTTCGTATTGCCACATCACTTTTCGTACTGCCACATTAGCAATTTGTATCGTACGGATTCCACCTGGCACTCCCTTTTTGCCAATTTTCCATGTTTCCATAATACAATAGAACACGATAACTTTCTCATACGGAGTCTGTTCGAGGTGAAACAAACGCCATTGGGATCATCTCGACGAGCTCTTCGATATGGCATTGGTTTCACTGATATCTGAGGACTTCGAATTTTTGGCCTTCTTGGATCCTCCTGGATCAATCGTAGAAACCAAAAGTCCCAAATCCAATGACGAAGAACCTAAACTCAAACCTAAAAAAAGAACACAAAAAGAACATGTTCTTTTATTTTACCTTACTAAACCACATCCTCCTGAAGCATGCACCAAATTTGGTGTTGACACCAGGCTATGCCCGATTGATGCCAGGGAAGAGAGCCGAGTAGTGGTGGCTATGGCAGGATTGGAATTGGAGGCTCCTCTTCCTCCCTACTGTAGATTAGTGACAAGCAACTTGATTTTTGTGAGGAACCTGCAACAATTAATTGATAAAATGCACAATATATGGGATCACAGAATATTTTTATTGATCGCAGGCCACTTCGAGGGGGCAACCTCCTTTGAGAAAGCTCAATACAAATAACTTCACAGTGCCTTCATTGGCCTCAACATACACTTATATACTAAGTCTATTCCCAATACTATGGGTCAATACCACGGAACATATAATACTACGAGACGACTTACAAAGCATATGCGTCCATTACTATCGGTGAATACCATTGGCTAATACAAACTATCGATCAACAAATACTACGAGACGACTTACAAAGCATATGCGTCCAACGACAATATACTAAAAAAAGAAAGAAAAGGGTTGACATGGGGTTCTAACAACCCCTCTCCCTTCGGAAAAGCTTTGTTCTCAAAGCTTTAGATGTGGATATTGATGCGGAATTTGAAGGAGTGGTTCCCCTGTAGCATCCTCGGGTTGCATTTCGTGGCACTTAATTAATACCTGTGTGATAGATTGAGAGAGAAGCTGATGCCTTTCGAGTTTCAGGGAGGATTGCTTGGAAGGTTGTAGACGAAGAAGAACCATATCACCTGCTTGAAAAGTGCCCTTAGAACGGTGCTGATCGGCTTGTTGTTTGATTCGAATTCTTGCAATGTGAAGATTGTCGTGCAAAATGAGAAGAACATGATCGTGGTTACAAAGAACCCACTCAATTTCCTGAATTGGGGAACAGTTGAGGGTGTATGGAAGAAGAACTAGTGGTGCCCGTCCATAGATTGATTCATATGGTGTCATTTTAGATATGGTATTGTACCACCGGAGAGCTTCAAGGAAATCCATAGAAATAGATGTCCAAATCTGTGTAGAGATGGGCAAGGGTTCGAGCAGTCTTGGAAGGAGTGTCCTTTCACCCTTGTTGACCTGGAAAGTATCACAGCTAGCCACTATCTGTTGAATTGGAATTTTCAGTCCCTGCCAAAAGAATTTACACTGTTCTCGGTCATACGTTTTGAGGAACCCAGAGTTCCCTCCTGATGGATAAGCATGGAGTTCATAGAAGACATAGACCCGTTGAAAAAATTGCAACCAATTTGGAACAAGTAGAGAAATAGTTGTAAGAGGAAATGGGTCATCAAATGTGCGAGAAGGAGCATCCGAAACCAGATTGTCCTTACCCTTCTTGTAAGTGATCGCATAGGCATAACCCATGAGTTGGATAACCCATTTCAGGTGGCTGGGGAGGACACACATTGTTCCAGGAAATTTTCCAGACTCCAGTGAGCAGTCTTGATGCAGAAATAATTCCCTAATAGGTATGGCTGCCACTTCTGTACTGCATGCAAAACAGCCATCATTTCCTTCTCAGATGTAGATGCGGCTAAATTCTTACTGGAAAGGTCTCTTGAAGGAGACAAGCCCACTGGTTCAGCACATACACCTGCATATCTATCCAAGGAAGTAGTGGAGACCGTTGAGGGGTGAATCTAAATGGAATGGAGCTGAGCGATGACACCATGTGAATTCTTCTTGAGGATATTTTCTAGGCTATGTGAACTGATGATGCGAAGAGACCCTGGTTGTAAGCCCGTAAATGTGTGTTGTTTCCCATTGACTAAAAACTATATCCAAAGTTCAACAAAATCCCATAAGATGGGACCAATTGTGCATAACCATTGAACGCCCAAAACCGCATCACATCCACCTAAGGACAAGGAAATCATGTCAGAGCGCAGGTTATAATATTCTAGAGAGATACACACATTGTGACACTTCCCCTTGCAAGGTAAGGTGCCCCCATTGGAAATCATGACTTCAAAGTTGGAGCAAGGATGGACAAAACAATCAGCCTATTTGGCGATCTGATGGTCAATGAAATTATGAGTGCTACTAGAATCAATGAGTATGGTAAGAGGGATCTTCTTGAATTAACCCCTGACCCGCATTGTTTGTGGGTTCGTGAATCTGACTAAAGCATGGAGATATATCTCTAGGTGGTCATCCAGAGACGGAGGATCAATAGGTGGCTGCTGAATGTTGACCTGATCATGCAGTGTATCTGGAGCTTCTGCACCAAGTTCAGAGGTAGGTGGAGAATCCACAACTAAGAGATAGAGTTATTGCTCAGCACATCTATGTTCCTGAGTGAATTTCTCATCACAATTATAACAAAGCCCTTTTTCTCTACCTTCCCGCATCTTTGCTTCAGACAAATGCTTGATAGGAGTGGTGCGAGGAGCTAGTGTGATGGGAGGACATTGGGAAACCATATTTTTGAATGGAACAAAAGTGGATTTGGAGCATTATTGGGATATGATCTTGTCCTCTGCCAACTTATCCAACGCTAGTACTTTCATCATTGTGTTGGGACAAATTTTTTTAACCTCTGAGCAGATTTCATCCTTAAGACCACTAATAAAACAACTCCTGTAGAATTCATCAGACAATCCTTCTGTGTGATTGGCTAGTTTCTCAAATTCTATTTGATACTCTCTCATAGTGCTTTATTGGAGAAGTTTAGTGAGTGCTCCTGTGAAGTCATCAAAAGCATTAGGACCAAATCGTTGCAAAAGGAGTTGGCAAAAATCTTTCCATTTTGGCTCGTCATGAGCCTAGATGTTCCAACCATACCATTGAAGGGCTTCCTGTTCCAAATGAAAGGATGCAAGTGGAACTTTTTGGACATCAAAAGTATTATGCAGACTGAAATATGTTTCTTCCCGGTATATCCATCCAGTCGGATCATTACCATTGAAGCGAGGAAAATGAAGCTTCGGTCCACGAAAATTGCTGGAATAAGAGAACCCAGTGTTCATGGCTGAATGTTGAAGATGGAGTCTGAGAAATTTTTTGACCAAATCTTGGAGTTTGGTTTTGAGGGCTGCAAGTTCTTCCGCTATGATTTGTGCTCCTCTGTGGGTGACAACCATAACCAGGATTTTTTATTTTTATTTTTTTGTGAATGGGTAGAAAAACACAAACATAAGCTTATTTAGTAAAGGGAAATATGGATTTGGGAAAAACTCTGATTGGTAATTGGAGTTTGACTAGGTTTTGGACAATTTCAAATGGACAGGGAAGCAGAAAATGAGGATTTCAGAAGAGGGGTGAAAGAATGGGAAAATTTGTCAGAGAGGGACAAAGAAGAAGAAATAGGGAATTAAAACAGTGGCAAAATTTGAAGGCGATTGGGTGAAAATCGAAGAAGTTATGGAAAACCCTAAAAATAGACAAATGTGGGATTTTTGGTTTCGGGAAGTGGAATTTGGGATAGGGTCCTCAGGAATGAAATATGCAGAATTGGATTGCAAGGGTGTTAGTGAATTTCCAGGGGAAACAGAGTTAAAACAAAGGATATATGGTGAAAATGGCTTTCGGAATGGATCGAAAACGACTGGATATGAAATGATTTGGAATGGATCGAAAACGTTTGGATCTGAAACGGCTTGCAGAATGGATTGAAATGACTTGGAATGGATCGAAAACGAATGGATCTAAAATGGCTGGATTTGGAACGACATGGAAGTGACCAACAACAGATGGATCTACAACGGCGCAGAAGTGATCAAGAATAGATCAACTGAAAATAGATATGGACCCTAGGTATGTTCGGCTTCCTAACGGTTCAGGGGTTTCAATCGGACACCAATGATGTCTGACGGATTCCATATTGGGGTAGTACCCCTCACTCCACGGCTCAAGTAAAACCGATAACCACTTTTCCACAAACGACAACTCTTGGTTTACCTCACGGGTGGGAACTAGTCAATCAGGTAGGCGTCATGGCCCTTTTTGCTGGAAGGTCTTCTCAATGGGCCAGCTACTTTGGGGTTCCTGTGGTACTCCTCACAATGCATTTTAGGGCTTATTCCCAAGTACTTCCCACAGTTAAGAAGATTATTCCCAGATTCGAACCCGCAACAGATGCGAAAATTCTTTTTGGCTGAAATTCCACCCAACGAGCCCAAGAAAGTGCTCTGATACCAGATGTGAGGAACCTGCAACAATTAATTGATAAAATGCACAATATATGAGATCACATAATATTTTTATTGATCGCAGTCCAGTTCGAGGGGGCAACATCCTTTGTGCAAGATCAATACAAATAACTTCACAGTGCCTTCATTGGTCTCAACACACACTTATATACTAAGTCTATGCCCAATACTATGGGTCAATACTGCTGAACATACAATAGTACGGGACAACTTACAAAGCATATGCGTCCAATACTATGGGTCAATACCATGGTATAATACAAACTATGGATCAACAAATACTATGGGACGACTTACAAAGCATATGCGTCCAACAACAATATACTAACAAAGTAAAGAGAAGAGTTGACATGGGTTCCTAACAATTTCCTTGCTCATCTTCTCCAACTTGACCACACTAATAAGCAGGATTCCCATCGCATTCTGTCCTACCTTGGTTGAAGAAGAGACACCTATGGCCTCATCGACGAGGAACTCCAATATTATCCTATGCTGCATCAACTCTAGCAACTATTGTGTCAACTTGGAGCAACTCCCAATGTTGCTTGAGGTTTTCGAGTGCAACATCTGTGGTGGGTTTCTTGGTACCAACTGAGGATTTGTAGGCTTCCAAAACACATGCTATCGTATCCATGAAGACACGATCTATTGAATCCACTGTGCTATCCATAAAACTATATTTCTGTGTACCTCACGCTTTTTAAATGCAATGTTGTAATGCCAAACCTTAGGAAACACAACTGAAGCGTTTTCTTAAGAGAGGCAACAGAAGCGTTTTCTTAAGAAAGAAAAAAGAGAGTAAAATAGTACTTCTATACATCCCATGAATAGGAAAATTTAGATGGGAGCTCACGTGGGAAAACAGGGCTACATGATTTTCAAAATTTTATAATAACAATTTTTAATTTTTTTTTTACATCTACGATATTTTTATGGTTCATACTAATAACACAATGCCCAAGGTTTCCTTGAGCCCGCATTTATAAACCAAAATGCTATGAGCAGGTGGCCACAACTGTTTTATCACCACTTATCGCTGGAAGGAGTTACTAGAATTTATGAAGGATAAGAAAAGTAGATGAACGTCAAACTGTCGGGATACAATTTTGTAAACTGGTAGATGGTGATGTGCCGAACCGAGAATCAGTTGTCAAATACATAATTGAAACAAAAAAACGTTTTGTAGGCCATCAATTTCAGGGTCTGTTTGGTTGGACTCTGCCCTCATGACCTCTTTCATTTGACTATAAGCATTTTCTCTACTCCATCTTCGTTTTTCCTTTGGAAGAAATTAATTCATTGTTTATGTAATCGTACAAATTTAGTAGATCTTCTTTATCTCTAGTTCAGGAATACCGTTTATTATTCGAACCCTAACGGGGTTGAATTCAAGCTAGGAACATGGACATTTGATAAATATACCACAATGAATATTATTTTTATTCGTTATTAGATAAGGTCTAAAAGGTTGATAACATTCTAGAGATTTTCCTATCCTATAAATCTAGGGTCACACACAGTGTCCCTTGATTTATGCATTAATTGCTTGTTTTTAGACAATTATATTATAGTTTTTTGTAATTAATCTAAGACCTTGAGACAACCTTGGGCCATGTAAATGGAAATGAATCTTTGCAATATCTTTAGGTCTTAAAGTGTAGGGCCGAGTTTTCCACCATTGCAACGGTTGATGCTATTAAATCATCTTTGCAAATTACAAGATAGGATTATTCTTAGCATTTATCTAAGTAGGGATTTTGATCAGTTGGATGTTAAGTCACCCTGTTCGTGTTTCTATTTGTATTTGGAAATAGTGCAACGTGGAAACAATTGTTGGTGTTAAACAATGATAAAGTTTGTCGTGCTTGAATCCCTCAAGCATCCGTTTTCCACCTTTGTGCAAGAAATGTGTGAATATTATGAGATAGTGGTGTAATATGTACTTTGGCATATAACAGTGATATTTCCTTTTGTTGTATGAAAATTTGGAGTTGTACTAAACTCCACAAATTTTTCAATGGGAAAGGGAAAAATATTAGTTGGAACAATAGTGAAAACAATCAATGTTCTCATAACCAATGCTACAGAAGGTAAAAGCTCAAACCTTGGTGATAATTAAAAAATTTCTCCAACTCCTTTAGCAGAAGGTAAATAATTTCAGTAAGATAAAATTAACAACGTGCCGCCTATACTATTAAGTGAATAAATATTTCAAATTTATAATTATTTTCTTACCTTTTCACTGATCTATCAGTGGTGCTTTGACGTAGCCAAGCATATAATGGTTGGATCCTTTGGAGCTTTATTCCTGGCTAGTTAGGATGTGAACGAAAAATACTGCTAGCCTTTTATTTATGCCCTATGCAAGAGGAACAATAAAGAGAAAGAAAATACATTTGCAAACTAAATCACCAAAAAATACTAAGAAAATCTAGGTAAACTCACTCTCATGCAATATGTAATTGATCTATTTTCCATATCTGTTTTAAATAATGATCTAGAAAAAATCCGATGGTAGTGTTAGTCTTTCAATTGCCTGTTCTAATTCAACATGAAAGGTTCCTATTTGATTTCATCAAGGCAAGGCTTCTGAATTTTGATAGCAGGACACGACTATAATAACGTCTTTTTCAATGGAGATGGTGTTGAAATAGAACTTATGTACATATTATTGTTTATCCTTTTTGTCTAGAGTAGACAATATGTATTGGTATGGACCATTGTTGTTTATCCTTTGCAATGAAAGAAGATAGTATTCATCGATTCTTGTTTATCCTTTGCATTGAGGTGAATCTATGAACATGGGTAACACTTTTTGGCCAAAAGTCATGGTGAAAATTCGATCTTTTACTCATTTATTAAATCGAAGTTCTCAAAACTCATATATGCTTTGTGAATTCTGACATGTAACAAAAAAATTGTAGGGACTTATTTGTCTTTCCATGTATATTTAAATATATATATTATTTAATTTTCCAAAATTGCATTTAATGATATGTGTTCTTGTAAATTTTAGGAAAAGTTAACAAGTGGCTTGTGTGCAAGTGAAATAATTTAGTGATAAATGCATAATTTCTGAAAAAAAGATATGAACATAATCTACACAAAAAACACTGTGGCGCACATATTTGTTTTTAAATTTATTTTGGAAAATTATATTTTTTATTAATTTTTGAAACTTGCCATTGAAAATTTTAATCGCATTTTGTACACGTGTGTGCACATAATTTTTTGTTTTTGTATTGGTTACAAAAATTTAAAAACAAAAAAAATACACTTTTGAAGAGGAAACATTGATGTGGGGCGTTCATATATTTTGAATGTTTTTGGTTGTTTACTTTTTATATTGTTGATTTTTCTTTGCGTTGATTCGAAATTGCGGACATGGTTTTTAAGTGTAAGTTTGAAAAGAAAATAAAAAAGAAATATCATATGAATTAAAAAATCTGTAAATTATATGCCAATGTATAGAAAAGTCTCTTGGTATGAAGTCCGCCACCTAAGGTGCATCTCAGGGTAGGGTTTAAGCCTGGTAAATATGTCAGTAAAATTAAATTTCCATAAATGGGGGATGAAAGCATGTTTTTCAAGCCATTGATCGAGTTCTCAGATGGCGTGACTAAAAGAGAAAGCGTTAGCATTAATAACAATAGAATGAGGGTGGATGCGTAGGACAGGCTAGTTGGTGAGGTGGAAACAACATTGGTGTCGGTGGCTACAAAAAATTAATCCTCTTCCTTCCCCAAGAGCTAGCCAATGGTCATAGGACCATGAACTACATCTATCTGAAGAGTGACGTGATACGGCAACTGGTATTTGATATCGATCATATCAAATCGAGCAGTCATGTTGGATGTTTCCATGCTTCCAATTGCTGCCAGAAGTGCATTGCGTTGTAATGGAAAACTTTTCAAGACTTCCAAAGTGGACATGGCACAGGGGGTCGGGGATAGATCTTCAACCACATTGTAGTTGGCAGCAGCCCGTGCATTAGGATTGTGAGCAGCCCGTTTCAAGATGCCTTTCAGGATCTTGGGCAGTGAATCCACTGGTATGTGGAGAGGGGTGTAAGACTCAGGAACCTCTTTATCCTTGTGCTGCGGATCCAGGGTATAGCTCCTTGCATGCGTTTGTAAAAGTGCATCCGAGTTAACCATATTAATAAAAGTTTGATCAACTGAGGCATGAGAAGTGTCCCCAGTGTTGGAGGTGCCAGAAGCAGAGCCTTATTTGCGGGGAAATGGATCCTTCAGGGCAACTGGTTTCTTCTCTGGAAGTAGCTTCTGGGATTCTTCAATCAGAGGGCATTGGCGAGTAAGATGGTCCTGCTTGCAAAGTTTGCAAGGGAACTTAACTTTCTTTTTCTCTCTTTTACCCTCCTTAGCATTTTTTGTGTTTTTGGGCTTCTGATGGTTTCCCTCTCCTTTCTTGCCCTTCTTTTTGTTGTTGGGATTCCAAGGGCCCTTTTGGTTGGAAAGAACTTGTTGTACATAGTTTGTTGTAGAAGGAAAGGTCACGACTGAATTCGCTTCCACAGCAGACTGTTTGACAGATAAGGCATGAACCTGTTTTGTCAATGCTTCAAATGCTGCAGAATCAACTGAACCCACAATGCCATCAGCATGTGGTCCATGTCTAGGATTACCCAAGTCAATGTTAGACCTTGGTTCATCAGGAATAATCTCGTATAAAATCCCAGACTGTGCGTAAACCAAGTCAAGCTGCTGGGTTCTCAAAATGGCTTCCTCTTCGGAGGACACTCCTGAAGTTGCAACTTCCTTAGAAATGTAAGAAAGGAGTGATTTAAGATACCACTCTAATAAAAATGTAGGAGGGATGTCAGCTTTAATAAGCCTCTTTAACCTTCGCCACTCTTGAATGTGATCAGATAAATGAGTGGCTTTATTCTGTCGAAAGGTCGTCAAACAGTCTATGCCGACATCGTACCAGACATGAAGTTGAAAGTGGTTTAGAAAAACAATGGTTAGATCCGAAAAGGTGCCATAAGCAGCTGCTGGTAGTTCGATATACCATTTGGCTGCAACACTTGTCAAGGTTCTTTGAAAAAGCCTCAATCTGATGGAGTCATCATTCAACGAATTCAAGGAACACCAGAGATGGAAAGTTGTCACATGGTCACCGGGGTCCTCACCAGTCTTACCTTCAATCTTCAGGATGTCTGAGGGAAACTTAGTGGGAACAGGTGGCCATGCAGGATCATGGTGCATGGGGTCATTCGTGAGTTTCGAAATATCTGGCAAGTTCAAAGTTTCCAAAAATGGTAAAAATGGTCATGCCGATGGCATTTGATAGACCAGAACCTGGTATTAGGTATTTCCCATTACCTGATTCGTGTACTGTTGGTTGGGGTTGTCCCCATCCATTGGTTGTGAAGTGAATGGATTAAAATTGCTCCACCCAAAAGAAAGAGGGTTAATTCCCTATGTGTTTGTCCATTGTGGATGGGTGTTAGCCCCGCCATACTGCTGGTTAAACATGTTACCGCCTCCTCCAACAAACAAAGAGAAAGGCATACTCCCTACAGGTATGTTTAATGGATTCACATTGTAACCTGCATAGGGGTTGAAACCAGGTGTGGTTGTAATGGACGGCACAGTCATGGTACCCATGACAGGAATAGATGCAGAGGGAATCGATCCTATGTGAGAAGTGGAAGCAATAGCTTGAGTCATACCCTGAAACTGTTTTGTAATAGGAGGCTGAGTGACATTCATTGCAGGTATCCATATCAAAGGGACATTATTGGTTCCAAAAGTAGGGGTAGAAACTGAGGCAGATGTTGAAGCTATTGAGCTCGACATGCTTAGAGTTACAACATTAATGCTAAAGGACGGAGTTGAAGCAGAAGCAGTCTGCGACGAACTCGGTGTTGCAGTGTTTGTGAAAGAAGGATTAACAATCCTTGTAGCCATAGAAGTTGTGGGAGTTTGAGGAAGTCCCTGCTCATCTCCTAGGTTAGTCATGGTGTAACCAAGTGTAAACAAGTACACACTGTACTCAGGTTGTTGAAATCCTACATGTAACAGAAGTGGATCGTTGGGTCTAGTAAGAGGAGGGTTGAAAGGAGTACTGAACTCTCTAGTAGTTAGGTCCTCAACCTCGATAGTATCAAGAACTTGTCGATCTGGGGTTCTAGGATGTGGTTCTCCAGGAATCTCTGTTTCGCCCGTAAGTTCAAACGAACCACGGGAATCTGTCCTTCGGTGTCACAGCGGAGGTGGAGGCTCCACAATGAGTGGGGGAAGGTTTTGCAACCTACAGGACCTACGAAGATGTTGGTCCTCCACACATAAAAAAATAAACTAAGTAAAAACCTAGTGGCCACTATGACTAAGGAGCAAACAGCATACCACTAAAAAATTCCTATGTGATCAAACTAGGAAAACAGTGGAAAATACTCTCAAAAGTGAGTCTGGGGTGATGAGGGCCCATAACAGACTAATAGAGTATTGACGGTCAGTTACATGGTGTCCAATGGAGGTCCTCTGGGTGCAAGCACTTGAATCACCAAACCGCTTTCCCGAGATTACTGCCAAAGGCTTACCTTCCACGTTTGTCCAAGGTGAAGTGGGAATATCTGCCCACTCTACCTGTGTAGATCCCTAAAGATTATGATACTAAGGATACCACCAATACAAAATAACCTAAAGGGACAGTCATCAGCCTAGTCGAAACGCATGGGCAGGGTAGCAAAGCCCAAAATCCAAAAGAACTTGAAAAAGCACTAGTGGACCCTCGTACGCCAGTCAACTCTGGTTTATGGTTGATGGGAAAGTGAGGGGGTATCCTCAACAATTCCAATCGCCCACGGCCTCGTGCTTAACTCTGGTTTGAGTAGAGCATTCCAAGACTATTTGATAGAGGTGGATTTACCTAATAGATAGTCGTACTACGATTGTTGAGTAATGAAGCCAGTTTTAGATAGTTTAAGGTGATTTAAATCTGAAACCCTAGCCTAAGCTAATTGATGATGTGTATACCTAAAAATAAAAATGTTTCTATTTAATTTTATTAATATTTCTTTTTAAGGGGTACTTTTTACTCAATAAGAGTAGTGCGGTGTGTGGAATGGTTTTGATAGAAAGCAGAGTGAATAAAGAAATAATGCATTCAAATTCACAAAAGGCTCTTTTCTTTTCGTTTATATTCCTTCAAAACTGAAACTAGGCAATCCTAAATCAAATCTTTTTTTGTATTTTCTTTTAAATATTAAAGCAAAGCAAAGTATGCTACTTCAACATGATGATAGATCTTACTACTTAAGCTACCAAATTCATTTTTTTGTCTTTTCTGATAATTGCAAAAGAAAAAGAACTTGAAAATGGAGCAAGTAAGACCTAACGTAAAGTGTGAGTAAGGAAAGACAACTTAAATGGCTCAAAAAAATCAAATCAAAGACTTGAAAAAGACTCCACCTACCAAGTTGTTTCAAAAGAAAAAACTTTAGGCTTGGAACAAAGTGTAAAAGAAACAAGGAGAAGAGATGCTCGTGATGGAAAGACAAACCTAAAAGGATGCTCCAAAGCACCGAAACCCTAAGAAAACACTCGCCAAACAAGGGAGTAGGTAAGCAAACCAAAAGTGACTCTAGTACCACACGGATTCAAAAGAAAGCTAACTAGAAAGCTTTGACTCACTCAGATGGAACTGAAAAGATAATTAGAAAGTATCTAAACCAAGCAACCTGTCAAAAGAACCCTAAGCACTCAAACTTGGGGTCGAACCCTAATGGAAAGGAGAAGACACAGTGAAAGTGTGCTATTGTTGCCACAAACAACAAATGTTAAGGACGCAAGTTTGTATGGCTGCAACAAGCAACTAGGGGAAAAGTGTGCAGCTATGTCTGAAAGAGAGTAGTGCACAAACTTCGAAAAGGGATAGAAATCAGTGAAGACAGTTTAAACAAGTACTAAAGCAAGCAAAGACAAACTAAAGGACTTCAGAGAGGAAAACAAGACTCAAAAAAGACATAACACTCTCAGGGGTCAGTCAAGGAAGCAAAGCAAAAATATGGAAGTGAAATCAAACCATTGGAAATCAAACCCTAACAAAAAACTAGAAGCTACAGGAAAATGCACTACTGTGCAGTGCATAAACCAGCGCACACTAGGAAAGATGCGCTACTGTTCAATGTATAAAGCAATGCTCATCAGGTGAAGTGTGCTACTGTAAGTAGGGTAAACTAGTGCACATGTCTAAGAAGGACACATAAAAGCTTTGCAGTAGTGGACTGAGATGAATTGGGATAGATAGAATAGGTAACAGTGACTTATAACACCTCTTAGAGAACAAATAAACTGAAAAAGGGCTGGAAGAAAAACCTAACAAGGCCTCCTATAGCAGAAAAACAACCGGTTAATCCCCAGTATGGTCGCCAGTCTGTTGTGCAGGAAAATTACCTTATAGTGAGGAGTGGACACTACCAACTTGGGTGGGGTGACAGGTAAATACATTCATTGCATTGCATTTAGTTTCTACAAATGAGAGAGATCGATATATCAAAAGATGTACCTTTTATAGATGACTGGTCCTAGCTTTCGCTTGATCTTCCACTTGATCTTTCGCTTGATGAACCTACAACACAAAGGAAACCTTCCTCAGTGTATCTTGACTACAATAAATATGATGAAATTGAAAACAATTAAACATCAACTACAATTAGATATTAAACCAAATGAACATACAATCCAATAGACATTAGATTTGGGATAGGAAGGGTATTTCCACCTTTTTATTGTTAATAAACATGAATCAGTACAATTATACCTGATCGGTTAAGATGCTTCTGTAGCTGAGTCCTGGGTTCCTGCTCTTTATAATTGAGTTGGGAATTTCTCCAGCGTAACAACACTTAAAGCATTCTTTCCAGGTTCCTCTCTCATGGATCCTTCTTGTATTTATGGGACAAGGTAGGCAGTTGGAATCGAGAGGTGGTTGAATTGGGAGGTTGGGGAAGTTGCAGAACCAACTTCAACTAATCCCAATTCGTAATCTTATTATATTTTTTGACTTCATCTTAATATGTGCGCGAGTTTCCTACAACAAGAGTAGCGCACAGAGAGCAACTTTTATGCTTTGTAACAAGCATTTGCAACTTTCCTCAAGGTGTGCGCTGGTTGTCCTTGAGCAAAGCAGCACATCTTTTGGGATGAGAGCTGGTTTTCTATGCAAAGAGTAGCGCACATGTGGTGAAGTTAGGAGAAATAGTCAAATTCTCAGCTGAAGAGTGTACTTCTGGAAATAAGTCATCTAGGTCAACCAATCTCTTCAATCCATAGTGTCCTTTTGTGTGATCAACAGAGCAATGTGATCAGGAACGGAGAAGTGCAGATTTGACCTATAACAATGACCATCTCTCAGATGCTCAGTCATTGCGCTTTCAAGGTGGGTATTGCTCCTCGCACCCTATTTAATATGGCGCAAGGAGAAGGCCGAGGACATATTTCAACCTTCTCTGCCTCTGGTGTTCTGTTCTCCAGCTATAGTTCTCTATGATTTGATGGCTTCTTGGCATTACATCAGGTTCAGGCTGAGACCCTACTGGGTGTTGTTGGGCAAAGGATTTACAGTGGAAATTGTAGCATGGTTCAAGAGCGACATCATGCTTATAGAAGGAGAAGTTGTGGCTGCCATGCACACTCATAGGAAACTGGTGGCATAGGCATAGCTCACCACCTTGCTGCGATAACAGACAGGTTGCTGGTTATCCAAAATGACATCAAAGAAATGGACGAGGGAATGCAAGCTAGGATTCTGGATATTTGCGATAGGGTTCGGACAAAGCACCCGAACAACCTAAATAGAGACGGGGGACTTGAAATAAGCGAGAGATGGATACCTCTGGTAAACAAGGAAGGTAATGGATAAAATCAGGTATGTTTCTATAACTATCACATTCTTTGATCAATATCACTAGCCTCCGACTCGTCTTTTCCATTTCATCTGTGAGTTTTCTTTTTGGTATAAGGACTATCATTAATTTTTCATTCATTGTTTATATAAGGACCATTAATAATTATTAACTATTAATGATTGATTATTAATGAGACAGGTTGATTTTGAGACCTTTAGAGACTATATAGCTTTATTATTTTTCCTATTGAAAAGGTCATCTAATTATCCTTGGATTATACTTTTTAATGATTTTTAATAATGAAAATTTTCTTGATTATTTTTAAATTTGTTAATTTTTTAATTATTAAGGATAATTTGATGATTATTTACACTTGTCATTCATCAATTATTCATTGTTTATATAAGGACCATTATTATTAATAATTGATTATTAATGAGACATGTTGATTTTGAGATCTTTAGAGAAATAATTAATACTATATAGTTTTATATTTTTCCTATTGTAAAGGTCGCTTGATTATCCTTATATTATACTTTTTAATGATTTTAATAATAATTTTTCTTAATTATCTTTTAAATGTGTTAATCTTTTAATTATTAAGGATAATTTGATGATTATTTACACTTGTCATATCTTTCTAGAAGTGATACCTTTTATTAATAATCAATTATTAATTAACGATCAATGAGATTTGTTTGATTATTATTAATTAATTAATTAAGGATGATCTTTCTAGAATTAGGGTCTCAAGCGTGAATGGTTTACATTTATGAATGAATAATTTTTGAATGAATTTTTAGTACTTTGGTGCTGAAGATGAAACATCATTGTTGAAGATGAAAAGATGAAGAAGACGAAAAGATGAAAATATTTAGAAGACGAAAAGATGAAAAGATGAGAAGGCATCCCTAACTATTTATACGCAGGTGAGCAACTTTTTACAACATATTCTGTCCTGATGATGAATCCAGCTTGGGATTCGAAACGTCGACAACGAAAATGAAAATCGTGGATCATTCGAATACCTTTTCAAACACTGCAAACCACGGAAACCTAAAATCCCTAAATATAGAATCATGTGTAGACATTGCCGATATATTCCACCTATCTTCGCCATTTCTAGCCACCATTGGGGAGGATGGTGTAATACACTATGGGCCAAAAGTGGAGACCAAGAGCGAGCTATGCCCTGCAGAGGAGAATGATACAACGAATAATCTCCCGACAGTCAAAGAGGAATACCAAAATTTGAAAGTGACTATTGACACAATTCTATTGTTAGGGGTTCACTTCGCACTGTCGTCAACAAACAACAACCAAACACCCTTAAGCACAGGCCCATAAAGGTTTTACCCTTTTTAGCAACACCCGCGAAGCGAGTGAAGTCTCATCCGAGATGGTTAAGGGGGATGCAAGAACCAAGTTTCTGCAATGGGGAAAGGACATGCATCTATTCTAACTCTATTGCATCAGAAACCCGAGATTCAAATTCGCATCATGCTTCACAACCCAAACATACATTCATTATCACATTCATCATTTGCATATTCAACATTCGCATCAACGGGGTAACACTAGTGATCGCATCAATGAAACCTTACAAAAAGACAACATAAAGTATGACGCAACATTCATTATTCGACATAAACAGAGATAGAAGAACATATCCAAACATATTAATGCATTAACTCATCAAAACCTGCGGTATAACCTTCGCAGAAACAATCAAAACATCTTATCATGGATCCATACAAAACTACCGAAAACAGAGCAAAACAATACAGAATTCATCTGCACATATATCGATCACTTATGATCTCATTCTAGGATGCC
Organism: Larix kaempferi; assembly: GCA_027924585.1. Taxonomy (NCBI): domain Eukaryota; kingdom Viridiplantae; phylum Streptophyta; class Pinopsida; order Pinales; family Pinaceae; genus Larix; species Larix kaempferi. Next base: position 1,025,968 of record BSBM01000340.1, read on the forward strand.
TGTAGTCTTACATTCATAGTCCTATTTACAGCCAACTATGGCGGTTACAAAATGGTCCAAATGACCCTTTCTAACTAACTAAACCAATCTTGCGCTTCCGCCGACTCCTTGTTCTCCGTGAATGGTCCTTTCTTCTGCAGATGGTCCTTATTTGCTATTGTTGGCTTCCACACTTCATGCGGGCTAATATCATGCCAACAGGCCCCCAACACAAACTTGTGGCTCACCCTCAATCCACCTTAGCTGGACACCTCTGGTGCATTCACCTATTGCCTGAAATCGTCGTATACATTCTTGATTTGGTTGACCATTTCCTTCGTTGATGCTCTAATTTGTGTGCATTCTTCCACCTGCTGGTCTATTGGGTGTTCGCAATTTTTCTATTGAACTTTCTCAAATTGCTGCTTGACCTATTTCATTGCTTCCATTACCCATACTGCAAGGAATTCAAACTTTGTTTGGAGCTCATCCAAGTGTGTGGCCCTTCTTTGTTGCCTTTTGTGTGACTTGGTTATGCACTACTGCATGCTTTTTAGTTCAGCAGCCTTTGTCATCTGTATCATTGCAGTCATTACTTTGATTGATCCCTTTAAGGATTCCAGCTGCGCTTATGCTTCGAGGAGTTTCTCTTTCAGCGCAGTTAGCTGGTTGTCCTGGACTACGCTTCCCCAAAACTCCGTGACACCCTCAAGAACTCTCTGGGATGTCTTTTCCATCTCTGTGATCTCCATCATGACTTTCTCGATCGCATTTTGCCTGCCCTGAATCTGGTCTGGTGGTGTGCTAGGTACCACCCTTGCCTGCAGTTCTACATTTTATTTCTGCAGGTCATCAATAAGGACACCTAATAAGATGGATTTCGATTTTGGTAGTATATCTTGATCTACCTCAGGGGATTTCTTGCATATTGTGTATATTGCTTTCTCTAGCCGCTCTCTATCCTCCATGGCCTTCATTTTTTTAGCAATTGTTTTGGCTTTCTCTACTTGAAGATGTTGTGCCTCCGTCTCACTGATGTGCGCCTGTTGCTTGTACCTCACCATCTTGTCGTGCATCCCGGCCTCGCGGTCGCAGATTTATGCACTTGCTGCGGTTTGAATTCTGTGTAGCGACAATATTGGTAGTATGTTGAAATCTACCATGATTGAGTCGTACATTTTTAGTTCCACATCAAGCTCTTCATTCCCTATATTCATCGCATTCGGTAAAATTTTAACTAACATTGGGTTTGTTCCAACCTCTACTTCGACCCTTCTTTTCAACTCACTCGGTCATACCTCCCCATGTGGTACATTGGACTCTACAACTGCGTTAGATAGTGTTGATAGCAGTTGGTTCACATGGTGGAAGTATTCGGTGGAGTGTTGTGTGACTTTCGCATGGTTTTCCTCTATGACCTCTGTTAGTTTCTCTAGGAGCCTATTCACTTGCTCCGCTGGAAGACCACCACTTGTGCTTCCTTCTCGACAGTTAATCCTGTGATTTTTCCTTGTTTCTCGCGCTACATTTCTAGGACGGAATCTGTCGGGGTGGCCGATGAGGCTCCATCATGGCTAGACGTGTCTGATTGCTCTTTCGCAGGGTTGTCTTCTCCCTTCTTTCGACTGGCTGAGTTCTTTTCTTCCATGATCGGCTTTGGTCGAGTTGTTGCCTATCCATTTTATAAGCTTGATAGGTCCTTCTCAGCGTCTAGAAATTTCCATTCTGCTGGCCATCTTTTGATGATGGTGTCCATCTCCTCCTTGGTGAGATTATACTGTGTTGGGAGCCACTATCGCAGTGCATCCTCTCGGGCTTTGATGTAAATTGTCTGGGATTCGACTGATAGCCGTGCGATCATTCGATACTTCCTTGCTGCTTGCTCCGCTATCTGCAGTATCGCTTACGCATCGATGCACACCATATCTAAGAAAAAATAAAATTGTACAATGTTGGTTGCCTGTCGTTCTTTATCAGTTGTTGCCCACAAAGTTTGGTACTGCACCCCTTCACGTACTCTGGCTTATACTGTGTCCATTCCTTCATAGTGCTCAGTTTCCCTCCATCCTACTAGTGTGACCAGCATTATGAGACATGAGTATGTGAATGCCTTTCCTTTCTCATGTGCGTCGTGTACATCTTCAACCAATTGGTGTTGTAGTAATTTTGACCAGTTCATCCGCACTCCCGCGGCACATAGTTCTGTGGAGGCGATGATGCCCGAACTGCATCCTTTTGTCCTGTTATTCCATGCCACCTTAACTGCTAGGATCTTTGCTCTGACCCTGAAGGGCTGGTTGTTAATTGTGCTAATTAGGTAACCTATGGAGTTTTTCTCCACTCCATACTTTTTCTTTAGGCTCACTGTGAGCTTCTTGTCATTGTATTTCCCTTGGAAAAATTGGGAAGGATCGTCTCCGTCCTTAGGTAACTCGGTGATTCTCCCAATCAAGTCAAATTTTACTGGAATCCTTTCATGCATCCATCCGTATCCACCAAGGAAGCAAGCCAGTAGTTGTTTGATGCATGCATTAACCTGTGTCAGTCGCCCGAAGTGCAGTATCTAGGTGAGGCCTATCAGCCCCGAGTGTTGTAGTCCTCCTGCTCACTCTGCAGATTCCTTTGTAATTGGGCATCCTTTACCATGGATAACGTCGATGTATCCTTCTATGCATTCTTTGCAGTTTGCTAGGTCATGGCCAGTATATTGTAGATTCTGTAAGGATTCCACAATGTTCGCAGCTTGGGGAACTCCTTTGGGAATTGCCGACATTTTAATCTCGTACCGTTCATTCTTTTTGATTCGGACTATTGGTGTCCCTTTCTTTCCCGGTGGTACATACCCTAGTATTGTTGGCCATACTTGCGATGCTATTGACTTTCCTACTTCTCCTTCTGCCAGTCGAGCTGAGTTCTGGGTCCCTTTCTTCGACTCTTAGCTGGTGTCTACAGGTCGACTAGCGCTCCGCTTCTTTCTGAATGATATGCCAGACTTGACTTTTGGCTGCTCTTGCGTGATTGGTGTTGGCTGTGGGCACTTAGTGCTTATTCTTGAAATGTAAAACTCTATGCGCTACTTTGTAGGTTCTTGCTTAACACGCAATGCGTTGATTTGCTCTCCTGCCCCATATTTATAGTATTGATTTGCCGCATCCTTCTGATTTTGGATAGTAATTGCCAAATCCAGCACTGATTTCCCAAATTCACCGCATGCATCGAGCATTAATTGTGCCATTTTTTTCATTTTTTCCACCGGCCATCATGGTTTAACTACTTCATTTAGGGCTAGATTGGACCCTTCCGCATCGTGGCAGCTTTCGACTCGCTGAATCGTGCCGCTCCTTGGTGTAGTCTGCGATTATCTTGTTGCAAATTGTCTGACTTGTCATTTTTTTTTCACAGTTCAATAATTGATTCCACGACAACAGTCATTCGCTGAAGCGCTCCCATCCTGACTTTGTCAGTTTTCTTATCTTGGACCACCATCGAGCTGATCCACTTCGATTTTGGTACTAGTTCTATAATTCTTTCCTCTAGCATTCTTTCAATCCCATCCTTCACAGGCTCCTTATACTTCGGATTCAACCTATATAGCTGCTTCTTTACTGGCTTCACATAAGGTTTCAGTAGGATTTTCATCTCACCTAAGTCCCCCGAAAAACCTTTCATCTCCCCGAATTTTGCTAGAAACAAGTCTTGAAACTCCTGCAAAAGGTCCTTCATGTTCGTAATAGTCGAGTCATCCCAATAGTCTCCAATGCTCACGAACTTGGCATTCTCTTCCGACCCAATGTTCACTTTCTTGATCCGCAATGGTTGCTGAAACTTGTTATAAGGAATATCTAGTGCCTTGACACTGTGACTTCCTTCTGACTCAGGGATATACGTAGCCCTCAGATCATCCTCATCGTCTGGTTTTCTTGTTATGTTGTAACATTCCATCAACATTTGGGGTGTCTCGGTCCACTGGAGTCCCATAGGTTTCGCTGCTGGAACTGCGTCGAATACTTTCTCTCGGACCTCTTGTAATGCGCTGTGTATGAAGGGGTTGTAGGAGGATTCGGAGAAACCACAGTATCCATAGTTAAAAATCGACGTTTTGAATCCAAAACAGGATCCATCATCAAGACAAATTGTCGAGTTTTTATGAAGAGCCAGAGATATGATATATAGTGATGAGGAGTAGAGACAAGCTATAGGTCGGCTTCCAAGAATTAGGGTTTAGGGTGAATTATTGAGTTTGCTTAATTTAATTAATTAAAAAACTAATTTATTACTACTAAGTTTCAACATTATTTAGGGAGTTATTAATTTAGTAATAGATTGTAATGTTTAAGGTTTACTAATTTTGGTTATTAATATTTCGAAAATGAATTTTATATATAATTATAAATGTGCAAGTACGTATAATATATATGTGTGCATAAAAATATTTATATATAAATCCAAAGGTTTGTATTTTATATATGGTAGGGTTATATTAGAAGTTTTTAGGTTCAATTTAGTGAGTGGATATTCAATTAAATGTCTTATGTAAATAATAAATTAATTAAAATACATTCTTATAAAATATATTAATAGAATTATTTTAATTATTTAATTTTTTATATTAAACTAAAAGTTAATAAATTAGTGGGTGTACTAGATTTTATAAAGGATTCATAATTTCTTTACTATATTAGAATATTATTAAAATTTTTTAATTAAATTTTTAAAAATAATTATTATTGACTTAGGGTTGTCAGGGTTTAAAAAGGTTTAGAATTAATAAAAAGGGGGGCTATTAGGTTAACTACTTGATCTATGGTTTAGGATAGAAGGAAGCCAACTAGTGCTAACCTCGAGGTCTCCATCCCTATTCGAATTGTTTGGATGTTTGATTATTTCTAGGGATTCCTAAACTTTATTTTGAAGTAGTGATTTTCTTTAGCTAGGATCTTAGTGTCTTTTAGACAGATTTGATGTTTGGTTTTGGAACAATGTTCTGCAAGTGCTGAGGTACGGGTACGTTCATTCCTTATGTCAACTCCATTTTCTTTTAGTCTGGTGTGGAAGGAATGCCCAGTTTCACCTATATAGCCTATTCTGCAAGAACAAGGAATGTTGTAGACACCTCTAAGTTGTTTTGGGTCGATAGGATCTTTAACCAATTTCATTTTTTGTTTAATTGTCTCAAGGGGTTTGAATGAGGTTGTAATATCTTTCTTCTTAAGGATTCTGGATATCTTATCTGTGACTCCTTGGATGTAAGGTAAGTAGGCTCTAGTGTCACAGGTTTGGGTACTAAGAGTGTTAGTCAGATCATTGGATGTTATAATGTTGTTATGGTGCCTATTATTAGCCTTATCTAAAGTTTTCTTAATAACCCTAGGTTCATAACCTATGTTCAAGAAGACATCTTTGAGGTGGTGTTTTTCTTCTTGGAGATGATCGATGTCTGAAATCCTAGAAGCGCTAATTGCTAAGGTGTTGATGACTCCTATTTTCTGAGAGGGGTGGTGGTGGGAATCTGTGTGGAGGTAGCTTTCTGTATGGGTTTTCTTCCTATAGACCTTATGTACCAAAGTTCCATCTTCTTTTCTAGTTATCAAGACATCAAGAAAGGGGATGCTTCCATTCTCCTCTAGTTCCATTGTGAACTTAATGTCTGCAGAACGATTGTTAAGATGTTCAAAAATATTTTTACGTTCAATTTCACCATGTGGCCAAATCACGTTGGTGTCATCCACATATCTCGTCCATTGTGATGGCTTTAGTGGGTAGGAGTTTAGAGATTCTTTCTCGAATTTTTCTATGAAATGGTTTTCCATTATGGGTGAGAGGGGGGATCCCATGGCTACCCCAGTGGTTTGCTCATAGAATTCTCCTTGAAAACTGAAGAAGGTTGATTTGATACATACTTCTGCTAACCTAGCTGTGTCAAGACCAGTCACTTCCTTGATGAATTGGATAGCCTTATCCAACAATATCTTAGTGAATAGGGAGACTACATCAAAGCTTAAAATCATGTCATTAGGTTCTAACTTCTCTTTTTTTATCAACTCCACAAATTCAATTGAGTCCTTGATGAATGAATTTGTGTTGCCTACTAGGGGACCTAGGATTCTAGCTACATATTTCGCAAGTTCGTAGGTGGGGGAGTCTATGGTGTTAACGATAGGACGAAGAGGGACTCCTTCTTTGTGAATTTTCAGGAGGTCATAGATTCTAGTTGTAATATCCTGGTTTGGAGGCAAGCATTTCTTTGTTCTATCGTCAAGGTTTGAGTTTTTAATGGCTCGTTTTACCTCTCTAATTATTTTAGAAATAGGGTTTTTACAAAGTTTCCTATAGGTTTCACTCGTAGTAAGGTGATCAATCATATTTGCGTCGTACGCTGTTCTATCTAAGACTACTGTTTCTCCTCCTTTGTTTGCTCTTAGTATAGCTATGTCATTATTAGATTTTAGGTTCTTTAAGGATAAATGTTCATCCTTAATGATATTGTTTTTGGGAGGTTTGGCTTTCCTTAGTATGAGTGCGCAATCCTGTCTAATAGTTTCCTTGTCTAAATTAGTTAAGTTTTGAATGTTGTCCTATACACTGTAGATGATGGTTTCGATGGGTATGGTCGTGGGAGCTATTGCAAAGTTTAGACCCCTATTAAGAATGCTGGTTTCAGAATCAGTCAGCATGTGGCTCAAAAGATTAACCACTTTCTTGTGATCATTTGCAGGTGCAGGTAAAGGAGTCACGCTAGGGTTCTTCTTCTTGAGTTTTGCAACCTTCTTTTGCTGCCTGTCTCGTGTCCTGCATCCTTGGTTGCTGACCTTGAGGGCTGTGTTCACATTAGCCGCTCTCAAGGTCAGCCGCGATTTTGAGGTGGAGGGATAGCACTTCTCTGGATAGGCGGTCCAGGTTGGAGCGTGTTCACTTAATTTCTGCCCTAACTAATGTAAAAATAAGTTTTTCAAAGGATATATGGTTCCAACTATTATGCATTCAGTGGTTGCTTACAGTCAATGAAGGGGTTAACTTCTTGTCTCTGCACGATTTCAAAAAGTCCAAATCTTCGGCTCTCTTCATGATTTTAACTCTTAATCTTTTCAGTAACCGGACTTGATTTGAGATATCCCTTCCGTATAGGGATGTAATATCTGTAGTAAGACTTCTGTGGTGGTTGATTGCAGGAGGATTCAGAGAAACCACAGTATCCATAGTTAAAAATCGACGTTTCGAATCCAAAACAGGATCCATCATCAGGACAAATTACCGAGTTTTTATGAAGAGCAAGAGATCTGATATATAGTGATGATGAGTAGAGACAAGCTATAGGTTGGCTTATAGGAATTAGGGTTTAGGGTGAATTATTGAGTTTGCTTAATTTAATTAATTAAAAACCTAATTTATTACTACTAAGTTTCAACATTATTTAGGGAGTTATTAATTTAGTAATAGATTGTAATGTTTAAGGTTTAATAATTTTGGTTATTAATATTTAGAAAATGAATTATATATATAATTATAAATTGAAATTTAATTAAAATTAATTTTCTAAATATTAATAACCAAAATGATTAAACCTTAAACATTACGATCTATTACTAAATTAGTAACTCCCTAAATAATGTTGAAACTTAGTAGTAATAAATTAGGTTTTTAATTAATTAAATTAAGCAAACTCAATAATTCACCCTAAACCCTAATTCCCGTAAGCCGACCTATAGCTTGTCTCTACTCCTCATCACTATATATTAGATCTTTGGCTCTTCATAAAAACTCGGCAATTTGTCCTAATGATGGATCCTGTTTTGGATTCGAAACGTCAATTTGTAACTATGGATACTGTGGTTTCTCCGAATCTTCCTGCAATCAACCACCACAGAAGTCTTGCTATAGAGATGAAGGGGTTTTCGTCGGAGAAACTGAACATTTGGATGAAGCCAATTGTTAGATGTTCCCATGAGGTTGTTCTACGTCGCAATTTTGCTACGATATACCAATTCTGTGGTACTTCATCCAATTTGTGAATAAATGCATGGACCCATTCCTATTTCGCTCATGGTCCCCATTTACTTTCACATTCATTCAAATGCGCCTTCGGATCTCCTCTTCCATCGTACTTCCTTCCGAAGTATCCTTCAGTGTCGTCGAACCTAACCGTCATTAGGTGTCGACATTGTGGCCAGCTACTTATAGTTGACTTGTGAGCAGCCCACCATCGCACTGGTGTAGCCTTCAAGGCTTCCTCCGAGGAAAATAGTCACCACGGTTTTGCCACTTTTTCTTCAAATTCAGTGAGAAATGTAGCCAAGTTGGACAATCCCTCATACGTTGGGAGGTCGCACTCTTTCGTAGCTATCCATCGCAATGATTGATTGATCTGTGCACACCTCCGAAACGATACTTCATTCATCTGATTCTTCCAATTTTCAAGTGCTTCATCCGAATCTGATGACACCGAACTGCTACTGTGCCACCCTATCTCTCCATGTGCAATAGGGTTGATGTAGTCTTCGGAGATGTTGTAAAGATTGTCCCATCCCTCACTGAACTTATCCCTCGTCGACTCAACATATCTCTTCCCTTCCGCTCGTGTGACTACCCTTATCCCACGATTCTCAAATGACATAGTTCTTTTCTTGAAGTTGATAATAGCCTGATTCTCCATCACCCAGACTATCCCTAGCAGCATTGGATAGGGGCTTGTGTTATCAAAAATCTCGATCACATCAAAATGTGCATATGTTATAAGTTCGTCGATATCAACAGGGACCTGGTATAGTCGACCGATTGTGGTGACCTTACTTTGGTTTTCTAGCCGTAGCTGTACTGGGAACCAAGCCAACTGCGGTTCCCCATCGTTTCCCAGGTCTGTTTTGTTAGGATGTTTACATATGACCCCAAATACAAGATAAATGGATTCGATATAGAATGCTCCGACTTGCGCAGTCATCCGCATTTCTCTTCCTATCTTTCTCTTATGTATTCGATTGACCATTCTCTCCTTTCGTTCACCCTCCCATCGATGCAGCAGGCTAGATATTTCAGCCCGTGTGTCCTGATCTTTCGCTAGCTCCATGAAACTGTCTAGAAAGGCTCTTAAGGTGTTGACCTTTTTCTGTGAATTCGTTGTGTCAAATATTGGTGGCATGTCGTAAGTAACTTCCATCTGGTGCAGAGGCGGATGCCTCAATTTCCTTATTGCCTCCCGTGCTTTCAAAAAAAATCCCTTTCTACTTCTACATCAAACGTGACTTGTTTTCTTGCTACCGTTCGGATGCTAGGCTATGACTTGTCTGCCCCTGTCACAGCTCCTCCTCAGGTCACTATTCCAATAGTCGCATTCTGACTTCTGGTCTCTACTGATATCTTATGTACCGCTGGTGGTGGATTCTGGTTCTGATTTGGTGGAGGTGGGGGCAGGTTCTTAGTTTTCCACTTCGCAATGAGCTGAGGATAGTATTTGACACCATGGTCCACAACACTATAGTAAGTGCACTGTGGGGTTGGATTCGGTAAATCCCCTTGATAATGCCCCTATTGACCAGAATTGTAACATATGATTGGTCCTCAACGTCGTCTAGCAGCTCCTCCTCGGCCGACACCAGCACCTCAGCCTCTGCGGAAACCCCCTATGAACCCTCCATGTAGTGACCCATATGAATGGTACTACGGTTGAACATACTGCAGCTGTGTATATTGTGGTTGACCATATTGCAGTGGTTGAAATTGTGGTTGTGGATATTGCAGATGGTCATACTGCGACTAACCATACTACGACTGATCGTATTGCGGTTGCGGATTATAGTGAGGCTATTGTTGACTGTACTGTGGTTGCTGTTGTACCAGTGGTTGCTCTTCTCCCTTCATAAAAAATGTATCCGCAGTCCTTTCTTGGAGTAGGTCATAAGCCCTACACTCTTTTTTTTCATGGCCAATCGATGGACAAAATTTGCAATGTAAATTCACTGGTTTTCGACACCATCTTCTGTAGGTACACACATTCTTCTGGTCAATGTCCTTTCGTCTGACAAACGTGACACCAAGACATCCCCCCCTAACTGAGGGGATTCAGCGCACCCGATTATAAATATTCTCGAAATTCTAGGCACTAATCCTTGTGATGCCCCTTTGTTCTACATCTAGTGCACCATACATCTTCGCGGGCCTCTTTTCCCTTCTTTATATCCTGTAACTGGATCGTCAAGTTTTCCAACTGCACTTGTATCCGATCAATGCCTAGGCCCATTTCACCGATTGGTGAATCCTCTAGTTTCATTACGATTTACAGTGCCTCCACTTGAGTCGCCACCTTCTGTTGCATCAGCAGCCCAAGAATGTGTTGCACCAACCCAACGATAAACCATTCTTTATGCTTCATATCGCTCATCCTGAAACTTACTTTTTCCATTAGCCTTTTATATAGCTGGTCAAATTCCCATACTGATTCATTGGGAAACTGCTTGATCTACTTGAGCTCAGTAAAGTACTGCGACTCGGATTTTGGTTTCCTAAATTCATCGATCATCCCCGTCTTGATCTATGGCAATGTTTTATCTAGATTTCTTGTCGGTACCTTAGTAAAATTCATATAGCATTCCAATGCATGGCCCCTGAGGGTCGTTACTAATTGTCCCTTCTTGATATTGTCATCCTAGACCTGCTTCACAGTCTAGACTACCTCGAACAAAAACAAATATTGTTCGGGATCCTCGCTCCCGTTACCCTGGAAGGTTGGAATCTTTGCGTCATCACCTTCCATTCTTGCGCTTCTACTATTATTATTTACTGATCCGCTACTCTTCCAATCAAGTTCTGGGTAGTTGAAGGTACGTTGTAACTAAGGGTTCGTCCTTCTTCTGCTTATGGGGTAGCTTGTTCAATTTATAATTTTTCATAATAAGGTCACTTCGTCCCTTGTGGTCCTATTTTGTAGTCTTCCATTCTGGTCCCCTCAAGAGACTCTCTCTTTCTCAGTCCTCCTCTTCTTCTCTGGTCGCCGAAATATCGCTCCACTCCTCAAGGTACCACAATCTTCTTCAACCTCCCTTAAAAATTTGTCGTCTCTCATGTCCATCTACCCCACATATTTCTATTGGAACCACATGCACGCGGTACCCACAACTTCCGCACACTGATCTTCTACTCGTCGAAATTCATCCTCAGGATACCCTTTTCGCAGATGAGCATCTTAATCCACAACTTCAGCGATAGCAAGAATCTCCCTCTAGGTACTTGGAAAAATTTCCTTTCTGTGTCGCTATATGATTTGATCGTATCAATGAAAAATTCAGTGATGTATCCCTCTAGGATACTGTCTGCGTAGAAGTCAACAGCCCTTGATACCTTATTGTTGACTTGTTTCAGCTGTTGGATTAGTTCTGGAGACTAGTGGTTAGGTTCACCTCCTTGACAATGGTTTTTTTTTCTTTCTGAAAAGTCAACAGTGCCAACCACTCGTGCAATAATACCGGGAATTCGCAGAAGAATTTCTTGAGGATATCAGAATAAATATGCTTTTCCAACCAACTTATTTTCATCTATCTGGGGTTTCGATTTTCTCCTTCAGCGAATTCTTCTTCCTTCTTGTCAAACCAATCCTGAATCTCCGGTTTCTCGGGTGCCACAACATGTCCTCTTCTTTCTTCCTTAGGGTCCCAGCAACAGAACCATTTGTTGACACAGTTCTATTGACATGGGTTCACTTCGCACTGTCGTCAACAACCACCAAACAAACACCCTTAAGCATCGGCCCAAAAAGGTTTTACCGTTTCTAGCAACACCCATGAAGTGAGTGAAGTCTCACCCGAGATGGTTAAGGGGGATGCAGGAACCATGTTTCCATAGTGGGGAAAGGAAATGCATCTATTCTAACTCTATCACATTAGAAAATAGAGATTCACATTCACATCATGCTTCGCAACCCATGTTAGGGTTAACCTTGACTCGGGAATGAGTCAAAGGTGGTTAGGTCCAGGACATGGTTTGTTGTAGCCCATGGTATTGGCCCAAGGTATTGCATGTAAAGAAGCCTTTATAAGGCTTGGAGAGGCTCCATTGTAAAGTGGCTTGGAGGTGAGTAGCGGCTAGCTCACTTGGATTGGATGGCCAATTTGGCCATGTAATGAGATCTTCATTGGGTGATGGTTTTCCCCGTATGGGGTTTCCAGGGTATATTGTGTGTCTCAAGTGTTTGCTTGTTTTTGTTTTTATTTCTCTTGCAAGTTATTATGTGTATGCTTGTATAATGTAGCAAGTGGTACTAGAGCCATGGTGTTTGAAGTCCCATCCGGCGAACATAAGGGGGGATCGGGCGCCTCGTGGAGGCCCCTAGCCTAAAGGTTCACGGGAGTTCGGGGGCGAGAGCCCCTGAGAAATTTTTTTTTGGCTTGTTTTTAAATCTGGGTAGTGAGAAGCAGCTGTAGTGTTGGCAGGAGGCATGGAGGAGCTAGCTGTGAAGGCTGTACGGTGGTGGATGATGCTGCCCAGAGAAGCAGCCATAAGAGCCCACGCTACCGGTGGTGCCTTCATGATGCCCAGGCGCAGAGGAAGAACCCTAGTGGTGTCGTCTTGGAGACCCGCCAATAGTGAGAGAGAGCTGCCATTGTGAAGCTTGCTGCAGAGAGCCATTTGTGTGAAATCCGTGAGTTTGAAGCCACGTGGGGTTTGAATCTAGAGAACCTGTGTTCGCATGATAGAAGTGTGGTCGTATCTGTGTGTTGAGACCGCAGTGGAGAGCCAACGAGCTTGTGTAATTAAGGAGCAGAAGGCCACAACTCAAAGACCTTGTGGGTGAAGCTACTGAGATCACTGTCCATTAATTGGTTGCAGAGAGAAACCCTAGCCGCCAGTGCATTGGATGGAGCTGCAACCAAGTGTGGGATTACCCTTGCAGTCAAGTGTCCATGAGGCCGTTTTCAATACCAAGCACCAATCCGAGCATTGTATCGACATGAAGCATTTAAATTCTAGTGGTTTGGTGATTTGGGGAAATTTTATTTTTTTTGGTGGTAGATTGTGTACATTGTCTCTTAAGAGTGATGGTTGTTCTGGGTGTGCCATTGAATTGAGTAGAGATCTAGAAATGTGAATCTCTATCTACCAAATTTAGGATGTAGAGAGTTTGTGACAGCAAGTGGAAGGATAAAATTGTTGTTGTTTTCTAATTGAGGTTGTGTGCAGCAGGTATGAGAATATGTCCGCATGGCTTTGGAGGAAATTGCCCAAAGGTTTTGATGGATACCATGTCAAAGAAATGCCAGCATGTGTTGAAATAATGGATCTGTTCCATGTGTGCCCGCCATGTACACAATGCTCTTTAAAGAAAATGTGGTTTCTTGCGTGAAGCTACAAGAGTCATAGATCGCTGACAAGGTGGAGTCCGCAGAGTCTGTCTAGATGAGGTCGTAAGAAAAGGCTTGCACGTGGATGCCAAGGAATGAGAACTCAAGAAAGAGGTATTGAAACATATTGAGCCTAGTCAACTCAATGTGTGTCAAGTTTGTTATAATTGACTACTCTGACAAATTTGCACATGAAGATAATGCAACCAAAGACAGTAAATTTTTTACTGGTGAGCTTTAGATTTGCATAGAACATTGTAGCGAAGACAAGCATGGATAAAATGGAAAGGCATTGCAAAATTAGCAAGTGGACGAGCGATAAATCAAGCATGGAAAAGCGAGAGGATGAAGCAATGGATGGTGATGGTGTAGTCACCATGAAGACACATGAAAAAAAATTAAAAATTAAAAATGGAGAAATTTGCATGTAAAAGGGCATATGGCTGTAAGACCTAGTAAGGCATACATACCCCTAGTAACTCACCGATAAAGTCAGGAGAAAGAGCTAGGTGATAGGGGGGTGTATGTGAGATTCCTCGGTTAAAACTTTGAGGGGGGTTGGTGATTACTCCAAGTCAAGTTTAAAGGGGGGATTCTTAGGGTTAACCTTGACTCAGGAATGAGTCAAAGGTGGTTAGGTCTAGCACATGGTTTGTTGTAGCCCATGGTATTGGCCCAAGGTATTGCATGCAAAGAAGACTTTAAAAGGCTTGGAGAGGCTCCATTGTAAAGTGGCCTAGAGGTGAGCAGTGGCAAGCTCACTTGGCCCGGATGGCCAGTTTGGCCATGTAATGAAGATCTTCATTGGGTGCTAGTTTTCCCCGTATGGGGTTTCCAAGGTATATTTGTGTGTCTAAAGTGTTTGCTTGTTTCTTTATTTATTTCTCTTGCAAGTTATTATGTGTATGCTTGTATAACCTAACAAGTGGTATCAGAGCCATGGTGTTTGAAGTCCCATCTGACGAACATAAGGGGGGTTCTAGGGCCTCATGGAGGCCCTTGGCCTGAAGGTTCATGGGGGTTCGGGGGTGGGAGCCCCCGAGAATTTTTTTTTTGGCCCATTTTTAATTCTGGGCAGTGAGAAGCAGCTACAGCGTTGACAGGAGGCATGGAGGAGCCAGCTATGAAGGCTGTGCGGTGGTGGATGAGGCCGCCAAGAGAAGCAGCCAGAAGAGCCCACACTGTCGGTAGTGCCTTCATGATGCCTAGACGCAGACGAAGAACCAAGGTGGTTCCATCTTGGAGACCCACCAATAGTGAGAGAGAGCTGCCATTATGAAGCTTGCTGCAGAGAGTCGTCTGCGTGAAATCCGTGAGTTTGAACCCGCATGGGGTTTGAATATAGAGAACTTGTGTTCGCGTGATAGAAGTGTGGTCGGATCTATGTGTAGAGGCAACAATGGAGAGTCAACGAGCTTGTGTAATTAAGTAGCAAAGGGCCACAGTTCAAAGACCTTGTGGGTGAAGCTATTGATATCGCTGTCCAATTGGTTGTAGAGAGAAACCCTAGCCGCTAGTGCATTGGATGGAGCTGCATCCAAGTGTGGGCTTACCCTTGCAGTCAAGTGTCCATGAGGCCATTTTCAATACCCAAGCACCAATCCGAGCATTGTAGCGACATGAAGCATTTAAATTCCAGTGGATTGGTGATTTGGGGAAGGTTTTTTTTTTTTGGTGGAAGATTGCGTAAATTGTCTCTTAAGAGCAATGGTTGTTCTGGGTGTTCCATTGAATTGAGCAGAGATCTAGAAATGTGAATCTCTGTATGCCAAATTTAGGACATAGAGAGTTTGTGACAGCAAGTGGAAGGATAAAATTGTTGCTGGTTTCTAATTGAGGTTGTGTGTAGCAGGTATGAGAATACCTCTGCATGGATTTGGAGGAAATCGCCCAAAGGTTTTGATGGATACCATGTCAAAGAAATACCAGAATGTGTTGCAATAATGGATTTGTTCCGTGTGTTCCCACCATGTACACAATCCACTTTAAAGAGGACGTGGTTGCTCTCATGAAGCTACATGAGTCTTAGATCGCTGACAAGGTGGAGTCCGCAGAGTCTGTCTAGATGAGGTCGTAAGCAAAGGCTTGCACATGGATGCCAAGGAACGACAACTCAAGAGAGAGGTATTGAAACATATTGAGCTTAGTCAACTCAATGTGTGTGTCAAGTTTGTTATAATTGACTACTTTGACAAATTTGCACGTGAAGATAATACAACCAAAGACAACAAAATTTTGGCTGGTGAGCTTTGGATTTGCATAGACAACATTGTAGCGAAGACAAGCATGGAGAAAATGGAAAGGCATGGAAAAATGAGCAAGTGGACGAGCGAGAAATAAAGCATGGAAAAGCGAGAGGATGAAGCAATGGATGGTGACGGTGTAGTCACCATGAAGACACATGAAAAAAAAAAAAAATTTAAAAATGGAGAAGTTTGCATGTGAAAGGGCATATGGCTATAAGACCTAGTAAGGCATGCATACCCCTGGTAACTCACCAGTAATGTCGAGAGAAAGACCTAGGTGATAGGGGGGTGTATGTGAGATTCCTCGGTTAAAACGTTGAGGGGGGTTGGTGATTACTCCAATTCAAGTTTAAAGGGGGGATTGTTAGGGTTAACCTTGACTCAAGAATGAGTCAAAGGTGGTTAGGCCCAGCACATGGTTTTTGGCACATGGTTTGTTGTAGCCCATGGTATTGGCCCAAGGTATTTCATGCAAATAAGCCTTTATAAGGCTTGGAGAGGCTCCATTGTAAGGTGGCCTGGAGGTGAGCAGTGGCTAGCTCACTTGGCTTGGACGACCAGTTTGGCCATGTAATGAAGATCTTCATTAGGTGCTAGTTTTCCCCATATGGGGTTTCCAGGGTATATTGTGTGTTTCAAGTGTTTTCTTATTTCTGTTTTTATTTCTCTCGCAAGTTATTATGTGTATGCTCGTATAACCTAACAACCCAAACATACATTCATTATCACATTCATCATTCACATATTCAACATTCGCATGAATAGGGTAATACTAGTGATCGCATCAATGAAACCTTACAAAAAAGACAACATAAAGTATGATGCAGCATTCATTATTCGACATAAAAAGAGATAGAAGAATATATCTGAACATCTTCATGAATTAACTCATCAAAATTTGCGGTATAACCTTCGCAGAAATAGTTAAAACATCTTATTGTGGATCCATACAAAACTGTTGAAAACATAGCAAAACATTACAGAGTTCATCTGCACATCTATCGATCACTTATCATCTCATTCTAGGATTCCCGTAGGCTTACATTTATAGTCCTATTTATAGCCAACTATGGCGGTTACAAATTGGTCCAAATGACCCTTTCTAACTAACTAAGCCAATCTCACGCTTCCATTGGATCCTTGTTTTTCGCGAATGGTCTTTTCTTTCGCGGATGGCCCTTCGTTGCTACTGTCAGCTTTTTCACTTCATGCAGACTAATCTCGTTCCAACAGTGACTGACTCAATGATGATTAACAATATCCAGTAGGCTATCATCAGGGGCGTCAAGTATGAAGCCTTGAGCAATGATGTGGGTGCATGCAAGCCCTTGGAGGCCAAACGATGAACTGTTAGAGCATTATTACACCTTAGGACCTTAGTCAGTAGTCACATTATTGATTAATTGGTCATAAAGGTTAATTATTGCATCCCAAGGTTGTTAGAATTTAGTTAGGCCAAATGATGACTTATCCACCATTCTATGGGCCAAAATTGGTTATTTGAGCTGTAAGGCGCCCTCATTATGACCAACTGTGGAATTTATTACCACTATTTGTCCTAAGGCGCCCCATTTCCCTATTTTTTGGATCTAAGTTTGACTAAGGGCTCCCATGCAATGAATATTCTAGTCTTTTTGGCCCATACTTGATTGTTTTGGCCTCTCCTTGGATACCTAACAACCACCCAACCTTATCCACCACATGTGTGACCTTCATTTATGACTTACCATGATCACCCAACATTCACATGACCATGTCGTAATTGTTTGGGATAATTTGGGAGCCTCTTGGTCAACCTAGGGGGGATTTGGGTCTAATCTAAGCTAGCCACTTGTCAATCCTCCTAAGGAATTTGATTTCTTCCTATTGTTATATAAGGATGATCCAAACTAATTTTTGTGTTGGACAATTAATAAACTCTAAGATTTGATATATCATTTGCAATTCTAGTTTTTGATCATTTATTTTCCTGGTTTTTGATCATTTGTAACTGGTTTTGATCATTTGTTTTTCCAGAATAGATTATGCACTTATATCTTTCATAAGAAGTTAAATATTTCAATTGTGAGACATCTATAGTAGCTAGATCATACTGTGATAGAGATTTTACATGGTATCAGAGCTCTTGGAGCTATTATTTGAACTAACAGACTGTTTTAGTGGTGTGCCAGAGGCAGTGGAGAAACCATAGAAGTCCCTGGAACCATTGCATTGAACCCATTGGAGTCTATCCAAGGTGTGATGCTCTTTCGAATGTACCCACTATCAAGCAGGGTTCGAATCTATTAGTGTAGATCCCCTCCTGAGTGTTGAGAGTTTTATTGCATGTATTCAAGTGCACCATTGTTGCCAAGTGCGCAAGCAACCGTAGAAGATGGGGCAAACTCATCCAAATTTTCTCACTCCATTCAACTTGTTTGTGCTAGAAATTCTCCCTAGACCACATAGGGAACAAGCTAGTATAATCTCAAAAAATAATGTAAGCAAATAGGGTTTGCCTTTGTGAATTTTTGGTTTGAGGGTTTCATATTCAAAGAAGTAATCATTCATTCAAATAAAAACAAACTAATACAGAAACTAAATCATTTAACATATGAAAGAACTGAGATATTTAAGAATTAAAAGATTAAACATAAGCCAACACATTCATAAATACATTATTTGTTCATCCACAACACATGAACACTCCATGAATAAAAACTTTAAGCAAGGAATGAAGTCACTAATTGTGTGATCAAACTGATCAGAAACAAAAATAGTAAACAAGATAAAGTGGCTTATAAGTATATATTTCAATCTCAATATTCAAAACTTACATAAGAGTTGTATGTATCAGTCTAAAAATATATCCAAAGCTTTCACTGTATATCTTCGTTGACACAAAAATCGAACCATTTCTCCCCAAAGTTTCTTCCTTTTATCCGTTTACAAAATATGAGTTTCATAACTAATTTTAGATCTATCTTCGAAGTAGTTACAAATAGAATTTACAACTTAGCTTTCGAATCTTTAAAACAACATCATTAACAACTATTTTTATGATAACAAAACTAAAATACTCTGACAGCTGGAGATGAGGTGGCTCATAACTGCTTGGGAGCCTCAGCTAGCATAGTTATTCCTTCCAAGGCATGTGACTTCTTCTTATCTCGAGTTTGTTGATTGTCCAGTTCGCGAACTTTGTTAAGTAGTCCATTTTTCTGCTTCTTTAAGTCCTCAATTTTCTTTGCCATATCTTCAGCCTGCACTTCTACCTATCCTTTCCTCCTTAAGGCTTCTTTAGCAACTACAATCAGTTCTTGGTAATGAGCATTAATGTCCTCTAAGTTGTCCCTTATCCTTTTATTAGTAGTTCTATGCTTTTCATTGGAATCATTTAGGAACTTTTCCTGGGATTTATACTGCTATATTGTCTTCTTTAGGTTTTCAACCTCTGAATCTATTCGAACATCTAGATGCATGCTTGAATGTTCTTCTGCCCCAAATGGAATATCCAGTTTCTTAAAGATTAACTCTTCTTTCTACTGATTTATGGCTGCTGCACCTAAGAGGGGAAAAGTTGAAGTAGATGGTTGTTCAATAGTTGGGATGGTTTCTTGCAATACTACCATTTCTTGCTCTGCAATTTTTTTACATTCCTTAACCAGTTCAGTTATCATGTCAGTCTCCTTCTCTATATCCACTTGAATCTCCTTTGAACTAAACTCATCATTCTCAACATTACTATTTCCATCTTCTTCTCCTGAAGAATCTTCAATAATGGTGACCTTTTCTTCCTTTAGCTTAGGATCCAATATCCTTCTCATATTCAATCTAAGCTTACTAGTGGGTCTGGTTTTGGGTCGCCATTTGGTCTCTTTGAGCTTTGTTAGAGCTTTAACATCAACATTAAAATTTAGAGTGTAGAATACCTTCTCTTCAATACTTATAATAGGAAGACTTATGGCTGAACTTTCTACCTCCAAAACGCCACTGTGCATACCCTCTTTCGAACTAGCATCCTCTTCTTTATCTATAAGAGCAATATTAATCCCTGTATTAATCTCTGAAACATGTTCATGCTATCCTTCAAGCATGCTTTTCTTTTGCATTACATCTTTAGGGTGTATTACATCTTTAGGGTTCTGAGATTGTTTTTGTACATCAATACTCTGCAAATCCTCCTGTACATCAGCACTCTCTGCATACCTTTTAAATTTATTCATGAAGCTGGTTTGTTTTCTTGGCGTATGCTTGTTCTCTTGTTCATCCCGCTTAGTTATAAATCTTGATCAGAACAAGAAGTGGTCCCAATTCTGACCTTCCTTCTGCAAAACTAAACAAATTATCAACATAACAAGTATATGATGAAATAAAGACTGGTTTGAGCTGTCATCCTGACCCTTAACGCTTCTAGACATTTTCTGAAGGCTCTTTAACAAGAATAAAGGTAAACTCATCTTTGATTGCTGAGTTAAGTGCATCAAAATCCTAATATGATACTTGAAAACTAAAGACAAATGACCCTCACAGGTGATGTAACTTTGGATTATCCCTATTACTTCTTTCCACTCTGGTTTGAAAATTTTCAAATTCACACCCTTTCTCTAGTCTAACTCTCCAACTCTTGATATTAGGAACATACTAGGGGAAAAGTCGAGAGCATATTTTTTGAACCAGGATTCTCCCTCTAATGGCACACTGATTTCTTCAACAACTAGGGCTTTTGTCAATTTGAATTTCAAGGTAGCAAAGGTCACATTACTAGTAACAAGGTATTGGGAGAAAGCATGGGTTACCTTGACATTGAACCTTGTAATCTTCTCGAAAAACACAAACCATCCCACCAACTTGAAAATCGTAGCACACTTAGGAAATTCCGTTTCCCAGGTGATGTCGGTTGGTTCAAACCGACTCAACTCGCCACTCCTACCACTCTTGCCCATATTTTCAATGTACTTTGCAACTTCGTTACCCTATTCTTCTGCAACCGACTTAAAGGAGAGATTCTGCAAAATCTTCGTGTCTTCAGCTACGAACTGGAAAATCCCCAAATCATAGATTGTGGCATCTCAATACCCTGAAATTTTGGGATGGTAATCACCATATGTTATACAACTTTAGTAATGAGGTGAACGGGTGTCTATAAGCTCCTCTTCCATCATCAAATACATTGGCTATGTCCTGCCATCGCAGATCCACTAGTTTTCATAATTTTAGGATTCCTACAACGCGCGCTAGAGTATTGAATTTGGGCCTCGCGCTGTGGGAATCACTCAATGTGCAATTTTGACATATAAACTCAAAAAAATAGGTTATACTTTGGATAAAATTTTAGAAAATACTTAGGTAAGTATTTTAAAAGATTTTGAAATAAAATATAACATAAATAAGCCACTATGAGTAAAGCAATCAAAACCATAACTATAAAATAGATATTAGAAAACAATGAAAATGATTTGAAATTCAAAATGAAAAGACAAAATAAAGTAGAGACATTAAAGAAAACACACAAAAAAACTAAGGACAATTTTAGTGTTAACATTTGGCTCCGACTGGGGGATGAAAGCCTCCTTGTGAGGCTTCAAGAACCTATAGACCAGTGCCTTTTGCCACCTAAAACTGAAACTACTGCTTTATTCTGTAAACTTCCATTGGGTATGGAGTCTTATTTCTCACCGGTATGTACAATGAGTGTGAATTCCTTCACCTTCAAGAACTGTAAAAGTGTTTGAGGAACCGTCCATTAACTGGATTAGACAATTCCTCACCTTCCAAAGTTTGCAGTATGAAAGTATTATTTTCTAAGATTTTTGAAATCATGAAGGGACCTAGCCACATATTGTCAAACTTATTATGTTGACCCTTCTGGTGTCTCCTTGCATCCCACTTGAGTACCATATCTCCAAGAGAGAAAGTGTCTTCCTTTATTTTTTATCAAACCTTGCTTTGATTTTACTTTTGTATTCTTTAGCCCTTTCTGCTAGAGCTTCTCGTTCTTGCCGCAATTCAACCAATGAGAAAATTCTTCTTTGAAGATCATTAGGTTCTTCTTGACTATCTTGGAAAAATTTCATTACTGGAATGCCTAGATGAATAGGAAAAACTGCATTTGTACCATACACCAATTGAAAAGGAGACAAACCTATTGCTTTCTTGGTAGTTATCCTATCTGCCCACAATGCATACTTTAGCATTGAATCCCAAGATCTCTGATTTTGATTTAACATCTTTTTGATACTCTGAATAATGTTTTTGTTTGATGAATCTTCTAATCCATTACCATGAGGGTAATAGGGTGTAGAATGCCTCAAATCAACTCCATTCTTCTCACAAAAAATTACCGTAGCTTTTGACTTGAAAGTTGGTGCATTATCAGTCAGCAACTTCTGTGGGCAACCAAATGTACTCAAAATATTCTCCTGTATAAAATTCATGATGACTTTATCAGTTGCATTATGTCTTGGAATTGCCTCCACCCATTTAGTGAAGAAATCAGTAGTTGTAAGTATAGACTTGTGTTTTCCACTAGATGCATGGTTAATATCTCCTATAAAGTCTAATCCCCACTGTTGAAAAGGGGCATTCACTGCAATAGGATTTAATGGTAGGGATATGAGTTTTTGCCTTCCAGCAAAATTTTGACATTGAACACATGCTCTCACATGCTGATACACATCTGAAAATAAAGAAGGCCAGTAATAACTAGACCTGATAATTTTATAGGCTATAGACTTCCAATACTTGTGACCCCCACAAGCACCCTCATGCATTTATGAAATGAACTCTTCTACCTATGACTTTTCCAAACACCTGAGTAACATCCCACCTAGATATTTCGAGTACAACTGATGATTTACCAAACAATATTTTGTGGCCTTCAACTTTAACGACCTTGATGCTTTCTTATCGAAATGATCCGGGCATTGCAAATGCAATAAAAAATGAACTATATTGGCATACCATTATGATTCTGCATATTTCTCCAAGGTTTTTTCTTCATTTTGTTTCATTTGCAATTCTTCTTGAGTTGGCTGATTAGCCACCAAATAGATATCTAAAGCCTCACAATTTGAATCAGCTAACAATCTTGCTAAACCCTGCCCCTTCACTAATTTTGTAGGCCTGATTTCTACCTCATATTCCATAATTTTTGCAATCCACCTACCCCTTTTACCTTCACTGTCTGGCTGAGTAAAATTCTCTTTAATAGTAGCATTAGGTACATAGGAAATTATCTTCAAGTGTAGAATATAGATTCTGAAAAACTTCAAGGCTTTAACAAGTGCATATGCTTGTTTCTCAAGTGTATTATACTTTAATTCCGAGTCTTTGAGAGTCTTATTGAAGAAAGCTATAGGCTGCTCTAAGCCACTTGCATTTTTTTTGTAGTAGTACAACAGCTATAGTGTCTTGGGATGCAAAAGAAAAAGTGAGAAAATCTTTTGAAAAGTATGGACTTACCAAGAGTGGGGCTTCTGTCAAAGCTTGTTTAACCTTCTCAAATGAAGCTCTAGCTTCTGCTATCCATTTCACCTTTTGATTCTTCCTCAACATAGATGTGATATGTTTGATAGTTTCAGCAAAATTCTGGATGAACCACCTTAGAAAATTAATTTTTCCAATGAATGATTGAACATCTTTCTTGCGTCTGGGGATTGTAATCTTCAGAATTGCCTTGACTCTCTCTGGGTCTATTCTAATACCATCTGTTGAAACAAGATGTCCCAAAATTTTTCCTTCCTGTACAACAAAATGTGACTTTTTAGGGTTCAAAGATAACCCAAATTTCCTACACTTCAGAAATGTTTTCCTAATATGTTGCAAGTATCCATCATCAGACTTAGAAAACATAGTAATATCATCGAGGTAAATGACTACAAATTTCTCTCTTTCTCCAACAAAGGCTATATCCATAGCTCTTTGAAATGTTATTCTAGCATTCATCAAACCGAATGGCATCTTATCATACATGAATGTACCCCAAGGAGTTGTAAAAGAAGTCTTTTCCTTATCATCAGGATGCACAACAAATTGATTAGACCCCGAAAATCCATCAACCATTGAAATTCTCTGAGCACTGTTAAGATTCAATATGCTAAGACAGAAAATAGCAGCATTACATTCCATTTCACAATAATAGCATATACAGGATCACTGAAGAAACAACAAGCATAGCATAAACACAAGAGACAGAGATTTATCCTGGGAAACCCTCATGGGGTAGAAAACCCAGCAAAGCTTCCTCAATATAGATGACCAGCAATATACAAAGATGCAAACCCTGAGCATAAGCTCCTTCTCCTCCATAGCAGACCTCTCCTCCACAAATGTGCCTTTCTCAAGTGAGTGAGTGTGTATAATGAGAAACACACCTCCTCTATTTATACACTACTCTGATATGTATTTTACACAAGTACACGTAGGCTCGTATTTAACCAATGGGTTAAATACCCCACTACAACTAACTGGGCCGACCCCCACATGGTGGGTCTAATAACCCTAGTTACCACAACCAACTCGGAGGAATAAACATCTCCGGATTTATAGTATAATCACATCGGAGGTATGGAACATCTCCGGAATAAATAATATACAAATATAATATTCTTTGAAGTTACAATATTTCAACACTCCCCCTTAACGAGAAGGATATTATAACAGTATCTGCACGAGCAAGGAGTCATCAACATCATACATGATACATCTATAAATCATTGGAAGCTTTCTCAACATCATCAGTAACTTAAGCAGTTACTGGAACATCTTCAATACTGGAACATCAACATCTTCAGTACTGAGTCTTTATCTTCTGTAGCACTCAAATAGCTACAGCAACATCAATATCTGAATCCTCACGATCGTCAGCATCGTCATCACACGATCATCAGCATCGTCATCACATGATCATCAAGATCGTCATCACATGATCATCAGCATCGTCACACACGATCATTAGCATCGTCATCACACGATCATCAACATCGTCATCACACGATCATCATCATCGTCACACACGATCATCAGCATCGTCATCACACGATCATCAACATCGTCATCACACGATCATCAGCATCGTCACACACGATCATTAGCATCATCATCACATGATCAGCAGCATCGTCATCACACGATCAGCAGCATCGTCATCACACGATCATCAGCATCGTCATTACACGATCATCAGCATCGTCATCACACGATCATCAGCATCGTCATCAATACAGGTATCCATAACAATACAAGTATCCACATCATTAGTACACGTATTCATGCCAATACAAGTGTACATATCATCAATACAAGTATCCACACTGATACAAGTAACCATATCATCAATACAAGTATCCTATCGATACAAGTAACCACATCATCAATACAAGTATCCTACCGATACAAGTAACCACATCATCAATACGAGTATCCTACCGATACAAGTAACCACATCATCAATACAAGTATCCTACCGATACAAGTAACCACATCATTAATACAAGTATCCTACCGATACAAGTAACCACATCATTAATACCATCACTTTCTCGGAGACCATTCATCTACGGATCAATTCAGGGACCGAAGTCCAGGGATGATACAATCCCCATCACGTACATTTTGAACTTATCAGTTCCGGGATGATGCAATCCCCATCACGTACATTTTGAACTATCAGTTCCGGGATGATGCAATCCCCATCACGTACATTTTGAACTATCAGTTCCGGGATGATGCAATCCCCATCATGTACATTTTGAACTATCAGTTCCGGGATGATGCAATCCCCATCACGTACATTTTGAACTATCAGTTCCGGGATGATGCAATCCCCATCACGTACATTTTGAACTATCAGTTCCGGGATGATGCAATCCCCTATCACGTACATTTTGAACTATCAGTTCCGGGATGATGCAATCCCCATCACGTACATTTTGAACTATCAGTTCCGGGATGATGCAATCCCCAGCAATCCCCTATCACGTACATTTTGAACTATCAGTTCCGGGATGATGCAATCCCCAGCAATCCCCTATCACGTACATTTTGAACTATCAGTTCCGGGATGATGCAATCCCCTACATTTTGAACTATCAGTTCCGGGATGATGCAATCCCCATCACGTACATTTTGAACTATCAGTTCCGGGATGATGCAATCCCCATCACGTACATTTTGAACTATCAGTTCCGGGATGATGCAATCCCCATCACGTACATTTTGAACTATCAGTTCCGGGATGATGCAATCCCCATCACGTACATTTTGAACTATCAGTTCCGGGATGATGCAATCCCCTATCACGTACATTTTGAACTAAGGTCCAGGGACGATGCAGTCCTATCCTCTATTCTCGGAGACCTCACGTCTACGGCTCTCTTTAGGACTGAAAGTCCAGGGATGATCCAATCCCCTCAAGTCCACCAAGGACTTCATTCTCGGAGACCTCTCGTCTACGGCTCTCTTTAGGACTGAAAGTCCAGGGATGATCCAATCCCTTCAAGTCCACCAAGGAATTCATTCTCGGAGACCTCTCGTCTACGGCTCTCTTTAGGACTGAAAGTCCAGGGATGATCCAATCCCCTCAACTGTCCACTAAGGACTTCATTCTCGGAGACCTTACGTCTACGGCTCTCTTTAGGAATGAAAGTCCAGGGATGATCCAATCTCCTCAACTGTCCACTAAGGACTTCATTCTCGGAGACCTTACGTCTACGGCTCTCTTTAGGACTGAAAGTCCAGGGATGATCCAATCCCCTCAACTGTCCACTAAGGACTTCATTCTCGGAGACCTTACGTCTACGGCTCTCTTTAGGACTGAAAGTCCAGGGATGATCCAATCCCCTCAACTGTATTCTCATCTATACAAGAGCAGTTATCACATTAGCATGTATTCTTACCAATACATCAAAACATGTATACATCACACCAAAACATGTATACATCACAACTAGCATGTATTCTTACTAATACATCAAAATATGTATACATCACATCTAGCATGTATTCTTACTAATACATCAAAACATGTATACATTACAACTAGCATGTATTCTTACTAATACATCTAACATCAAAACATGTATACATCACAACTAGCATGTATTCTTACTAATACATCAAAACATGTATACATCACATCTAGCATGTAAGAGTAAAGCTAAGTATTCTAAGTATAAGAGTCCTAAAACTAAATAATTCTAAGTAACTGGGTGTAGAGAACAAGTTACCTCATCAACGACCTTGTTGTTCGATGAGACAATCTCATCAGTAGTGACTATACTACTCCCCCTTTCGAGGAGGGTCCTTTTTAAACTACACCAAGCTTGTCTCGGAAGTATTCAAACTTCACTCGAGACAGAGGTTTGGTTGGTAACTTCTTCACTTGACGTAGAGGTTTGGTTAGTACAACGGTAACCTGTTACAAATTCAAACTTTTAGAGTTCCTTTCTGCGTCATATCTTGTTAGTTCCCTATGTTCTTTGACTTATCATGGAACACTAGATTCTATGTCATCTTGATACAACTCTAATTATCACATAGGATCTCAGTTGGTTCTTATCTCTAAGTCAAACAATCCTAAAGCCAAACTTCTTCACAACTAGCAGAGCAAGCAGCCATATATTCTGCTTGTGCTGAGAGCCACACTAGACTGCTTCCAGCTAAACCACAAGATCATGGCTAATCCCAGACAATAACATCCTCTCGATGTGTTCTTCTTGTCTGATACACTTCCTGCCCAATCAGAATCTGAATAGCCATCTGAAGTCATGATCTTCAAGATAGCATAGATCAAATTCTATCGTGTCCTTTATGTGCCTCATCACATACTTTGCAACTATCAGGTAAACACATCTAGTTTCCACTAGATACTAACTCAAGGTGTTCATAACAAAGCATATATCTAAACTAGTATATGTTAGATATATCAAAGACCCAATAATTTGACTGTACAGAGTTATATCCACTAACTCTGATGAGTTATCCCCTAACAGCTTCAAGTTGGAATCCATAAGAGTGGCCATTCCAACACCTCAAGTCATATTTCTCATCATACTTTCCCTGGTTGAGAAATATTCCTTCTGAGCCTTGCCATACTTCCAGACCTAGGAAGTAAAGCATCAATTTGAGATCTTTCATTTTTCATTTCTGCATTGAATGAACTTCTGCATATCTAACTGTTCCATTTCTCGTTAGATGGGTCTACTGATATGAACCTCAATATCATTCGAACTCTGTGGTGAGTTCCTTCTTGCATCCATGTCATATGTGTATCATATTCAACCTTGTAGCCAAGGTTGAGATCCACATCACCCATGGTGATCATTAAGCTTATCAAATTATTAGGTACCTATACAGAACCTGATTCATACTTCTTCTTTAATTACACCATACTAGGAGCAAACATCTTGTCGTGATTCTCTTCCCCTTTCTAAGAGAATCTTCTAGCCATGAGCCTTCTATATTTTGTTTGATTTGTAAATCTTCTTGTTTGAACATCCACCACTTGTACGGTGTCCATCATTCTTCATGACCTTTCCTACAAATCAAAATTAAGTACATGATTAGTAATACTTCATAATCATCAAATCATATTGACATGATAACCTATTATGCATACAGATATCATTTACATAGTGATGCAACTATTTTGACCAATATTTTGGCACAACACTTTCCCATATCCTGTATGCATACAGTGGCTATCTAGATGCCTTCCATCTCTACCAGAACATACTATCGAGAGTGTGCACAACTCTCAGCATGTCAGCAAAGAGGTTTCATTCTAGACAAGCAACAATGGAATGTTTGTCCAACTTACCAATCATATGCATATTAGTAGTATACTGTTCAATGTTCTATGAATATTTACACTCAGCATGATATATTATAAGAATACAAATATGCATACAACCTATTACAGGCAATATCATTACTATTTCAAATAACAACTCAAATACTTATCTTTTATGTTTGTGTGGCTGCCTCC
Organism: Larix kaempferi; assembly: GCA_027924585.1. Classification (NCBI taxonomy): domain Eukaryota; kingdom Viridiplantae; phylum Streptophyta; class Pinopsida; order Pinales; family Pinaceae; genus Larix; species Larix kaempferi. The sequence goes on from BSBM01000340.1 coordinate 1,054,485, forward strand.
CGCTTGATCTTCTGTATGTCTTTTGAACTTCTATTCATTCTGTACCACTGTGCATGCTCAAGAGTCATCCTCATGATCTCATACACAAACATACACTCATTAGTATATTCTAAATGCTATCAAAACATTATAGTACTAAATAATCTTGAAAATGTATAGTCATGATTATAGTTAATAAACATTAGTATTCAAGATTTCAGGGAAGTCTTCTTTTACTCATGCATATCATCAATCAAGATAAAAGATATAATATGCATAATCCCTTGATTACTAACTTTATGAATAAGCATAACCAGTCATTCCAAGTATACTTATATAAGGGATCCTAACACAAGGTAAGATTCATGGGAAACATACCTGGATTAGTATACCTACTTGGTTATGTACAACATACCTAAACAATCTCTTCAATGATTTAGAGATCCTGAGCTAGAACCTGCATGTCTCATAGGTTAAGCATAATATAACAAAGTTATACATACCTCGTAAGTAGAACAAAGATTATGGATGAGTCTTTGTCTTCATGTTTTCATGGTCATGGAGCCTGATTTGTCTTTTGTGATGTCCCTGTATCTTGTTAGCAGACAACATCAACCTCACACAACACCATAATGCATTAGTACAATCATAAGTGTCAATACCCTAACCAATGAATATCTTCTATCAGGCATTCATAATTTTGTTAAGGTGATACAACAAATCTAAAATCAAGATTGTACTAACTGAAATAACATACCATAAACTTAATCATGAACAAATCTCAAAACATACCTCGATGAGTCATACCTATCGAGATCGCTTGTAATCTCCTTATGTAAAGCCTTAGCCTCAACTCCCTCTGAAACATGAACTCCTTTACTTATGTAGGTGACCAATCCATCTTCTTCTAGGATTAACCCTATCCACTTGATTTGCAAGAACTGGACCTGGAGATGGATAAGGGTTTGTCAGAGAAACCCCAAAAATTCAAACTTTGAATTTCAAACTTCCGAAAGGATAGAGATATGCGCCTTGGTGAGCTGATCAAACTGATATATTCAGAATTTGAAAACTGCAAAGTTTTACTCCTCAATTTTGCCTTTGAAACTTTCGGATTCACTGGACGTGACCCTGAACTGGAGTTTGATGAAGCCCATTCTTTTGTCCCATCAAAAAGTTTGATCCAAAGCTCTAAGCTTCTATTTTTCTGAGGAGCTTCCAGCCGTGGTCACAAATTTCAAAAATTCCTATTTTTACAGAAGCCCTAATTTTCCGCTTTTCTGATCAAAGTCCCGAACTAGGGTCTAATCAAGCCCGGCCTTCTGCCCAACCAAAAATTCTGATCTTGGTCTCTAAATTTCTATTTTGATGAGTATCATCCAGCCGTGGTCTCCGATTACAAAAATTCCAACTTTCTTCAAAGCCCTAAATTCCGGAAGCCATGAATGAAGGTACCAAAAAAATAATTCTGTTTTGACAGAAATATGTACCTGATTGTTTCTGATGTAACTCCGTCATTTTTGATCCACAGGGTCTGAAAAAGGTTTTCTGAGATAGCCTGACCTGTTAGCTTTCCATCCTGACAGGTCTGACCTCAATTGGATGTTCTGAGAGAGAGTTACGCCAAATGTCGCAACGTGACCTGTTTTGAGAAAATACAGGAGAGCGAACTTGTACGGCGTGCCACGTGTCACTGTTTGACCTTTGGCCTCTGAAAACGTTTTCTGAGATATCTCGGCCTGTTATCTTTCCATCCTGACAGGTCTGACCTCAATTGGATTCTCTGAGAGAGAGTTATGCCAAGTGTCGCAACGTGACCTTTTTATGGGATAATACAGGAGAGCGAACTTGTACGGCGTTCCACGTGTCACTGGTTCAACTTCGGCCTCTGAAAAAGTTTTCTGAGATAGTACAGTATGTGTACTACCTGTCACTTTTCACGAAATGTCATTTGAAGCTTCCTAGCCCAAGTTATGACGTTTTTCCCAAGGTCACCTGATTTTGACTCAGATCTGGAAGAGGCAGAAACCCTATATTGTACAGATCATAAATCACAAAGTACAACGAATTAGAGGTTGTCCTTTGGACACAAGGTACCTGGAGATGTTAGCTTCGTTCTGTAACAATTTCAGATCCGAAAACTTCGCCAAAACCGATTTATAGCGAAAGTGCTACGATGACTGGTTTTTGCTATGTAAAACCCTAACCTTCAAATTGTCGTAAGTAAAGCAAGTGTCTTTAGTGCCATACCTTGTCTTCCTTCAGGTTAGCTCTGATACCATGTTAAGATTCAATATGCTAAGACAGAAAATAGCAGCATTACATTCCATTTCACAATAATAGCATATACAGGATCACTGAAGAAACAACAAGCATAGCATAAACACAAGAGACATAGATTTATCCTGGGAAACCCTCATGGGGTAGAAAACCCAGCAAAGCTTCCTCAATATAGATGACCAGCAATATACAAAGATGCAAACCCTGAGCATAAGCTCCTTCTCCTCCATAGCAGACCTCTCCTCCACAAATGCGCCTTTCTCAAGTGAGTGAGTGTGTATAATGAGGAACACACCTCCTCTATTTATACACTACTCTGATATGTATTTTACACAAGTACACGTAGGCTCGTATTTAACCAATGGGTTAAATACGCCACTACAACTAAATGGGCCGACCCCCACATGGTGGGTCTAATAACCCTAGTTACCACAACCAACTCGGAGGAATAAACATCTCCGGATTTATAGTATAATCACATCGGAGGTATGGAACATCTCCGGAATAAATAATATACAAATATAATATTCTGTCAAAGCTTGTTTAACCTTCTCAAATGAAGCTCTAGCTTCTGCTATCCATTTCACCTTTTGATTCTTCCTCAACATAGATGTGATATGTTTGATAGTTTCAGCAAAATTCTGGATGAACCACCTTAGAAAATTAATTTTTCCAATGAATGATTGAACATCTTTCTTGCGTCTGGGGATTGTAATCTTCAGAATTGCCTTGACTCTCTCTGGGTCTATTCTAATACCATCTGTTGAAACAAGATGTCCCAAAATTTTTCCTTCCTGTACAACAAAATGTGACTTTTTAGGGTTCAAAGATAACCCAAATTTCCTACACTTCAGAAATGTTTGCCTAATATGTTGCAAGTGTCCATCATCAGACTTAGAAAACATAGTAATATCATCGAGGTAAATGACTACAAATTTCTCTCTTTCTCCAACAAAGGCTATATCCATAGCTCTTTGAAATGTTATTCTAGCATTCATCAAACCGAATGGCATCTTATCATACATGAATGTACCCCAAGGAGTTGTAAAAGAAGTCTTTTCCTTATCATCAGGATGCACAACAAATTGATTAGACCCTGAAAATCCATCAACCATTGAAATTCTCTGAGCACCCACTACTTTCTATAGAATTTGTTCAATTTTAGGCAAAGGATAATTATCCTTCAATGAAGCTCTATTAAGATTCCAAAATTCCACACATAATCTAATCTCTCCGTTCTTCTTTCGTATTGGAACCAAGTTTGCAACCCATGATGAATACCTGAGAGGAACAATTATCTTTGCATCTAATAACTTCTTGACTTCCTTTTCTATGAATGGTAGCAAGGCTAGATTAATTATCCTTAACTTCTGTCTAAAAGGTTTCACATCTTGATTTAAAGGCACTTTATGCTAAATAATACTAGTGTCATAGGTTCTCAGATCTTCATAGCACCAAGCAAAAATGTCAACAAACTCCCTCAACAATTTAATGTACATGTTTCTTTGCTCAACTGAAAGAGATTTATAAATATTCACCATCTTTGGATGCACTTCTGTACCAATGTTACAGCTCATAATATTTTCTTCTAAAGATTGCATGGATGGTTTTAATAATGTGTCATCTTTGGAAAATATTCTCTCAAGGGGAACCAAACCCTTAGGAATAAAATTTCCCTTCAACTCAATAATTTTATGATCATAAATTGTATTTTCTGTATATGCAGTAGTGTCATCTATCTCCTCATCCTGATCCTGATCGATTAGAGAATTAGAAAACTCTCCAGCTAATTCCAAGAATTTTTTGATTTCCACATCATCCTCAAAACCTCTCCATTGTTTTATACTGTCCGGCACTGAGGGTCTATATTTAACTTCAATTGGATATTTCAGCTAAGTATGTTTTGGAATCTTGAAATGTGTGGCTTCCAAAGCCAATGAATCAGTTATCTGGTGTGAAGAATCTGCCATAATTGATTAATGAAAACACACAAGATAGCAGAAATAACAAAAATCAGAATCACTTTTATATTGATCACATGCCACTTCGATGGGGAAACCTCCTTTGAGCAAGCTCAATACAAATAACTTCACTGTGTCTTCATTGGTATCAACACAAACTTATATGCTAACTCTAGGCACCAGTACCATGGGTCAATACAAAATATGGATCAACATTTATAACGGGACGACTTACAAAGCATATGCGTCCAACAACAATAATACAAACTATGGATCAACAAATACTATGGGATGACTTACAAAGTATATGCGTCCAACAACAATATACTAACAAAGTAGATAGAAGGGTTGAAATGGGTTCCTAACATCTCCTCTCTCTTAGAAAAATATTTGTCCTCAAAGCTTTAGAGGTGGAAATTGATGCAAAATCTGAAGGAGTGGTTCCCCTATAGCATCCTCGGGTTGCATTCCGGCCCACTTACGCCTTTGGAGTTTCAAGGAGGTTGCTTGGAAGGTTGTTGATGAAGAAGGACCATATTAGCTACATGAAAAGTGCACTCAAAACGGTGCTGATCGGCTTGTCGTTTCAATCGAATTCTTGCCATGTGAAGATTGTCCGAAAAAATGAGAAGAATCTGATCGCGATTTCGAAGAACTGAGTCAATTTCCTAAACTGGGGAGCTTTTGAGCGTGTATGGACGAAGAACTGGCAGTACCTGTCCATAAACTGCTTCATGTGTTGTCCTTTTAGATGTGGTATTGTACCATTGGAGCACTTATAGGAAATCCATAGAAATAGCTGTCCACATCTGTGTAGGGATGGGAAAGGGTTCAAGCAGTCCCAAAAGGAGTGTCATTTCACCCTTGTTGACCTGGAAAGTATCACACTCAACCACCATCTAGTGAATTTTCATTTTTAGTCCCTGCAAAAGAAGTTACATTGTTCTTGGTCATAGGTTTTGAGGAACCCAGAGTGCCCTGTCGATGAAGAAGCATGGAGTTCATAGAAAAGATAGCCCCGTTGAACAAATTGCAACCAATTTGGAACAAGCAGAGAAATAGATGTAAGAGAAACTGGGCCATCAAATTTGTGAGAAGGAGCATATACCACCATATTATCCTTACCCTTCGTGTAAGTGATCGCATAGTCATAACCCATGAGTTGGATAACCCATTTCCGGTGTGCTGGTGAGGAGACCCATTGTTCCAGAAAATGTTCCAAACTCTTGAGATCAGTCTTGATGCAGAAATAATTTCCTAATAGGGATGGCTGCCACTTCGGTACTGCATGAAAAATATCCATCATTTCCTTCTGAGATGGAGATGCGGCTAAATTCTTACTGGAAAGGTCTCTTGAAGCCGACAAGCCCACTGGTTCAACAAGAACACCTACATATCTATCCAAGGAAGTAGGGGAGACCATTGATGGGTGCATCTGAATGGGATGGAGTGGAGTGATGACACCATGTGAATTCTCCTTAAGGATCTTTTCCAGGTGATGTGAACTGATGATGCGGAGAGACCCTTGTTGTAAGCCCTTAAATTCGTGTTGTTTCCCATTGACTGAAAACTGCATCCAAAGTTCAGCAAAATTCCATAAGATGGGGCCAAGTGTGCATAACCATTGAACGCCTAAAACCACATCACATCTGCCCACGGACAAGGAAAACATGTTAGAGCACAAGTTATAATCTTCCAGAGAGATACGCACATTGTGACACTTCCCCTTGCAAGGTAAGGTGCCCCCATTGGCAACCATTACTTCAAAGTTGTAGTAAGGATGGACAAAACAATCAACATGTTGGGCGATCCAAGGGTCAATGAAGTTATAAGTGCTACCAGAATCAATGAGTATTGTAAGAGGAAGATTCTTGAAGTAACCCCTAACCCGCATTGTTTGGGGGGTGGTGATGCCGAATAAAGCATCGAGAGATATCTCTGGTTGTTCATCCTAAGATGGGGGGTCAATAGTCAGCTCCTGAATGTCGACCTGATCATCCATTGTATCTGGAGATTCTTCACCAATTTTAGAGGTAGGCAAAGAAGCCATATCCAAGAGATAGAGCTTTTGTTGAACACATCTATGTCCCCGAGTGACTTTCTCATCATAATTATAACAAAGCCCCTTTTCCCTACGTGCTTGCATCTTTGTTTCAGACAAATGATTGATAGGAGTTGGTTGATGAGCTGGCGGGATGGGAGGTCGTTGAGAACCCATATTTCGGAAGGGAATAAAAGTGGGTTTGGAGCGTTGTTGGGCTGCAATCTTGTCTTTTGCCAACTTAACCAACCCTAGGACTTCCATAATTGTGTTGGGACAGAACATTTTAACCTCTGACCGGATTTCATCCTTAAGACCACTAATAAAACAACTCTTGTAGAATTCATTTGAAAATCCTTCTTTATGATTGGCTAGTTTCTCAAATTATGTTTGATACTCTCTCATAGTGCCACTTTGACGAAGTTTAGTGAGTGCTCCGGTGAAGTCATCAAAAGCACTACGACCAAATCGTTGCAAAAGGAGTTGGCAAAAATCTGTCCATTTTGGCTCATCATGCGCCTTGATGTACCAACGGTACCATTGAAGGGCTTCCTGTTCCAAATGAAAGGATGCAAGTGGAACTTTTTGGACATCAAAAGTATTATGCAGATTGAAATACTGTTCTGCAGGATAGATCCATCCAGTCGAATCAGTACCATTGAAGCAAGGAAATTCAAGCTTCGGACCACGAAAATTGCTGGAAGAAGAGAACCCATTGGCTGCAGAAGAATCTTGTTGTTGGTTATTGCTCATGGATGAATGCTGAAGATGGAGGCTGAGAAATTTTTCATCTAGATCTTCTAGTTTGGTTTGGATGGCTGCAAGTGCTTCCTCCATGTTTTTTTCTCATGTGCAGGTGACAACTATAACCAGGAGTTTTTTTTTTTTTGGAATGGATAGAAAAACACAAACAAAATCTTATTTAGTAAAGAGAAATTTGGATTTGGGAAAAACTCGGATGGGTAATTGGGGTTTGAATAGGTTTTGGACACTTTCTAATGGGTAGGGAAGTAGAAAATGAGGATTTCAGAAGTGGGGTGAAAGAATAAGAAAATTTGGCAGAGAGAGACAAAGAAGCAAAATTAGGAAAGGAACTCTATAGTAAAATTTGAAGGCAATTGGGTGAAAGACGAAGAAGTTATGGCAAACCCTAAAAATAAACAATTGTGGGATTTTAGGTTTTGGGGAGTGGAATTTGGGATAGGGTCCTCAGGAATGCAATATGCAGAATATGATTACAGGGGTGTCAGAGAAGTTTCAAGGGAAACCGAGTGAAAACAAGGGAGATATGGCACAGAAGGGAATAGAAACAGATGGATCTGCAATGGCGCAGAAGTGATTGAAAACAAATGGATCTAAAACGATGCCGAATGGATCGAAAACAGATGGATCTGAAACGACTTTCCTAATAGATCTAAAATGGATGGATTTGGAATGGCTTCCAGAATGGATCTGAACCAAATCGGAAGTGATCAGCAACAGTTCAGCTGAAAATAGATATGGACCCCAGGTATGTGCGGCTTCCTAACAGTTCATGGGTTTCACTTGGACACTAATGCTGTCTAACAGCTTGCGTATTGGGGCAGTACCCCTCACTCCATGGCTCAGGTAAAACTGATAAACGCTTTTCCACAAACGACAACTCTTGGTTTACCTCACAGGGGGGAACTAGTCAACCAGGTAGGGGTCGTTTCCCTTTTCACTGGTAGGTCCTCTCAATGGGCTAGCTACTTTGGGGTTCCTGTGGTACTCCTCACAATGAGTTTTAGGGATTATGCCCAAGTACTTCCCACAGTTAAGCGGATAGGGATTATTCCCAGATCCGAAGCTGCAACAGAGGTGAAAAAAAATTTGGGCAGAAATTTCACCCAATGAACCCAAGAAAGTGCTCTGATCCCAGATGTGAAGAACCTGCAATAATTAATTAATGAAAACACATGAGATAGAATAAATAACACAAATCAGAATCACTTTTATATTGATCGCGGGCCACTTCGAGGGGGCAACCTCCTTTGAGCAAGCTCAATACAAATAACTTCACCGTGTCTTCATTGGTCTCAACACAAACTTATATACTAAGTCTAGGTGCAAATACCATGGGTCAATACCATGTGTCAATACAAAGCATGGGCCAATACAAAAGATGGATCAACAATTACTACGGGACGACTTGCAAAGCACATGCGTCCAACAATAATAATACAAACTATGGATCAAAAAATACTATGGGACGAGTTACAAAGCATATGCGTCCAACAACAATATACTAACAAAGTATATAGAAGGGTTGACATGGGTTCCTAACATCTGGTTTTGATCTCTGGGAATAAAAGTAATATTGAATTTTATGAAAAAGTTATCAATCATCTCCCAAACCTCATTTCTATATACCTTCAACAAATCCTGCTTTACCTGATATTTTCCCTTTACCTATTGGACAACTAGTTCGGAGTGGCCATAAACAGAAAGTTGTTGAATTCCCAAATATTTCACAACTCTTGAACCAAGTATTAATGCCTTATATTCTGTTGTGTTGTTGGTAGTGACAAATTCCAATTTATACATCAAGCAAATTACCTATCCACCAGGAGAAATCAAAACAATGCCAGCTCCCGCTCCTTCCTTGGATGAAGAGCCATCAAAGTACATTTGCCACAACTCATCTTTTTGTTCAATAGTAGGTTCGACTGATGCTTCTTTTTCTACTTGCAGTACTCCAGTTGTATTCTCATCACTGAAATGAAGCATACAATATCCCAATTATTCATCTATTGAATAAAGGGGATGATTTGTTGGGTTCTTATCATCTGTGACTATGAAAGCATACTGTAATTCCCTGTACAATCTTCTGTTCTCTCCACCAAACAATGGAATGGTTGCATATGCCAAATCCATCTGCAATGTACCACCTATTTTCTTTGCCTAGGACCTTGAGTGTAACATGCCAAACTTGGGAGAAATGTCAGCAACCACCACATCTATTATAACACTCTTCATTGGTAATTGAGAAAGATTAACCACAAGATCCTTAATCACTCCTAGACATTTCACAGCTCTGGAATCAAATGCAAATAAATCATGATATGGTTTTGTAACACTTAAGCCAAGGGCCCCCATAAATGCTTTAGGCATCAAATTATGAGAAGCTCCAGAATCTAAAAGGCAGCTGTGAATCATGTGATCATGAATAGTCAAGGTTATATAAAAAGGTGGGGGGAAATTCGAACCATTTTCAGGCTTTTCAGATGAGGCAGAACCAAGGATTATTGTAGGATGTTCTTCCTGTAAATTTACAGTATATGAAGGAGAAGAATTAGCTTGAACATTCAATATCTTACATGCATAATATCTAAAACAAGGAGTCTTCATTAACTCAGTCAATGGCACTGGAACCTTGATTTTACATAATTCATTCTCAAAGTTAAAAGTTTGTGCATTTTTACTTGTTTCTTCAATCTCTACTGCTTTGACCCAATCCCCTTGGTTCTGTCTCTTTTCTTGTGTTTGATTAGGAAACTGTTTAGCAGGTGGAACTATCTTCTTCTTTGGAATCTGGACAAATTGTTTTGGACCTAATCTTAAATTATAAGACTTTTTAGGTTTAGTCTGACATATACTAGCCGAAACCTGAGTGTCATGATCACTTCCTTCTTGATAATCGTATGAATTATAATACTCAGAATTCTGATAGCTGCACTCAGTTGTAAAACCTTCAGATGACAACTCCCCAAAATAATTTAAATTCTAATTTGAATCATCCTCATAGTGCAAATCTTCCACCTGTTCAACTTCTTCTATAAAATTATTTTGGAATGGGGAGGAACTCTCTGGTCTTCATTTTCTCTTCTCTCCCTTTGAATATCATTGTTTCTTCTTTCTCGAGGGATGAATCTTGGTACAAAAGGACGTCTAAACTGATGAGGATTCTGATTAGGATTTCTTCCCCCCTATTGAATAGGTTTATTCGATTTTTTTTCTAATTCTAGTTTGCTTACTTTTGCAGTCAGAGTTTTGATTAACTTATTCATCTCATATATCTGACCTTCTTCTTTCTTTGATGTAGAGGTTGAAGGCATTATTTCTTTTTTACCCTTCCGGTCATGAACTTGATAATTAGACTTATCTTGAAGCCTATTTGAGGCTAAAATATTGGATTCAACCTCCAGGGTAGCTTCTTTCATGTTCATACAGTCACTGACCTTCTTTATCTTAAATGCAAGGAAAATTCATGGTCAAAGGAATTGGCGTAGGTTAGCTTAGCTGAGGTCATGGAAGGCTTGATTTCAGCTAGGATCCTTCGATAAATTTTATTGAAACGCTTGGAAAAGTCTTTTATAGTTTCCTCTTTTTTCCTTTTTAATGTTGCAAACTTAGTAATGTAATAAGTATGACCCTTAGTATCTCCCCATTGTCTCATAAACGTTTCTTGGAGTTCCAGGTAAGGCTTTTAGAGATTGAGGTAAAACTAGGGAATCTACCATTCTATCCATCATATCAAGTTGTTGTCCAACCATTTTGGAAGTAGTTTGACTTAATGAGGACAAACGTTTATTAATAGTTTTACTTGAACTTAGTTGATGGGTAAGAATATAAGATTTAAATTGCAGCAAAGGGAGTAGTTCAGCTTTAACCTTTCTAGGAGACAATGGATTAGTGAAAACTTGAATATCAACCTCCTCTAACTTGAACTCTGAATACAGAAATGGAGATATCGTTTGTGATTGATCATAAATAAGGAAAGATGGTGAAGACTGAGACTTTTGAATTTGTCTAGCTTCTTTCAGAATCTGTTTTGGGTCTAAAACTCCTGGATGTAAAGGTGAAGTAGGTTTTCTTCTTGTTCCAAACCTCCTGGAAGTCACTGTGAACCACTGTTTTTGGTGAAGATGTAGTCTGAAATATAACTTCTGATCTTGTTCACGTCAAAACAAGAACAATATAGATACCCCAGGAAATTTTTACTTCAGTTTCGTCCCCAGCAACGGTGCCAAAGATGTTTGTACTTGAAATTGTCCCTAGACTACAGAGGGAACAAGCTAGTACAATCTCAAAAAATAATGTAAGCATATAGGGTTTGTCTTTATGAATTTTTGGTTTGAGGGTTTCATATTCAAAGAAGTAATTATTCATTGAAATAAAAACAAACTAATACAGAAACTAAATCATGTAACATATGAAAGAACTGAGATATTTAAGAATTACAAGATTAAACATAAGCCAACACATCCATAAATACATTATTGGTTCATCGACAACACATGAACACTCCATGAATACAAACTTTAAGCAAGGAATGAAGTCACTAATTGTGTGATCAAACTGATCAGAAACAAAAATAGTAAACAAGATAAAGTGGCTTATAAGTATATATTTCAATCTCAATCTTCAAAACTTACATAAGAGTTGTATGTATCAGTCTAAAAATGTATCCAAAGCTTTCACTGTATATCTTCCTTGACACAAAAATCAAACCATTTCTCCCCAAAGTTTCTTCCTTTTATCCTTTTACAAAATATGAGTTTCATAACTAACTTTAGGTCTATCTTCGAAGTAGTTACAACTTAGCTTTCGAATCTTTAAAACAATATCATTCACAACTATTTTTATGATAACAAAACTAAAATACTCTGACAACAGGAGATGAGGTGGCTCATAACTGCTTGGCAGCCTCAGCTAGCATAGCTATGCATTCCAAGGCATGTGACTTCTTCTTATCCTGAGTTTGCTGATTCTCTAGTTCTCGGACTTTGTGAAGTAGTCCATTGTTCTGCTTCTTTAAGTCCTCAATTTTTTTTTCCATATCTTCAACCTACACTTCTACCTGTCATTTCCTCCTTAAGGCTTCTTTAGCAACTACAATCAGTTCTTGGTAATGAGCGTTAATGTTCTCTAAGTCCTCTCTTAGCCTTTTATTAGTAGTTCTATGCTTTTCATTAGACTCATTTAGGAGCTTTTCCTGGGATTTATATTGCTGTATTGTCTTCTTTAGGTTTTCAACCTATGAATCTATTTGAACATCTAGATGCATGCTTGAATGTTCTTCTACCCCAAATGGAATATCCAGTTTTTTAAAGATTAACTCTTCTTCCTGCTGATTTCTGGCTGCTGCACCTGAGAGGGGAAAAGCTGAAGTAGATGGTTGTTCAACATTTGGGATGGTTTCTTGCACTACTACCATTTCTTGCTCTGCAATTTTTTTACATTCCTTAACTAGTTCAATTATCATGTCAATCTCCTTATTTGTATCCACTTCAATCTCCTTTGAACTAAACTCATCATTCTCAGCATTACTATTTCCATCTTCTTCTCCTGAAGAATCTTCAATAATGGTGACCTTTTCTTCCTTTAGCTTAGGATCCAATATCCTTCTCATATTCATTATAAGCTTATTGGTGGGTCTAGTTTTGGGTCACCATTTGGTCTCTCTGAGCTCTGTTAGAGCTGTAACATCAGCATTAAAATTTGGAGTGTAGAATACCTTCTCTTCAATACTTATAACAGGAAGACTTATGGCTGAACTTTCTACTTCCAAAACGCCACTGTGCATACCCTCTTTTGAACTAGCAGCCTATTCTTTATCTATAAGAGCAATATTATTCCCTGTATTAATATCTGAAACATGTTCATGTTTTCCTTCAAGCATGCTTTTATTTTGCATTACATATTTAGGGTGCATTACATCTTTAGGGTTCTGAGATTGTTTTTGTACATCAATACTCTACAAATCCTCCTATAGATCAACACTCTCTGCATCCCTTTTAAATTTCTTCATGAAGTTGGTTTGTTTGCTTGGTGTACGCTTGTTCTCTTATTCATCCTGCTTAATTATAAATCTTGACCAGAATAAGAAGTGGTCCCAATTTCGACCTTCCTTATGCAAAATTGAACAAATTATCAACTTAACAAGTCCATGATGAAATAAAGACTAGTTTGAGATGTCAGCCTGGCCCTTAACTATGCTAGACATTTTCTGAAGGCTCTTTAACAAGAAGAAAGGAAAACTCATCTTTGATTGATGAGTTAAGTGCATCAGAATCCTAATATGATACTTGAAAACTGAAGCAAAATGACCCTCATAGGTGATGTAACTTGGGATTATCCCTATTACTTCTTTCCACTCTAGTTTGAAATTTTTCAGATGCACACCCTTGCTCCAGTCTAACTCTCCAAATCCTGATATTAGGAACATACTAGGGTCAAAGTTGAAAGCAGAGTTTTTGAACCAGGATTCGCCCTCTGATGGCACACTAATTGCTTCAACAACTAGGGCTTCTGTTAATTCGAATTTTAAGGTAGCAAAGGTCACATTACTATTAACAAGGTATTGGAAAAAATCATGAGTTACCTTGACATTGAGCCCTGTAATATTCTCAAAAAACACAAACCATCCCATCGACTTGAAAATTGCAGCACACTCAAGAAATTCCATTGCCCAGGTGATGTCGGTTGGTTCAAACCGACTCAACTCGCCACTCCTGCCACTCTTGCCCATATTTCAATGTACTCTGCAACTTCGTTACCCTATTCTTCTGCAACCAACTCAAAGGAGAGATTCTGCAAAATTTTCGTGTCTTCAGCTATGAACTGGAAAATCCCCAAATCGGAGATCGTGGCATCTCAATACCCTGAAATTTTGGGATGGTAATCACCATATGTTATACAATTGTCATAATGAGGCGAACGGGTGTCTAGAAGCTCCTCTTCCATCATCAAATACATTGGATATGTCCTGCCATCGCAGATCCACTAGTTTTCATAATTTTTGGATTCCTGCAGCGCACTAGAGTATTGAATTTGGGCCTTGCGCTGCGGGAATCACTCAGTGTGCAATTTTTACATATAAACTCAAAAGTATAGGTTAGACTTTGGATAAAATTCTAGAAAATACTTAGGTAAGTATTTTAAAAGATTTTGAAATAAAATATAACATAAATAAGCCACTACGAGTAAAGAAATCAAAACCATAACTATAAAATAGATATTAGAAAACAATGAAAATGATTTGAAATTCAAAATGAAATAAAATGAAAAGATAAAATAAAGTAGAGAAATTAAAGAAAACACACAAAAAAACTAAGGACAATTTTAGTGTTAACACAACTATTTCGAATAGAAGGCTGATATGGTTATCCAGTTGAGATCCAGGTGTATTTCTAGGATCACCATGGGCACTAAGGTTGAGCAAAACTTTGTTGTAGAGAAGTCCAAGTTCTTCAACAGAATGGAGGAAGAATTCAACCTCCTTTGTCTCCGTATGTCAAGAGACCTCCTGTTTCATGTCAAAAGTTTAGCTACACCAAATGAAGTATGGCTCAAGGTTGAATCTTTGTTTCAGAAGACTGATGAGATGATGGGTCACCAACTTGAGAATGAGTTGATCTTGCTATTAGGAACCTATGTCAACCCTTCTCTTTACTTTGTTAGTATATTGTTGTTGGACACATATGCTTTGTAAGTCGTTTCATAGTATTATATGTTCCATGGTATTGATCCATAGTTTGTATTAGCCCATAGTATTATATGTTCCATGGTATTGATCCATATTATTGGGCGCATATTCTTTGTAAGTCGTCCCATAGTATTATATGTTCCATGGTATTGATCCATAGTTTTGGCGCATAGACTTAGTATATAAGTATGTGTTGAGGCCAATGAAGGCACCGTGAAGTTATTTGTATTGAGCTTGCTTAAAGGAGGTTTCCCCCTCGAAGTGGCCCACAATCAATAAAAATATTCTATGATCTAATATATCGTGCATTTTATCAATTAATTGTTTCAGGTTCCTCACATTTGGTATCAGAGCACTCTCTTGGGCTCGTTGGGTGGAATTTCTGCCAAATTTTTTTTTTGCTTTTATATTTGTTCCTATCAATTACAGGTTCTTATCCGGGAACACTCCCGATCTGCTTAACTGTGGGAAGTACTTGGGTGTAAACCCTAAAACCCATTGTGAGGAGTACCACAAGAACCCCGAAGTAGCTGGCCCATTGAGAGGACTTGCCAGCGAAAAGGGCAACGACCCCTACCTGATTGACTAGTTCCCACCCGGGAGGTAAACCAAGAGCTGTTGTTTGTGGCAAAGCGGTTATCAGTTTACCTGATCTGTGGAGTGAGGGGTATTGCCCCAATACGCAAGCCGTCAAACAACATTGGTGGCTAAGTGAATCCCCCAAACCATTAGGAATCCGAACATACTTGGGGTCTAGATCTATTGGCAGCTGATAAATTGCAGATTACATCTGTCCAGAGCTGTTGCAGATCCAACCATTTTAGATCCATTCCAAACCATTTTCAAATCCAGTCATTTCAGATCCATTCTGAAAGCCATTTCAGATCCAGCCATTTTGGATCCATTCTGAAAGTTATTTCAGATCCATTCAAAAAAAAGAAAAAGAAAAGCCGATTATGAAATGACTAATCTGTTTGTAAGAAAAATGATTATGCAAGAAACTACAAAAACGTTACAGAAAACTATGGAAGATGTTCTCAGTCCTTCCCTTGATTTTTAGTAACCCAAGGAAGCTCCTGGAACCCTTGCTTAATCAAGTATATTAAAGATGGAACAAAAATAGCTTGTATTCATTAAATGTCTACCATTAAAACAAGGAAGCAAGCTGCCCCTTACAAATTCACCTTGACCAACAAGAGAGAAAAAAAGGAAATAATAACAAAAGAATAATATTAGAATCTTCCCATCATGCTATCAGATGCACAATTATTTATACAAGAATAACTAAAAACTTCTCATGCAAATTAGCTCCTTGATTTGTGGAAGTTGTCTTGGTTAACTAGCAATTTGCATGCAAGTTGGTGGGATTGATTTTCTCTTTTGAAATTCGACTTGGCCTCAATGATTTTGACTTGGGATGATTTTGAGTCTTTCTTCCATGTGTTGGAAGCTCGTGAGAATAATTTGAACTTGAGAAAACTATCCATTCAATCAGCTCCTTGATTTAAGGAAAATTTGCTAGTTAACTAGAAATGTGCATGCTAATTTTGTGGGATTGATTCCCCCTCTTAGGAATTCCACTTGGCCTCTATGATTTCACCTTTCGATGATATAGAGTTCTTATTTATGCACTGGAAACTCATGAGAATCAAGAGGGGACATAATCCCTTAAATCTATCCACCAAACTCTAGTGAACTGATGAGTTGATTTTAACTTGATCTCTTTCACATAGCTTTTAGATAATATCCCCTCTACAGATCTATCACAAATGAATAATAATCTGAAAAAATTAGCTCATGAATAAATCAAATGAATAAGAAAACTAGGAAACAATTACTAAACAATGTCAAGACATTCATTAAAGCAAACACTCATTGGCTTTTAGGAAAAAATGTTGTAAAGTTAATTTTATCTTGTCATTTTAATTCCTTATTCCTCCTCATAATTATTTTGTGTTCCATTAGATGGGACAAATAATGTGCCTTTTTAGGGTCCCATCAGATAGTATGATTAGAAGTTTAGAAGCAATAAGGAGTGAAGGAAAAGTTGCATCACAAAACTTAATATATAAAATAATCGTGTGTTTTAATGAATGGTATGTGACTAACTCACTTTGAAATTTTGCTCTGTTCTTTTGATTTGACTGAAACCTTAGAAATTTCTTAAGTGAAGCAACATAAGTGTTTCTGAAGAGAGGAAAAAGAAGCATCAAGAGAAGAAGGCTACTCAATGGAAGCATCAATCGATGAACTGTTGATAGTGTCATCTAAGGGGCCTTGCTATACAATCATATAAGGGATCCTAGCTGAGTATTTGTCTTTGTACTCTACATTGATATCTAATGGGCTAATGAAATGACCACTTGTTCCATTTCTATCTTTGAAAGCTATGGTTGAGTATGTAAATTTGCAAGCTACCTATGCAAATCTGTCTATGTGTTTAAACTGTGCATAAAAATTATAAATTCTGAGTTACGCACATAGAACATTGAACAATTAAGTAATAGATTGAAACAAGATCATGAAATATTCACAATAACATGCTACCCGAATCGTAGAAACCAAGAATCCCAAATCCAATGACGAAGAAACCGAACTCAAACCGAAAAAAAAACACAAAAAGAACATGTTGTTTTATTTTACCTTACTGGACCGTGTCTTCCTGAAGCATGCACCAAATTTGGTGTTGACACCAGGCTAATCCCTATTGAGGCCAAGGAAGAGAGCCGAGTAGTGGTGGCTATGGAGGGATTGGAAGTGGAAGCTCCTCTTCCTCCCTATTGTAGATTAGCGACAAGCAACTTGATTTCCTTGCTCATCTTCTCAAGCTTGACCGCACTAATAAACAGGATGCCCACTACGGTCTAGCCTACCTTGGTGGAAGAAGAGACACCTATGGCCTCATTGATGAGGAACTCCAAGATTATCCTATGCTTCATCGACTCTAGCAACTATTGTGTCAACTTGGAGAAAATCACAGTGCTGCTTGAGGTTTTCAAGTGCAGCATCTGTGGTGGGTTTCTTGGCACCAATTGAGGATTTGTAGGCTTCCAAAACACATGCCATCGTATCCATGAAGGCATGATCTATTGAATCCACTTTTATATCCATAAAACTGTATTTTTGTGTACCTCACCCTTTTTAAATGCAATTTTGTAATTCCAAACCTTAGGAAACACAACTGAAGTGTTTTCTTAAGAGAGGAAACAAAAGCGTTTTCTTAAGAGAGAAAAAAGAGAGTCAAATAGTACATCTATACATCCCATGACTAGGAAAATTCGGATGGGAGCTCACGTGGGAAAATGAGGCTACATGATCTTCAAAATTTTATAATAACAATTTTAATTTTTTTTTTTACATCTATGATATTTTTTATGGTTCATACTAATAACACAATGCCCAAGGTTTCCTTGAGCCTGCGGTAATAAACCAAAATTATATGAGCAAGTGGAAAAAACTATTTTATCACCACTTATCACTGGAAGGAGTTACTAGAATTTATGATGGATAAGAAAAGTAGATGAACTTCAAACTGACGGGATACAATTTTGTAAACCGGTAGACGGTGACATTCCAAACCGAGAATCACCTACCAAATACATAATTGAAACAAAAAAATGTTTTGTAGGCCATCAATTTCCAAGCCTGTTTGGTTTGACTTTGCCCTCATGACCTCTTTCATTTGAATATAAGCATTTTATCTACTTCGTCTTCGTTTTGCCTTTGGAATAAATTAATTCATTGTTTATGTAATCGTACAAAATTAGTAGATCTTGTTTAGCTCTAGTTCAAGAATACCATTATTACTGAAACCCTAATGGGGTTGAATTCAAGCTAGGAACATGGACATTTGATCAATATACCACAATGATTATTATTTTTATTCGTTATTAGATAAGGTCTAAAAGATTGATAAAATCCTAGAGATTTTCCTATCCTATAAATCTAGGGTCACACGCAGTGTCCCTTGATTTATGCACTAATTGCTTGTTTTCAGACAATTTGATTATAGTTTTTTGTACTTAATCCAAGACCTTGAGACAACCTTGGGCCATGTAAATGGAAATGAATCTTAGAAATATCTTTAGGTCTTAAAGTGCAGGGCTGAGTTTTCCACCATTGCAACGGTTGATGCTATTAAATCATCTTTGCAAATTACAAGTTAGGATTATTATTAGAATTTATCTAAGAAGGGATTTTGATGGGTTGGATGTTAGGTCACCTTGTTCGTGTTTCTATTTGTATTCGGAAATAGTGCAATGTGGAATTGTTGGTGTTAAACAGTGATAAAGTTTGTCGTGCTTGAATCCCTCAAGCATCCGTTTTCCACTTTTGTGCAAGAAATGTCTGAATATTATGAGATAGTGGTGTAATATGTACCTTGGAGTATAATAATGATATTTCCTTTTGTTGTATGAAAATTTGGAGTTGTACTAAACTCCACAAATTTTTCAATGGGAAAGTGCAAAATATTGGTTGGAACAATAGTGAAAACAATCAGCGTTCTCATAAAAGATAATTAAAAGATTGAACCTTGATGATAATTAAAAAATTTCTCGAACTCCTTTAGTAGAAGGTAAATAATTTCAGTAAGATAAAATTAACAACGTGCCTCCTATACTATGAAGTGAATAAATATTTCAAATTTATAATTATTTTCTTACCTTTTCACTGATCTATTGGTGGTTCTTTGATGTAACAAAGCATATAATTGTTGGATCCTTTGGAGCTTTATTCCTGGCTAGTCAAGATGTGAATGGCAAAGGATGGTAGTCTTTTATTTATGCCCTATGCAAGAGGAGCAATAAAGGGGAAGAAAAAATATTTGCAAACTAAATCAACCAAAAATACTAAAAAAATCTAGGTAAACTCACTCTTTTGCAGTATTGTTGTTGGGCGTGGCCCAAGTAGACCACTTTTTGGTAAGAAAAGTTTCGGGGAGCAAGGATCCAACACAACAGTTATTTTTTGTAGCAAGGTACAAGTGAAGTGAGGTCCAGCAACGACCTATTTGGGGTAAATGATTCCACAAAATACTGGGAGTAGGGTGAAGAGAGGCAAGGAATTGGAGGAAAGTGACCTGTCGCCTTAGTATAGACAAACTACGAAGACAACCAGAGCGAAGAAAACCGTTCGAAGAGCGGAAGACCGACGATGATAGAAGAGGCAGAACGACAGAAAGGGACACTCATGTATGCAGTCAGAGCCACGCAAACAGAATCGCGGCTGTTAGAAGAGGCGTCAAAGCTGGAAGCGGTGCATAAAGGTGGCTGAAGTCAAGTGAGGTAGCTTTTGACTACGACAGGTCTGGTTAGTGGGGTAACTGCGCCATGTTTGGGGGATTTTTGGGTAACATAGGATTTTGTCCCACAATTATTGTAAAAACATGACCCTCAGGCACGATCAATAAAATGGGAAATTTTGTAAGGGAAGGGTTGATTCTCTCATGGTCTTATTTTTGGTCTTAAGTATTTTGAGAAAAACTAAGCATTGTAGATAGCAAGAAGAGAGAAAAAAGGCTCTACAGCTATGTGTGTAGAGACCTATTGTAGAGAGAAGAGTCTGTAGCTGAGTGCACAGACTGGAACTATTTAACCCTTCCCATTAATATAAACAACAGTTCCCAGGGACATAGCTCCCATCCGGGGGGTGGACCACGTAAATACTTGTGTTGTGTGATTGAATCTATGAGATTTCTTATGTTTATGCTCATGTTTGTGTATGCTCACTCTTTTAAATGTATTTTCACATGTATGATGGATGAGAATAATATGTTAAGTGTTGAACATGTATAACTGAATGTGCAAGTATTTCAGAATATGTTGAATGCATAGCTACACAAATAACACTAAGTTAGCGGAGCCTTTAATGTGTGTGATTGAATAGTGGCACGGTCCTGGGGTTGTGCTGTTGTATTGCATTGTGGAAGTTGTGAAGTGTGCGGTACTATATGTGTGCAGTAATAACAAAGTATATACAAAGTTGGTAGATCTTCGCCAGATCCTGTCCCATATCCACACATCACCTGATTACAGAAACTTGCTTCTGTAATCCCCCATAACTTCGCCTCGGGTAAGACGTCATCATGTTCGCAGGTTGTTGCCGAAAGTGCCGGTGAAGAAGGGTTTTGTTGGTTTCCTAACTTCGTAGAACCTGGGTCAATACAAGAAAGTTAAAGAACAAAGTAGATATCCAACAAATGGTTCCGTGGATGAATTGGTGATGTGCTCTGATAAATGGAATCCCGAGCGGACATAGATACAGAACTGGGTAACTAAGACAAAGGAAGCACTACAACAATGTATCCATTTAGGGGCAGTTTTGGCTTGTGGGGGTCTTGGTAAATGCCCCCCCCACCCCTAAAATTTTTTTCAGACCTTTGGAGGCGGTCTTTTAAAACCGCCCCTAAAAGTCATGGAAATTGGACTTTTGGGGGCGGGTTTTTTAAATCCGCCCCTAAAAGTCCTGAAATTTGACTTTTGGGGGCAGTTTTTGGAGACCCGCCCTAAAATCCCAATTCTCATAACTTTTGTGGGTAGTTTGTCAAACCCCCCCTAAAAGTCATGAGAATTGAGCTTATGGAGGCGGTTTTTTTGGAACTCCCCTTTAAAGTAACCTCCCTTAAAAGTCATGAGAATTGAACTTTTAGAGGCGGTTGTTTGAACCCAACCCCTAAAATCCCAATTCTCATAACTTTTGGGGGCGGTTTGTCAAAACCTCCCCTAAAATTCAAGAGAATTGAACTTTGGGAGGAGGTTTGTTTGGAACCCCCCTTAAAATTCATGAGAATTGAACTTTTGGAGGTGGTTGTTTGAAACCCCCCCTAAAATCCCAATTCTCATACCTTTTGGGGGCGGTTTGTCAAACCCCCCCTAAAAGTCACGAGAAATGAACTTTGGGAGGCAGTTTGTTGGAACCCCCCTTAAAAGTCATGAGAATTGAACTTTTGGAGGCAGTTGTTTGAAAATCCCCCCTAAAAGCCCAATTCTCATAAATTGTGGGGGCGGTTTGTCAAAACCCCCACTAAAAGTCATGAGAAATGAACTTTTGGAGGTGGTTTTTTTGGAACCCCCCTTAAAACTCATGAGAATTGAATTTTTGGAGATGGTTTTTTGGCATTGAACTCATGAGTATGCCTAGCGATTTTAGCATTGAACCATGACATATGCATTGAGAACCATGTCTAGTATTAGAAAGAGGAAAATGTCTATCATATCTCATTTGTAGGCTAATGATTCCCTATGGAGGGTATGTGTGGCGGTTTGACGGCTTGAAAATGGACAATGAGCTTAGAGAAAAATGTTATGACCTAAGACCCTTATTTAGCCTTATATCATAACATGGGCCTTGAAAATCATTCCTGGCGTGCCCTTCCTCAAAATGGTGAACATATCTCGCATATAGGCTAAGATTCCCCATGTAGGCCTTGTGTTATAATCTAGGCCTCCTTTCATGGGCCATGATCCCCAAGGTAATTCATATGGCGTTGTACCCTAAAACCTTGGTCTATGGCCTAGGGACTGAAATCCATACTTGGTGTGCCAAACTGCAAAATGACCAACATATCTTACTCATTGGCTAAATATTACCTATGTAGTATATGGGGCCTTTGAGGTGGTCTAGGGCATCACACATGACCCATGAGCCCCTCACCCTTAGACGTTATGTTTTGACTTGATAATATGGCCCAATCAATGATAACCATCACTACTACAAAACAGGACATTGGTCAGGGGAATGCCTGTGAATGGCCTTAAAAGGTCGTCACCAATGTCACAAATGATGACAAACCTTAAAAAAACATCATTGTTGTTGTATTTGGAGACATTCATTTAAGGTTTGTCACCAAAACTCTTTTCAGTGAAACTTTTTGTGAGGGTTATTAAAGGCCCATTGCTAATTCTCTCTTTAGTGACACTTTTAGTGACGATCCTTTAATGGCCCTCATTAATATCCATTAGTGAGGGTCATGGTTGTGACGGACCTTAAAGGGCCATCACCAATTTCACACATGATGACGTATCTTAAAGAACCATCATTATAATCATCTTTGGAGACATTCCTTTAAGGTTTCTCACTAAATCCCTTTTCAATGACACTTTTGGTGAGGGTTGTTAAGGACACGTTACAAATTCTCTCTTTGGTGACACTTCTAGTGATGATCCTTTAATGGCCCACACTAATACATTTTTTGGTGACTTTAGTGACAATAAAAATGTAATTCTAATTAGTTTTTAATTGATGATGCTATGTGACCATTTCTATAGGTATTATGCGTGTTTGAGTTAAGTTTCCCTGGTGGATTTTATTTGGTACTTCTTTCTTTTCTTCAATAGGGTAGCGTGGCTTCGTGAAGATAGATTTGTATTTGCAGTTCGTCTTGCCTCGAAGTTTCCACTTCACTGCCTCCCTATTTGCCTTGCAATCTAGAGCCATGTTTTCACGGAGATGAAAGATAAATGTTTGGTATGTAATATAATGGGAAATAATGGTGTATTTCTTAGATGCAATGGATTTAGAGTCCGATTCTGATGGGATGCAACTGAATCAAATCCAACTAATTAAATTTTCCAATTAAAATCAATTCAATTGCCAAGAGAAAGTCAACTTCCAAGAGAATCGATGGTCTCATCGGCGTGCATTTGAATCATGCAGAAGCCTCTCCATCTGTTACATGTGGATTCCAAGAGACATGAAATGCGATGTACATCTATAAGGATACCAAGAGGATACCATAACCAATGTAATTCATCCATTTCCATCCATCAAACTCATCCACTAATGTCAAGTCAACCTCGGTCAAAGTTACAATGTCACTAAGAGAGTCACATTAGGCATCACTATGGGAGACCAATAAAAGAAAAAAAAATGATGTTGAAAATAAACCATACTTCTCATGAGATTAGAGTAGACCGTAATAAAGGGGATACAAAAAATTTCAACCTTCAAACACTTTTAAATCATCATGGTCAAACTTGGTTCCTATTGGTCTAAATATAAACCATATATATGTCAACACTTAATTGTCAACCCGAGAAGGTAGAATTCGAGGAACCAACACCATATGTGCAGGATTGGCTTCACACACAATCTACTCTATCCAAATTTACTTCAACTAGCTAAGAGTAATTCAAAATTGTCTGTAATCACTGCTTCAACTTTAAATGGCAGAAAATCCTATTTAACCACACTCTTAAAGAAGACAAATCTTGTTGCTTTACTTATGCACAGAAGATAAGTTGAATTTTATCTTCAATAGCCTAATACATAAAATATGATCACCTAATGGACATTAAATAATACTTCAAGATTCCTATGTCCATCAATGTTCTCTGCAATCTTAATAATCAGAACTGTAGCTTTGAAAGATGATGCATTGCAATTATTTCTTAACTCCTTTCAAAACTTGATTTCCTTCTCTTGCTCCTTATTAAGATGCTTTGGAAATGAATCCAAAAATAATCAAGCAAAGTGATATTTCTTTCAATCTTTAAAACCCATCTTCATTTTAATGAAATAACATTAATTCAAATTGAAACTGTTGTAACTCTTGTAATCTTCACTATTCATTTCTACCAATTGCTCTGTTTTGCTCTTAACTGCAAATCTATACTAATATGTCATTTTACCACACCATTCCTCAAATAGGCTAAACTTCTGTAGAATGCTTGAAACTAACTATGCAATTTATGCATCTCATCTTATTCATTACAAAGTACTGAAAGCAAATCTTAAATCAATCCACTCTGTCTTAACTAAAATTTTCCAGAACACTCCTTACTCAAAACTATTGAATTGTAAAAATGCAACATAATTTGAAACTATAAGCAATAATAAAAATGTTTCAAAACCTCGAATTGCAGAATCAAAAGCATATGTCGAGACAAGGGGCCCTTCCTGTCTTCAACAATGAATAGCTAATCAATTCATCACATGAAGACCAGATAAAACTGAATTATGAAAATATGTATATATAATGATGCGCAGTTACTTTTGGTTCATCTTTGTTTACATAAATAAAAGAAACACTATCTATCGACAGAAATGAAACTATCTATCAGCTTGATGTTTTCTATCATCCCCCCTTCCTTCCTTTTTACAAAAGCGCAGGACTGGTTCTTAAAGTTTTGTTGATGCCCCGAAAATCGTAGCATCAATCAAGAGGGGATTCTCCCCATTAAGTGAGCCCAATTAGATCACTCATTGTTTGGTGTGGGGAATCCATCCGGTTAATGGCCTGGCTACCATGTAATATTTAAAGATTTTTTTTCCTTTCATCAGTTACGCCCGATCCACCGTTTTTGTATTTTATTTTAAAGATGAGATGCAAGGGCTGTAATCTAAATGCATGCGGTTAAACGAATCTAATCTAAAACTACAGAAGCAAATTTAATCTATCCTCCTAAGGACCAAATTTAAAGAATGAGTAATAAACTGGAAATGCAACCAAGAATTTTACAGATAGCTGTTAAATTAAATAGAAGCATTTACAGCAGAAAATAAAAGCTTATCAAAGATAGCTTTGACAGAGATAAACATTTCATCACTCATTTTACACAGAAATTTTGCATAGGAGAGTGAAAGCATTCATAACAGAGAAATAATCCAGATTGGTTAAGAACGATCTCATAGCCAATGTATGGATAATGCAGAAATAATTTGGCCAAGATTCAACACATTCCCACAACAAAATTCGGTGCAGGCCTTCTTTAGGTAAAATAGAGCTTTCTTTATTGATGCAGTAAAATACTTCATGTACAACATAAGTCTGTCCTTTCACTTGCCAAAAGTCATTCTCATCTCTTCTATTCTTATATTTATAGATTTTACAAAACTTGTCTCTTCTGAAAACCTAACCCTAGGGGGACACAAAAGTTTTTCCTCTAGTGCCTAAAGAGACAAAAGACATTTCCAACTGTTTTACAACATATTTATACAATAAACAAAATTCCAGCTGTCTTTTCTCAAAATTACAATAAAACAAATTAAGCTCCAGATGGTCCCACCACTTCAGCTGATTTCTCTACACCTGCTAACTCGCTTTGCTTAGCAGGGCCGCTTGCTTCTGCTGGTTTGTCCAACTCTTGAATATAACTGGCCCACTGTCTAATTTCTCCTAGAATGGTATTTCCCCGTGCAGAGATGATCACTTTCAATGATATTTCGTGCTTTCACAAATCTGATTTGACATTTGCTGCTCCCACTATAGCCGCTTGAGCAACATATTCTAGGAAATAGGCGTGAACAGAAGTTTTCCCAATGAACTGGTGGAGGTATTTCGGGTTTAGCACCTCTATCTTCTTTAGATATTCTAATTCTGCACTTAAGTTACCTTGAAGTTCTGCTAAATGCTGCTCCCTGTCAGGAAATTCATAAATGGTTTGAGGTAAAATCATGTGACATTTATCATGGGTTTCCCGGATTTTGGAATAGAAAGTGTGGCAATTTTTGACGGTTTTCTGGATCTCAAGACTTAACTTGGCACCACAATTCCTACAAAACTCGAAGACTCCTGTATCCATGTCCATTTCATCAGCAGTTTTAACCCGTTGGCTTAAGGGGAATCCAGATCTCCCTTTCGTCCACTCAAATTATTCCTTTATTTCTACCACGTGGTGCGCGTACTTATTCTTTAGCTTAAGCGCCTCGACCTCAATGGCTCTCATCCTTGTTATCATTTCTTTCACCCTGTAGACCTCTTCTGAAATCAATACTAGCGATTGATAAGTCTTTTCTTGCATGTCGCAGGCTTGTTTGTGAAATGCATTTAGATCTTGCTTCCTTTCATTTGCTTCTTTGAGCTGCTCTAACAGCTCTACCTTTTCTTGTGTCAGCCTTTCAAATTGAGGCTTGAAGAACTCAATTTGCGGAACACTGTTGGTTTCGTGACTCTCCAATTTTGTTACGCGATCCTTTAAGTCTTTCTACTCTCCTTCTGATATTGCCAACTGTACTTCGAGCCCATTCCTTTCATCTTCAAGCTGGAGAATTTGCAAAGCTATTTCTTTCTTCTCTTCTTTAGGCTTCTTGCATCTTCACCTTAACTTGTTTCCTTCTAAAACCTCTTTCTGCATGTTACCTTTTATTTTGAAGCACAATTCCCTGTACTTCTTAGCTTCTTCCACCAGTCGGTCAACATTATCTTTACTAGCCTAGGCTGAGGCCACACTATATGCTGTTGTGAAACTAGGGTTGATGTCGGTCCCTTTAAAAAGAGGGGTTTCTGATACCTTGATCTCCAATCGGCCCTCTTCAGTCCTCATGCTCTTGTCTGATCTCTCAACAATAACCTTCCTATTGCTATCATAAAAGACGTAATCCAGGTTGGCCATTTGGCATTGCTAGCTCTTCAGTTGCGATAACCCTTCATTAGCATCCTTGGTTGGTTTATTTTTTATATATCTATGTCCATGGTTTGTGAACCGTACATGCCTTGTGCCGCAGCTCTCTTGGACTCTTCTTCTTCTTCTTTTGCTCGCTTTTATGATAATTCGGCTAGCTCTGCTGCTTCCTTATTTGCTTTCTCCCTTTTCTCCCGTAACTTTTCGGCCTCCTCCTGCTGCAATTTGGCGGCTTCTTCTTGGAATATGGCAACTTCTTCTTGCTGGATCCTCTCTTCTTAATCTTTCCTATATTTTTCTTCTTACTCCTGTTGAGCTCTAGCAGCTTCTGCATCTAGCTCTTTTTTGAGTATTTCTTCTTCCTCTTTTTCCTTCCTCTTTGACTCCTTTGATTGTGATGTTCTTGCCTTGCATTCCTTTTGGATCAAACCCACAGGTCTAGGGATGGAACTTGCTCCGCTTTTAGTGCGGTAATGTTTTCCCAACTTAGTTGAGTTCCTGGCACTCTGGAAAAATTCTTCATCCTTGTCCCAAAGATGTGTGTGCTCAAAAGAAGTTATGACATTGTTATAGTGCTCAGCAACTCTGCCATTAGGATCATGCCTTCTAAAGAACTTTGTGCCGAAATGAAAAAATTCTAAGTCTTGAGCAAAGTTTTCACCATCTTTTTCCTTCTGGAGACTGTATGTACCGATGGTGAAGGGCATCGGTGGGTACATACCTTTCTTCCTCTCACAAAGAATCTTGCTGACTCCACTGACGAAGAATTGTCTTATAGCTTATTTGTGTACTACAAAATCTATGACATACCGGGGAAACAAAAAGGGAGGTTGAGATCCTCCACTCATTTGTATATAGGTGCCTTCTGGAGAGAAGTAATAGTCCCCAAACTCGTCTATGATGGGAATGGCATTTTCAGACAAACAATTTGGCTCTTCTTTAAAAATGAGCTGATACAAGGGCATGATGAGATTTTCACAAATCTGTTTGTAGTGATTTGCGTATTTGCTTGCCCATGTGAGTTGATAAGCTACAAAGAGAGGGGACTCCTTTCAGCTCCAAACGCAACCCAAATCAGGAAAAGGGTGCTTGCTTAATAAGCAATCCATCAAATATGAAGACATGAAGAAATCAACTTTCTTTTGGGTCAGTCCTCCTTGGGCAGCAGTTAAGTGTGAGACCATCACCGGCACCTAGCCAAGCTGGAAAATGTTTCCATTTGGCATGCCGAAAATTTAGCTCAGCATCAAGGCAATAAGTCTATAAGGAGTCCTCAGAAGCACACTTTCATACTCCCCGTTGGTTCTTTTCCTGATTTTCCTTTCAATTATTGTCATCTTTCTGGCAGACTCCAGAGGGTCTATAGTTTTCTTTGCTAACCACTCATTGTTCAGCCAAGCCCTTGCATGGGGTGGCCTATAAGTAGCCATTATATGTTCTGGTGCAAAGGACATAAGATTCATCCTGATGTTATCATTAACAAATCTTGTATCAATTTTCACACGAGGAATTATCCAGCCAATAACTTCTGAGCATGGGAATAGCTCGGGATGAGTTGCCGCCTTGTGGAGGCCAGAATTCTTGATGTTTAAGTAGACCATGGTTTCTTCTAGGGATGCTTCGGGGTACTTATGATCCCTGATAAACCTCTATAACTCACCCCATTGAAATTCCAAGGCGATGTTTCCTGGGGCTACTCCAGTGACAACTTTTGTATCGCCAAACATGGTTTCAAGCGAGGTGTCCAACAGGATTTCTATGTCTGAGTCAACCTCGATCAACTTAGCCTTCTGCCTGGCATGATCTCCTATGCATGTCAAACCTGCAATGGCGAGGATAACGCAAATGAGGAGTTGACAAATTCATGAGCAACCATTGTTAGTGAATCAACACATCATTCAAATTCATGGTGGTAAGCAGAAATTGAGCATGCACGAGTGTTGGATTTCAATTTAAAACCATCTTTTAGAGACAACGGTGACGAGGAGGAGCATTTAAACCAAAACATCCATGCAACGACTCAAAAATGCAATTTAAACAATACCAAATGCTACTAGCTAGCATTTGACAATATCTTATGATAAATTCAATTATTCCACTGGCACTAGTTCTTTGAAAATATAATCATGCAAAGTGTTGTTACTGTGGGATAAGGAAATTTCCCAAAACACCACTTGGATTTTTCATAGGTTCATCTTTTAGCAATAAAATGAAAGCCGGGAGGAAGCTTTTTAATAACACTGAGAAAAACAATGATCAACAGGCCATATTGCATGTGCACAGAACGCGGCTCTTTGGGGTTGTGATTTGACGAGAATATTAACAAAAAACCTTTGTGCTCTATCAGCTTTATGGGAGGTCTTCCTAATAGGAAAAGAAGTTATCTGAAATCACACGAAAACGAGAGGGATTCAAGTGCTAGAACAACATGGGTTTGGCCTCGAGGACCATCAACAAAACAACTTTAAAGCAGAAAATTCAAGCTTTTAATGGAATTTCCTTCTGGACAAAAACAAAGGGGAGGGATCGAGGACCTACCTATCTTCATGCGAAAGTCTCCCTACAGTTGATGCACGTAAACACAGGATCAATGGCAGTTTGAGCTCACAATGGAAAGTAACAATGCTTTTTGGTCTTGGAAACAATGGAATGAAAAAAATCATTTTATGTATATATATAGCATGAGAAATTAATCCCCATGGGGTGGCCAGTTGGAGGTTTAATGGGAATGGGGCTCAACGTGAAAAACAATAATTCCGCAAGGGTCACAATTAAAACTCCTACCAACTTAACTTTCATGCTTACCAAAAATCAGGGTTGCGCCGTGGCGATGATTCAAATGGTATATCCTGCGCAATGGGTGGTGATCTTAAGGGTGACTCCCGCGACCAAAATCTGCGACAGGGAATTGAAGTGAGGATCAGTGACTTTAAGTTGAAACTCAACACAATGGTTAGCAGAATTCGTCTTCGAATTTGCAACCAAGAAGCGCGATTGAGAAAATGGAGATAAGGCCAAAGAATGGCGCAAACGAAAGGTGGCGATGTTAAGGCCAAGACTTGTGCAATGGTCATAGCATTTAGCTTTAATATCTGCAACCGATCGGCACAAAGTGAAAATTTTAAAAATTGGCGGAACCATCGGCCAAGTTAATATTAAGAAGTGCACAACGACAACCATTTTAGAGTTAAAATTTGCGATCATCTTTGACAGAAAAAAATAAAAAACGAATGCCTTTGGTCGGCAAATCTAAGACCAAAAGATGCGCAATGGTCAGCCAAAATAAAGCTAAAATTTGTGCAACAGTCACAAACTTTATCATTAAGAAATGCACAACTGTCGGCGCTTTTATCATTAAAAAATGCGACCATTGCCAAAAAATGAATTTTTCCTTAGCAGAAAAAATCATAAATTTGCTGAAGAAGGATGAAGACTCACAAAGTTTAAACAAAAAAGGCTTCAAAAGACAAAAGGACTTCTTCAAAAAATAGAAGGAGGGGCCCCTAATATTTACAAAATTTTGGGGGAGGATGTTGCAGCAACAACAAGTTTGAACATTTATTACATAATGAACAAAAATCCCTCTTGTTAGAAACAGTTTTAAAAAATTGTTACGTATAACAATTATTGACATAGAGAAGGATCAATCGACCATAATGAGGATTTCAAGGCCTTGTCCTCATGACATGAAGTGCATGAGGACAAGGCACTTGTTCTAGATATCCGCCAAGCATTAAAATCTGACAGTTATGAAGCATCTTGCAACCCATCTTTGATTGATCATTCATGTTTATTCAGGAGTAGTTGAGGATGGATTTGTAGGTTCACAACCATCTTGGTTCCTTGTTCTTCACCGCCTATATCCTCGAATTCCATGAGAAAAAATGGATATATGAGAACCAATGATGGTGTAACTGAAACTGCGATGTGTAGCTAGATCTGATCCAGGTGGCAGGAACTCAACTATACAACAAGAACCAAGCTCATAATATCAGTAGCACATTAATTTTCAATTTCTTATCTAAATCATTAAAATCAAAGGAGTTTAAGCAAAAATAATCATGTTAAGACCTTAATATACTTGCTTGGGAAAAGGATGTATAATTACAAGAAAATGAGCAATATGTATAGTATATGAATGTCATATCTATATGGAGGAAGCCAAAAATTGAGGAGACAAAGGAGGAAAATATGCAAAACGATCATCCCAACAGTTCCTTAAAGAGGAAGAATAATCGGGTGAAACCCTAGGAGGTTGAGAAAAATCCCTCGGAACATGCACCAATCATCCAACCATTTTCAATGCATTATATCATTTCTAATGAAAGTGATTCCATCATTAAAATCTTAAAAGACCAAATCACTCATCAGAGTTACCCACTTGATTGACATAATCCATCGATGTTGTCACTAGCTTTCTACTTCCTTGGGAGGCTAAGAGGAAATACAAATGTAATCACATGCGTTTTCGACACCACTTAAACCATCACCCAAATTACACTAGTATAAAATGAGAGATAAGTGACCAGGTGACCAAAATTGAGAAATTTTAAGTGAACTAACTAAAAATGACCAAGATAAATGACCAATTTGGTGACATAATAAGAACTAAACTAAAAATGACTAAGATAAATGACCAATTTGGTCACAGGATAAGAGCTAAACTGAAAATGACCACATAACAATTGGTCATTTTTAGTTGTGTCACTCCGACAATGGAAAATCCATCTGCAGTGTTAAAATATAGTAAATTGTAGCCCCCTCATGTGTCACAACTAAGCAATTGACACCAAATTAGCTTATAAATTCTATATTTATATAGAAATGAATTTATTATTATTAGACAAAGTTATAATATGAAACCCCATAACCATGTAATAGTGGTGAGCCACTAAAGAGTTTAACCATAAAATATAGGTTTTATAATAACCCATATAGCCCATGCTAGTACTCATCATAGAGTTTCAAAGTTATGGCAACATTTCACAACAATGCCCTTATTTTCCATCTTCAACTTTAACCATGGAAACCTTACAAACATAGGTTTCAATATGTTAAGGCCCAAATGAACGGTGCACTATTTCAAAGAGTAGCCAAAGTGCTTCCTTGATTATGTTAATTAATGATTATCAATTGCATAAGATTTATAGATTACATATAATCTCTCCATGCTTGGTTTTATGCCCTAGTTCTTGATGCAAAGTATGTTGAAAACCCTAGATTGATTGAAAATATTGATTAATGATGTTTTTATGTTGGCAATCTATGAAATCAACCCTAAAGACTACTTGAAAATATTAATTGATGCATAGGCACTCTAACTTGATTATCCTTTTCTTAACTTTTCACGATGGGTAATCGCTAAAAAACATAATTTATGATTGGTGGTACCTCATTGCTGCTATAACATCCTTCATTCATCATCATTGGGATGGTTTTACTTTTTAAATGATCTTCACCTTGTTTGGGACATAAACATTAACAAACCTTAGGTTTGCCCTTGTTTTGACCTCATATTCTGACCATTTTATCAAAGGGTAAACCTCACTATTTTGTGAGTGATGGATTGTTGGTCCATAATACACTATATTGTCTCTCATATAGTAGTAATTATTGAGTATAATAAATATGGTATGTTCCTAGTATCTTACTATTGGAATATTAAATCATCCTACCTTGTCATTTAATTACATTGGTTGCATTAATTAATCTTCTATGGTTAATTCCTATGTAATAGACTAGGAAAATTTCCTTGTGTGGACCACAAGGAAATATTGGGGGGGCCACAATTCTTCCAAAGTGTGGACCACAATCTACCTAGGACATTTGGGCGCATTCCAACTGATTTTGGAGAAGATTTTGTAGGAAAGGAGCACTTCTAAGTTTTACTGATTTTTACAGCTTTTCACCCAATGGGGAAAAGTTAGTCACCTTAGGAAACTTGTTTTTTGCACCCATGACACTTCACAATGTTTCTTCTTTCCAAATTTCGTATTTGGCATTGTTTTTCATCATACATCACCTTCAAATCACTAATTTAGCAATTCATGAGCCTTTGGAGAGATGTGGAAAGCATACTTGACACCTAAGGGGGATGAGCATATTTTAGTAAGTCTGATGATGAAATGAGTTTTTTGGCATCTTTAGCCATTCGAATATCTGTTGTAATGTTATATAACTATTAATTTTTTAGCGTTAATTCAACATATTCTAGGATCTTAACTGAGAGAATAACATGTACAACATATCAATCACAAGAAGCAATCACAAGAGACAATAGACACATAGAGTTTCCTTGGGGAAAACCATAAAGGTTAAAAACCCCAATAAATTCCTTAGAGATAGATAGATAAATGAAACAAAACCCAAGCATAAGAGATAGTCTCCTAGCATCTACTCCTCCTTCCTCCACTAGTGCGCCACTCTCCAATGAGTGTATGAGTGAGAAAGTGAATGATCAAATAGAGTGCCTCCCGCACTCTATTTATACTTGAATTGAATTGCCTAATAACCTTTAATAGGTCGGCCTCAACTTAACCACTTAACATAATGCTGACAGGGACGACCCCCAATAGGGTGGTTTAATAACCCTTTAACCCACATGACTTATACAGGGCCAACCCCATCAGGGTGGTCTAATAACCCATCAAGTATAAGCTACGACACTTACAATATAAATGATGACACTTCCATATAGAGGAATAATACCATCTCTATAGGAGTACAATATACATATGCAAAATACATTCCGAAGTTACAAATACATCAACACTCCCTCTTAACTAGGAAGGTATTTCTCGACATAGATCTGCTAGCACAAGTCTTCTTCTCTGGATCATCGTCACTGGATCATTGTCACCAAATCATCATCATTGCCATTGTTGTTTCTATCTAAATCAATCTCCGATCTACTCGTCATAGGAAGTTCTACTAAGCCATTCGTTTTTCATGCTAGATGTATGCCCACCACCTGCAGGTCTTCATCATCACTGGCCATACTGTAGAATCCTCAGGACTTATTATGTGTGTCACAATGCCTCGAAAGAGTATCCTAGGATCCTTTATGTGACGAAGCACGACTGACAAGATCTCCTAGGTCCACTTACATGTGACTGTCACAAAACCTTAAAAGAGGGTATTGACTAGAAAGAACTCTAAAGAGCATCCAAGGCCTTTTATGTGACTAGCACAACCTGTCCGGATCTCCAGGACATATTACATGTGACCCCCACCACAAAACCTTAAAAGAGTTTCTTGACTAGAAAGAACTCTAAAGAGCATCTGAGGCCTTTTACGTGACTAGCACAACCTGTCCGGATCTCCAGGACGTATTACATGTGGTCATGGAAAAGCCTCCAAAGAGCATCCTAGGACTGATTATGAGCATACTACTCAACGTATCAGATCTCCCAGGTCTAGTTACATGCCATAGGATAATGCCTCAAAAGAGAATCCCAAGACTGATTACGAGCATACTGCTCAACCTATCGGATCTCCCAGGTCTAGTTACATGTCCTCCCACAACAATGCCTCGAAAGAGTATCCCAGGACTGATTATGAGCATACTACTCAACCTATCGGATATCCCAGGTCTACTTACATGCTCATCCGCACAACCTGTCCATGGCCATAGAGCATCGACCTGATACTCACCATACATCATCCTGATGTACATCATCACATGATCAACCTGATCATCATAGCATCATTCTGATACATATCATCTGGAGAAACATCCTGAAGCTCATCATCCATGATCATCCTAATCATACAATGCATCCACCTAATGCATACCAAGTATCTACCTCATACATATCATCACACATGATCTACTTGATCATACAATGTATCCACCTAATACATACAATTTATCCACCTGATACATATACAAATACATGATCCAAATGATCATAACAAGCATCCAACATGATGCATATACATATACATGATCCGACTGATCATACAATGTATCCACCTAATACATATACAAATACATGATCCAACTGATCATATCAAGCATCCAACATGATGCATACACAAATATATGATCCAACTGATCATACAAAGCATCCAACATGATGCATGTACAAATCAGTAACTAGAGCATCGTCCTGATTCTCATCACACAGCGCTTACATCCATAGCCATGGGAAGGATCCTCCTCTCACCATGCTTGGAATGGCTCTTGCAATTGTGTCCATCACTTCTTCCTAGAAGTGTCGTCAATCTGAAGAACACCAAGCCTCTCTCTAAAGAACTCAAACTTCACTCTCGCTAGTGGTTTCGTCAACACATCTGCAACCTGCTCATCCGTTGTAACATATAGGAGCTTCACTACTCCTCTCTGCACCATATCCCTGATCTAGTGATATTTGATCTCAGTGTGCTTCGACCCATCATGGAACACCGTATTCTCAGATAGTTTCACACAACTCTGGTTGTCACAAAAGATACCAGTGGCCTCCAACGAGAGATCAAATAAATCAGACAGTAGCTTCTGGAGCCATACTGCCTCACAACTAGTCGAACAAGCTGCAACATACTCTGCCTCGGTTGTACTCAGTGCTACACAGGACTACTTCTTGCTAAATCAAGAGATCACAACTGATCCCATACTGAAGCAGCACCCAAAAGTGCTCTTCCTATCTGTAGCACTGCCTGCCCAGTCCGAATAAACATAACCCTGCAGGTTAAACTTTTCATTTGCATCGTACTTGAGCCCATAATAAATTGTACCCTTCAGGTTATTCAGAATATGATTTACAACAACCAGGTGAACACCTATGGGATCTGTCAGGAACTGGCTCAATGTGTTCACCGCAAAGCAAATATCTGGTCTCATATTCACTAGATACATCAAGGACCCAATCATCTGACAATACATAGTGACATCAATTTGGATTAGATGAAGCATCACACAGAATCTTCAGGTTCAATGCCATAGGTGTGGCCATGGCCTTGTAGTCCATCATCCTGAACCTCTTCAGGATCTCTGTTGCATAATTCCCTTGTCCAAGGAAGATTCCATCTGCACTCTGCCACACCTCCATGCCTAGAAAGTAGTGCATCATCCCCAAGTCTTTCATCTTGAACTTGACAGCAAGCTTCCTCTTCGTGTCGGCAATCAATCTATCCTCACTTGTAACAAACAGGTCATCCACAAACAAAAGTAGTATCACTGGATTTCCTTCCTCAACCTTGTAGTAAAGGTTGGAATCCGCTTTACTCTTGGTAAACCCCAAACTGGATAGAAGGTTGTCTCTCCTACCATACCAAGTCCTATGAGCTTGCTTCAAGCCATACAAGGCTTTCTTGAACCTGCACACATATGACTCCCTATCATGTGTCTCAAAACCAAGTGGTTGCTCCACATACACTTCCTCCTCGACTACACCATTCAAGAAAGCTGTCTTGATATCCATCTGGTGTATCTTCCATTTCATCACTACAACCAGGGCAAGTATTGATCTGATGGAAGTGTACCTAGCTACAGGAGAAAACATCTCTTCATAGTCTATCCCCTCTTTCTGGGAGAAGCCACTAGCTACAAATCTCGTTTTTATTTTTCTGTGCTGCTGTCTGCAGCATGCTTGATCTTGCAGATCTACTTGGAAGTCACAACAGACTTCTCTTCTGGTCTTGGGACCATATCCCAAACATCATTCTGCATGATCGACTGGTACTCTTCGATCATTACTTCATCCTGGATCCCAGGAACTTTAGATTCTTCAATAGATAGCTTTGTTGCTGGAGTAAATGTCGTAGTCCTTTTTTTGTAGGTGATGGTATACGATCTTTCCTACAAGACATGTTAAATTGCATGATTAGAGACATCTCATAGTTTTCAGAACAAATTCTTACACATAAAGAAATATGTCATACAATCATGCAATTAATTTAGCCAATGCTTCAATACAACATTTATCCATATCTGTAACTTTCTAGATGCCTTCCAATCTCTACCAGAACATTGTTAAGAGTGTGCACAACTCCCGACATGTCAGCAAAGAGGTTTCATTCTAGATAAGTAGCAATGGAATGTTGTACAGTGCCATAGACCACTTACCCATTACATTCGTATTAGTAGTATACTATTCATTAGTGCAATTATTCTAATATGCATAATACACAACCTAAGTCTAGAAACATAAGTATATACATCTTTGAATAGTATTATTTAAACAATCAAATATACAAGAAATGACAATTCAAATACTTATATTTGTTTGTTTGTTGGGTGGACTCCCTCTCAATCTTTGTTTCCTTGCAAGAACTACTGGAGTGTGCTCCCTCTTGATCTTTGCTTCCCGGATTACCTATCCTTGAACTTATATCCATCCTCAATCACTATTTATGCTTACTAGTATCATCATTGTGTTATCCTCGAGATCTCATACATAATCATACATTCATTAGTATAATATTAATACTATCAAAACACAATAATCTTAAACATGTATAGTCATGATCATTTCAAACACAGATAATAATCATTAGTATTCAAGGTTTATACAACACTTTTCTGGTTAGTCATATCATTAATGAAAGTAAGGAACATAATATGCATAAACCCTTGATTACTTAAATTTCTAACTTCACAAATAATCATATACAAAAGTATAAGATCCTAACATAGAGTAGGATTCTAACTTGATATAGGAAAACATACCTGGTCATCATATTTGCTAGTTATGTCTAGCAATGTTTTCTTATTCTCTTTCAATGACCTGCATAACTCATAAGTTAACCATTGTAGAACCAAATTATACATACCTCTATGTGATCCATGACTATGGATGAGTCTTTGTCTTCATGTCACTATGGTCTTGATCTAGGACTTGATTTGTACCTTCATGTTAGCGGATAACATTCTCCTCATACAACACCACAGTGCATTAGTACAATCATAATACAATCATAAGTGTCATAACCCTAATCAATGAATGTCTTCTATCATGCATTCATACTTTTACTAGGGTGATAAGACAAGTCTAAAATTAAAAAAGATTGTTACTAAACTCAATAACATGAAGACAATCATATTATAAACTTAATCATGAACATATTTCAAAACATACCTGTAAGTCATACCTGTCAGATTGCTTGTAGTTGTTGTTGTTGTTGTTCCTTTTGTTCTTAGGACAATCTGAGGATAAGTGTCCTCTTCTTGGTATGTGTTGTGAGAGCTTGATCTTCATTCCCCATCTTCTCTTCTTGAGCTACAATCTGAGATTCTTCTTGTGAGCATTCTTCCCATAACTTATTGAATGTGATAAGTTTCTTCCTAGCAAAAATTCCTTGGATGAAGGAATCCCATGACCTAGGAAGGCCATTAAGAGTGGTCATTACCACTTTTCCATTCTCTATATCTTCTCCCACAGCTTCACGTTGATATTTTATCTAGGAGACCCTTGAAAAGTAAGACTGCATGGTCTCTGCATTCTGGATCTGGATGTTCTTTAGTTGATTCCTCAATGTCATATTCCGATTTATGTTCTTCCCTTCAAATAGCTTGGTCAAGGAATCAAACATCTCCTTAGGTGTCTCTAGAGATGACACATGTGGTATGAGATGGTCTTTGATAGAATCAACAATGATCCTCTTAGCCTTGACTAAGTTCCTCTTGTGTAAGGCCTTAGTCTCTTCTTTGTCTAGGACAAGAACCCCTTCACTTATGTAGGTGTCCAACTCACTCTCTTCTAGAATTAACCCAATCCTATACTTCCATGCTCAGAAGTGATCAGCCCCTTCAATCTTATCCTCAAGCTTGGTGTGGTGAGACATCTTAAAGAGTACTTCAAATGAAATAGAAAAGATTTAGGTCTTACCACTTGATTTGTAGAAATCTGGATCTGGAGCTGGATTAGGGTTTGTTAGAGAAACCCTAAAAATTCAAACTTTGAATTTCAAACTTATGGAAGGATAGAAATATGCGCCTTAATGAGCTGATCAAGCTGGTATACTCAGAATTTGAAAACTGCAAAGTTTCACCCCTCAAATTTGCTTTTCAAACTTCCGGATTCACTCGGGAGGACCCTGAATGAGGGTTTGATTTTCCTGGAGCTTCATCCATCCAAAAAGTTTGATCTTGGTCTCTAAAATTCTATTTTTTTTGGAGGAGCTTCCAACCATGGTCTCATATTTCAGAAATTCCAATTTTTGCAGAAGCCCTAATTTCCGGCTTCACTAGCGAGGACCCCAAACCAGGGTTTGATTTTTCCGGAGCTTCACCGAACATAAAAGTTCGATCCAAAGCTCTAAAATTTGATTTTTCCAAGGCGCTTCTAGCCATGGTCTCAGATTTTAGAAATTCCAATTTTTGTGGAAACCCTAATTTTTAGGGCCAAAAATGAAAGTGCTTAGAATTGAATTTTGATTGGACAGAAAGATGCGCCTTGTTGAGGAGAGTCAATCTACCCTACTATCTTTCAATATCTATGGAGACAAACCCAAAAAACAAGAAGCCCTAGCTTCCGCAACTGCACAGTGTCTTCTTCTCAGGTTAGCTCTAATACCATGTTAATTTTTGAGCATTAATTCAACATACTCTAGGATCTTAACTGAGAGAATAACATGTACAACATATCAATCACAAGAAGCAATCACAAGAGACAATAGCCACACAGAGTTTCCTTGGGGAAAACCATAAAGGTGAAAAACCCCAATAAATTCCTTAGAGATAGATATAGCAATGATACAAAACCCAAGCATAAGAGATAGTCTCCTAGCAGCTACTCCTCCTTCCTCCACTAGTGCGCCTCTCTCCAATGAGTGTATGAGTGAGAAAGTGAATGATCAAATAGAGTGCCTCCCGCACTCTATTTATACTTGACTTGACTTGCCTAATAACCTTTAATAGGTCGGCCTCAACTTAACCACTTAACATAATGCTGACAGGGACGACCCCCAATAGGGTGGTCTAATAACCCTTTAACCCACATGACTTATACAGGGCCGACCCCATCAAGGTGGTCTAATAACCCATCAAGTATAAGTTACGACACTTACAATATAAATGACGACACTTCTGTATAGAGGAATAATACCATCTCTATAGGAGTACAATATACATATGTGAAATACATTCTGAAGTTACAAATACATCAACAATAACAACATCCTATTACTTTCATAAAGTTGGATGATGTATTTTATTCAGGAGAAGTTAATACAAAATTGTATCTTTGTGAGTCATTGTTGTGTCTTTGACTAGTTGTGTGAGATATTTTGTGAGTGAGTGTAATTATTTGATCAGATATTGGTGTGAACTTAATTTCACATGGTATTAGAGCTATCAAGCATTTCCTTTCTCCTTCTATTGTCTTGCAGGATCCAACCTGTCTCAAGGAGGGCGCATTGATCAATCCACCAGGTGAATTCTATTCTCTACAGGGTGCAATTTGGAATCCAGAAGTATACCAAAATCAGTCCATAAGCTATTTCAGAGCAGCAATGGAGCATTCACAGTAGATCATCCTCACTTCCTTCAATTAATTTGATTGGAAGGCACAGATGGAGATCTTACTTAGGAGCAAAGGGCTCTACAGGGTGACAATGGCAACTGAAGCTGAGCCAACCTCAGTAGTAGAGAAATCTAAATGGCTTAATCGAAGGGATGAAGCCTATGTGCTGTTATGTCTCACTACATCTAGAGAGCTTTTACTTCATCTTGATGGCCTCACTTCTCCCAATGAAGTATGGTTGAAACTTCAAGAATTGTCCGGGAAAATTGATGAATTGAGAGGCCACCAATTGGATAACGAGCTAGTCTCTTTGAGTCCACAAAATTTTGATAATCTATAGGATTTATTCTCCAAATTTAAATCTCTTGTATTGCAGCTGAAGCAATGTGATATTGACAAAAAGGATGAGCAATTATTTTTGGCCATTCTCTCCAAGCTTGGCACCGACTACTCAATCTTTGTCTCGACCTTCCATTCCACCCAGAAAGCAATTAAAAATTGGAAGAGCCCAACACTTTCAGAATTCATGGAGTCTTTGACATAAGAACAAGAAGCATTGGTCTTGATGGGAGCCATTTAAAATCCATCCAAATACCATTGTCTGAATGTTGGAGATTCAAAGGGTTCAAAAGGGAAGAAGAAGGGCAATTTCAAGAAGCCCACTGGTGAGAGGAAAGCCAAGCATAAATTTAATGAAGAATATTCAAATTTCAGAAGGAATCCGAATAAGAAGAATGAGAGGACAAAGTGCAATTATTGCAGCAAGGGCTTTCATCTTGAAAGCGATTGCGTGAAGAAAACCATTGACCAAATAGCTCAACTCTTGGAGAAAGCCAACATTCCTCTTCCATAGAGCGCAAGGAGGAAGGATGGAGGACAAAATTCTGATGATAAAGAGAGAGTTCATGCACTAATGGCCAACACATCCAAACCTTCTTCATTCATTATTGATTCCGGTGCCTCGAGACACATGGTGTCTACAAGTAATTTTTTCACTTCACTTGACTCTTCCAGTGGTCCAAATATTGTATTGGGAGACAATTTTGAAACTTCTAGCAAAGTAAAAGGTAGCATAGATCTCGAGTTTGGGTGATTTAATAATGTTTTATATGTACCTGGACTTGCTGCAAACCTACTGTCAGTATATCATATGAACCATGTAGGGCTTCCCAAGAGAGTAACCTTTACCCCCAATGATGTTGAGATAGCTGAAATTTCAACAGGAAAAATTATTGCATTTGGTACTGCTGATCACTGTTCTAGAATCTATAAGTTTTCTCACTTTGTGCCAAATCCCTCACCTTCTGCTCTTTTAACCCATGCCAATGAGTCCAGTAAAATATTGCATGAAATATTTGGCCACCTAAATTATAAATACCTTTCCCAACTTCATGAGAAAGAGATGGTTATAGGGCTGCCCAATATCAGATTTTCCAAAGGTGTTTGTCAATCTAGCATTCTAGGAAAACACCCTTAGCATAAGTATGGGAGATCCAATTCTGAGAGAACCGATTCACCATTAGACCTTATTC
Organism: Larix kaempferi; assembly: GCA_027924585.1. Lineage (NCBI taxonomy): Eukaryota > Viridiplantae > Streptophyta > Pinopsida > Pinales > Pinaceae > Larix > Larix kaempferi. Next base: position 1,096,531 of record BSBM01000340.1, read on the forward strand.
ATACTGATATATGAGGTCCATTCCCTCATGAGTCTTTGAACCATGTCAAATACATCCTCACATTCATAGATGACTTTAGCAGGTACTGTTGGATTTACTTCATCAAGCTAAAATATGAAGTTTTTGGTCTGTTCAAGCTATTCAAAGCCTTAGTTGAGAACCAGTATGGTAGGCATATTAAAATTATTAGATATGATAATGGTGGTGAATATGTGAAATCAGAGTTTCAGCAATTTTGTGCCACTTCAGGCATTCAGATGCAACACATAGTTCCATATACACCTCAGCAAAATGGGGTTGCTGAGAGGAAAAACAGGTCTCTAAAGGAGATGGCCATATGTATGCTTGAGGCAAAGTCATTGTCTCCCAATATATGGGATGAGGAAATAAATTTTTCCACATACACTCATAATAGAGTGCCACACAAATCTCTCAAAGGTATCACTCCTTTCGAGGCTTGGACAGGTCACAAACCTGATATCTCTCATTTCAGGATTTTTGGCTCAAAGGCTGGGGCTAGGATTCCACTTGAGAAGACAAGGGCTTTGTAAACCCAAATAAAACCATGTTTATTTGTTGGATATTCAGAGGACTCCAAAGGTTATAAGTTTCTGAACATGACCACTCATAAATCATTCATCGAAAGAAGTGTACAGTTTGAGGAAGAACTCTCAGAGCGGTGAAATTGGAGAACCATCTTCACCACCACCTGAAGAAGAAGTAAGTGATGTTCTTGAAATTTTTGATTATGATATTTATGATGATGAGGAGAATTTTATTGTATATGCTAACTCACCTACAAGGCCTAAATGGGCTGCAAAAACTTTGCAAGCAGCAGGTGAACTAGCTCACAATCCTCAGGACCAAAGGAGGACTAGATCACAATTTGAGACTGCTCTCAATGTGAATGATCCTTACCTTTCTGAGAGTTGTTATATGATGATATTTTCTAATCATTAGACATGTTAGGAAGCCTCACATGAACCAATATGGAGTATTTCTATGGATGAGGAGTTTCAGTCATTGCAGAAGAATGAAACTTGGGAGCTAGTCAAGCTCCCCATAGGCAGAAAATTGGTAAGGTGCAAGTGGATTTTCAAAACCAAATGTGTAGTGGATGGTACAACGGTAAAATAAAAATCAAGTCTAGTAGCCAAGGGATTTTATCAGGTCCAAGGCCTTGATTATAATGAAACCTTTTCCCCTGTTGCACATAAAGACTCCATTAGACTAGTTTTGGTAGTTGCAGCATCCAAGCGCTGGGAAGTGCATCACATGGATGTGAAAAGTGCTTTCCTCCATGGGGAACTTGAGGAATAAATATATATGCAGCAGCCACATGGGTATACATTAGATCCTAATCTTGTGTGCAGATTGAAAAAGTCTTTGTATGGACTAAAGCAAGCCCCCAGGGCTTGGTATGCAAAAATGGACAGTTTTCTTCTATCTCAGTTTTATGTTCGGTGTAAATCTAACCCAAATGTCTATATGAAGTTAATAGATGGTTATATAATGATCATAGTTCTCTATGTTGATGATTTTATTATCATAGGAAGTTCAACAGATCAAATAGCCACTTTGAAGACCACTTTGAATCAAGCCTTCTCAATGAGTGATTTGGGAATCCTTAAGCAATTTTTGGTGCTTAATATTTCTCAAACAAAAGATGGAACCAAGGTATCTCAGTCAAAATATGCTTTTGATATGTTAAAGAAGTTTAAGATGGATGATTGCAAGCCTTCTAAGACTCCATTCCTTTATGGAGTTAGACTAGAAGATGCAGAATCTACACCATTGTTTGACAACACTCTATATAGACAGTTGATTGGTAGCTTGCTTTACTTGACACACATTCGACCTGATCTTGCTTATGCTGTGAGTGTGGAATCAATATACATGGAGCATCCACATGAGATCCATTGGAGGGCTACAAAAAGAATCCTACATTATGTGCGGGGCACAAAGACTGATGGGATTCAATATGTTGCAGATTCGAGCCTAGAGCTCTTGGGATTCATTGATTCAGATTGGGATGGTGATAGCCTTGACAGGAAATCCACATCTGGATTTGTATTCATGCTTGGAGGTGGCCCTTTTTGCTGGTCCAGCAAGAAACAAAATTCCATAGTAGTATCTTCAGCAGAGGCAAAGTACAGAGGAGCAGTGAATGTTGCTACACAGTGTGTATGGTTGCAGGGTATTCTTAGAGAGTTTGAGATTGCTTTTAGTACTCCTACTGTCATATTTTGTGACAATCAGAGTGCTATTAGACTTTCATGTGATCCAGTACAGAGGAAGAGGACCAAGCACATTGAGATTCATATGTACTACATCAAAGGTTTAGTGCATGACTAGATCATTGATTTGCAATATTGCCCCAAAGGTGAGCAAACTCCAGATATCTTCACCAAGGCTTTCACAGAGAAGACATTCAACTATCTTAGATCACTGCTTCGGATGGATAAACATGTGGTGGAGTGAAGGGTTGATCAGCAATATTTCAATTTTTATATGTCCATGTTTTGAGGGGAGGTTTTTCCCATGAGGTTTTCCTTCTATCCTTGTTTTTGTGGACCGACAGTATTGTAGAGGGTGACTAAGTCTTGTTACTGGGCCCTTAGTATTTCATTTTCTGATATTTAGACCATATAGTTAGATTTATGGGGGGTGTTGGAATATTAAATCTTCCTACCTTGTCATTTAATTACATTGGTTGCATTAATTAATCTTCTATGGTTAATTCCTATGTAATAGACTAGGAAAATTGCCTTGTGTGGACCACAAGGCAACATTGTGGGACCACAATACTTCCAAAGTGTGGAACACAAGATAACTAGGACATTTGGGCGCATTCCTAACTGATTCTGGATAAGATTTGGTAGGAAAGGTGCACTTCTGATTTTTTTTGCTTGTTACAGCTTTTTACCCTATGGGGAAAATCTAGTCACCTTAGGAAACTTGTTTTTTGCACCCATGACACTCCACAATGTTGCTTCTTCCAAATTTCACATTTGGCATTTGTTTTCATCATACATCACCTTCAACTCACTAATTTAGCAATTCGTGAGCCTTTGGAGATATTTGGAAAGCATACTTGCCACCTAGGGGGGATGAGCATATTTTTAGTAAGCCTAATGATGAGTTCTTTGGCATCTTTAGCCATTCGAATATTTGTTGTAATTTTATATGACAGCAGCCTATTACTTTCATCAGGTTAGCTAATGTATTTTATTCATAAGAAGTTAATACAAAATTGTATCTTTGTGAGTAATTTATGTGTCTTTGACTAGTTGTGTGAGATCTTCTGTGAGTGAGTGTAATTGTTTGATCAGATCTTGGTGTGAACTGAATTTCACACTTACTAAAGAAAATAACCTTCAATTCCCCACTCCCCCTATCAAAACGTTATATTTTGGCATAGATATGTTTGATGATTTAATATCGTTTGTCGACCTTGCTTAATAAACATTCATCATTGATGTAATTTGTCCTTTTAGATAATTCATCTTTGACCCTAGTTGGCTTATCAGAAGGCCCCCTAGAGTTATCCTTAAAAACCTAAAGTGTGGGAAGTAAATTTTGTGGTGACAATGGAATTGCTTTCAGGTTATCATCGAGCTAGAACCATTGTGAACCTTGTGCCTATATGTGCTAGTTTGTGTTATAACATTTTGGTTCCATTGTCTAGGACAAGGTTGTTTCCAATTAAGACAATCCCTTATGCTTCAATGCCCCTTTATGAGTTTGAAACTTGAAAAGTAATCATTATTTTCACATTTTGCAACTCCACTTGATGATGAAGCACATCAAAGAGACTCTACAAGGATTTCTTCCTAAAGACTTTCCCATCGTTTTGTCAATCTTGAAAAAGTCTATAGAAGGGCTAAGAAGACTTCTCAAAATTCATATATATATATATTTTCATCGTTCATAGGACACTCCCCTTTACCTTTTCTTAGTTTGAAGTGACGTGGATACTCTCTCATGATGAAAAGCACCAAGATCGTTAACTTCTTTACATTAGAGAAAACCTATGCTAAAGAGACAGATTAGATTCCCTCCAAGATTAGGAAGAGATAACTTATGTTACTTCAACATGTCATATTTCATACCAATAATAAACTATTTATTTGACTGTAGGTAACCTTTTTAGGCTCATAACTACCACCAAAGCTGTTGGAGATTACCTTCATTGCTAAGTCCAATTTATATGCTTGTTTGATGGACAATCTACCAAGAGCGGACTCGAGGCCTAATCTCCCTAGCTTAACGTAAGTCTAGAACAAATAGGGACAAAATAGAAATAACTTTCCTAGATCTAATTAAAGATCAATGGACTAGATGCTTTACCTTTCAGATCGCTGATCCTTTCTCCTTGAATGTTGCTCCAAACTTGATGGTCTTCATATCTCAGTTGCAAAACCTATCAATACATACAAGACAACACAAGTACTAAAATGCGTCTACACAATGATAGACCTAAGTAAGCAGTTAAGTAGGAAAACTACACAAAATATCATCAATGCAATGATATTTGGTGGAAAGCATTTATATTACTGTATAATAAGGGAAATACACAGAAGGAAGTGATTACAACCAATGACTTAACATAGCAATCCTTCTCCAATCAAGCCAATGTCAAAGCCTCCCAAGGAAGTGTGAGTATCCCAATATATGAGTAGGGATCTCTCCTAAGCTAATTTCACCAGCATGTACATAGTATAGACTTCCTCCCTTTGGTATGGGAATGAGATTCACTTATATAGGACTAGGAGGATAGGATAGGTTGAGATATGGCAGGAGAGAGATAGGGGATCTCACCCAAAGACTAGGGAACCGAATGCCAGCTCCCATATAGGCTAGGGATAGGGCTACTTATCACTCATCTTCGAGAATGGGCTCGAATATGCTCTTTTATCCAAGTAACTGACATCATTGCAAGCTGCATTAGGACAATCTGGGATGTCGTATGTTGCACAAGGGTGAACTGCGATGACCTTGAAAAATAGGTCAGTTAAGCCCTCCAGTCATGGGAAAATTCAGGATGTTTATACTGAGTCTCAGGGTAGCAAGATTTAGGTGTAATAGAATTCCCCCCAAAGCATGAAGCTGTTGAAACTGGACAGGTGAAATTCTTGACATAAGGAATGCAAATGGACTTGTCGGACGAAGTACGCTGCTGCAATACAACTGACTCTGAGTACACAGTCTCATATGACTCACAACATGGCTGCTGACCAATACAAAAGTGGATCCATATAATATGACTCAAAACAATCTCCATCACAACCTAGTTAAAACATGACTCCCCAGGGTCTTTAAGCCGAATGCGCAATGATATGAATCTATCCATGTGATTACAAATGTCTTGACATCGAACATGGTAGAAACCACTTGATTACCGATCATTGATGTATACTATTAAAAAGCACGAGGAAAATCACCATTGATGTCAATGATCCCCAAGGTATCACAGTACATACCGCTGACTGTATTGGAGAAAACTCACTATGGCTTGGGAATACCACAACAGACAGATGACTACCAGAAATCTACTCAATTCTCAAAGCAATGCTATTATAAATGACAATGTTAAGATAATGGAGAAATGTAACCAACCTTGATCCAAACATTTGATGTAGATCCCCATTGGAGCTTTCAATCCATGCACTTGTAATCTGCAAATTAGTCTTGACAGTTAATATCCAACAAGTACATATTAGATATAATAACAATGGTCCATAATATCATAAGCAAATGTAACCCAATGTATAATAAACAACATTCACACCATGAATGGATGAGAATATGAGCATTTCTATTAATGAAGAAGAAGAATTACAAAGTGATACAACCTCTTGCCGACAGCCAATCTGAACCAAGATCTAGATCAATCCACTTGTGCCCCCACCACTTCAATCCTCCATGAATGGCAAACTCAAACTAGAAAGGAGTTTGGAAGGTGAACATAAATGGTCCACAACTACAAGGATCGATGAGTGCAGACTCAAGATAGGGAAAAAATCCACTAGAGTTCTCTTTCTATTCTCTTATTCCTCTCGTCCATAAGCCATATGTGCTCAATATATAGTCCTCTCAAAGGTAGATGAAAGGACACATCGAGGCATTACTCAGGCAGATGGAGAGCCAAAGGTCACCCAATGACCGCTTTTTGGGAGTAAAAAGTAATTAATAGTGGTTTTTACCATTTTACTTGATACCCGTGGGCTATAGTGATGCAACTCGCGGGTACGCATGCTATAGTGATGCAACATGTGGGTACGAATAAAAATAGGGCACAATAGTATCTCTAAAGGATATAAGTGGATCTGAGTCACTGAAATGGATCCTATAGGCCAAATAATGCTGATGCTCACAAGGTGGAAGATTACAATGTAACAGATGCCCCCTAATGTGTGAGGTCAGATACTGAATGTGCTACGATGGTTGGAATACATTATAAACTCAGAAGTGGAGTGATGGAGACACAAGTGGAAAGAGCAGCTCACTCGTCATAATACAATAGTATCTTTGAATACATGTCAGTATAGTACAACAATCTGATACAATGGCCATGAAATAGGAAGTATATAATGGATACATGTCATAAACAATCATAGCCATGATCCCTCTACAGTAATATATGGTCTTCTGGTGAAAAAAAGAGAACTGGTGCAAACTGGAGGTACAAACTGCTAAAATCTGAGAGGTGATATCTCAAATGTAAAGTCAAAGTCATATGTAGCATACTGAATGCCACAATCACCTAGGGTCTTCTACACAAGTCTTCGACAGTGCAAGTCCCATCAAGTGAATAAAGGAGTTGGGGTCGAACTTGATGAGACATCGTCTGATTACCGGTCAATGATGTATACCATTAACAGACGCAAGATGACCCACCAATGATGAAAATGGGCATCAAGGCACAGAGCACAATCATCGGAGTGTGAATAAACGGGTTGAAGTCGAACACTAGGATGAATCCATCGATCAGGGGACATTGATGTATTCCCAAAACTGTCGATGGCGAGAGAACCTTCCACTAATGACTGCAAGCCTCAAGGTACTCAAATGAACTCTAAGCCTCAAGTCCTGGAATAAATGGGTTGAAGTCAATGGAACGAGACTCGCTGGAGGGAGGGCATTAAGGCATCCCCCATCAACCAACACAAGGTACCAGCAATGTTGAAATATTTGGAAGATCTCAGGTGAAATGGACTGACTCAATAAGGATGGCTGACATGCAATAATCAAGATATCTGAGGAGTGGCCGACACTAGTTCAGGACTTCCTTTGAACAAGATCATGAGCAAATGGATAGAATTAGGCAGCATAGACTCGACATAAACTATGCAATGTAGGAGGCATTACAGAGGGCTCCATAATGACTGGAAGCTTAACCAATCGGTGGAGAAAACTGAGAAACAAGTACAACTCCTAAGGCCCAACTATAGTCCCGACTCATAATGTATGGAGTGGAATGAATGCTCTGTTCAAAGGCGACACAACAGCTATCAACGAGAAATAGTGACCATAATCCCGTCCTGCTTTTTGGAATATTTGAGTTTTTTGGTCTTTTTCATATTTGGGAAAAGCTTGAAAAAGAATAAAATTGCTTATAGTACAACAAGTGAGGGAACGAGTGTCCAAAGCTAGAAGACTAGTCCCAAGCAGTGGAACATACCTATGCTCAATGCAAGGAAGTGTGTGTAGGATGTGGACACTCGGGGGTATGTTCCCTCAGGGTCAAAAGGTCATCAAATTGTGAAGGGAAAATATATAAGCTCTGTAGGGCTTGACAGGGAAAAGTGCTCAGGCACCAGGCTAACAACTGAGTAAGCGAGAGCTGGCACAAGGCTCAAGTGGCAAGCAGGATGATGCAATGCAATTAAACATGACATAAAAGGGAAGTCCTTTTTCGTAAAGCTAGTCTCCTCACTTGAAAAAGTGTAAAACAATGAGAGAAGAACTCTTCTAGTCACGTATGACTAGAGTATACCTTTTTTGTAATTAATCCACAAAGGTCCAGAAAAGGGGTAAGCTTATACCTAAGTGGATGTCGTTTCAAATCCTTTAACAAGACTTAAATAACAAGTATACTTGGCAATCTTGTTTTATTTTGAAAAATTCTAACAAGGGCTTAAAAATACTTTATAAAAATATTTTCCGTAAAGGTTTAACGAGCCTAAAAAAGTAAACTCATGACCTCCTTACTGTTTTTAACGAGCTCAAAGGAGATATGGAAGAATGCTTGTAATGGGGGTAGACGACTGTTAGGGTAATGCGAGACTAATTCCAAGCGCATGGAACAAAGTTATGCATAATGCAAGGAACATGAGCAAGATAAGCACACTCATGGGGTGTCTACGAATTCGGATAGTAATAGGTTCAAATGCATCATAACAATGGGGAGGCCTAAACCTATATGCAACGTTCCGAATATGCCTACCATGATCGAAGCAAATGTCGAAAAGGACCGGTAACCAAGTATAAGTCCAGCTAAGAATCCTGTCTCCAAGAAACATAAGTACCAAGATCATCTCTAAAATGTACGTAAAGAAAAATCCGATACAAGTCACTGTGGTAGAAACATTTTCAAATTCACTATTATTAACCTCAGACATAGCGCAAGTAGAGCTAACCACTGAAGGTGCCATAGTACCAATACCTGAGGGATCAAAATGATCATCTTCAAAATGAAGAGCAAAGCTGAAGGATGTGAAGGAATCTGCAGTGGAAAATTCATCATCACAGGAGTTGGAAATTCTAGAAGTAGAATCGAACTCATTAGGATCACCGATTTGCGGATCTATAGGAGAGATCAAAGACTCATCAGACTCAAACGTCAAATCAGGGCTGGACGAGACTGTGAATGGGTCCAAATTCAAATGGATGGCAGGTTGTATTATAGACTCATCTTGTTCAATAAGATCAAGGGTAGGAGGATAATGAGATCTACGATAAAGATCCCCCCACGGCTTTTCATCACCACTCATGACCTCAATAAAAAATTCATCTAAAGGTAAAATACCATCGAGGAAACCATGTGAACAAGATAGGTCGACTGCAAACACGGGTAGCATAACAGGATCTTCCTCTACTATCTGGGAAGAAGAGAGATCCATATCTGCAGTGGTTTGTTGGATATGATCGTAAGCGAGCTCCGCTATAGATAAAGGCATAGACATCCCGACATGCGCAATGTCTCCAGACGTGGAACTCGTGGATGGTAAAGCGCATGGATCATCAAAATAGGAGGTTCGGAATAACATATTATTCGAAGGAGGAGACGCATTGTCGGTAATGGTTCCAATAAAATTCACAGGTGTAGAATGGTTAAAAGTTCCCATCAATGAAGGGTACATTCCAACACCTATGTTCCCAGTTTCCGGCTGAGAATTAGAAACTTGTGGGACTACGGATCCCGTGGATGCTATGGAAGGAGTGCCAACATAATCCAGTTGATCGATCGTCACAATATTGCCTTCATGGGGAAAGCAGATAACTTTAAATATAGTAGACGCGACAGCCTTCATAGCATACGTCTAGTTCTGACCCAGTAAAAGGTTTTAGTCGATGGGCGCATCAACCACTTCGACTTCAATAGGCACAGACTTATCTCCCAAGGAGACAACACAGGAAGGGATAATTGCATGCAGCATAAAAGATCTACCATCGAATGCAGTGAGTGTAGTTCTAGACACAAGTAGAGGAGGAGAGCCAAGAGCTTTCCAACAAGCTAACGACATTATTGACACGGAAGCACCTTCATTAACCATAGTACGTTTGATGAAGCTCTTAAGGCAAACCACTTGGATTTGAAAAGCCACGTGGTAAGGTAAGGGAGGTTGTAAATCAGTAGTATCGAACTTGATAACACTAGGATTTCCCCCATCCTGAACTCCTAATGCACTCAAAAGGGCATGCTTCTGAGAGGGACATGCTTGCAAAACTTCAAGAGCCGACATGGCACACGGAGTTTGGCCCAAATCTTCTACGATGGAGTAGTTTTGGGCGGCTCAAGCATTTGTATTATGCGTAGAGCACTTGAGAACACCTTTCGGTATCCACGGCATAATGGAGGGCTTCTCGATATGCAAGGAATTGTCTGAAGGAGGGGGAGGCTCACTCCCCAAGTTAGGTTGTGGTGCACCATAATCGCGGTGACGAGTAGCAACACAAACCTCCGACTGAACCATATTCACACATCCATAACCACTAGTATCGGAAGAAGACGTTGCCGTTTCATTAGTACCATAACCAATGGTGGGAGCATGCAAAGCCATGTTTTAATGATGAGGAAGGGGATCCTTCAACAAAGCTGGGCTCTGTGCCAAATGCTTTGATGCTTCTTCCATTCGAGGACATAAGTGAGTAAGATGATCCTCCCCATAAAGCTTGCAAGGGAATTTCACCTTACGCCTAGGTTTACGATCCTCGCCAGCATTACTACCTTCCCGAGGAGGGTTGGAATTCTATTTTAGAGGAGTATTATGATTGCTATTGTTATTACTTCCATTGTTTCCACCGCTATGATTATTTCTCCCCTTTTTCTTACAACCAGGTTACTGGTTACTCGACAGTTTCATTGATTGCACATTGTGTACATCAGACGATGAAGTGGAAGTGCACAAGGTGTGAACCTATTTGGAAGGAGACTAGTTTAGTGACAAATTTTGCATTTGATTAGCTACCAAGTCTACAGGGCGAGTGCATGCGGACCCCACGATGCCATCGTCATGTGGTCCAGGAACTTACGTGGGCTCATGTCTTGTTCTCGGTGCATCAGGAATAATGTCATACAAAATTCTAGACTGAGAGTAAAGTAGATGTAACTGCTGAACTTTCAAGATAGCTTGTTCCTCAGTCATAATGCCGAACATCGAAACATCTTTAGCAATGTATGGAAGTAAAGACTTAAGGAACCATTCCAATAGGAACTCTGGAGGAATGTTGGCTTTCACTTATCTCTTCCACTGACGCCACTCTTGAACGTGGTCAGAAATATGTGTGGCCTTATTCTGATGGAAGGTGGACAACATCTCAGTACCAGTATCATAACGAATTGGTAACTAGAAATGGTCTAAGAAAACCAAAGCAATCTTGTTGAATCATCTATAGGTGTTTCCAGGAAACTCCACATATCACTTTGCGGCTGCCCCCGTGAGGGTGCATTGAAATAGTCATAATCGAATGGAATCATGATTCAAAGAGTTGGAGGAGCACCAAAGGTGAAATGTCATGACATGATCTCCCGGGTCCTCACCACCCTTCCCCTGAAACTTTGGGATGTCCGAAGGGAGCTTAGTAGAGACCGGGGTCCGAGTAGGGTCATGACACACTGGATCATTCGTGAGCTTTGAAAGATCTGGGAGACTCAAGCATGCAAGGAACGAGAGATGAGGCTGGAAAGCTTGATTATAAGCCATCATAAAAGGTTGGTTAAACAGAACTGTGTTATAAGATGGACCAAAAGCTTGACCATGAGGATTAAACTGCTGATAAGGAGGACCTGATGGTCCATAAGCTTTCCCATTGCCATAAGATTGATAACCTCCTCTTGCTTGACCCATTTGAGAGTAAGCAGGTATATGTGCGTTTTGGGCACCATATTGGGGTGGTGGGTGATACTAGTGGCCTGCACCGATTGTGTTGTAGTAAGGGTTTCCACCATGAGTATGGGGCATGTATGTACTATTCATAGCGGGAACCGTGTTGTAATGACTGTAATGGTATGGTATGTTCCCACCCAAAGCATTAGGATTAGCTTGAGCAGTCGTGTGATGACCATAAGCATGAGAAGTATTCCCATCCCCAACATTGGTGTTTCTAGTAGCAGGGATGGTGGCGTGATGTCCATGTGGATAGAAGATATTCCCACCCCCTACATTAGCATTACTAGTGGAGGTCGTGGACGCAAAATTATGCGGTATGTGTCCACCCCCGTGGTTGGGAGGAACATTATCATTCGTAAAAGTAGTCATGGGTTGACGAGTAGCGACACATGTATTAGGTGGTCGATAGCGATTCATGTTTCGAACAACGTTTCGATTAGGTTGGGTAATCCTAGGAGGTGGTTGTCTTCCAACATTAGCATTGTTAGGAATCTAACCAGTCCCCATACTATGTGTGTGGGTGGACAACGTAATGCCCCTAGCAAGGGTAGTGCCCCCAATGGGTATAGTATGGCTAACACCATGACTGGTGCCAGTGTGACTACCAACTGTAGTGGAAGGTTCGACAGTACTATGACGAGGCATACCAAAAGAGAGTGCGGTGGGGTTGATCATAGTGTCATTATGTGATTCAAGCATCCCGTACCTATAACTACGTGGAAATGAAGGAACGAAAGGCTCGTCCTGTTCTTCGTCCTCGGGTAAGTCAGGAATTCCATAAAGTTAATTATCTAGATTCGAAGGATCAAACGGATCTCGATCAAGTGGATTAGGCCAAATAGAACCAGGCTGAGTCTTAGGTGGATCACCCCCCCACTCCTCATGAGGAGTATGGGGGTCGAAAGTGTGGTCAACTCTACCCAATGGAGTCGAAGGTTTTTCCTCAGTATCGAAATGTGGAGTAGTCATAATGTCTTGGATGTAAGTCTCATAAGAGTCTGAAGAATCAAAGGGAGCTCTTCGGCATCCTCTATCAACACGGCATGAAACACGAGTGGATTTAAACCAACCAAACGATGGGACCGGCGGAGAGTAGGGCTCCGTGCCATGATATCTCCGGAGAGAATATGTAATCAAAACATTCCCTAAAGGCCAACTATCGATCAAAAACAGTAAATCAAAAGCACACACCTAGCGAAAATACAGCCAAGAACAGACAAACAGAGTGGCTAAATGAGCTCCCGACACTAGAGCTGATATGTCTCACCTAGGAGAGGATTGAGACTCCCAAACTATAGCCAGAGGTAAAAGAATGAGTTATAGAGACACCCAAGCTTCACTGCATGTATAGGGTCAAGTCCACTGCAAAAAAACAACTGTGCTGTCCAATCCCTATCTGACTCAGGACACAAACAACATAACCACTGCAAGTACCCTGTGTGATACCTAGGTAAGGAAACTATGTTCACCGCAATATAGCCAATGCTCAAGGGGACAGTCGTAGGTGGGACCCGTCGTATAAGTAGGGTAGTTAAGCCTGAAGCACAAGAGGACGAACCTCCGGTACCACCAGATATGAACAAATCCTAGATATATATCCCATGTTTAGCCAGTATCAGAGGGATATCTCCTCAACCAACCTCCCGTGACCTCGTGCTTAACTCTGGATTGAGTAGATCTTCCTAAGAACACCGATCTATATAATGGATTCCTCCACTCTTGTTGTTGCAACAACACCCCCCCCCAAATTTTTTGTAGATATTGGGGCCCCTCCTTTTACTTTCCCAGGAAGTCTACTTAAAGGATTAAACCTCCTTTGAAAATATTTTTGAACTTAGTTTTGTTTCAAGTGGGGAATCTGTTTTTAAAAGTTTGAAGTTTTTCTTCTAAGTCAAAACTCAAAATTCTCTCCCGAAACGGCGGAAGAACTTGGGATGTTCACCCGCAACTGAGAAAAGACTTAAATTTTTTCCCTGAAACGGTGGAAGCACTTACATATTCATTGAACGGTGCAACAACTCAAAGTTCTCTCCCGAAACGGCAGAAACACTTGTAAAAGTTTTGTCGTAATGGGCGCCCTCTTACCAAGTCCCCTGGTCATCCACTTTGCGAAAAAAACTTACCAAACTCTCTCGTCATTTGTGAAAGAACTTACCGATTCTTTCCGTAGCTGCAAAACAAATCAAGAAACTCCATCGCGATAAGATTTTGGGAGAATCAATGTCGAAAGAAGTTGCAGTGTCCTCCCAAAACGCCGGGACAACTCAAGAACTTATGCTGCAAACGTTTTTAGCTTGACGATTCTAGAAGAAATCGTCAAAACTTTCTGGAAAAGCGGAGCGTCTTTCCTTTCTTTACCGCAATAAGCAAAGTCTGCCACGCTCAAAATCCAAGTTCCCCCCACACTTCGGAAGAAACTCACGAAGTCCGCCCGCAACGGCGGATGGGACTCATCTTTTTTTTGCTGATATTGATGGTTGGGCATAAATTCCAAAAGGATGGAAGTGACCCCTCCGTACGGGTAATTAACCCCATCATAGTTTCGCCACCTACCCAATTTATTGCCCACACGTACCAATCTCAATATAAGGGTGGCGGGTTTTCTATTGTACCATTGTTAGATTTTGATTCGGAGGATGCCGTTTGAAGCTACGTGAATCGATTCGCTCCAGCTCAGCTCATTTTCCATCGAGCCAACCCCGTTTTCACCATTATTTCACTACCAGATAAGTGCTTCTAACATTAATATTGTCTTACCTTTGCGTCAAAGCTTTTTATGCTATTTTTTGTCTCATTAAGTGGCCTATGGGCACTTGTAGTAGACTATCCTTAAATCTTTATAACCATTACAGCCACATAGATTTCTCATTACTGGTAGCTAGAAGTCATGACCAATGCAAATTATTCTCTGTTGGCCCATTGTTAATTCAAGCTTGGTCAGTCCCACCGGCCGTAGTGTCATCACATGCCTGCCCAAGCCAAGTCAATGCACTCAAACCAAGTTGTTACGCATTCAAACGAGAGAAAGTGTCGGTCATAGCTGGCTAGGATACTCAATCGATCAATTACTCAGCTTGGATACTAGTCATTAAAAAACCAGCCGCGTTATATGTTTCTTGCTGCCTCATAAGATTTCCTAGTCCAAGCGCACCTAACATTCACGCGTCAACCATTAGAAGTGCCTATAATGAAGGACGCCCTATCTTCCTAGGAAACAAGATTTTACATCGTATGCATATATTTTCGGAAGCTTTTAAATCTTTTCCAAACCAGACAATGCTTCCCTAGAATGATCAAGTCTGATGGCTGTATTTTGTTTTCTTGAATAGTCCATGTCTTGTTTTCCTCCCCAGTAGATAGCCTTATAATTTTATATATAGCTTTCATTAGCATGCTAAGTTCGTCTTGCTCTATGATTATGCTCTCATAATGATTTACAATCTTAAGCTCATGCACTTATGGTTGTCGATAGGGTTAAGCTGTGATGCCAAAAGGTAGCAGAAAGAAAGCTAAAATGACGGAGCCAGAACCAGTACAACCAAGAACTGGAACTCTTTTCCAGGACACTAAGTGCACCATGGGCATCCCTCCCGAGGTCCGGTGGGGAGATATTTATAGGATGATCAGGGACTAGGATATCCCAGACATGCTATTAGAACAAGAACAAATATACCTAAACATCAGGACCTCTGGCATAGCCAGGGATTCTACTCGCCCTGAGCTATTCCCGTGCTCAGAAGTGATCGGGTGGATATTGGAACATGCCAACCCACAAACAAGAGTGTTGCATGACAACAAGGGAGAGCCATTCGCTTCATTCCATCCAGCTTATATTGCAATAGCCTACAAATTCTCACGTCCCCAGAGGCGTTGAATGATGAATGGTTGGGATAGATGAATAATTTTGAAATAGATAAGAGGCTGTTAATCACGGGAAAACAGCTAAGGAAAAGGGACAGTGATGAGTATGATGTTCAGGGCCTAAGACCTCCATTCAGGTTGATTGCCCTTATGCTAAGCTGAATTTTCGGCATGCTCGATGGAACCGTATATAGGATACAATGGGTCCCCATAATCCATGCCATAGCATTTAAGGGAACTGTGTTTGATTGGGCTACCATTCTCTCAGACAGTTTGGCATCCACTGTGGCCATAGCTAGAGAAGGTTTGGCCTTAAAAAGGTCATATTTTTTCATGTCTTCATACCTCATTGATTGCATCTTGGCAAATCTCCCTTTCCCCAAGTTAGGTTGCTCATGGGACCAGGCCAATACCCCGGTATACACTGCCTATAAAATAATGTGGGCTCAAAATTACAAAGCACACTATAAGCTCATCTATGAAGAGTTCATCATGCCTCTATGTGAGTAGATGTTCAATGAAGAGCCCAGTTGCCTATCAGAGAATGCCATGGAAGTCTTGGGAAAATTATGGGGATTTCTACTTCTCAGAAGACGGTACCTATATTAGGATGTTCAGAGGTACTAAGCCACCATACATCTTACCAAAATACACCACTGATTATGTAGTCTTGAAAGAAGGAGTCAGGTAATTTTTCCTTGATGGAATAGGAGGAGTTCTTAATAAACAACATAAGGCTTCCTTCCCTCCTTTGCCTTTCTATATATGAGCCTATAAATTCTCAGGAGTTGCAGCAGCCGAAGAGTTCATTCAGGAGCTGAAAGCATTTCACTTCGGTGAGGCAATCTTCCATAGAAATGATAGACGGAGCAAGGTTGAGGAGCATTGCAAGGAGTTGTATGCTCATTTAGAGTATGCCCATTACTATGATGCCGAGGAAGAAGTGTTCAGGGGGAGCAGTAACATGACCGAATTATAGATTTGTCATCATGGCGGTGGAGCTAGATCTAGCTCTACCTCAGCTCGAGAAGCCAACCTACAGAAAGAAAGGGAAGCAGCTGAATCCCTGGTCCGCGAAGAACAAAGATTGAAAGAAGAAGTAAGACTGTAACATGAAGCCGAGGAAGCAAGGTTGCAGAGGGAAGCTGAAAAAGTGAGATTGCAGCAAGAAGCCGAAGAAGCAAGATTGTAGTAGGAAGCTCAAGAACAAGAGCAGAGGAGGGTAATTGAAAATCAACAACAGGCTGAAGAAGAGGAAAGAAGACGTAAGGTTGAAGAAGAGCAAAAGGCTAAAGAAGAGAAAAACGATGAGGAAGAAATTAAGGCCAATGAAGATGCCTAGACAGGTGGCTCTGGCACCCAAGATATGGAAATAGATTCATCTCAGGTAAGAGACCTCCCGATATACCCTTTCACCCCATCCAAATATCATACTGTGTCTCGATGGGATAAATTTGTGTATAATAAGAAGATGAAGGCTATGGTCCTGAAGTCAAAAGAGAGAATAAAGAGACTTTTCCAGGCAGATATTGTCACCCAGCGAGAAACCACGGTTATGCAGAATACAAATAAGGCTCCCATAGCCATGGCATCCATTGCTGTGTCAGTAGCAAATGCAATAGAAGACAATGTGATTGGCATGGTCAAAGAATTTGAGTCGACAAAGAGAAGAGCTCGCATGCTGCAACATACTGTGGCTAACGAGCAGGCTTATACGGATCTTGTGGTGAACAAATATAATCACCTGTCTGCTGATCACAAGGAGTTGTCGAATAAGTATCGACATATGGAGGAATAAAAGGAGAACCTGGCAATCCAGATGATGGTTCTAGAAGTGGAAAAGAATGATTTTGAAGCTAGAGTCTTTCACCTGGAAGTAGACAAACAAGTAATAGTTGAGCAGTTAGAGCAAGCAGAAAGCAGAGCGATGGATATGTCTCGCTTTCATGAGCAGTCTTGTGACATCTTAAGTCAAATGCATGCCACACAAGAACTGATTACCGAGGAGGTGTGCAAGCTAAAAACTATGCTGGTTAGGTTGAAAGAAGTCAATGCTGAATCCATCAGGATTAAACGAAAATATACTCAGGTTAAAGAAAACATTTTGAGCCAGATGGAGTGGAGAGAAGGGAAGGTGGATTTCCCTAAGCATCTCCCATTCAAATCTGTGGATGGTTTCAAGGAAGATGTATCCCTCATGGAGTTTTGCAAGAATTGTGGCACCAAGCTGATGGCTAAGATCCAGGGGACCAATGAGAAAGGTAACAGCGTGTATCAAAAGATTCATGAAGTACATGAAAAATGCAAGCTTATTTTTCCTCAGACCCTAGATGAGTTTCCAAGCAAAGAGCAACGTTTGTTAGAATTGAAGGAAGAGCTGAGAATTCAAATAGAGTATGTAAAGAAGATTGATGTGCTGGCCATTGATGATATTCATCACTACTTTGGGCTGTCATCAGTACACAATCATTTGCTCAAGGAGGTCCACTAGGCAGTAATAGCAGAAATTCATGGTATAGAAACAGAGCTTGGTAAGCATGTGACTTCCCAGAAGATCCTGCTCCCTTCACCAGCGAATGTGGTTATCAGAGACACTGGTATATGGTTCAGTTATACTGCATAGGAGGAGAAGAAGGCAGCAGCAGTAGTAGCAGCCATCACAGGCACATCATACCCAGCATAAGCGCCACCCCAAGGATAAACACACTAATCATAATGCATTGTTTTTATTTTGGTTTACTTCTTCCCTATGGTTAGAGTGTGAAGTTACAAGGATAACTGTCCTTTTATGTTATAAGAAAGAATTTCTATTATAGGAAAAGGGCCACGAATTGTTATTTCTTGGTAAAGTCTTTAAAGGACAAGTGTAAAAGGCTAGGTGGTATCCCAAGAGGCATTTTGTAAGCTTATAAATAGATGCATAGGGAATAGTGTTAAAGACTTTTTGTAGGGAAAGGA
Source organism: Larix kaempferi (assembly GCA_027924585.1). Lineage (NCBI taxonomy): Eukaryota > Viridiplantae > Streptophyta > Pinopsida > Pinales > Pinaceae > Larix > Larix kaempferi. Next base: position 1,114,965 of record BSBM01000340.1, read on the forward strand.
ATTTTCTAAAGCTTGTACAAACTGTTTTTGCACTTGCTCCGAGAAAGTGAATCTGCCTAATAAGAGCCTGGAGAGGATGCATTTTGTTAGGGAATGTGTGTATGATGTCTGTCATATTCTTCTTGTGACATTTACATGTATTACAGTGAAATATTTATCTGCTGTTCGAATTATTTCTGTGCTATGGATGCATTTACTTTTCTCTGTGCAATGATGCTTCTCTTAAATGAGTAATAGAATGTTTTTTACATGAATTAAAAGCTATCTTTCATGTCTTTAACCTCCTGCTGTAGATGAATCCTTAAGATTCAATGGCTACCTATTGATCTTTATATGTTCTTTACAGCATATTACTCATATTTACAATTTGCTCCCTACAGGGATAGATTAGATTTATTTCAGTTTTAGATACAGATTTGTTTCAAGTTCTGCATTTAGATTAAATTAGCTTAGGCACTTGCATATAATCTTAAACATTAAAATAAAAAAAAACGGTGGATCGGGCCATAAACAGTGTAAAGGAAGCAAATCTCCAAATCTAACAGTAGTTGGAACCGCTAACCGGACGGATTCCCCATACCAAACGGTGGAAAATCTAATTAGGATAGTTTATTGGGGAGAATCCATTTTTGCTTGATGCTACGATCTTCGAGGCATCAACAACTCCCTGGTCAGACACCTAATGTTTCATCTAGTAGTCTTGGATTGTTAACTCACAATGATCTATTCCAAGACTCTAAGCCTATTCTAGTTGGTGTACCCTATAAATAAAATAAGTCTAATCAGTTTTAAGATTAAGCGTTAATTTTAGTGGCTGTGGTTACTCAAGGGATATGATCGTGAAACTAGTGATGTGTAGACTCAATAGTATGCAAAATCGTCCAATCCTAGACTCATCTATCCAATAAAACAATGTCACTAATATGCAAAATCAACCAACAATTCCAAAATAAAGATGCAATCTTTTATCTTTTCGATGCACAAGCATAACCTAAATGAAGGCAACAAGCACTCAATGCAAGATGTAGTACATGAAAGTAAAATATTTTTGTATTTTCGATTATAAACAAGAAGGAAAATGCAAAAAACTAAATGTATATTTTTGTATTTTTTCAATATAAATGGAATGAAAATATGCAAGCAAAATCCTACTATTCAGTCACTAAAGTGACGAGAAGATCACTAAGACAACCCAACAGATCCTAAATAGCAAGACTCAGCCAAAGGAAAGAGCTCAAAAGGAAAAAACCAAGAGGCTAAATCCAAAGTTGGGTAAAAAACCAAGAAGGCTCAACCAAGAGAAATGAAGAGTTCTGGTTACAACCAAGGCATAAAACAGTCAAGAAAGAGGCCAACAAAGACTCAGGAACAACCAAAGCCAACCCAGCAACGACCAATAGCCATAAACCAACAAAAGCCGGAGTTATGCGCTACTGGAGAAGGAATACTTGCGGGTACCCATGAGCAGTAGAGTAAACAGAGGCGGGTATACGCGCGCTGAGCTAAGCTAGCCCGCGGGTGAGGAAAGGCAAATGGGCAAATAAAGAGTCCAATGGCTCAGAAAAAGAAATTTTTCTATGGTGTATCTATATTGGAGAAAACTCACTATGGCTTTGGAATACCACAACAGACAGATGACTACCAGAAATCTATTCAATTCTCAAAGCAATGCTATTATAAATGACAATGTTAAGATAATGGAGAAATGTAGCCAACCTCGATCCAACGTTTGATGTAGATCCCCATTGGAGCTTTCAATCCACGCACTTGTAATCTGCAAATTAGTCTTGACAACCAATATCCAACAAGTACATATAATATATAATTGACATTAACATTATCAATAACAATGGTCCATAATATCACAAGCAAATGTAACCCAATGTATAATAAATGACATTCACACCATGAATGGACGAGAATATGAGTATTTGTATTAATGAACAAGAAGAAGTACAAAGTGATATGACCTCTTGACGGCAACCAATCTGAACCAAGATCTAGATCAATCCACTTGTGCCTCCATCACTTCAATCCTCCATGAATGGCAAACTCAAACTAGAAGGAGTTTGGAAGGTGAACATAAGGGGTTGACAACTACAAGGATCAATGAGTGAAGACTCAAGATAGGGAAAAAATTCACTAGAGTTCTCTTACAATTCTCTTCTTCCTCCCGTCCATAAGCCATATGTGCTCAATATATAGTCCTTTCAAAGATAGGTGAAAGGACTCATCGAGACGTTACTTGGGCAGATGGAGAGCCAAAGGTCACCCAATGACCGCTTTTTGGGAGTAAAAAGTGATAAAATAGTGGTTTTTACCATTTTACATTCTACCGCGGGCTATAGGGATGTAACTCATGGGTATGCCTGCTATAATGATGCAACAAGTGGGTAGGAATAAAGATAGGGCAAACTGGTATCACTGAAGGATAAAAATGGATCTGAGTCATTGAAATGTATCCTACAGGCCAAAGAATGATGATGCTCAGAGGGTGGAAGATTTCTGTGTAACAGATGCCCCCTAATGTGTGAGGTCAGAGACTGAAATGTGCTACGATGGACGAAATACATTATAAAACTCAGAAGTGGAGTGATGGAGACACAAGTGGAAATAACAACTCATTCGTCATAATACAATAGTATCTTTGAATACATGTCGGTAAAGTACAACAATCTGATACAATGGCCATGAATAGGCAGTACATAATGGATACATGTGATAAGTGATCATAGCCATGATCCATCTACAGTAAGATATGGTCTTCTGCTGAAAATAAGACAATTAGTGCAAACTGGAGGTACAAACTGCTGAAATATGAGAGGTGATATCTTAGATGTAAAGTCAAAGGCATATGTAGCATACTGAATGCCACAATCGCCTGGGGTCTTCTACACAAGTCTTCGATGGTGCAAGTCCCATCAAGTGAATAAAGGAGTTGGGGTCGAACCTGATGAGACATCGTCTGATTACCGATCAATGATGTATATCGTTAACAGACACGAGATGACCCATCGATAATGAAAATGGGCATAAAGGCATAGAGCACAATCATCAGAGTGTGAATAAATGGGTTGAAATCGAACACTAAGATGAATCCATCGATCAGGGGACATTGATGTATTCCCAAAATTGTCGATGGCGAAAGAACCTGCCACTAATGACTGCAAGCCTCAAGGTACTTAACCGAACTCTAAGCCTCAAGTCCTGGAATAAATGAGTTGAAGTCGACGGAACGAGACTCGCTAGAAGGAGGGCATTAAGGCATCCCCCATCAACCAGCATGAGGTACCAGCAATGCTGAAAGATTTGGAAGATCTCAAGTGAAATGGATTGACTCAATAAGGATGGCCGACATGTAATAATCAAGATATCTGAGGAGTGGCCGACACTGGTTCAGGATATCTGAGCAGATGTATTGACTCAGGCAACCTAGACTTGACATAAACTGTGCAATGCAAGAGGCATCATAGAGGGCTCCATAATGACTGGAAGCTTAACCAATCGGTGGAGAAAGCTGAGAAACAAGTACAGCTCCTAAGGCCCAACTATAGTCTTCACCTATAATGTACGGAGTGGAATTAATGCTCTGTTCAAAGGCGACACAACAGCTGCCAACAAGAAATAGTGACCATAATCCCGTCTGACTTTTTGGAATATTTGATTTTTTTTTTGTCTTTTTAATATTTGGGAAAAGCTTGAAAAAGAATAAAATTGCTTATAGCACAACAAGTGAGGGAATGAGTGTCAAATAGCTAGCAGACTAGTCCCAAGTAGAGGAACATACCTATGCTCAATACAAGGAAGTGCATGCAGGATGTGGATACTCAGGGGTATGTTCCCTCAGGTAAAAAACTCATCAAATTGTGAAGGGAAAATATAAATCTGGAGGGATCGACAGGGGAAAAGTGCTCAGGCACTAGGCTAAAAACTGAGTAAGCGGGAGCCGGCACAAGGCTCAAGCAGCAAGCAGGATGATGCAATGCAATCATAACTATAAATACAAGGGGAGCCCTTTTTCGTAAAGTTAGTCTCCTCACCCGAAAAGTGTAAAACAATGAAAGAAGAACTCTTCTAGTCACGTATGACTAGAGTATACATTTTTCGTAATTAATCCACAAAGGTCCGAAAAAGGGGTAAACTTATACCTAAGTGGATGTCGCTTCAAATCCTTTAACGAGTCTAAAATGACAAGTATACTCAGCAATCTTGTTTGATTTGAAAAAGTCTAGCAAGGGCTTAAAAATACTTTATAAAAATATTTAACGGAAAGGTTTAACGAGCCCGAAAAAGTAAACTCATGACCTCCATACTGTTTTTAACGAGCTTAAAGGAGATATGGAAGAATGCTCGTAATGAGAGCAGACGAGTGTCAAGGACATGCAAGACTAGTTCTAAGCGCAGAGGAGCTATGCATAATGCAAGGAACATAAGCAAGATAAGGACACTCAAGGGGTGTCTGCAAATTCGGGGAGTCCTATATGCAAGGTTTCGAATATGCCTGCCATGAATGAAGCAAATGTCGAAAAGGACCAGTAAACAAGTATAAGTCCATCTAAGAATCGTGTCTCCAAGAAACATAAGTACCAAGATCATCTCTAAAATGTATGTAAAGAATAATCTGATACAAGTCACTGCGGTAGAAACATTTTCAACCTTACTATTGTTAACCTCAGACATAACGCAGGTAGAGCTAACCACTGAAGGTGCCATAGTACCAATACCTGAGGGATCAAAATGATCAACTTCAGAATGAAGAGCAAAGCTGAAGGATGTGGAGGAATCTGCAGTGGCAAATTCATCATCATGGGAGTTGGAAATTCTAGAAGTAGAATCGAACTCATCAGGATCACCGATTTGCGGGTCTATAGGAGAGATCAAAGACTCATTAGACTCAAATGTCAAATCAGGCCTAGACAAAACTATGCCTAGATCAAAATGTATGGTAGACTGTATTATAGGCTCATCTCGTTCAATAAGATCGAGGGTGGGAAGGGAATGAGATCCATGATAGAAATACTCCCAAGGCTCGTCATTACCATGCATGGACTAGATAAAATATTCATCCAAAGGTAGAGTACCATCAAGGCATTCGTGTGAACAAGACGAGTTGGCTGCCCAAACTGGCAGTGTAACGGGATCTTCTTCAACTATCTGGGAAGAAGAGAGATCTGGATCTACAGTGGTTTGTTGTATATGATCGTAAGCGAGCTCCGCTATAGATAAATGCATAGACATCCTGACATATGCAATGTCTCCAGACATGGAACTCATGGATGGTAAATTCCACGGATCATCTAAATAGGAGGTCCGGAATAACATATTATTCGAAGGAGGAGACGCATTGTTGGTAATGTTTCCAATAAAATTCATAGGTGCAGAATGGTTAAAAGTTCCCATCAATGAGGGGTACATTCCAACACCTATGTTCCCAGTTACCGGCTGAGAATTAGAAACTTGTGGGACTACAGATCCCATGGATGCTGTGGAAGGAGTGCCAACATAATCCAGTTGATCGATTTTCACAATATTTCCTTTAAGGGGAAAGTAGATAACTCTAAATATAGTAGATGCAACATCCTTCATAGCGTACATCTAGTTCCAACCCAGTAAAAGGTTGTAGTTGATGGGCGCATCAACCACTTCGACTTCAATAGGCATGGACTTTCCTCCCAAGGAGACAACAAGGGAAGGGATAATTCCATGCACCGTAAAAGACCTACCGTCGAATGTAGTGAGTGTAGTTCTAGACGCGAGTAGAGGAGGAGAGCCAAGAGATTTCCAATAAGATAACGACATTACTGATGTAGAGGCACCTGCATCAACCATAGTATGTTTGAAGAAGCTCTTAAGGCAAACCACTTGGATTTGAAAAGCCACGTGGTAAGTTAAGTGAGGATGGACATCAGTAGTATCCAACTTGAGAACACTAGGACTTCCCCCATCTTGAACTCCTAACGCACTCAAAAGAGCATGCTTCTGAGAAGGATAGGCTTGTAGAACCTCAAGAGCTGACATGGCACATAGAGTTTGGCCCAAATCTTCTACTATGGAGTAGTTCTGGGAGGCTCAAGCATTAGGATTATGCATGGAGCACTTGAGAACACCTTTCGGTATCCATGGCATAATAGAGGGCTTCCCGATATGTAAGGAATTGTCAGGAGGAGGGGGAGGCTCACTCCCCAAATTGGGTTGTGGTGCACCATAATCGCGTTGACGAGTAGCAACACAAACCTCCGACTGAACCATATTCACACATCCATAACCACTAGTATTGGAAGAAGACATTGTCATTTCATTAGTACCATAACCAGTGGTGGGAGCATGCGAAGCCATGTTTTGATGATGAGGAAGGGGATCCTTCAACATAGTCGGGCTCTATGCCAAATGCTTTGATGCTTCTTCAATTCGAGGACATAAGTGAGTAAGATGATCCTCCCCACAAAGCTCGCAAGGGAATTTCACCTTATGCCTAGGTTTACGATCCTCGCCAGCATTACTACCATCCCGAGGAGGGTTGGCATTCTCTTTACGAGAAGTATTACGATTGCTATTTTTATTACTTGCATTGTTTCCACCCCTACGATTATTTCTCCCCTTTTTCTTACCACCAGCTTGCTGGTTACCCGACGGTTTCATTGATTGCACATTGTGTACATCAGACGACGGAGTGGAAGTGGACAAGGTGTGTACCTGTCCGGGAGCAGATTGGTTTAGCAAAATTTTTTGCATTTGATTAGCTACCAAGTCTACAAGGCAAGTGCATGCGGACCTCATGATGCCATCGGCATGTGGTCCAGGAACTGACGTGGGCTCATCTCTTGTTCTCGGTGCATCAGGAATAATGTCATACAAAATGCCAGACTGAGAATAAAGTAGATCTAAATGCTGGACTTTCAAGATAACTTGTTCCTCAGTCAAAATGCAGGACATAGAAACATCCTTAGCAATGTATGGGAGTAAAGACTTAAGGAACCATTCCAATAGGAACTCTGGAGGAATGTTGGCTTTCACTAATCTCTTCCGCCAACACCACTCTTGAATGTGGTCAGAAATATGTGTTTCCTTATTCTGATGGAAGGTGGACAATAACTCAGTACCAGTATCATAACGAACCGGCAACTGAAAATGGTCTAAGAAAAACAAAGCAATCTCGTTGAATCCCCTATAGGTGTTTCCAAGCAACTCCACATACCACTTCGTGGCTGCCCCCGTGAGGGTGTGTTGAAATAGTCCTATTCTAATGGAATCATGATTCAAAGAGTTGGAGGAGAACTAAAGGTGAGACGTCGTGACATGATCTCCCGGGTCCTCACCACCTTTCCCCTCAAAATTTGGAATGTCCGAAGGGAGCTTGGTAGGGACCGAGGGCCAAGTAGGGTCGTGACACACCGGATCATTCGTGAGCTTTGAAAGATCTAGGAGATTCAAGCATGCAAGGAATGATACCTGCAGCTAGAAAGCTTGATTATAAGCCCCCATAAAAGGTTGGTTAAACGGAACTTTGTTATAAGATGGACCAAAAGCTTGACCATGAGGATTAAACTGCTGATAATGAGGACCTGATGGTCCATAAGCTTGCCCATGGCCATAGGATTGATAACCTCCTCCTGGCTGACCCATTTGAGAGTAAGTAGGTATATGCACATTTTGAGCACGATATTGGGGTGGTGGGTGATACTGGTTGCCAACACCGACTGTGTTGTAGTAAGGGTTGCCACCATGAGTATGGGGCATTTATGTACTATTCATAGTGGGAACCATGTTGTAATGACCGTAATGGTATGGTATGTTCCCACCCCTAGCATTAGGATTAGCTTGAGCAGTCGTGGGTGACCAAAATCATGAGAAGTATGCCCATCCCCAACATTAGTGTGATTAGTAGCAGGGTTGGTGGTGTGATGTCCATGTGGATAGGAAATATTCCCACCCCCTACATTAGCATTACTAGTGGTGGCAATGGATGCAAAAGTATGTGGTATATGTCCACCCCTGTGGTTGGGAGGAACGATATCATGTTCAAAGGTAGTCCTGGGTTGACGAGTAGCGACATGTGTATTAGGTGGTGGATGGTGAGTCGTATTCCGAACAACATTCCGGTTAGGTTGGGTATTCCTAGGAGGTGGTCATGTTCCAACATTAGCATGGTTAGGAATTTGACCAGTCCCCATACTATTTGTGTGGGTGGACAATGTAGTGCCCCCAGCGAGGGTAGTGCCCCAGTGGGTATAGTATGGCTAACCCTTTGACTAGTGCCAGCATGAGTACCAACCGTAGTGGAAGGTTCGATAGTACTATGACTAGGCATACCAAAAGAGAGTGCGGTGGGGTTGATCGTAGGGCCAGTGTCATCATGAGTCTCAGGCCTCCCGTATCTATAATCACGTGGAAACGAAGGAATGAAAGGATCATCCTGTTCTTCCTCCTCGGGTAAGTCGGGCATCCCATAAAGATAATTATCTAGATTTGAAGGATCAAACGGATCCCGGTCAAGTAGATTAGGCCAAATAGAACCAGGTTGAGTGTCAGGTGGATCACCTCCCCAATCCTCATGAGGAGTATGGGGGTTGGAAGTATGTTCAACTCTACCCAAAGGAGTAGAAGGATCTTGCCCAATATTGGGATGTGTAGCCATGTAGTCTTCAACGTAAGTCACGTATGAATCTGAAGACTCAAAGGGAGCCCTTCGACATCCTCTAGCAATACGGCGTGTAACTTCGAGTGGCTTTAAACCAGCTAAATGACGGGACCGGCGGAGAGTAGGGCTCCATGCCACGATATCTCCGGAGAGAGACACAATGTCCCCTAAAGGCCAACTATCGATAAAAAAGAGTAAATCAAAAGCACACACTTAGAGAAACTATAGCCAAAAGCAGACAAATAGAGTGGCTAAATGAGCTCCCGACACTAGAGCCGGTATGTCTCGCCTAGGAGAGTATTGAGACTCCCAAACTATAGCCGGAGGTAACAAAATCAATTATAGAGACATCCAGGCTTCAATGTGTCGATAGGGTGAAGTCCACTGCACGAACACAATTGTGTTTTCCAATCCCTATCTGACTCAGGACACAAACAGCATAACCATTGCAAGTACCCTATGCGGTACAGTCGTAGGTGGGAGCCCTCATATGGGCAGGGTAGTTAAGCCCGAAGCACAAGAGGACAAACCTCCGGTACCCCGAGATATGAACATATCCTAGATATATCTCCCATGTTCAACAGGTATCAGAGGGATATCTCCTCAACCAACCTCCCGTGACCTTGTGCTTAACTTTGGATTGAGTAGAGCTTCCTGAGAACACCGATCTATACCATGGATTCCTCCATTCCCTGGTCAGACACCTAATGTTTTGTCTAGTAGTCTTGGATTGTTAACTCACAATGATCTATTCCAAGACTCTAAACCTATGCTAGTTGGTGTACCCTATAAATAAAATCAGTCTAATAAATTTTATGATTAAGCATTAATTTTAGTGGCTGTGATTACTCAAGGGATATGATCGTGAAACTAGTGATGTGTAGACTCAATAGTATGCAACATCGTCCAATCCTAGACTCATCTATCCAATAAAACAATGTCACTAATATGCAAAATCAACCAACAATTCCGAAATAAAAATGCAATCTTTTATCTTTTCAATGCACAAGCAGAACCTAAAATGAAGGAAACAAGCACTCAATGCAAGATGCAGTACATGAAAGTAAAATATTTTTGTATTTTCGCTTATAAACAGAAAGGAAAATGCAAAAACTAAATGTATACTTTTGTATTTTTTCAATATAAATGGACTGAAAAAATGCAAGCAAAATCCTACTATTCAGTCACTGAAGTGCCGAGAAGATCACTAAGACAACCCAACAGATCCTAAACAGCAAGACTCAGCCAAAGGAATGAGCTCAAAAGGAAGAAACCAAGAGGCTAAAACCAAAGATTGGTAAAAAACCAAAAAGGCTCAACCAAGAGAAACGAAGAGATCTGGTCACAACCAAGACATGAAACAGTCAAGAAAGAGGCCAACAAAGACTCAGGAACCAACCAAACTCACCCAGCAACAACCAATAGCCATAAACCAACAAAAACCGTAGTTACACGTTACTGTCGAAGGAAATCCTGCGGGTACCCATGAGCAGTAGAGTAAACTGAGGCAGGTAGACGCGGGCAGAACTAAGGTAGCCCGCGGGTGAGGAAAGGAAAATGGGAAAACAGAGAGTCCAGAGGCTCAGAGAAAGCAATTTTTCTATAGTGTATCTTAACGGCCAATCAGTGACACAGAGCTTCGATAAACAACAACTCTAATTCTGGACTAATGCTCGAAAACTTTCGCAAACATGGATGTTCTCCCCAGCGGAGTCTCCATTTCTGTATTGGAGAAAACTCAGTATGGCTTGGGAATACCACAACAGACAGATGACTACCAGAAATCTACTCAATTCTCAAAGCAATGCTATTATAAATGACAATGTTAAGATAATGGAGAAATGTAACCATTCTTGATACAACGTTTGATGTAGATCCCCGTTGGAGCTTTCAATCTACGCACTTGTAATCTGCAAATTAGTCTTGAAAGCCAATATCCAACAAGTACATATAATATATAATTGACATTAACATTATCAATAACAATGGTCCATAATATCACAAGCAAATGTAACCCAATGTATAATAAATGACATTCACACCATGAATGGACGAGAATATGAGTATTTCTGTTAATGAGCAAGAAGAAGTACAAAGTGATACAAGCTCTTGTCAGCAACCAATCTAAACCAATATCTAGATCAATCCACTTGTGCCTCCACCACTTCAATCCTCCATGAATGGAAAACTCAAACTAGAAGGAGTTTGGAAGGTGAACATAAGGGGTTCACAACTACAAGGATCAGTGAGTGCAGACTCAAGATAGGGAAAAAATCCACTAGAGTTCTCTTACGATTCTCTTCTTCCTCCCATCCATAAGTCATATGTGCTCAATATATAGTCCTCTCAAAAGTAGGTGAAAGGACTCATCGAGATGTTACTTGGGCAGATGGAGAGCGAAAGGTCACCCAATGATCGCTTTTTGGGAGTAAAAGTGATAAAATAGTGGTTTTTACCATTTTACATGCTACCCACGGGTTATAGGGATGCAACTCGTAGGTACACCTGCTATAATGATGCAACAGGCAGGTATGAATAAAGATAGAGAAAACTGGTATCACTGAAGGATAAAAATGGATCTGAGTCATTGAAATGGATCTTATAGGCCAAAGAATGCTGATGCTCACATGGTGGAAGATTTCTGTGTAATAGAATCTTAATGGCCAATCAGTGACATAGAGCTTCGATAAAGAACAACTCTAATTATGGACTAATGCTCAAAAAATTTCCCAAACATGGATGTTTTCCCTAGTGGAGTCGCCATTTCTATATTGGAGAAAACTCACTATGGCTTGGGAATACCACAACAGAAAGATGACTACCAGAAATCTACTCAATTCTCAAAGCAATGATATTATAAATGACAATGTTAAGATAATGGAGAAATGTAACCAACCTCGATCCATGTTAAATTTTCATAATTTACTTCATTTTGATCTAGGATCTTAATTGAGAGAACAACATGTATAGAAAATCTACACCATATCAACCATGGACACAATAATGCAAGCACCCAAGAGACACAGAGTTTCCTTGGGGAAAACCATAAGGGTGAAAAACCCCAATAACTTCCTCAGAGATAGATAGAGCAATGATACAACCAAAATACAAGAGATAGTCTTCTCCTAGCAGTAGAGCCTCCTCCTCCACAAGTGCGCCACTCTCCCAAGTGTGAGTGAGAGAATAGAATGTGTAAAATGAGAGAGACACACTCTCTATTTATACACTAACTTGACTTGACCTTTACTCAACTAGGTCGGCCTCAACTTAACCACTTAACATAATGCTGACTGGGCCGACCCCCACTAGGGGGGTCTAATAACCCTTTGACCCACATGGACGACCCCCAATAGGGTGGTCTAGTAACCCTTTGACCCACATGACTTATAGGGCCGACCCCAACAAGGTGGTCTAATAACCCATCAAGTATAAGTTACGACACTTACAATATAAATGACAACACTTCCATATAGAGGAATAATGACATCTCTATAGGAATACAACCACTTCCGTATAGAGGAATAATAAAATATCTATAGGAATACAATATACATATATGTGAAATACATTCCGAAGTTACATATACATCAACATTCCCTCTTAACTAGGAAGGTATTTCTCGACACAGATCTCTTAGCACAAGTCATCTTCTCTGGATCATCATCACTTGATAATCGTCATTGAGTCATCATCATCATTACTGCTACTGCTATCTCAATCAATCTCTGAATCTACTCGTCATAGGAAGTTCTACAGAGCCAGTCCCTTTTCATACTGGATGTAGGCCCACCACCTGCAGGTCTTCGTCATCACTGGCCATACTGTGGAAATCTCAGGACTTATTACGTGCATCACAAAACCTTAAAAAAGTCTCTTGACTAGCAAGAACTCTAAAGAGCATTTGAGGCCTTTTTCATCTTGTCCAGATCTCCAGGACTTATTACATGTGACCCCACCACAGAACCTTGAAAGAGAATCCCAGGACTGATTACGAGCACAAGGCTCAACCTATCGAATCTCCCAGGGAACAAATTACATGTGGTCACCACAAAACCTCAAAAGAGCATCCCAGGACTGATTATGAGCACAAGGCTCAACCTATTGGATCTCCCAGGGCACAAATTACATGTGGTCATGGAAAAACCTCGAAAGAGCATCCCAAGACTGATTATGAGCACACGGCTCAACCTATCGGATCTCCCAGGGCACAAATTACATGCCATAGGACAAAACCTCGAAAGAGCATCTGCCAGATATCCCAGGGCACAAATTACATGCCATAGGAAAAAACTCGAAAGACTATCTGCAGATCTCCCAAGGAACAAATTATATGTCCTCCCAAGCAAAACCTCGAAAGAGCATTTGCCAGATATCCCAGGGTACAAATTACATGCCATAGGAAAAATCTCGAAAGACTATCTGCAAATTTCCAAGGGCACAAATTACATGCTTATCTGCACAACCTGTTCCACGGCCACAGAGTATCAACCTGATACTCACCATACATCATCCTGATGTCCACATGATCACTGCAACATCTTGCTGCATGTCATCTGGAGCAACATCCTGAAGCTCGTCATCCATGATCATCCTGATCATACAATGCATCTACCTGATGCATACCAAGTATCTACCTGATACATATCATCATACATGATCCACCTGATCACACAGTGTATCCACCTGATACAAATATAAATACATGATACATATCAACATACATGATCTACCTGATCATACAATGTATCCACCTGATACATATACAGATACATGGTCCAAGCATCCAACATGATGCTTATACAAAATACATACACATGATCCAACCGATCATATCCAGCATCCAACATGATGCATACATACATATAAACGATCCAACTGATCATATCTAGCATTCAACATGATGCGTACATACATATACATATAAATGATCCAACTGATCATATCCAGCATCCAACATGATGCATACATACATACATAAAAATGATCGTACTTATCATACAAAGCAGAAACCAGAACATCATCCTGATGCTCATCATCCAACGCTTACATCCACAGCCATGTGAAGGATCCTCCTTCCAACATGCTTGGAATGGCTTCAGCAAATGTGTCCATCACTTCTTCCTCGAAGTGTCATCACTCCGAATAACACCAAGCCTCTCTCTAAAGTACTTGAACTTCACCCTGGCTAGTGGCTTCGTCAGCACATCTGCAATCTGCTCGTCTATTGCAATGTATAGGAGCTTCACAGATCCTCTCTGCACCATATCCCTGATATAGTGATATTTGATCTCTATGTGTTTCGACCTGTCATGAAACACTGGGTTCTCGGACAGCTTCACACAACTCTAGTTATCACAAATGATACGAGTAGCATCCAACGGGAGATCAAATAAATTAGACAGTAGCTTCCATAGCCATACTACCTCACAACTAGCTGAAAAGGCTGCAACATACTCTGTCTCAGCTGTACTCAGTACTACATAGGAATGCTTCCTGCTAAACCAAGAGATCACACGTGATCCCATACTGAGGAAGCAGCCAGAAGTTCTCTTCCTATCTGCAACACTGCCTGTCCAATTTGAATCAACATAACCCTGTAGGTTAAACTTTTGATTCGCATCATATTGGAGCCCATAATCAACTGTACCCTTCAGGTACCTCATAATATGCTTTACAACAACCAGGTGAAAACTCCTCGAATCTGTCAGGAAATGGTTCAATGTGTTCACTGCAAACCAAATATCTGGTCTCATGTTTGTCAGGTACATCAAGGACCCAATCATCTGACGATACATGGTGACATCAACTGGTTCAGGAATCATCACACAGAAGCTTTAGGTTCGATGCCATAGCCTCGCAGTCCATCATCCCGAACATCTTTAGGATCTCTACTGCATACTTCCCTTGTCCAAGGAAGATTCCATTTGCACTCTGCCACACCTCCATACCTAGAAAGTGGTGCATCATACCCAATTTCTGCACATATATGACTCTCTGTCATGTGTCTCAGAACCAAGTGGTTGCTCCACATACACTTCTTCTTCAACTACACCATTCAAGAAAGCTGTCTTGAAATCCATTTGGTGTATCTTCTATTTCATCACTTTTATATTTCTCTATGCTCCTATTTGCAACATGCTTGATCCTGATAGATCCATATGGAATTCATAACAAATTTCCCTTCAGGACTTGGGACTACATCCCAAACATCATTCTTCATGATCAACGGATCATGGCATTCTTCCCATATCCTGAGAACTTCAATATCTTCAATAGATAATTTTGTTGCTGAACAAATGTTGTAGTTCTTCTTTTGTAGGTGATGGCATACGATCTTTCCTACACAACAAGTTAAATTGCATGATTAGAAAACATCTCATAGTTTTCAGAACAAATTCTTACACATAAATAAATATGTCATACAGTCATGCAATTATCTTAGCCAATGCTTCAATACAACATTTATCCATATCCCGTAACTTTCTAGATGCCTTCCAATCTCTACCAGAACATTGTTAAGAGTGTGCACAACTCCCAACATGTCAGCAAAGAGGTTTCATTCTAGATAAGTAGAAATGGAATGTTGTACAGTTCCATAGGCCACTTACCCATGCATATTAGTAGTATTCTATTAATCAATGCAACTATTCTAATATGCATAATACACAACCTAGTTCTAGGAACATCAGTATATACATTATTGAATAGTATTATTTAAACAATAAAATATGCAAGTAATGACAATTCAAATACTTATCTTTGTTTGTTTGTTGGGTTGACTCCCTCTCAGTCTTTGCTTCTTTTCTGCAACTCCATTCTTATGTGGATTGTGAGAAGTGGTCAACTCCCTCTGAATATCTGCATCCTTGCAGAAACTACTGAAGTGTGCTCCTTTGCTTTCTTGCAGGAACAACTGGAGTGTGCTCCCTCTTGATCTTTGCTTCCTGGATTACCTGTCTTTGAACTTACATCCATCCTTAATCACTATGCATGCTTATTAGTATCATCATTGTGTTATCCTTGAGGTCTCATACATAATCAAACATTTATTAGTATAATCTTAATACTATCAAAACACAATAATCTTAAACATGTATATTCATGATCATTCACAGATAATAAACATTAGTATTCAAGGTTTCAGGGAAGTCTTCTTTTACTCATACATATTCTTATTTGATCATAGGACTCTTCTGGTTAGTTGAATCATCAATCAAGATAAGAGATATAATATGCATAAAACCCATGATTATTCAAACCTATACCTCCATGATTCTTCTGGTTATTCATATCATCAATTATGGTAAGAAACATAATATGCATACAACCATGATTATTCAAACCTATGACTTCATGAATAATCATTATCAACAACACAATAGTATAAGATCCTAACACAAGGTAGGATTCTAGCTTGATATAGGAAAAACATACCTGGATTAGCATGCTAGCTAGTTATGTCTAACATACCCGCATAATGTCTTCTAGTTCTCTTCAGTGACTTGTGCTAGTAACTTGCATGTCTCATAAGTTAACCATTGTAGAACCAAGTTATACATACCTCGAAAGTAGATCTTCTATGTGATCCATGACAATGGATGAATCTTTGTCTTCATGTCACCATGAGCATATGTTCTTGAAGTAGAACATGATTCTACTTTCTTGGTGTACCTTTTGTGTTAGCAAACAACATAAACCTCATACAACATCACAATGCATTAGTACAATCATAAGTGTCAAAACCTTAATCAATGAATATCTTCTATTAAGGTGATACGACAAGTCCAGTAATTAATCAAGATTGTACTGTAATGATATGAAGACAAACATATGATAAAATTAACCATGAAACATACCTGTAAGCCATACCTGTCAAGATTGCTTGTAATCTTCTTATCGAAGGCCTTAGCCTCATCTCCCTCTGAGATAGGAACTTCTTCACTTATGCAGGTGACCAATACATCTTCTTCTAGGATTGACCCAATCCACTTGATTTGCAAGAACTGGACCTGGAGTTGGATTAGGGTTTGTCAAAGAAACCCCAAAAATTCAAACTTTGAATTTCAAACTTATGAAAGGATAGAAATATGTGCCTTGATGAGCTGATCAAGTTGGTATATTCAGAATTTGAAAACTGCAAAGTTTCACCCCTCGAAATTGCCTTTTAGATTTTTGGATTCACTAGGGAGGACCCTGAATTAGGGTTTGAGTTTCCTAGAGCTTCACCCAACCAAAATATTTGATTCAAAACTCTAAGCTTCGATTTTTCTGAGGAGCTTCTAGCCGTGGTTATAGATTTCCAAAATTCCAATTTTTGCAGAAGCCCTAATTTTCCATCTTTCCGATCAAAGTCCCCAACTGGGGTTTGATCAAGCTCGACCTTCTTCCCAACCAAAAAATCTGATCTTGGTCTCTAAATTTCGATTTTGATGAGTAGCATCCAGTCGTGGTCTCTGATTACAAAAATTACAACTTTCTCTGAAGCCCTAAATTCCGGAGGCCATGAATGAAGGTACTAAAAAATAATTCTGTTTTGACAGAAATATGTACCTGATTGTTTCTAGTGTAACTCCAAACTTTTCAATCCATAGGGTCTAAATTTTTTTTCTACGATAGCACAACTGGTTATCTTTCCATCCTGATAGGTCTGACCTCAATTGGATTTTCTGAGAGAGAGTTATGCCAAGTGTCGCAACGTGACCTGTTTATAGGATAATACAGGAGAGCGAACCTGTACGGTGTGCCACATGTCACTGGTTCAACCTAGTCCTATAGACAATTTTCCTGAGATATCCTGACCTATTATATTTCCATCCCAAGAGGTCTAACCTCAATTGGATTCTCTGAGAGATAGTTATGCCAAGTGTCACAACGTGACCTGTTTATGGGATAATACGGGAGAGCGAACTTGTACGGTGTGCCACGTGCCACTGGTTCAACTTCGGCCTCTGAACACTTTTCGTGAGGTAGTACAGTGTGTGTACTACCTTTCACTTTTTACGAAATTTCATTTGGAGCTTCCCAGCTCAAGTTATGACCTTTTTCCCAAGGTCACCTGATTTTGACTCAGATCTGGAAGAGGCAGAAACCCTATATTGTACAGATCATAAATCACAAAGTACAACGAATTAGAGGTTGTCCTTTGGACACAAGGTACATGGGGATCTGATATTCGACCTGTAAAAGTTGTCGATCTTAAAATGTTTCCAAAACGTATTTATAGCGAAAGTGCTACGATGACTGGTTTTTGATATATCAACCCCTAGCATTGTAAGTGCAACAAGTGTTATACATGCCATATCATGCCTTCTTTCAGGTTAGCTCTAATACCATGTTAAATTTTTAGAATTTACTTCAATCTGATCTAGGATCTTATCTAAGAGAACAACATGTACAACAAATCTACAACATATCAACCATGGACACAATAATGCAAGCACACAAGAGACACAGAGTTTACTTGGGGAAAACCATAAAGGTGAAAAACCCCAATAATTTCCTCAGAGATAGATAGAGCAATGATACAACCAGAATACAAGAGATAGTCTTCTCCTAGCAGCAGAGCCTCCTCCTGCACAAGTGCGCCACTCTCCCAAGTGTGAGTGAGAAAATAGAATGTGTAACCCAATGTAACCTAATGTATAATAAACAACATTCACACCATGAATGGATGAGAATATAAGCATTTCTATTAATGAACAAGAAGAAGTACAAAGTGATACAACCTCTTGCCGGCAACCAATCTGAACCAAGATCTAGATCAATCCACTTGTGCCTCCACCACTTCAATCCTCCAGGAATGGAAAACTCAAACTAAAAAGGAGTTTGGAAGGTGAACATAAATGGTCCACAACTACAAGGATCAATGAGTGCAGACTCAAGATAGGGAAAAAATCCACTAGAGTTTTCTTGCTATTCTCTTCTTCCTCCCGTCCATAAGCCATATGTGCTCAATATATAGTCCTCTCAAAGGTAGATGAAAGGACACATCGAGGCATTACTCCGGCAGATGGAGAGTCAAAGGTCACCCAATGACCGCTTTTTGGGAGTAAAAAGTAATTAATAGTGGTTTTTACCATTTTACTTGACACCTGGGGGCTATAGTGATGTAACTCATGAGTACGCATGCTATAGTGATGCAACATGCGAGTAGGAATAAAAATAGGAAAAATAGTATCTCTAAAGGATATAAGTGGATCCAAGTCACTGAAATGGATCCTATAGGCCAAATAATGCTGATGCTCATAGGGTGGAAGATTACGATGTAACAGATGCCCCCTAATGTGTGAGGTCAGAGACTGAACATGGGCATGGCATGACTTGGCAGTATTGACTCGACGAGTATGATGCCAACTCCTAATGCAACTGATGATGGAAGTGTTCTTTGAATGACTCAAAGGAGTGACAAGACTCAGGAAGTAGGAAAAACTCGAGGGAAAACGGATTGTCCAAGTATGTATGCAAATGCAAATGAGTGTCATGTTCAAGAATGACTATGTATTGCCACAGGTAAAGAATGTAACATAAAATATTTCCTTTTTCCGCATCATGACTGATGAGTGCCTCATGTGTTTTTTACGAGCTTGAGAATGTAACTAGATGCTCGGTATAGCTCATCTCATAGATGAGTCCAATCCAAAATTATTTCCGAAACTAGGAGAGGAGGGGTTTGTCCCATAGCGGGCCCTTCAATGTTAAATTTTAACGAGTCCATAGAAGGGAAACTTGGTCATCATTTCATGTTTAGAGAGTCGGAAAAAAGAACTAAAGAAGACTCCAATGGTCCTTTTTTGTAAGGTTAGACTCATCGCCCGAAAAACGGTAAATCAACGCGAGAGAGGACTCTTCCAGTCATGATTGGCTGGAGTATTACTTTTTCGTAAGTAGTTCCCCTTGGTCCGAAAAAGGGGTAAACTATCACCAGGGAGACGACCATTCAAATACTTTATCAAGCGTGAATGCAACAAGTTCGCTTTGCGATCTTTTCATATTTCAAGAGCCTAAAAAGAGCTTAAAGATCGACTCTGGGGGGTTCCTTTTCCATAGGAATTTAACGAGCTCGGAAAAGTGATAAATCATAACTTGGTGACTTATTCTCATGGTTTTACGAGCACGATAAAGAACAAAGAGTTACCTCATCATCATTAAATAATTGAAATATAATGGATAGAAATAACAACAAAAACATTCAATGGGTTGTTCATACCTGACAACATTTATGATGCGAGAATGGCGCAAATGAAACACTTAATGTCTCCTGCATGCTTGAAAAATAGGTCAAATAGTCAACTGGGCATTCAAATGCAGTAAAATAATCCAAACTATAGCAAATAACCCATAAATCATCTAAATTTGAAAAAGAATATTCCCTTTTTGTTTATAAAATAGAAAAAATCACCCAACATAGTTACCATTGTCATTTGCTAAGTTTGGGGAGAAGAAAGTGCCATTTGGAGCAGAATTTCATTCGCAGATTTCCGGAGCTATGAGTGACCATTTCATGCACCATCAGGAGTAGGTAAACCTAAATATCAGCCAACATTTTTATAGTGGTTTACAATTTCATTTTTTGTCCATTTTTTAGTTTTTTGGGTTGATTTGTGAGGGGATTTTGTGCCCTTGGGTCATCATAGGTATCCCTTACAGGAACTGCGATGAACCTGGGCCCTCAAAAAAACCTGTAATGCTGTATTGCAATGATGTCGCCCTATCATCAAAGACGGGGTGCGATGGCAGAAACATCCATCCCCAAAATCAAACCTAGCCCACAAGAAAAACTTTTGATGGTTTGAGTGAGTCTTAATGGTGTTTAAATGCTTCCTTTAACAAGTTTGTGGCCATCACCATGGTTCTAGAATGGCGTGAGCGTGAACATGAGGTAGAAAATGTACAAGCAGCAAACGATCCAATGTGTGTGGAGGCATTGAGAAACCGTCGGTTGTTGAAGTTCTTCCAGGTCCAGGGCATGAGGGCCCAAGTCCCACTGCTGGAACATATGCTTCGAAGTTGGGATGCAGCGCAGCAGTACTTCTCGACCGGGATCATATATTGACTATAGATGTTGATGACACCTATTTATTGACAAGACTTTCCTGGAGAGGGGATAATGTGTCTCTCATCGGATCACGCGGGAGTAACCAGATGGTGAATGACTTGATTGCGAAACATTGTACTCCACATGCTCGTGCCTCTAGTTAGAAAACTCCCATTAAAGAGGTTCGAGAATGTCCATTTCATGTTATACTCTTCACCATAGTGAGCATAGCAGGGATCCAGGTGGCTCATCTAGCTACCAAGTCCCAAATGTTGTATGTGGAGGACTGTATGTCTCCGAAGGTGTTCAACTATTGTGAGGGACTCCTCACCAACCATCGAGCTCAGTTGAACAAGTGTCGACGTGGTGAGATCAAGCAGTTCGGGTATGGATGAGTAGTGATCTCATTCTTGTTGGAGCGGGTTCCTCTCTTACGCCCGTAGGTGACTTTGGATGACTAGGCTCCCAAGGATCCACATATGGCTCGATGGGCGGAGGTGATGGCCCACCATGGTGGTGGGGGTCTGATCATCAGGTATGATTCCAGATTCTTCACCTGGATGGAAGGCCATCTACTCATGATCAAGGACTACTCGTATAGTGGTATGGACTTCATGGACGATCTAGACCTAATGCTGCCCGAGGGAGCAGAGTGGGGAGATACCGGTAAGAACAATGACCCTCGTGTTTTGCATTTTGGGTATATTTATAATTTTTTTGTTTGGGTAGTGCTAATGTGTTAATAACACGTGTGTGCAGATGTGGGTCCTTCACGACCTGTGGGAGTTTCACTTCTCGTGAGGAGGGGAGAGGCACCACAAGTAGCCCCATCCATGCATGATGCCATCATAGAGATGGAGGATGTCCATGAGAACCTTACCAGGTTGACATTGGACATTCCAGATGTAGCATTGCATGAGTTACTGAGGCCCATGCAGAGGTACATGGTTGGTGTGACCTTGCACTTCAGTGAGCTGCTCTGTAAGGTAGCCAGAGCGGTAGATTGCTTCCACAGCCAGTAGGAGAGAGTTGTGAGACCTAGGGGTGCATGGGCCAGGCATTAGGCCTTATGTTATTATGCATGTACTGAGAGCTATGTGAGCCTCATATTTTGTACTACTGAAAGCTATCGGGATTCAGATTTTGTATAGACTCACTGAAAGCCATCGTGCTTCAGATTTTTGTATCAGTACTACTTTATCTTGATTTATATATATAGACATTTTGGTGGCTTTATACTTGTGTTCCATATGAAATCTTGTTTATATGTTTTCTTATGTGATGAATTATTTACATGTTATGTCTACTTTTACAGTTCATGAATATGCTCATGTGTTGCAATGTACCAATCTAAGATGAAGTTGGCCATGGAGTCGGCAACTGTGTTCATGTCTCATGGAATGTGCAGGTATTGAATGGATTTGAAGGACGTTTCTAGAAGCTGAACTCGTCGAAAAATGCGGAGTAGGGTAGGGTTGCAAATGGCGTAAACCCGATTAAGATCAGAGACCACTAGTCGCAAATCCAAATGGATAACAATGTGGTCCATACCCAAGGAAAGAGCGTCAGTTAGGATTCCAATGACTGCTTGATATTCCGCAGCATTGTTGGTTGCGAAACCTAGACACATTCCTCCTAAGCTAATGATCTTGCCGATGGGAGAGTAGAGCACCCAAGCTACCGAAGCAAGGTTGCGGGTATGCCAGATAGTGTTGTCCATGAATCCATAGCAAGTTTTCATCTACACACACAGAAAGAACAAGGTATAAGAAACAAAACAAGACCTAAGCATGCAAAAATCAAAGCATCACACCACACAAAACACATGCCATACACAGTATATACAAAGTACTTATGCATGAAAGACTCGGGCAAAGTACCTCTTCAGGTAGAGCTCATTGCGGGGCTCACCCAAAGATATCCCATCATAGTCTTCTAGTTCATAGGCTCCCTTCTGTAAAACGCACTTCACTATGTAGGGTCCATGCCACATGGACTCAAACTTTCCTGCCCCCCGCTTATCATGTATTTGGTCATATGTGAGGACCAAATCACCCTCACTATAGACGCGAGGTTCTATCGACTTGTCGTATTACACTTTGATGCATTTCTTATGAGCCTCGTTGGCAAGAGCGGCATTGCGACGAGTCTCGTAGAGTTTATTGAGGTAGAGGAAGTGTTCTTCCTCAGTAGTAGTGTTAGGGAGAAGTTCAACTACGAGTTTGAGGGACAGAATCTCGCACTCAATCGGTAGGACTGCCTCCAATCCATAAACTAATTGGAAGGGGGTAAATCTAGTGGTGGTCTTGACGAAAGTTCGATAAGCCATAGTGTGGAGAAGAGCATATTGTGCCAGTTGGACTTGTGCGTACCCACCATGCGTTGGATCATGTTTTTCAAGACCTTGTTAAAGGCCTCTACTTGTCCATTGGACTGCGGGTAGTATGGTGTTGAGCTTTCATGGCGAAACCCAATATAGTGCTCAACTCGTTGACCATGTGGTTCATGAAGTGAGAACCATGTGTTAACACCTAAAAAGTGCTCACTAGCTCATTCCCTTACTCACATGACCCATTTGTCCACTTTTCCACCATCTGAGCCTCTGAAACCAACAAAAGGTCACCAAAAGACCTTAGTACACCCCTTTTTCCATTAAAAAAGATTATTTTTCCAAGAAAATCATAAAAAACCCTCAAAAAGGGTCCAAATTCCCAAAAATATTAAAAAGGGAATTAAAATATTATTTTTATTCAAAAAAGGAAAAAGGAGGGAAAAGTACCTAAACCATGTTGGTCAATACCATTTGGTTTCCACAAAACCACAAATGGTATTTCCGAAACCAAATGGTATTGACCAACATGGTTTAGGTACTTTTCCCTCCTTTTTCCTTTTTTGAATAAAAATAATATTTTAATTCCCTTTTTAATATTTTTGGGAATTTGGACCCTTTTTGAGGGTTTTTTATGATTTTCTTGGAAAAATAATCTTTTTTAATGGAAAAAGGGGTGTACTAAGGTCTTTTGGTGACCTTTTGTTGGTTTCAGAGGCTCAGATGGTGGAAAAGTGGACAAATGGGTCATGTGAGTAAGGGAATGAGCTAGTGAGCACTTTTTAGGTGTTAACACCATGGTCAGTGACTATAGCTTGAGGAACATCGAACCGTGCTATTACATGATTGAACATGAAGAGTGCGGTGCTTTTTTCGTCGTCTATGTATGTAGGAATAGCCTCGGCCCACTTTGTAAAGTAATCCATGGCTACTATGACATAACCATGCCCCCCGACAGAGGTAGGCTTATAGTGCATGAAATCAATGCCCCATTTAGTGAAGGGTCCAACGGCAATAACCGGGTGTAACGGGGCTGGGTGGGTGCGCTTCTTAGTTTGGGAGTGCTGGCATGGAGGACATTTTTTGATGGCCTCGATACAATCTTTAAAGATAGAGGGTCAATAATATCCTCCATGAAGTATTTTCTGGGTTGTAGCCATCCCAGAGAGATGACCGAAACATGCCCCAGCATGATAGTCATTTAAGACTTGTTTAGCCTCTTCATGAGTGAGACAACATTGAAGAATAGAATCAATACCATGGTGGTACAAAGTATCACTGATGATTAGATAATACTTTGTGTGGTGGCATATTTGACGAGAGTCATCTCACAAGAGTTGGGGGTTGAAACATTGGGTCTGAGGATATAATGTGATATCTCCATACCATGGATCAGACATGCTGATGAGGAAAAATGATTCATCTGGAAGAGAATCATTGGGCTCAAAATCGACATCATCCCAGGGAAGATCACATATCAGCTCGGCAAACAACAAATACTTTTTAAACTTATCATTTTCGAATAGGAGATTAAATTCATACAGTATCACAATCTAACGTGAATACTTGCCCTCAAGCACCTAACGTGTCAAAACGTGGTACATGGGGTTCGAATAGGCAATGATGGTGGTGGTGCGAAGAAAGATGTAATGTCGGAACTTTTGGACCGCAATGACTCGAGAGTGTTGACTCAGACCCAATCGACAAGGGTTCCCATCATTGTCGATACCAACCCACCGCAATCTCCCTGATCATTGGCCTAGACAGGTTTTACCCTACCCAGCAACACCTGCAGAGAAGATGAGGTCTCACTCGAGGCGACCAAGGCAGAGTGGACGGAACCATGTTTCCGTCGAATGAAGGAGGATGTATGCGGCACAAACTACTTAGTCTTATTGCAACATTCAAAAATAGATCTATGCATTTACTTCGACATTATTGTACTCATATCCTCATTTAATGGAAACATTCATTGTTAAGGTAGATTATAATAGTAAAGCGACTATTGCATCAAAGAAACATTGCATTACCATCAAAAGACAGAAGACACACGAGGATTGCACAGAAATAGTTTCATCACATCATATTATTGCTACAAAAACCCAATACAATGCCTCTACAGATCACAAACTTCCACAATAACTCTTGATCTCAGAACATATGCACAAAACGCATACCATCGATCTAATCTCTTCCCTTTCTTCTTGTTTCAACACTTACAACTTATGTATATATATACGCTTCTGCCTTTACAATGCTTGTCCACTTACTAACAATTTTCTAACCGAATCCTGGACCAATGACCCAAAATCTAATAGACACGGTCCAAATGACCCAAAAACCCGCATTCTGCGGTACAAATGACTCAAAAATACATCTCATGTGGTCCAACGATCCAAAAACCCACCTATTGCGCTTTGAACATTGTACAACACATGCAACAATATCTAAGTTGCACTGGTTAGAACGACCACCCCTAACCACCTTACACGATAAGATCTTGGTGCTAGTGAGTACCTCTTGATCATTGATACTGCTGGTGTGATACCCACGAATGTTCGTTTCCAAGCCGTATTTCTTCACCAACTGTCTTGCCTGCTTTTTGTCATTCGCCTTCCTTGCAAGAACTGCGATGGATCGACTCCATCTTTAGGCAATCCGGTAATGTGCGAAATCAAATCAAGTGACTGAAATTTCTCTGTCCAGCCACAACGAACCCCCATGGAAGCATGCAAGCAGCTGCTTCACACATGCATTAACTTCCACCAGCCGCCCGAAATGTGGCATGTTTATGAGCCCTAACAAACCTTCCTGCTTCAATCCTCGTGCCTAGTCGTGTAGAATCGGCGTCGTGGTAAGTTGGGACCCGGGCACATATGGGACCAATGTGATTTCTGGGTGGGCCACCATATCATGATCATCATATCGTAGGCACATCAACGCCGACACGATATCACCAGAGCACTATAAATCTAGCAGGGAGTGTTGGAATCTTCACGCCATACTTCTGCTTCGGGTTCAGCTTGCGCTGAGTGGCATCCGACCAACTGGGAGGGATATACCTAGGGATGTCAACATCCAACAGTCCCTCCCATGGGGTAGACTAGTCAATGCAGCTACTGGGCTGTCCGGCCTGCAGCTGAGCTTCTCTGACCACCCCAACATATGATCTAAGTTGCCTCTTTCTCTACGGGGACTCAGAATGCGCAACCCCTAGACGCTTCTTGGCAATTGCTGACGTCCCCACCAGCATGTTTGCATCTTCTGCCTCAAGATTGACATCTCCGACAGACTTAGCCTCTTCCTCAATTACACTCCCGGTGAAAGAAGACACAACCTCACTACTAATCTCAATTATTTCTAGCTCTTGTGGCTTACCTTACGCAACGCTCTCAACTGATAGCTTCTTTTCCCTGACAGCACTCTGCAAGTTCAACTGAACCTTTCCCAAGACACAACCGCACTCACCAAGCTATAACAATACTCTTCATCTCTGCACAGGCACTTAATAGCTAAAATCTCGGTGCCTTCCGACCAATGGTGACCTTTTTTTATAGTCTCCAACTGAATCCTCGGTAATCATCACTAAATCCTACATTAATGCAACCAAAATCCCGTATTAATGATGCAAATCCATCGTCGATCCTGTCATTCGATCGGCCGGATCCACCATTAATGCTCATCATTTGAGCAAGCGCCATTAATTAACTGTTTTAACTTTTGGCATTTATTGCTGATTTGACCTGGTCGTGACCTTGCTACTTGGCGCGGACCGCTCCTAACTTGCTGCACAAGCCTCCCTGCTTCCGCATTCTGTTCCTGTTGGTGCGCTAACCTGCCACCGATCTACTTGCATTTTTTTTTTGTTCCCAATGTGACTCAGGCATCACGTTGTTCCAAGCCTGACTGATAGGGCTTCAACTTGCTACCATTAATAAACTTGGGGATCATTGCTCCATCCAACTGCTACAACTGTACCGCTCCTTCGGAAGTAATGCTACTGATGTGATACAGACCAAGCCAATGCATATGCAATTTTCTAGGATATTTCATAAACGTATTACCATACAACAGCACCAAGTCACCTTGTTGAAACTATTGGTTTTTTATATGGCAATCATGCCATGCTTTCTAGCGATCCTTCTCCACGCCTTGGTGGAAACCGGCGATAAATCCATCTTCTTCCAAGTGAACGAGCTATGCAAGGTGCTCCTCTAATGCTTCTGCAACATCCATACCGGTTGCAGCCGCTATGCGTAGACTCGGAATGATAGACTCCATAGGCATAACCACTTCTTTCCCATACACTAGCTTGAATGGTGTCTACCCTGTCAGCCTTTTACATGTGGTGCGATAGGCCCACAACACTGCTGGGATTTTTAGATCCTAGTCATCGCGGTTCATATTGCACACCTTTGTCAATGTATGCTCCAATATCCTATTGAAAGTCTCCACCATGCCATTCGCCTGCGGATGATAGGGTGTACTCTTCTTATGCTATATCTGCAACTCCTCTGTCAATGTGTTGATGGTGCGATTGAGAAACTGGTTGACTTGATCACTCAACAATATCTTGGGGCAGCCAAAGCGAGTGACAATGTGGTCAAAGAGAAACCGCATAGCTATGGCCATGGAACAATCAACAACTGAAGCAGCTTCCACCCATCGTGTCAAGTAATCAGTCGCCGTGATTATATACCTAGCACCAGCGTGCTTACTTGGTGGATTGATAGGTCCCACAAAGTATACTGCCCATTTGTCAAATGGTGATAATGTCAACTGAGGAATCAACGACATCTCATCCCATTTGGATGGCTTCCCGGTTCTCTGACAAACATCGCATGACCGTGCATAATCTGTTGCATCACTATACAGCGTAGGCCACCAGAGCCCCACTCGAAGCACTTTCCTTGTTGTCGCACGGCCACCATAGTTCCTTCCAGCCACTCCTGCACATGCTTCTAAAAGGATCTGCTCTTGCTCATGTGGCAAGACACATCGTCGCAATACCTCATCGGAACCCATCTTATATAACTCTCCTGTGATTAGCTGGAAGTCCGCAACCTTGACTACCAACTACTTCTTCTGACTAGTGGTGAATTCCTCTGGTGCAGTATCTATCTCCATAAACCGAATGATGTCTTCAAAGTATCCATCAGCGATTGCAACCTTAAACAGTTGTGCATCAAGAAACCCATCTTCAATGTTAGTTGGCTCCTCCCCTGTTTTAATCCATGAATTTAACCGTCCTAGATTCACAATTACTTCAAAATCAAATTCCTGAAAAAGAAGTAGCCATCGACAAATATTCCCCCCCAACACAGGCTTATTGACCAGGTATTTCAATGTAGAATGATCAGTGAATATCTTGAAATGGCCTCCCAATAAGTAATGTTGAAACTTCTGCAGCACATAGACCATTGCCAGACCTTTCCTCTCCGTAGTAGTGTAGTTTCTTTCTACAGATGACAACTTCCGGCTGGAAAAAGCAATGGGGTGATCAAGATCCCCCTCTCCAGGATGGGCCAATACCAGTCCCAGCGCGATCGATGAGGCATCAACATGAACATGGAATTCCTTACTCCAGTCAGGAAATACTAATATCGGCGCTGAAGCCATCTTCTCCTGTAGTGTCTCAAATCTATCCTAACATTTAGGGCTCCACTGGAATACCACGTCCTTCTTCAAAAACTTCTCCATAGGGGCGATAATGGTAGCATAACCCTTGATGAACTTGAGATAATATCCCATGTATCCCAGCGTCGCCCTTAACTTCTTAACAGTAGTCCGCGGTGTCAAACTCAGAATGAGCACAATCTTTACTGGGTCGACTAGCAGTCCTTGCTTACACACAATATGACCCAACAGTATGCCAAATGGTGCATAGAAGATACATTTCTTGAGGTTCAGCGATATTTGGTGCTGTTGACATCGCTCCAACATCAACCGCAGATTCGCCAGATGATCGCGGACCAAACCATAAACCATCCAATCATCCATGTATACCTGCAAAAACTTCTGAATGAAATCCTTGAACGCAACAACAACAACCCGCGAAAATATCGCAGGTGCATTCTTCAACCCAAATAGCATGACAGTATACTGGAAACATCCCCATTCGGTAACGAAAGTTGTCTTATGGCGATCTTCCTTTGCAATGCGGATCTGATGGTAGCCAAAGAACCTGTCTATGAAAGAGTACATCTCCTGGCCACCCACACCTTTGAGCACTTCATCAGTAAACGGGGTTGGGAATGGATTATGCAAGCATGCATCATTTAGCTTCCTGAGGTCGACACAAATGTGCACTTTGCCAGTCTTCTTATCCTATACCACCATAGCAGTAATCCTTTCCGACTCCTCAACTGGTTCAATGATACCGGCATCCAACATGCAATCCAATTCTACCTTGACCCTCTCCTTATGTCGCGGATTCAATCGATAGGTTCACTGCATGATCAGTTTGGCATCTGGTTTTAATGGAATATTCATCTCCCTTAAGTCTCCCAGAATCCCCTTCATGTCAGAAAAATTCATGGGAAATAAGTCCTAAAACTCAGGAAGCAAATCAGTGACCTTTCTTATCATCTCATCATCCCAGTAATCCCCGACATTTGTGAACTTCGGGTTGTCCTCGGTCCCAATGTTAATCTTGCGGATCTTCAATGGCTGACTGATCGGATCGCTTTGCGCATCAGGTGGTACCATAGCGTGACTTCCTTCTGATTCTGGGATATTCACATTTTGAGGATCATCACCATCTTCTGGCCCACCAGTGATATTGAAGCATTCCATGAGAGACTGTGTGTGCAGATCCATAGGATATGCCACCGGGACAACCTATAGGATTACATCGTGGATGAGCTGCAATGCATTATGGACCTATGGATCGGCATCCGTGAAACTGAACGTATGGGTAAAACACACTGTGAGCTCTAGCCAAGTGGAAATTTCTCCTTGCAACTTAGATGCAGTATACCATGATTGTAGCATCTCATCCAAAGTATGGATAAAATCATGGACCCACTCATCTCTTGGTCGCGATAGCCATAATCGCTGACACTCCATCAAGTGACCACCAGGATCATTCCGACCATCATACTTTCCAGTGTGGTAAACCTCAGTATCATCGATATGAACCATCATTAACCTTCTGCACTGCGAGCAACCATTAATGGATTTCTTGTGCGTTGCCCACTAGCGTGCTGGAGCATCCTTTAGTGCTTCGTCCAATGCCAGCGTGCATTGTGGTTCCAAAACTGTTGCCTCAAATGTCACCAGAAAAGTAGACAAACCAAGAAGTCCTTCATATACGGGGAGTGTAAACATTTTTGTCGCAACCCGACACAGTGACTGCATAAATAACCTGCACTTGCGAAGCAGTACTTCATGCAAGCGGTTTTGCCAATATTCTAGCGTATCATCAGAGTCGGAGAATGCAGAGCTATCACTGCACTATCCTAGCTCACCATTGGTAGTCAGATGAATATAATCTTCAGAGATATTGAATGCATGGTCCCAACCACTGGGATCGTCATCCTTTACTGGCTTTATGTAGCGGTGTCCTTCAGTCGGATCCAATGGGGTGATAACTCTAAGATCATGATTTTCAAAAGTCATAATGTGTCGCTTGAAGTTGATTACTACTCCACTATCATTAGCCCATCCAATCCCCAACAATGTGGGATAAGAGCTTGCTCCTTCGACTACTTCTATTACATCAAAGTTGGCATATGTTTTCATTCGCTCGATGTCTACCACCATTCGTGGAACTCTCCCAATCGGTGTTAGTTTAGCATTATTAGCTAACCGGAGTTGTACAGGAGACCATCTCAATGGGGGACTCCCCATCTTCTACCAAGCCTACTTGGTTAAGATGTTAACATCCGAAGCAAGATCCAAGATATCTGAATCAACATCGTAGTTGCCAATTTGAATATTCATCCGCATCTCCTTACCCGTCTTTTGTCGTTGTAAGGAATTAACCGCAAACGCTTGTTGATCCTGGGCCGGTTGTCGCAACAGAGCTTCAATCTCAGCAAGAGTGTTGGTATCTCTTGCCAAGGATAAACAATGTTTCAAAAATACTTACAGTGTGCTGGACTACCGCAACGGGCCAGCCTCTGAAGTGGCATCAAAAGTAGAGGGCATATCATATACAACAGCCTTACCTCAGTCTTTTTCTAATGCGCGACGTGCTTGAAGAAATGCCTCTCCCTCCGCATCAATGTCAAATGATGCCTTCTTTTTTTCGGCTAACCGGATCATTTATATGTCCTCTCTAGTCGTCTTGCCTTTGTGAGTGACCACAACAACGGAAGCATCTTGCGGTCTTGGTTCTGCAGAAATCATCGCGATATTCACACCCTGGGTCTGGTTCGGCGACGAATTCCTGGGTGGGTTCACATTCTGATTCTGATTTGGCCGTGGATTCTGGTTTTGTACTGGTTGCTATACTTGGTTCTGGGTGGGTTGCTGTGTTTGGGGATGATTCTGCAACTCCCTACTTTCCATCATGCAATCAACTACGGACAATTCTCAACTATATGATCGTTAACAAAGCAGAACGTACACTAGTTCTGCAGCAGTGGATAGTCTCTCTGATAGTGTCTCCATACCTCATAGTGATAACATTGAACAGGTCCGCAACCACCTCATCCTCCTCCATGACCAAATATGCCATGTCCTCCCTGGTGTCCTCCTCAAAATCCTCCCTGCTGTTGGTAGTACGGTTGGTTGAACTGT
This sequence comes from Larix kaempferi, assembly GCA_027924585.1. Lineage (NCBI taxonomy): Eukaryota > Viridiplantae > Streptophyta > Pinopsida > Pinales > Pinaceae > Larix > Larix kaempferi. Next base: position 1,146,711 of record BSBM01000340.1, read on the forward strand.
TGCTGCATTGGTGCTGGTTGCATTCCTTGTCCTTGCAGTGCATATTGCGGTTGCTGTACATATTGTGGTTGTTGTGGAGCCATCTGCATCAGAGCATATTGCGGCATGTACTATGGCAGTTGATGTTGTTGCGGTACAAACTGCATCTGTGGTTGAGGTAGTGGTTGGGCTACCTTCGGCTGTGGTTGCGGTTGTTGTACGGCATGCTGGTCATCCTTTACATAGAAGGAATCATACATTCTCTCTTGTAGCAACCCATATGCATGACAATCATTGTCATCATGACCCACCGATTTGTAGAATGTACAATAAAGATTCCTCGGGGTTGTGACCATTTTCTGTATGTACGGGAAATTGTCATGGCTGTGCCCGTATACATGGCAAACGTGACACCACGGCATGCTACCACCATTCAACGGATTTGATGCTCCTGAAACCAAATCATTACGGAAGTCAGGGCAATTATCCTTTGTATGCCCTTCCCCTTGACATCGCGTGCACCATACCTCTTTGTGTTTCTCCTTGCACTTCTTCAAATCTTGCAGATGTATGGTCAAGTTAGCCAGTTGTGTCTATATCTGCGACATCCCAGCTGCATTTTCTCCAATTGGCGACACCTTCAACCGCATTGCAATCTCTAGAGCTTCACTGGGCATCGAGATGTTTTGCTGCATCAATGGTAGCCGAATGTGTGGTAGTAGTGCCACAATGAACCACTCTTTATGTTGGATAGGGCTCATCTCAAATCTAACCCTTTCCATCAACGTCTTGAACCGCTGATCAAAATCCCATACCGTCTCGTTGGGATACTGCTTAATTTCTTTCAATTCTGTGATATATTGCGCTTTAGATTTGGGCTTTCTGAATTCTGCAATCAACCCATCCCTGATCTCATCTAGTGTCTTTGCTGGAGTTCCTGTAGGGATTAGAACAAACTTCATAAACCAGTCGAAGGCGTGACCTTGCTGAGTTGTCGCCAGCTATCCTTTCTTGGCATCATCATCTATGATCTGTTTTACAGTCCATACCACTTCGTATAAAAACCAATACTATTCTGGGTTATCTGTCCCACTCCCATTGAACAACGGTAACTTAGCATCATCACCCGCCATCCTGGGCTTCCTTCCGGCAGGTACTGAACTACAAGCGATCAAGTTTTGTTGACCTAGTGGGGCCAAAGTGGTGTTTCTTGCTGGTTGACAGTTAGTGAGTGGAGGTGTGGGTATGTTGCTGCTGTAGTTGGGTCCTACTTCTATCCTGGGCATATCCTGTGCGTCCTTGTCTAGACTGTGAGGTCGCTTCATCGCATGTGGTCTTCCTTTGTGAACTTGTGGTTTGATCGCAACAGGACCTTCTCCTATCCTCCGCCTCTTTTCCTGTTGAAACCTCACTCCTCTCCTTGTAATACCACTCTCTTCCTTGGCTTCACTCATAGTCCCGTCATGACCTGCACCCATCTAAACCTGATAATTCCATGCACCGCCCCCCTTCTATCGTGGTACCCATGGCCTCCATCCACCAGGTTGCTTACTGATCCATATGCATCTTTAATATACCATTTTCGCAGATAAGCATCTTGATGGATAGTTGAAGCGACAACAAAAACCTGCCCCGGGGTTTGCGGAAAAAATATCTTTTGGATTCCCTATAGGATTTTTGAGTGTCAACCATGAATTCTGTGATATAACCCTCTAGGATCCTATCGAACCACACTTCGACAGCCCGTGATGCTTTATTATCAACCTCCTCTAATTCTTGGATCAATTCTGCGGTCCAGGTCATCAGCTCACCACCGTGGAAGTTCCTCTTCTGGAAAGTTAACTTTTCCAACCACTCAAACAAAAGGACTGGGAATTCATAGAAGAACCATTCATGCGGACCGTTGTGAATATATCTATCCACCCGCTGATATACTGTCAGTCGAGTGTTCCAACTTTCTTCTTCAGTGATTTCCTGCAACTTCTGATCAAACCATTCTTGGATCTCCGGTTTTGTCGGGTGCCACAACATATACTCCTTCCACTTCATACACAGTCCCTGCAATGGAACCATTTGTTGAATCAGACCCAGTCGATAGGGGTTCCCATCACTATCGACACCAACCCATCGTGATCTCCTTGAGCACCGGCCCATACAGGTTTTACCTTGCAGAGCAGATGAGGTCTCACCCAAGGCGATCAAGCGAGAGTGGACGGAACCATGTTTTTGCTGAATGAAGGAGGATGTATGCGGCATCAACTACTTAGTCTTATTGCAACATTCAAAAATATATCTATGCATTTACTTCGACATTATTGTACTGATAACATCATTTAATGGAAACATTCATTGTTAAGGCAGATTATAACAGTAAAGCCACTATTGCATCAAAGAAACATTGCATTACCATCAAAAGACAGAAGACACACCAGGATTGCACAGAAACAGCTTCATCACATCATATTATTGTTGCAAAAACCCAATACAATGCCTTTGCAGATCACATACTTCCGCAATATCTCTTGATCTCAGAACATACACAAAAAATGCATACCATCGATCTAATCTCTTCCCTTTCTTCTTGTTTCAACACTTACAACTTATGTCTATATATAGGCTTCCTCCTTTACAATGCTTGTCCACTTATTAACAATTTTCGAACCGACTCTTGGACCAATGACCCAAAATCTAACTGACACAGTCCAAATGACACAAAAAACCGCATTATGTGGTACAAACGACTCAAAAATACATCTCATGTGGTCAAACAACCCAAAAACCCGCCTATTGCGGTACAAACGACTCAAAAATACATAAAATAATTCATCCTTCTTCCTTCCGCGACCTCTTTTGACGTGTCATAGCATCGGTGATGCTGCGATTCTTCCTTACCAAACCGCCTGCCAATAGAGAGCAAGCTTGTCGACATGTGAATAACGAGTTTTAGAGTCGATGAGACCCTTACTGAGGTAGTAGATCACATGCTCTTGGGTGTTGTTGTCTTCTTGTACCAGACCATGGCGATCGTGGTGGACGAAGCGGCAAGATAAAGGATTTAATCCTTATACTAATTGGGTGGTTGGAGCACAGGGGTGTGGGTGATAGCATGTTTGAGACTGTCGAAAGATTGTTGTGCTTGGTTGTCCCAAATGAAGGGGACGTCTTTCTTTAGTAGTCTCATGTAACCCTGCGTATTTTGCGCGAAATTACAGACAAAACGCCTTAAATAAGTTGCCTTCCCTTGCAAACTTTAAAGTTTTGTGATGTCATTGGGAGGTGGGAGAGCGATGATGGCTGCAACCTTTAAGGGACTAATGCGGATCCCTTCTTTCGAGACAATGAAGCTAGTCTTGAAATATTGTAACTTCAAAGAATATTATATTTGTACTTTATTATTCCAGATATGTTTCATTCCACCGTGAAGACCTTATTGTATATACGGAGATGTTTATTCCTCCGTCGGAATGTGGTAACTTGGGTTATTAGACTTCCCTTGTGGGGGTTGGCCCTGTATGTGTTATGTGGGTCAAAGGGTTATTAGACCACCCTAGAAGGGCCGACCGAGTCAGTTTTAATGGGGTGTTTAGCCTAGTGGTTAAAGTTGGGGTCGACCTAGTAAGTGTAAAGTCAAGTCGGAGTTGTGTATAAATAGAGGAGGTGTGTTCCTCATTGAACACACACTACACTCACTTGTGAATAGCGCATAGGTGAGGGAGAGATATGCTATGGAGGAGAAGGAACTCATGTTTATGGTTTGCATCTTTGTATTTTCTGGTCATCTATATTGAGGAAGCTTTGCTGGGTTTTCTACCCCATGAGGGTTTCCCAGGATAAATCTGTGTCTCTTGTGTTTATGCTGTGCTCATTGTTCTTTCAGCGATCCTGTATATGCTGTTGTTATGAAATGAAATGCTGATATTTTATATCTTAGCATATTAAATCTTAAAATGGTATTAGAGCTAACCTGAAGGAAGGCAATGTATGGCACTTATGACACTTGCTTCACTGACGACAATTTGAAGGTTAAGGTTTTATATAGAAAAAACCAGCCATCGTGGAACTTTCACTATAAATCCATTTTGGAGAAGGTTCAGGATCTAAAACCTTTAAAGGTCGTAGATAAAATCCCCATGTACCTTTTGACCAAAGGAAACCCTCAGATTAGTTGTACTTTGTGAGTTATGATCAGTACATGTTAGGGTTTCTGCCTCTTCCAGATCTCAGTCATAATCAGGTGACCTAGGAAGAAAGGTCATAAATTGTGCTAGGAAGCTCCAAATGAAATTTCGTAAAAAGTGACAAGTAGATCACAGACTGTAGTTTCTCAGGAAACTTGTTTAGAGGCCGAAGTTGAACCAGTGACACGTGGAACACTGTACAAGTTCACTCTCCTGTTTTATCCCATAAACAGGTCACGTTGCGACACTTGGCATAACTTTCTCTCAGAGAATCCAATTGAGGTCAGGCCTATGGGGTTGGAAAGATGATATGTTAGGATACCACAGGTAGATGTTTCAAACCCTGTGGATCAAAATTTTTGGATTTACACTAGAAACAATCAGGTGCATATTTCTGTCAAAATAGATTTGGATTTTGAGCACCTTCATTCTTGAATCGTCACTGCTGTGGAAAATTAGGGTTTCAGAGAAAGTTGGAATTTTTGGAAGCGGAGTCCACAGCTGAATGCTACTCATCAAAATTGAAATTTAGAGACCAAGATTGAATTTTTTGGTTGGGTAGAAGACCAGGCTTGATCAAACCCCAATTCAGGATTTTGATCAGAAAGGTGGAAAATTAGGGCTTCTGTAAAAGTTGGAATTTTTGAAGTTCGTGACTACGTTTGGATGCTCAGAAAAATAAGAGTTTAGAGCTTTGGATTGAAAATTTTTATTGGGCATAAGGGTGGGATTCATCAAACCTTAGTTCAGGATCCTATCCAGAAGATCCAAAAGTTTCAAGGGAAATTTTGAGGGGTCAAATTTTGGAGATTTCAAATTTGAAGTATGCTAGCTTGATCAGCTCAACAAGGCGCATATTTCCATCCATTCAGAAGTGTGAAAGTCAAAGTTTGAATTTTTAGGGTTTCTCTGACAAACCCTAATCGAGATCTAGATCCAGTTTCAGCAAAGTGGATTGGGTTAAAAGTAATCGTGACAGGTATGACTTGAGGAGATACAGGTATGTGTTGAAATCTGTTCATGATTAAGTTTATGATATGTTTGTCTTCATATTATTGAGGTTAGTACAATATTGATTAATATTAGAAGTATGAATGCATGTGAATGATAGAATACATTGATTGATTAGGATTATATGATTGTACTAATGCACCTGTAGTGTTGTATGAGAATGATATTGTTTTCCAACAAGATACAGGTACATCAAGACCATGATGACATGATGACATGAAGACAAAGACTCATTCATAATCTTTGATCACATAGAATCTCTCGATCACATAGAATCTCCACTTATGAGGTATGTATGACCTTGTTCTACTATGCTTAACCTATGAGATGTGCAGGTTCTAGCACAAGGTCTCTAAATCAATGAAGAGAACAAAAGAAGATATTGTTTGGGTATGTTAAGACATAACCAAGCTTGATAATCCAGGTATGTTTTCCTATATCAAGTAAGAATCCTACTTTGTTAGGATCTTAGGTAAGTATACCTATGTATGAAATGATCATGACCATACATACTTAAGATTATCATGTTTTGATAGTATACTAATGAATGTATGATTGTGTATGAGATCATGAGGATGACACTAGTGCACAGTTGAGCATGCATAGTGGACCAGGATGAATAGAAGTTCAAAGAAATATAGAGATCAAGCGGGAGGCAGCCTAATAGATAAGTATTTGAGTTGTTATTTGAATCTATGAAATAGTAAATGATATTACTTGTATACATAGAATATATCATGCATAGTGTAAGCATTCATATAGCATTGAACAATATACTACTAATATGCATATGATGGGTAAGATTGGACAAACATTCCATTGTTGTTTATCTAGAATGAAACCTCTTTGCTGACATGTTGAGAGTTGTGCACGCTCTTGATAGTATGTTCTGGTAGAGATGGAAGGCATCTAGATAGCCACTGTATGCATACAGGATATGGAAAAGTGTTGTGACAAAATATTGGTCAAGATAGTTGCATGACTATGTGAATCATGTTTGTATGCATAATAGGTTATCATGTTAACATGATTTGATGATTATGAAGTACTACTAATCATGTAATTAACTTTGATTTGTAGGAAATATCATGTGCTATGATCTGCAAAAGAAGGATGATGAAAACCGAACAAGTGATGGATGTTGAAGAAGACTTACAAATCAAACATACTATAGAAGGCTCATGGCTAGAAGATTCTCTTAGAAAGAGAAAGAGGATCATGACGAGATGTTTGCTCCAAGTGGCTAGATAAGACCATTCTCTTAATGGTGTAATTGAAGAAAGCTCTGTATGGGTACCCAGGATTGATAGTCATTTGATGAGCCTAATGATCACCATGGGTGATGCGGACTTCAACCTTTGCTACAAGGTTGAAGATGGTTTCTATATACATATGACATGGATGTAAGAAGGAACTCACCATAGAGTTCGAATGATCTTGAGGCTCATATCAGTAGACCCATATGACGAGAGATGGAACAGAAAGATATGCAGAAGATCACTCAATGCAGAGTGTGAATGATGTTCAGTCACAGAGGAAGAATTAATAGCTTCTTGACAAGCATGGCCTTTACCAAAAGTTAAAGCTGATCCTAAACTTTACCTTAAGGTTATGGATGATGAACCTGTCTAACTATTACTGTATGTGGATGATCTCTTTCTAACAGGGAATGAGAAATAGATCATGGAAATCAAGAAGAAGCTACAGAATTTGAGATGAAAGATCTCGGATTGATGCATTACTTCCTAGGTCTGAAAGTATGGCAAGGCTCTGAAGGAATCTTTCTCAACTAGGGAAAGTATGATGTGTAAATATTGAAAAGATTTGATATGTTGGAATGTAAGGAAATGGCCACTCCCATGGATTCCAACTTGAAGTGTTAGCAGATGACTCATCAGAGTTAGCAGATGTGAATATGTATAGACAGATTATTGGGTCATTGATGTATCTGACGAATACAAGGCCGAAAATATGCTTTGCTGTGAACACCTTGAGTCAGTTTCTTGTGGAACCTAGATGTAGCTGCAAAGCATGTGATGAGGTACCTAAAGGGTACGATAGACTTTGGTCTATGTCATCTTGGAGATCATGACTTTAGATTGTATGGCTACACAGATGCTGATTGAGCAGGAAGTGTATCAGACAAGAAGAAGCACATCGAGAGGATGTTATTGTCTAGGATCTACCATGATCTCGTGGTTTAGTAGGAAGAAGTCTAGTGTGGCTATCAGCACAGCTGAAGCTGAATACATAGCTGCTTGCTCTGCTAGTTGTGAAGCAATATGGATTCGAAAACTGTTATCAAGACTATTTGACTAAGAGATGGACCCCACTATGATCATGTTTGACAACTAGAGTTGTTCAAGATGACAGAGAATCCAGTGTTCGATGATAAGTCAAAGCACATAGAGATCCGATATTTTTATATACAGGATATGGTGCAGAAAGGATCTATCAAGCTCGAGTATGTGAGCACTGACGAACAAGTTGCTGATATATTGACCAAACCTCTGTCTCGAGTAAAGTTTGAGTATTTCCGAGACAAGCTTGGTGTAGTTCAGAAGGACCCTCCTCGAAAGTGGGAGTGATATGGGCATTGATGATGAGATTTCCCGCATCAAAAGAATGGTCGATGATGTGGATACATGTATTGATGATACCGATGATGAGGTCGATGATGTGGGTACATGTATTGATGATACTGACGTTGATGTCGATGATGTGGACACCTATATTGGTGATACCGACGATGAGGTCAATGAGTGGTCATTAGACTTGGTCTAAGTTGACAAGAGGGATTGCATCATCCCTGGACTTAGGTCCCCTAAACTGATCTGTAGACATATGTCTTCGATAAAGAAGTCCCTAGTGGACAAGAGGGATTTCATCATCCTTGGACTTCGCTCCCCTGAATTGATCCGTAGACATATGTCTCCGAGAAAGAAGTCCCTAGTGGACGAGAGGGATTGCATCATCCTTGGACTTCGGTCCCCTGAATTGATCTGTAGAAAAATGTCTCCGAGAAAGAAGTCCCTATTGGACGAGAGGGATTGCATCATCCCAGCATTTCGGTCCTCTGAATTGATCCATAGACATATGTCTCCAAGAAATAAGTCCCCAGTGGACGAGAGGGATTGCATCATCCCTGAACGTTTAGTTCAAAATGTATGTGATAGGACTGCATCGTCCTTGAATAGTTGGTTCAAAATGTACATGATAAATCCTAAATATGATCTAGGTCATATCCAGTATGAAAAAGGACTAGCTTTGTGGTGGTAAATCCTATATCTAATCTAGGTCACATCCAGTATGAAAAAGGACTGGCACTGTGGTCAGGATTGCATCATCCCTAGACATGGATTTGTCTTAAATAGATCAAGGACTACATCATCCCTAGACATGGATTTGTCTTAAATGGATCAAGTACTGCATCATCCCTAGACATGGATTTGTCTTAAATGGATCAAGGATTGCATTGTCCCTAGACATGGATTTGTCTTAAAAGGATCAGGATTGATCATCCTATAAGTAGATTTGGATTGCATCATCCATAGACATGAGACTTGTCTTAAATTGATAAGGAGTGATCATCCTGGGAATTGGATCTGGATTTCATCGTCCATAGACATGAGAGGTGTCTTAAAGCGAGAGGGATTGATCATCCTGTAATTGAATCATGTGTGTTGCTGTAGATCGATATGATCCAGTTGCTGTAGATCGAGGTGATCCAGATGCTGTAGATCGAGATGATCCAAATGCTGTAGATAAAGATGATCCAGATGCTATAGATCGAGATGATCCAGATACTGATCGTATGATGATGATGCTGATGATCGTATGATGACGATGCTGATGATCGTGTGATTACGATGATACTCATCGTATGATGACGATGCTGATGATCGTATGATGACGTTACTGGTTATCGTGATCGAGAGATCCAGATGATGCTGTTGATAAGAGGATTCGATGATGATGATGCTGTAGCTGTTCAAGTGCTGCAGAATATGAAGACTTAGTACTGAAGATGTTGATGTTCGAGTATTGAAGATGTTCCAGTAACTGCTCGAGTTATTGATGATGTTGAGAAAGATTCTAATGATTTATAGATGTATCATGTATCATGTAGTTGATGACTCCTTGCTCGTGCAGTTGTTGTTATAATATCCTTCTCGTTAAGGGGGAGTGTTGAAATATTGTAACTTCAAAGAATATTATATTTGTACTTTATTATTCTGGAGATGTTTCATTCCTCCGTGAAGACCTTATTGTATAACCGTAGATGTTTATTCCTCCGTCGGAATGTGGTAACTTGGGTTATTAGACTTCCCTAGTTGGGATCGGCCCTATATCTATTATGTGGGTCAAAGGGTTATTAGACCACCATAGAGGGGTCGGCCCAGTCAGTTGTAATGGGGTGTTTAACCCAATGGTTAAAGTTGGGGCTGACCTAGTAAGTGTAAAGTCAAGTTGGAGTTGTGTACAAATAGAGGAGGTGTGCTCCTCATTTAACACACATTACACTCACTTGTGAATAGCGCATGGGTGAGGGAGAGGTCTGCTATGGAGGAGAAGGAGCTCATGTCTATGGTTTGAATCTTTGTATTTGATGGTCATCTATATTGAGGAAGCTTTGCTGGGTTTTCTACCCCATGAGGGTTTCCCAAGATAAATCTGTGTCTCTTGTGTTTATGTTGTGCTTGTTGTTCTTTTAGTGACCCTGTATATGCTATTGTTATGAAATGAAATGCAATGTTGATATTTTATGTCTTAGCATATTAAATCTTAACAGCCAAGAGGTGTCCAGACTCGATGCAGAAGATACACTTATGAGGGTTCAAGCGGATCTTATATCGCCTGCATCTGAGGAATACCACCATCAGATGGTTAATGTGGTACTCGTGCTACCGTGAATGGGAAAGTAAATCGTCCATGTAAGGTTCCACAAAGTCCTTCACGTCATGAAAGGCATACGACATGGCCTGCTAGAAAGTGGCACCAGCATTTCTGAGGCCAAAAGGGAGCTTGAAATAAGCAAACATACCCCAAGGATAGATGAAATCTCTCTTCTGTTGATCAGTTGGGTGGATCTCAATCTAGTTGTAGCCGGAAAATCCATCCATAAAAGAGAAAATGACACTTCCAACACAGTTGTCAATTATCTGGTCGATAAAGGGAGTTGGGTAATTGTCCTTAGGACAAGCCTTGTTGAGATCCCTATAATCGACGCAAATGCGATTGGTACTCTGCTTTTTAGCAATAGGGACGACATTTGAGACCTATTTTGTCGACGGGACAGGGTAGATAAAACCAACTTTCAAGAGCTTTTCAATCTCTACCTTGATTGCCGTAGTCTTTCGGGGGTGTACCGGTCGCAGTTTCTGTCGAACAGGTTTGGTGTCAGGATAGGTTTGAATCATGTGTGAAACAATAGCAGGGTCTATCCTAGGCATCTCCTCATACGTACAAGAAAACACGTCTCAAAATTGCTTGAACAAGGCTGTGAACATTGTAATCTCTTTAGGGGAACACTTTTGGCCTAAACGAATGTGTTCCACTACACCAGGAGTAACCGATATTTCAACCCAAATCGTAGGCTCAATGTTGGACAAGTTTCCTTCAAAGTCCGTTTGAGATGTAAGTATCGAGGACTGAGTGAAACGGTAGACATCCGGTGTAAAGATGGTGGAAATGATACTCTCCATAGTCTCCAAAGAAGGAAGAAAAGACGACCGACGATGGAGGTCTTCCCATGAAGGGTCATCTGCACTCATGATTTCCATAATGGACTCATCATAATGAAAAGTCCAGAGTAGAGGATTGGGTAGGGATGGTTTCAATTGTAGAGAATAGGAGGTGGATGCCACAACTAAGTGGTCCTCCGAGGCTGACTGGATAGCCTCGTAACTGAGTTCAATGGGTGAAAGTAGCATAGTGTCTCCAATCAGGTGTGTGGTGGCTTGATCAGGTACAAGCCATTGATCAGTAGAGTTGGGGATAGATGAAATCCGGGAGGAGATCATGTTCACCGTGGCAACTTGATCTGGGGGGTTCGGAGGTTGGAAAAACACACATAAGGGATGCGTCCTTTATGAGGCCAACACCCACGCTCTCATAAGGGTGCGAATATTGTCCAAGTAATGGAACATTATTGCCCGGATGAGTAGCGGTGTCACGTGTACATAAATCCAATTGGTCGATAGTAACAATTTGTCCTTGGTGGGGGAATTGTACTATGTGGAAGACAGATGATGCGACCGTAGTCATGGCATAAAACCAATTACGACCAAGCAGAATGTTATAATCTAACAGGGCAATGAAAATTTCCACGTTAATGGTTGTGGTCTTGCCCCCCAACTTGACTGCTAAAGCTTGTAACAACCCATGAGGTTGAAAGCTACATCTGTCGAATGCTTTCAAGGTGGTAGGAGAACGGTTCAACTTGAGAGAGCCAATGGCTCTCCAACATGAGGTCGACATGACTGAAGTAGAGGCACCTTCATCCAAGACAGTAAGATGGATTGTATTCCCAGTAATGTTTGTGGCAAATTGAAATGCCAACTGATTGGAAAGCCTCGTCTTAAAGTAGTCCAGCCGGAACATGATGGTATTAGACGAATCCGGATCAACCGCGCTGATGGCAGTGAGGAGAGTCTTGCGCTGGTTAGGGCAGTTTTGAAAGAACTCAAGCATCGACATAACATAAGGAGCTTGTGTCAGGTCCTCTACAATATTCTAGTTCTAAGCGGCCCGAGAATTGGGATTGAAAATAGCTTTTCGAATCGTGCTCTTGGGCAGACGTAACACTGACTCTAAAGAGGGATTCTCAATGGTGAGAGAAGCGTACGGTATAGTGACGTTGGGAATTGAAGTGGAATCTTTTCAGTATTACTTCCAACGGGTTCCTTCGGCAGGATAGAGTCATACGAACAAGAATGCGTTTTCAAGTTGACGGTCTCACTAAGCATCATGAGAACATGCACAATGGAGGATGCTTATCCTTGGGAAGGAGAGGTGTGTGTGATTAGTTGCTGGTTTTGAGTGGGGAAGGGCTCGTTGAGAACTGTGGTAGTAGAGTTTCCTTTGAGAAATTTCTGAACTTCGTCTCGGTGGGGACATTCTTTTGAGAAATGGTCTCCTCTGCATAGCAAGCAAGGATACTTTAACTTCCTTTTATGTTTGGTGTCTTCCTGAGTGTGCTTGGGATCATGTTGGTTAGAAGATTTCTTAGGTTTCCCTTTGTTCTTCTTCTTACCACTTGACTTTTGAGATGAAGCTGATTGGACACAATTCACCTCTTCGGTGGAGGCAGGAATGGGAGACTTGGTAGTGTTGTTTCCATCTTGTGGTGGTGATGGGGAAGAACCTTGAGGTTTCGACGAGCCACTAGTTTGAATATAAGGTTGGGAGGTAAGGGAAACAATGATTCCATCATCCTATGGTCCCTTGGGTGGTTTCACGAGATCATACATAGGGCGAGGTGCGTCAGGAACAATTTCATGCAATGTGTGATATTGAGCATAGACCAAGTCTAAGTAATGGGCACAGTCAATAGCCTGTTCCTTAGTGACGGCTCCTCCCATAGCTATGTCTCAAGCTACGATAGGTAAAAGTGACTTTGTAAACCAGTCAGCTAAGAGTTGGTCGATAATATGAGCCTTAATGAGACGTCGTCTTCATCCCATTCATGAATATGATCTGAAATGTGAATGGCAATGTTCTGGCGAAGGGAGGTCAATAAGTCCGTACCAGTCTCATGGAGGATGGGTAACTGGAAGTGAGTCAAAAATGACATAGAAAGAGATCGAAAATCTAGAAAAGAATTTGGTGGTAGCTCAATGTACCACTTGGCAGCTGGGTCGATGAGAGTCCGTTGAAATAACCTGAGACGGATCGAGTCGTCAATCAAGGATTTGGATGAACACCATAAATGTCATCACATGGTTTTTGGGATCCTCACTAGGCTGTCCATCAAATTTTAGGATATCTGATGGTAACTTAACTAGAATGGGCAGCCATATATTCCCTTGGAAAATGGGATCGTTCGTTAGATGAGACAAGTTGGGTAAATCCAATGTAGCGAAAAAGGGCAATGGTTGGTTCAGTTCGGGGTACTGATAGTACTGATAAGGCATGTATGGACCGGTAGGACCTTGAATTGACTGATTGTAAGGTGTCCCCAGGGGGAACTGACTATAAGGGGGTGTTCCTCCCGAGCCAAAAGTAGGTCTGCCACCATAAAAATTTCATCTATTACCATAATAAGGTGGCTCATTACCATAAGGTAGGGGACCTCCTCCACTGCTGGGAGGGTGTGGTCCACCTCCAAATGGTGGGGGTCCGCCACTACCATTGGGATGGGATGGACCTCCACCACCTCCAATGAGAGGAGGTGGTGGTCCGCCGTTGCCATCAGGATAGGGTGGGCCTCCACCACCTCAACCGAGAGGAGGTGGTGGTCCACCGCCACCGCCAAAAGGGTAAGGGATGCCTCCTTCACCTCCACTAGGATAAGATGGTCCTTCGCCACTGCCACTAAGGTGGGATTGTCCTCCACCACCACCACCAGGATGGGATGGTCCTTCACCACAAACACCAGGATGGGATGGGCCTCCACCATAAGGTGGAGATCCGCCACCATCAGGGGGGTGGCTCTGAGCCTCTGCTTGAAGGGGGAGGGAGTCCACCACGTCTTCCAGGGGGGGTGGTCCCTGATGGCCATAATGAGGTGGTCCTCCGTTGGAAGGTAGAGGTCCTCCTGCTCCGGAATTGTGTGTGGGCCCATCGCCTCCAATGGGAGGTGGGGGTGGACCAAACGGGGGTGGGGGGACTTGAGGGACTGTAGTTGGGGGTCCATGTTGTAAACAATTTTGTTTCCCCCATAGAGTGTATGGATTTCTGGGATAGGGTATCTTGTAGAGTGTGTTTCCAGGATTACGTTGTCCCGACACAGGGTTAAGATAACCTGGATATGCTTGACTCCATGGTCGTTGAATTACATGGGATGGTCCCCCAACATGGGATAATCCTGTAGTGGAAGGTCTAGTAGGTAAGGAATTTCCAACAAAAGGACCGATGGGAACTCCTCCTCCAGTATTATGGTTAAGAGATGGGGGTTTCCCCCCAGCAACAACTTGCTGACCACCAATCAAAGGTTGACCCAACACGAGTTGTTGATTATCTACCATAGTATTAACATTACCCGTTAGGAAGGTAGGGGGTAAAGAGTATCCTCCCTGCTATTTGTCGGGTGGGGGAGGATCAGGTAATGTAACCATGGTAGTAACAGGTGTGTTAGACTATTTTCATTCAACAGGTTGGGTTGTTGGAGGTATAGAACTGGTCTCCTGTCTAAGGGGTGAATGTGTAGGAAGTGATGGTTGACCAGATTCAGAAGTGGTCACGTGTTGTGTGGATGATTTCGGTGAATCATAAGATAAAACACGACATGGGAGTGGTTAATAAGAAGGTAACATCGGGTCTTCACCCCTTCGTGAAATAATTTGTTTGAATCCTACGAGACCTTCTCCAAGGAAATTCAGCCAAAATGACTGAAACAAAACTTTCTCCTAAGGCAAGCTAAACAAAATAAAAGTAATCTAGAAAAATCCTACACAAACTAAGGCCACAAGAAAACTTGTGTGATAGGAGTGGATTCAAAATTTTGGAACCTCATAGGATTGTCATAGGCTTTGCAAATCTCTATATATCACAGGGTCCAACAGTAAAACGCGACAAGGAGGATTGGGACCATACCCTTTCCAGAATACCCAACTACCTGGATAGTACATGTGTAGTAATCTCCCCGAGTGTTGTTCTCGGTGTATTGCTTTGTCAAGACGAACAAAAGGTTAACTGAGTTGGTATCAAGAATCCTAATGGTGTCTCCCGATATACGCAAGGTATGTGGGAGCTCAAATCCATAGTGGTGTTGTCTAATGCACAACCGTACGACA
Source organism: Larix kaempferi (assembly GCA_027924585.1). Lineage (NCBI taxonomy): Eukaryota > Viridiplantae > Streptophyta > Pinopsida > Pinales > Pinaceae > Larix > Larix kaempferi. The sequence continues at coordinate 1,161,835 of BSBM01000340.1, forward strand.
CGAGACCTTCCTATATACTACCGAGTACGTGAAACACCTTTCTCTATATGCCAAGTACATGAAACACCTTTCGATATACGTCAAGTACACAAAGTACTTCGTGGGTATGTGAAAGAGCTTCTATATACCGATAAGTATGTGGAAGACTACAATACCCCCGGAATACACTGTTGGCAAGTAAAGACAGCTGCCATGTTTTACGATGCCGAAACAGTCTCTAACTTACACACAAGTTACTAAAAATTTTACCCTAGTTCTATCGTTAATTTTATTTGGATGGTTAGTTGAATGCATGAGGTGAGTACATAAATGTAAACATAATGCAATCCCTAACTACATGCAAAAAATATACTTTTCTGTTGATGAACTCTATATATGGGAGGGAGAAATTTCTTTCCAAGTGATTTTACCAAGGCAACACAATGCAAGACAATCCCAAATCTATCAAGTTTGATATTTGTTGGCAAAACTCCTTTCGACAGGGCTTCACAGTGTCATAAAAAAACACCAACAACCCCTTATGCACTGGCCCGGAAAGGAGTTACCCTTCCCAGCAATGCCTGCAAAGTAGGCAAGGTCTCACCTGAGGTGGATAAGGGTGCTGTAGGAACCAAGCTTCCGCAGTTTTGAAGAGGATATGTGCACATTAACCATATATTACAATATTCATAGGAGTCTATTAACCAATCATTCACATATTTCATATATTCAGAGCATAAAAAACATATTCGCACTTAACAAATAACAACACACATTCGCATTAATCAATAGAAAGCATTCACATAACCCATCATTCATCATCGCATCATTGCACAACAACAGAATTCATAACCGAATATCTTCATTCATTCATCAACACCTGCGAAACAAACCTCGCAGAAATAGTCAAGTCATTCTACCGTGGATACAACTGAACCCAAAAGATAAGATTAATATCCGAAACTTCGATGCCCTTAGGCTTACAATATTTCCTTATTTATATGCTTTTCTCTTATTACAAAATGGTCCACATGACCGAATCGACTAATCTAACAACTCTTATACTTCAGCAAAAAGTGGCGAAAGGTCCTTTTTCTGCAAAATGACCCTTTCGCACTTGTCGGCTTCCCCACTTCCTGTGGATCTATCCCATGCCAACAGGTCCCCAACACAAACTTGTGGCTCATCCTGAGCCACCTTAGCTGGACACTACTAGTTTGTTGTAGTGCTGCTGAAAGTCATTATAGGCGGTCCACATCTAGTCGACTATTTATTTTACTGATGTGCGGAGCTATGTACTTTCTGTTACCTGCTGCTTCATTGGGTGGTCACATACCTTCTGTCATACCTCTTGTAACTGCTCTTGTACCCGTTTCATCTCTGGAACTATTCTTGCGATGAGGGCTTCAACTTTTGCTTGAAGCTCATTCAAATGTGTCGCTCGGCATTGCTTCCTTTCGTTGGCTTTTTTTGCTTGTTGCTTCATACTCTGTAGTTCCTCAGTATTCTCCATCCGTATCATTGTGGGAATCGTCTTAAACGATCCTTTAAACATTTCCAACTATTCTTCGACTTCACGAAGCACTCTCTTTAGTGCAGCTAGTTGGTCATCGTCAACCAACCTATCCCAGAGTTCTGTAAGGCTTATGGCCATTTCTTGTGTTGCCTGTTCCATTTCTTCCATCTCGGCCACTGCTTCCTCTATCGCCGTCTGTTGACTCTGAACATGTACGGGAGGAGTGCTGGGTGTGACTCGGGTTTGAAAATTTGCATTTTTGTTTCGGAGTTCAGTGACTACGAGTCCTAACATCATAGCCTGGGATTTCGGGGCAATGTCCGGATCTATATTTTTTTTCTCGCATGCCTTTGCAAGTGCTCTTTCTAACCATGTCCTTTCTTCGAAAATATTTTCCGTCGCAATGAGTGCGATAGCTTGCTCCTGTATAACCTTCTCTTTCTCTACCAGGGTTTCTTCTAATCGAGCCTTCTCTTCAACAACTTGCACTTTCACTGCTAGTGTTGCGGCGTGTTTGGCTTGAAGGTGCTCTACTTTTACCTCGCTGTGTTGTAGTTGCTTCATGAATTCGACCATTTGTTGTGCATTGTAGCCTCGCAGTCACGGATCTCTGCACTTACTGCCGCTTGGACTTGGTGTAGTGTCAACATTGGGAACAAGTTGAAATCAACCATTTCCAAATCATCCTTCCTAATCGTAATGTCCAAGGTATCATCTCCTATCAAGAAGGCATGGGTTTCGACCTGGACGATGCATTGCTATTTTCCCACATCTACCTCGACTTTGGGGTTTGGCAGGTTTTGCTCGATGTCTCCATGTGGTACCCTGATGTTGATTATTGTATTTTCCACCTTGTTTAACAAGTCCCCTATGTACTGGAAATTGTCTGCGGAATGATGTGTAACCTTCCAGTAGTTACGCTCTACGATCTGTGTGATACTATCCAATAGACTGTCAGCCTACTATGCAGTGAGCCCGGCCTGTGTACTACCGTTGTCATGGTCCATTTTGTTCTTTGTCCTTCATTCTTCCTGCTGGAGGTTAAGCTATGAATCTATTGAGGTGTTTCCTGTTGGGGCCCCGTCGTGACCAGATTCTGTTGTCTAGTCCTTCACATCAGTCTCTTGTTCTGCTTCCTCCTTTTGGTTGGCCGAAGCTTCATCTTTCTTGGCTGGGTCTTGTTGTCTTGCTTCCTGCAATTTTGCAATGTCCTCTAGATCGGCAGGAACCTTCCATGCCTCTAGCCAGGCAGCGATGATGCTGTCAAGCTCGGCTTCATTGAGCTTGTACTATGTTCTCACCCATTGTTTGGTTGGATCTACGTGGGCCCGAAAATAATTTGTGTGTGTTTTGACAGATACCCGGGCAATGGTTTGATACTTCATCGATGTTTGCAGTGTGATCCGTGCTATCATCAATACATCCATCCACATCCTCTCCAGCCAAATGTAAAACTGAATAGCATTTTCCCGTCGTCGCTCCTTGTTAGTGGTCACCCATAAGTTCTGGTACCTCGCACCATTGCACACCCATGGCTCCATGAGGTCTACCCCTTGGTACTCATCTAGTTCCCTCCATGCTTTTAAGGCAATGAGGAGGAGTAACCATGAGTATGTGAATGGCCGTTCGTGTTCCTGGCATCATACGCATCCTCAGTTAATTCATGTAGTAGGAACTGAGCTCAGTTCATCCATTCTCCTGCAGCACATCGTTTCGTCGCTACAAGGACCCCTGAGTTACACTACAGCGGTCTATTTTTCCTTGTTACATTGACTATGAGTGTATTTTTTGCGACTCGAACTGCTTGGTTGTTAATTGTGTGGATCAGGTAGCCTCGGGAATCCTTCTCTACTCCATACTTTATGGAGAACTGTTCGGCCCCTTTCTTGTCATTATCCTTACCCTGTAAAAACTGTGTCGGGTCGACTCCCTCTTGCGGTAGGCTAGTGACTCTAGAAATGAGGCCGACTATAACTGAGATTTTCTCATGCAACCATAGGGAACTGTCATGGAAGCATGCAATGAGTTTTTTGACACATGCGTTGACCTATGCCAGGCGCCCAAAATTCGGAAGGAGGGTGATTCCAAGCAGCCCTGATCGTACCAATCCCAGTGCCCATTCCTTTGGTTCCTTCATAGTCGGCCCTCCTGCATGGGGAACATTTTCATAAGCTTCCACATATTCCTTAAACTTGGCCAGGTCATGGTCATTGTATTGTAATCTCTTTAATTTGGTGGTAATATCCCCGATTTCAGGCACTCCTGGGGGTACAAGTGCAACTGTGATGGCGTATTTTTCATTTTTGTTGATCTGCAGTGTGGGTGCCCCAGTCCATCAGGGTGGAACATACTCTAAATGCATGGGACCATCATATCCCTCTTGCACAACTTTAGCAGCTAAGGGCCCTGCAGCACCATTCTTCTTCCTGGTGGATGCCCGGGTGGCCTTCTTTTTCTCTCGACTAGAGTCGGGAGGTCTCGTCGTGATCCATTTTTTCCTGTGTGGGATAGAAGACACGACTTCGGGCTCTTCCTGCATAAATGGGGTGGGTAATGGTCTCTCACTGCTCCCGCTCAAAATGCAAATGGCCATCCACCAATTCAGCCAAATTCTTGATTAAGACGCAATGGTTGGGTCGATGATCCTACCTTCGTTTTATGGGGGAAGGCACTCTATCTGTCCGATCGTGGGTAATGAATGCTGAATCCAATGTTGATTACCCAAATCCATTACATGTGTTGGCATTAACTTCGCTGGTTTTTAATTTTTGCCACTAGTTACTGCACATTTATTGTTCAATTGAATGTTGCCATCCTACTACGACGCTTTTTTTTTTTTTTTACATCGGCACAACGAGTACCACTATGTCGATACATCATCGTATCGTTGGCTTCTCTACTGCGGTTGTTCTTCGTAGGTTTCCCTGGGTTGCTGTTGTGTACTTCTGAGTGTTATTTATCGGTAGTGCTGCTGTGATCCGTTATATTATTGCGGCTGGTTTTTGCTGTTGTGGTCATTGATGGATTCACTTCGAATAAGTTTTCAGGGAGGTTGTTATGTTTCTTGATCTGTCGGAATGTTCCTTCACCTCTGAGGATTTTTTCCAAAACAAATCCTGAAACTCATGCAGTAGGACAGTTATTTCTAGTCGACTAATCCCTGTAGTCACCAATGTTCATGATTTTGGATTTTCCTCTAATCCAATATTTATCTCTCTGGTCTCTAAAGGTTGTTGATATTTGTTGTACGATATTTTTGGTGTCGCCTTGTTGTTATTGTCTTTGAGTTCTGGTGCACATGTAGCCCAGAGGTCATTATCATCTATAGAATCTGAATTGATGTTATAGTCTTCCCTCATTACTTTTGGGACAGTCGATTCTGTTTCAACTGTCTGAGGTTCCACCATTTTTCCATACTCCGCTACGGCTACCCTTCGCAAGGATTGTGTTATCCATGCACATCTTCGAAAGGACACTTCATGCATCCAGTTCTGCCAATTCTCAAGGGCCTCATCTGATTCGGGGAATGCTGAACTAGTGTTGTGCCATTCTACTTCTCCATCCATGGTGGGTTTAGCATAATCCTACGAGATGTTGTACAAGTTGTCTCCTTCTGTAAATGCGTCTTTGGATGGCTCCGTATAGCGCTATCCTTCTGCGGGATCCAGTGGTGCGATGACTCTCATTTCTTGATTTTCAAATAACATTATCCTTTTCTTGAAGTTTAGAATTGCTTGATTTTCCATGGCCTAGTCTATCCCTAGCAGTACCAGATAGGGACTGGTGTTATCCACAATCTCAATGACATCGAAGTCTGTGTACGTTCTGAGCCCTTCAATTTCGACCGAAAGTTGACATACTTGTCCTAGCAGTGTGACCTTGCTCTGGTTCGCCAGTCGCAGCTGTACTGGTGACCAGGTCATCTACGGCTTCCCCATTGCTTCCCATGTTTGTTTTGTCAGGATATTCACGTTCGAACCCAAGTCCAGGATGATGGAGTCGACATCAAATTCTCCTATTTGTGCTGTCATCTGCATCTCCCTACCTATCTTTCTTTTGTGTATGCGGTAAACTCTTTGTTCTAGTTGTGCACGTCCTCGTCATTGCAGTATACTAGCTATTTCCTCTAGTGCATCGGGGTCTTTGGCCAAGTCCAGGAAACTTTCTAAGAAGGCTTCCAGTGTGTTTTCCTTCCTTCACATCTTTGTTGAATCAAATGTCGTTGGCATATCTTAGATTTCTTCCTCGATAAGTAGCAGTCTCTGATTCCTTATTTCCTCTTGCATTTTTAAGAAGACATCCTTTTTGGCATCAACATCGAAGGTGAGCTTCTTCTGTTGTGTCTGTGTTGGTCTAATATTGGGGTGCGACCTGTCGTCACCCCTCCTCTTGTTACTATGCCAACCATTGTTAGGATATTCCTATACTCCATCCTAGTCCCACCAGTATTTTGATCATTTACATTTTCAGTCATGCATGCACCTTTTAGGGTTTGCATGCATTCTAGGGTTTGCATGCATCTGAGTCATCAGTCCAGCACCTATCCCTCAGTTAGCCAGCCCCCAGGAGCTTCTCACTATTCAGTTTTAGCCCTCTAGTTGCTTAATGCGCCCTTCTTCCTTGATTTTAGGGAGCAACTCGCCCTCCTTCACCTACCAGTCCAGTTGTCACTCAGTTACACTCAGTTACAGTCAGTTACACTCAGTTACATTCAGTTACACTCAGTTACACTCAGTTACACTCAGTTACACTCAGTTACATTGAGTTACACTCAGTTACACCTACCAGAGTTAGTTTGACTGATGGTTGAGAGTTACTTGAGCATTGATGACTCCACTGATGATGATGAAGACTTCCAGTTGCACTCCGATGATCATGAGGACACCTAGTTGTGCTCCGATGACACTCCAGTGATCCATTGATCACTCCATGAAGGATAATTCGAATTGCCACCTTAGGCATTCGAATTCCTCATGCATTGTATTATTTATATGTCCATTTGTGATTAATAATCTAGTATGACCGAAGTATTATTGCTTCTATCTGAGTTCTACTGTACCATATTATTCTGTTGCTCATTATACTGCATGTATCACTCTTCTTCTATTTTCTTGCTTAATCATAATTACTCTTGTGAGGTACACATCATATCTTAGATCTGCTGTGAGGATTTTCACAACCGTCGTATGGCTACTTCTGGCTTCCGTCGATATCCTCTATACGGCTGATGGTACGTTCTGATTGTTATGGTTTTGGGGTGGATGCTTGGTTTTCCATTTCGCAATGACCTGGGGGCAGTCCTTTACACTATGATCTACGACACTACAGTATGTACACTGCGGTGATGGATTCAGACAGTCTCTTTGGTAATGCCCCTGCTGGCCATAGCTATAATAGGTAATTGGACCTCTTCTGCTTCCAGCAGCACCTCCATGTCCCATACCTCGGCCACCGTAGTATTCTCCCCCCAAAACTCCATGCAGTGGTCCATATTGTTGATATTAAGATTGTCCGTACTGTGGCTACTGGTACTGCTGCTTCCCATACTATGGCTGGCCATACGGCGGTGGTGGATACTGCGGGTACCCATACTGCGGCTGCCTGTATTTCCCTTGGTCGTATTGCTGGGGATAACTATACTGTGATTGTTACTCTTCCACTGGTGGTTCTTCTCCCTTCATGAAATATGTGTCAGTTGTCCACTCTTGCAACAAATCATATGCCCTACTGTCTTTCTCATCATGGCCAACCAATCGACAAAACTTGTAGTATAAGTTTGTTGGATTTGATACCATCTTTTGCAAATATACGCACTCCTCCGGTCAAATCCCTCTGGCTTGACAGATAATAAACCATAGCATGCCTCCCTGGCGAAGTGGGTTCGGTCCCCCCACTTGCAAGTATTCCCAGAATTCTGGGCAATTGTCCTTATGGTGCCCCTAAGTTCTGCATCTGGTGCACCACACATGTCCATAGGTTTCCTTTCCCTTCTTTATATCCTCCAGTTGCAGTGTCAGGTTCACCAAGTGTGCCTACACTCTGTCCATTCCCCTCCCTACTTCGTCGATTGGTGAAGCCTCCAGCTTCATCGCGATTTCTAACGCTTCTACCTGCATCGCAACCTTTTGCTGCATCAATGGTCCTCGTATATGTGATACCATTCCTACGATGAACCATTCTTTATATTGCAACTCATTTATCGAAAAACTCACTTTCGCTATCAGTGTCTTGTAACGCTGATCGAATTCCCACATTGACTCATTCGGAAATTGCTTAATTTCCTTAAGCTCAGTGACGTATTGCGACTTAGATTTTGGTTTTTTGAACTCGTCAATCATTGCAGTTCTAACCTCATCGAATGTTTTCACTATCGTTCCCAATGGAACCTTCACAAACTTCATGTACCAATCTAATGCTTGGCCCCTCAGGGATATCACTACCTGTCCCATCTTTATGGCATTATCCTGAACCTGCTTCATGGTCCATACTACTTCCAAGATAAACCAATACTGTTCAAGATATTCAGTTCCGTCCCCTTGAAATATGGGGCATATTTGCCTCATTCGCCATCTGAATGTTATTACTATTGTTATTTACCGATGCGCTACTCCTGCCACTACATACAGGGTAGCTACATGAGTAACTTGGTTTCCTTCCTATAAAGTTCAGAGTAGTGTGTGGGATCGAAGGTACGTGGTAACCTATGATCTGACCTCCTTCTGCCTCTGGGGTAGCTTGGTCAATGTTTCCTTCGCAATACGGTCGCTTATTTCCCTATGGTCCTGTTTCTCAACCCTCTATTCCGGTCCTCTCAGGAGACTCTCTCTCAGTCCTTCTCTTCTTCTCAGGATGCCAGAATATAGCTCCACTCCTCAAGAGACCACACTCTTTGTTAGCTTCCTTTTCAAATTCGTCATCACTCATGTCCATCTACCACATCCTTTCGTCAGACTTGCATCTACGTGATACCTTCACCCTCACACACCGATTCTTCTACTCATCATAATACATCCTCAATATCCCTTTTTCATACACCAACATATTAATCCACAGTTTTAATGATGACAAAAATCTTCACCTCGCCCCCCTGAAGAAATTTCTTTCGGTGTCACTTTATGACTTGATAGTGTCTACCGCAAACTCGGTTATGTATCATTCAAGGATACTGTCTACCCAAAAATAAACATCTTGTGATATCTTATTATCGACTTGTTTGAGCTATCGCACCAATGCCGGGGTCCAACAGTCAGGCTCAGTCTTTTGATAGTGGTTCTTGCAGAACATCAACTGTGCTAGCCACTCATGCAATAGCACTGGGAATTCACCTAAAAAAGATTTCATGAATGTCTGAGTAAATGTACCTTTCTAACCAATTGGTCGATGTCTACTTCGGATCTCGCTTCTCCCTTTCCGTGAATTCCTCTGCCTTCTTATCAAACCACTCCTAGATTTTTGGTTTATTCGGGTGCCACAACATATCCTCTTTTCTTCTTCCTTAGGGTCCCGGCAATGGAACCATTTATTGACACAACTCCTCTCGACAGGGATTCACACTGTCATCAACAAACACCAACAACCCTTTATACACCGGCCTAGAAAGGAGTTACCCTTCCCAGCAATGCCTGCAAAGCAGACAAGGTCTCACCCGAGGTGTATAAGGGTGCTGTAGGAACCAAGCTTCCGCAGTTGTGAAGAGGATATGTGCACATTAACCAAATATTACAATATTCATAGTAGTCTATTAACCAATCATTCGCATCTTACATATATTCAGATCATAAAAAACATATTCGCACTTAACCAATAACAACACACATTCGCATTAATCAACAGAAAGCATTCACATAACCCATCATTCATCATCACATCATTTCACAACAACAGAATTCATAACCGAAAATCTTCATTCATTCATCAACACCTGTGGAACAAACCTCGCAGAAACAATCATGTCATTCTACCACGGATACAATCGAACCCAAAAGATAAGATTAATCTCCAAAACTTCGATGCCCTTAGGCTTACAATCTTGCCTTATTTATATGCTTTTCTCTTATTACAAAATGGTCCACATGACCGACTCGACTAATCTAACAACTCTTATACTTGTGTAAAAAGTGGCGAAAGGTCCTTTTTCCACGAAATGACCCTTTCACACTTGTCGGCTTCCGCACTTCCTGCGGGTCTATCCCGTGCCAACAATATCAAAAGTGTTATTTTCGCTTTTTCCGTTTTTCCAAGCAAAACACAAAAAATCAACAAGCATTACAACCAAATCCAAACATTTTCTTTTTGTTTTTTCGAATCAAAACTAAGAGATGAAAAGAGAGAAATTCCCTATCTAGAGCACTTGAACTTTTCATTTTCACAATGATGGCTTAAAAGCATAAAAAACCAAGAATGTATACAATTATTTCAAGCATGGAGTCACTTTTGTAAAAACTTGATCTCATTTGAATTCTTCAAGAAAATGAATGATTCACAATTCCTGACAAGCACAAATGACTAACTTTTCTCTCAAACTTTTCAAAAGCCCAATGAATGATACATTCCAATGCATGAACCAATTTCAACAACCATTTCCAAATGCACTTGAAAATCAATAAAAATGATGCACCTTTAATTTTTGAATGATATGCCAAGATAATAACTTGATAACAATGATATTTTTAAGCATGAAAACTGAAAATAAAGTTGATTTGCATCACTCTAAACACTCAGGAAATCTCAAGAAAATGACAAGCACTCACATGGGCTGAAAACACTTCAAAACACTCAAAACACTCAATCAAACAATTGAATGCAACCAAAGTTAAATGACAAGTGAAAAAAGTAGTTCGGGATCAAATCCAATGCAAAGATCAGATTAGGTGAGGAGATGAGGGAGAGCAATATTAAGTGGATGAAGGTGGGGGAGTCCAAAACGTCCACCACTACCAAACTCAAGCTTGTTAAAAAATGGGCCCCAATACAAATCCACACAAAGTCCAAACACTTTCAACACACTAATAAAAAAAGGTATCTCTGTCTGGATATTGCAGTACAGAGGGGTCTGCACACCAAAGCAAAATTCAAATCAAAAAATGGAGGGGGGATGCCCTTGCATCAATTTTAACAAATCGACGTAGTCTGTGTTTAGACACAGAGTGACCTTCACAGGTCACTAGTACGGGTATTGTGATGATGTCGCAGGACACTAGTGGGGAAATTGCGATGACAGAGAAGCAGAGTGCAAAAGGAATGATAGATCAACGCTCTGGTTCTACTGCCTAGGTGTGATGGTCGAGATACAAACTCTAGGATTAGCAGATCTCCAAGAAATGAGCAATAAAATGGCTCAAAGATTGTGAGTATAGACTCATAGGAAAACTACAGACTCTTCAAAGTGAAGATCTGATGGTGAAAAAGACTCAGGAGGCAAATAAGATGGCTTGCAAAATAAATCAAATGAAAATGACATTCAAATTGAAAACTACAAACAATGTACTCCCCAGTATGGTCGCCAGATTTGTTTGACGGACAATCTACCAAGAGCAGACTCGATGCCTAATCTTCCTAGCTTAACGTAAGTCTAGAACAGATAGGGACAAAATAGAAATAACTTTCCTAGATCTAATTAAAGATCAAGGAACTAGATGCTTTACCTTTCAGATCACTGATCCTTTCTCCTCGAATGCTACTACAAACTTGATGGTCTTCAGATCTCAGCTGCAAAACCTGTCAAGACATACAAGACAACACAAGTAGTAAAATGCATCTACACAATAATAGATCTAAGTAAGTAGTTAAGCAGGAAAACTACACAAAATATCATTAATACAATGAGATTTGGTGGAAAGCATTTATATTACTGTATAATAAGGGAAATACACAGAAGGAAGTGATTACAACGAATGACTTAACGTAGCAATCCTTCTCCGATCAAGGCAATGCCAAAGCCTCCCAAGGAAGTATGAGTCTCCCAATAGATGAGTAGGGATCTCTTCGAAGCTAATTTAACTAGCATGTACACACTATAGACTTCCTCCCTTTCATATGGGAATGAGCTTCACTTATATAGGACTAGGAGGATAGGATGGGTTGAGATATGGTAGGAGAGAGATAGGGGATCTCACCCAAAGTTTAGGGAACCGAATGCTAGCTCCCATATAGGCTAGGGATAGGGCTCCACATCACTCAGCTTCGAGAATGGGCTCTAAGATGCTCTTTTATCCAAGTAACTTACATCGTCGCAAGTTGCATTAGGACAAACTGTGACGTTGCATGTTGCACAAGGGTGAACTACGAGGACCTTGAAAAATAGGTCAGTTAATCCCTCCAGTCATGGGAAACTCCATGATGTTTATACTGAGTCTCAAAGTAGCAATATTTAGGTGTAACAATGCTAGAAGGATGGCATGACAACATCATATTTGCCTTTATTTTGAATGCATTTGGAGAGCCTCCATGCCTTGACAAGAAACCAATATACTTATTTTCATCTAGAAATTCAGATCTTCCCATAAATAACATGTGCTCTAAACTGTGCACTTCCCTCGGTATCCATTGGATCATAGAAACGCCCCTTCTGCTATGCCTAGGATTGCTAGACTATTTTCTTAATGTTGTCCAAGGTCAAAACATGCCCAAAAGTCATCAACCACTAGCAAGACTTGCTTGGAGTATGTCCATAATTCCTCTCCAAAAATTTATGTGAATACCCTATACAAATGGGGGGGTAATACCTGTTACAACGTAATCTTCCACCTTGTGAGCATCAACATTCTTTGTCATGTAGTATCCATTTCACTGACTCAGATCCACTTATATCCTTCAGAGATACTATTTTTCCCTATTTTTATTCCTACCCGCATGTTGCATCACTATAGCATGCGTACCCGCGAGTTGCATCACTATAGCTCGTGGGAATCAAGTAAAATGGTAAAAATCACTAGTTTATTACTTTCTACTCCCAAAAAGCGATCATTGGGTGACCTTTGGCTCTCCATCTTCCCAAGCAACGTCTCGATTTGTCCTTTCACTTACCTTTGAGAGGACTATATATTGAGTACATATGGCTTATGGATGGGAGGAGAAAGAAGAGCAAGAGAACTCTAGCGGATTTTTCCCCTATCTTGAGTCTACACTCATTGATCCTTGTAGTTGTGAACCCTTTCCTTCCAAACTCCTATCTAGTTTGAGTTTGCCTTTCATGGAGGATTGAAGTGGTGGAGACACAAGTGGATTGATCCAGATCTTGGTTCAGATTGGTTTCCAACAAGAGGTCGTAACACTTTGTACTTCTTCTTGTTTATTAATAGAAATACTCATATTCTCGTCCATTAATATTGTAAATGTTTTGTATCTTACATTGGGTTGCATTTACTTGTTATATCATGGGCCATTGCTATTGATGATGTTATTGCCATTTATATATTACATGTACTTGTTGTATATTGGCTATCAAGACTAATTTGCAGATTCAAGTGCATGGATTGAAAAGCTCCAACGGGGATCTACATCAAACATTTGGATCGAGGTTGGTTATCTTCTTCCTTATCTTAGCATTGTCATTTATATAGCATAGTTTTGAGAATTGAGTTGATTTATGGTAGTCATCTGTCTGTTGTGGTATACCCCAAGCCATAGTGAGTTTTCTCCAACATAGAAATGGTGACTCCACTGGGGAAAACATCCATCTTGGGGATTTTTTGAGCATTAGTCCATAATTAGAGTTGTTTCTTGTTGAAGCTCTGTGTGACTTATCTACCGTTGAGATACACTATAGAAAAATTGCTTTTTCTAAGCCATTTGATTCTCTATTTTCCCATTTTCCTTTCCTCACTCGTAGGCTATCTTAGCTCTACTCGCGTATACCTGCATCTGTTTACACTACTACTCGCGGGTACCCGCAGGTATTCCTTCGACAGTAGCGTAGAACTCCGACTTTGGTTGATTTATGACCTTTGATTGTTCCTGGGTTGGTTTTGGTTGATCCTGAGTCTTTCTTGGCCTGTTTCTTGACTGTTCCATGCCTTGGTTGTGACCAGAACTCTTCATTTCTCTTGGTTGAGCCTTGTTGGTTTTTTACCCATCTTTGGATTTAGCCTTGTTGGTTTTTTCCTTTTGAGCTCATTCCTTTGGCTAAGTCTTACTGTTTGGTATCTGCCTGGTTGTCTTAGTGATCTCCTTGGCATATCAGTGACTAGATAGTAGGATTTTGCTTGCATTTTTCATTTCCATATATATTGAAAAATACAAAAAAAATACACATAGTTTTTGCATTTTCCTTTCATTTATAAGAGAAAATACAAAAAAAAAAATTATTTGCTTTTATGTATTGCATCTTGCATTGAGTGCTTTCTGCCTTCATTTAGATTCTGATTGTGCATTGAAAGAAATATAAAAGGATTGCATATTTATTTCGAAATCGTTGGTTTGATTGTACATGTTAGTGGCATTGTTTTCATTGGATAGATGAGTCTAGGATTTGACGATTTTGCATACTATTGAGTCTTACACATCACTAGTTTCACGATCATATCCCTTGAGTAATCACATCCATTAAAATTAACGCTTAATCTTAAAATTGATTAGACCAATTTTATTTATAGGGTACACCAACTAGCATAGGTTTAGAGTCTTGGAATAGATCATTGTGAGTTAACAATTCAAGACTACTAGATGAAATGTTAGGTGTCTAACCAGGGAGTGGAGGAATCCATGGTATAGATCAGTGTTCTCAGGAAGCTCTACTCAAGCCAGAGTTAAGCATGAGGTCACGGGAGGTTGGTTGAAGGAATATCCCTTTGATACTGGCTGAACGTGGGAGATATTTCCAGGATTTGTTCGTATCTAGGGACTCTTGGGGGATTTGACCCTCATTGAGTTTCGGGCTCAGCTACCCTACCCATATGATGGATCCCACCTATGACTGTCCCCCTGAGCATTGGTTATATTGCGGTGACCATAGTTGCCTTACCTAGGTATTGCACAGGGTACTTGCAGTGGTTATACTGTTCGTGTCCTGAGTCAAATAGGGATTGGACAACGCAGTTGTGTTTGTGCAGTGTACTTGCCCCTGTACACGTAGTGAAGCCTGGGTGTCTCTATAATTGATTCTATTATCTCCGGCTATAGTTTGGGAGTCTCAAGCCTCTCCTAGGTGAGACATATCGACTCTAGTGTCGGGAGCTCATTTAGCCACTCTGTTTGTCTGCCCTTGGCTGTAGTTTCTCTAGGTGTGTGCTTTTGATTCACTGTTTTTGATCGATAATTGGCATTTAGGGGACGATTTGATTATATTTTCTCTCCGAAGATATCGTGGTGTGGAGCCCTAATCTCCGCCGATCCCATGGGTTGGCTGGTTTAAATCCGGCCGAGATTTCATGCCGTGTTGCTAGAGGATGTCGGAGGGATCCCTCTGAGTCTTCAGATTCTTACGAGACATACATCCAAGACATCATGACTTCTACACATTCCGATACTGAGGAAAAACCTTTGACTCCATTGGGTAGAGTTGACCACACTTGCGATCCCCATACTCCTTCTAAGGAGTGGGGAGTTGATCCACCTGAGACTCAACCTGGTTCTATTTGGCCTAATCCACTTGAACGAGATCCGTTCGATCCTTCGAATGCAGATAATTATCTTTACGGAATGCCAACCTTACCCGAGGAAGAAGAACAAGATGACACGTTCATTCCTTTGTTTCCATGCAATTATAGACACGGGATGCCAGATTTACATGATGACATTGGTCCTACGATCAACCCAACCACACTCTCTTTCGGTATGCTTAGTTGTAGTACCATTGAACCTTCCACCACGTTTGGTAGTCACCCTGGTACTAGTCATGGTGTTAGCCATACTATACCCGCTAGGGGCACTACCCTCACTGGGGGCACTATGTTGTCCACCCACACACATAGTATGGTGACTGGTCATGTTCCTCCTAACGATGCTAATGTTGGAAGACGACCACCTCCTAGGATTGCCCAACCTAATAGGAATGTTGTTCGAAACACGACTCGCCATCCACCACCTAATACACATGCCACTACTCGTCAACCCAGGACTACTTTTACGGATGTTAATGCTCCTCCCAACCACGAAGGTGGATATATACTGCGTACTTTTGCATCCACTACCGCTACTAATAACACCAATGTTGGGGCTGGGAATACATCTTATGCTTCAGGTCACCACATGACTGCTCAAGCTAATCCTAATGCTGGGGGTGGGAACATACCATACCATTATGGTCAGCAAAACACGGTTCCTGCTATGAATAGTACATATATGCTCCATACTCATGGAGGAAACCCTTACTACAACACAGTAGGTGTTGTCCACAAGTACAACCTACCACCCCAATATGGTGCCCAAAACATGCACATACATGCTTACTCTCAAATGGGTCAGGCAGGAGGAGGTTATTAATCCTATGGCCATGGGCAAGCTTATGGTCTGTCAGGTCCTTATTATCAACAGTTTAATCCTCATGGTCAAGCTTTTGGTCCATCTTATAATACGGTTCCATTTAACCAACCCTTTATGGGGGCTTATAATCAAGCTTTCCAACCTCAGCTCCCGTTCCTTGCATGCTTGAATCTTTCGGATCTTTCAAAGCTCACGAATGATCTTGTGTGTCACAACCCTACTTGGCCCCCGATCCCTACCAAGCTCCCTTCGGACATTCCTAAGTTTGAGGGGAAAGGTGGTGAGGACCCGGGAGATCATGTCACGAAATTCCACCTTTGGTGCTCCTCCAACTCATTGAATCACGATTCCGTTAGATTGCAACTATTTCAATGCACCTTCATGGGGGCAGCCGCGAAGTGGTACGTTGAGTTTCCTGGAAACACTTATAGGGGTTTTAACGAGATCGCTTTGGTTTTCTTAGATCATTTCTTGTTGCCAGTTCACTACGATACTAGCACTGAACTTTTGTCTACCTTCCGTCAAAACAAGGCCATGCATATTTCTGACCACGTTCAAGAGTGGCATCGACGGAAGAGGTTAGTGAAAGCCAACATTCCTCCAGAGTTCCTGTTGGAATGGTTCCCCAAGTCCCTACTCCCATACATTGCTAAGGATGTTTCGATGTCCGACATTGTGACTAAGGAACAAGCTATCTTGAAAGTCCAGTAGTTAGACTTATTATACTCTTAGTCTGGCATTTTGTATGACATCATCCCTAACACACTGTGCACATGTCATGAGCCTACGTCAGTTCTTGGACCACATGCCGATGGCATTATAGGATCTACAAGCACTCACCCCATAGATTTGCTAGCTAATCAAATGCAGAATTTGTCGCTAAACCAGTCTACTCCCGGATAGGTTCACACCTTGTCCACTTCCACTCCATCGTCCGATGTACATAGTGTGCAAACGATGGACTATTAGGTAACCAACAACCTAGTGGTAAGAAAAAGGGGAGAAATAATCGTAAGGGTGGAAACAATGGGAATAAAAATAGCAATCGCAATACCCCCTATAAGGATAATGCCAACCCTCCTCAGGAAGGTGGAAATGCTGGTGAGGACTGTAAACCTAGGCATAAGGTGAAGATTCCTTGCAATATCTGTGGGGAAGACCACCTTACTCACTTATGTCCTTGTATTGAAGAAGCATCGAAGCACTTGGCACAGAGCCCAATTGTGTTGAAGGATCCCCTACCTCATCACCAAAACATGGCTTCGCATGCTCCCACCACTGGTTATGGACCTACTGAGATGACAACGTCTTCTCCTAATACTAGTGGTTATGGATGTGTGAACATGGTTCAGTTAGAGGTTAGTGTTGCCACTCGTCAGCGTGATTATGATGCACAACAACCCAATTTGGGGAGTGAGCCTCCCCCTGCTGCCGACAATTCCTTGCATATCGAGAAGCCTTCTATTATGCCACGGATAACGAGAGGTGTTCTTAAGTGCTCTATGCATAATCCTAATGCTCGAGCCGCCCACAACTACTCCATCGTAGAATATTTGGGCCAAACTTTGTGTGCCATGTCAGCTCTTGAATTTTTGCAAGCCTGTCCTTCTCATAAGCATGCTCTTTTGAGTGCGTTAGGAGTTCAAGATGGGGGAAGTCCCACTGTTATCAAGTTCGATACTACTAATGTTCAACCTCACTTACCCTACCACATGGATTTTCAAATCCAGGTGGTGTGCCTTCAAAGTTTTGTCAAATGTACTATGGTTGACGAAGGTGATTCTACGTCAATAATGTCATTAGCTTGTTGGAAAGCTCTTGGCTCTCCTCCCCTACTCGCATCTAGGACCACGCTCACTGCATTCGACGGTCATTATTTTAAGCCGCATGGAATTATCCCTTCCCTTGTTGTCTCCTTGGGAGGTAAGTCCATGCCTATTGAAGTCGAGGTGGTTGATGCGCCCATAGACTACAACCTTTTACTGGGTCGGAATTGGATGTATGCCATGAAATCTGTTGCGTCCACTGTATTCAGAGTTATCTGCTTTCCTCACGAAGGCAAGATTGTGACCATCGATCAACTAGATTATGTTAAATCCTCTTCCACAGCATCCATGGGATCCATAGTCTCGCAGATTACTCATTCTCATCCCGCAACTGGGAACATGGGTGTTGGCATGTACCCTTCATTGATGGGAACATATGATTTTGCCACACCTGTGAATTTTATTGGAACCATTATCGACGATGCGTCTCCTCCTTTGTGTAATATATCATTTTGGACTTCCTATTTCGATGATCCATGGACTTTACCATCCACAAGTTCCTCGTCTGGAAACATTTCGCATATCGGGATGTCTATGCCACTATCTGTAGTTGAGCTTGCTTATCAGCATATTCAACAAGCCACTGCAGAACCGGATCTCTCTTCTTCCCAAGTAGTCGAGTAAGATCTCGTTACACTGTCAGTTTGGGAAGCCAACCCGTCTTGTTCCCACTATTGCGTCGATGATACTTTTCCTTCTGATGAAGCTATTATGGAGGCCATGTGTGGTAGTGAGAGACCTTGGGAAGATATGCACCATCGCTCTTATTTCCTTCCCAAACTCAAACTCACCAAACGAGAAGAGTTTAGGATGACTCTAGTAGAGATGGTTGGTCACCTTGTGGCTCTTTTGGAGTCGCATGATGTTTTTGTGGAAGGGAATATGACTAACATTTCCCCAACTACGTCGATCAATATCTCTCATACTCCCGGAATAGTTGAAAATGTCTACATCGGTGATGATTGCACTCCTGAGGAGATTTCTATTTACACTGAATTGTTTACAGAACTCCGGGAAGCTTTCGCCTGGTCATATGAGGAGATCCCAGGAATAGACCCCCGCATTGTTGAACATGAGATTAGAACGTATCCCAACACTAAATTGGTTCGACAACGTTTACATGCCATGAACCCTAGAAAAATAGCTGCTATCAAGGCAGAGGTGGAGAAACTACTCAAAGCTGGTTTCATCTACCCCGTTCCCCTTGTCGAATGGGTGTCAAACCTCGTTCCTATGGATAAGAAGTAGGTAACGATCCGTGTATGCACCGATTTTAGAGATTTGAACCGTGCATGTCCGAAAGACAACTTTCCCACACCATTCATAGATCGAATCTTGGATGCTTGTGCCGGGAGTGAGATTTTTTCCTTCATGGATGGATTTTTTGGATATAACCAGATTCAAATCAAACCCGAGGATCAACATAAGACAACTTTTATTTGTCCTTGGGAAACGTTTGCATATCAGAAAATGCACTTCAGCCTTAAAAATGTCGGAGCTACATTTCAGCGTGCCATGACCTACGCCTTCCATGATCTTAAGACTATTATGGAGGTTTTCTTGGATGACCTTACCGGCCATTCTCGCAAGAGGATGGACCACCTCAAGCACCTCCTCATGATTCTCAAATGATGTATACGATACAAGATTCGATTGAATCCTAACAAATGCATCTTTGCTGTACGGATGGGTCGCCTTCTGGGATTCATAGTTTCGAAAGAGGGTATTAGAGTCGATCCTCTCAAAGTTGAGACAATACTTCATGTAATGTCCCCATTTTGACCCCCTTTTGCATTAAATCGCAAATGATGTAAATATTGTAATTTAATCATGTTGAGGAGCTCAAGGCCAAGGCCCCACCATTGATTTAGCATTTTATGTATCGGCAATTAAAGAAATAGATGCCTATGGTTCTTGTGCTAGATATGCACAATGTAGATAAGACATCATGTAAATACGAATTTTAATGAAAATACCCACAACTAGCTATGCAATGCAACAAAGAGATGGGGCATGATTCTACAAGGAATAGGAGGGAAATTATTCAAACCCTTGATCCAATGGTGTTAATCCATGTGTCAATGAGAAAACCCATAAACCACCAACTACCCATTTTGGGTTAGGGACCCAATCATTTAATTCTTCCAGAAATTGGTTGAGGTAGTTAATGCCTTGGGAATGAAGAGGTATGGCAGCCAATTTCGTGCATGGGCAAGCCATCAACCTGGGAAATCATATTTTGTCTCCTTGGGCAAGAAAACACCCACGAAATGGTGCCTAAAGCCATTCTAAATAGTCATTCTTTCCTCTCTCACGCAGTCTGAACTACTAGGTCTTTCCCCATCACGTTTTTCACCATTTTTCCTGCATTTTCCATGCCTGGGAGTTGTTTTTACATTATACAGCTACTGGGAGAGAAGGGCCATGATTTGGGGACTGTGATGGAGGTCATTTTTGCCCCAAAATGCCCATGGACGTTTTTCTGAAAACGATCTCTGCTCTCCAGGGTTGTTCCCCAATTGCCATTTCATTTTTGGGCTTGCCCACGTTTTTCTAAATTAGTAGAAACCTCCTCTTTGGGCATCCCACTAAAGAAACGTTTTTTTTTTCATCATGCCCAGCCATTTTGGTTTTGCTGTTATGTGCATCCCTGTTTTGGTTTGAATCTGTGAGAAAGAAACTTGGGGTGGTAGTGGACAGAATTGGATTGATAAACCTAGTGGGGGGAGATAACCTCTCAAGAAGATCAAGAGGGCTTTGGCTATTCTTCTATGCACACCCTGAGAGCACTAGATGGGGAAGGTATGGCTTGAGGGACTGTGCAACAATGAAAAGAATACTTCCTTGTGCTGGGTGTGTAGGTATTGTGGGTGCCAAGCTAGATAGATCTTGTAAGGTTACCCCTGGCTCTGTGCTTGAACTCACTAGCTTAGCCACTCTTCCTTCCCATTTCCTAACAGCCTGATAAACCCAATTGCAGATTGCCTTGGCTCATCTTGGTGTATGCTTGGCTATGTGTGAGTCTGATGTTCCCTGGTTCCTTGTAGTAATCATGCCCATCTCGGGGGGTGGCAGTTGTATCAATAGGTTGATAAGCACAACTGGCCTATGGTTGGGTGGAACGTTGCAGATGCATAGCTGGTTGCTTGGGACTACTTGTTGATGAGTATTCTCTGTTATAAATTTTGAAATGTCTTTATTTAATGGATGTCACAGAAATATTAAATGTATGTTAGATATTAAACATGGTTTTTAAAATTCCGCTGTGTTTCTATAACATGCACATGTATATGTCTTTTTATCAATGAGTTTTTACTTAATGGATATGGGGCTAGATGCCTGGTTTTAGCATCACGTCCTCTCTATCATGCTGGTATGATGGGAGGGGACGTTACATTTTGGTATTAGAGCCGCTGGTTGGAGCATTGGGCCTTTTTGGGGCTACCTATCATAGTTGTGGGGGTAAGTATGCTTCCTGTTCAGCACTGATAGATAAGAAAATTTCAAAAAATTTTAAATTTTCAAAATTTTTATAAGTTTCTATGAGTTCTGCCAGAAACTGCGGAAGGAATTCTCTTCCGAAATTGCGGAAGCAATTCTCTTCCGAAACTGCGGAAGAATTCCGCGAGTTGTTCTGCAATGCGGAAGAATTCGGCGAACTGCTCCGAAACAGCGGAAAATTTTTCTAAGTGTTCGACGTCGAAATGAAATTTTCGGAATGAATTCTCTTCCGAAACTGCGGAAGGAATTATCTTCTGAAACTGCGGAAGGATTCCGTGAATTATTCCTCAATGCGGAAGAGTTCGGGAAGTCGCCCCACAATTACGGAAGGATTTTGCGAATCGTCCTGCAACACGGAAGAGTTGGGGAAGTCACCCCACAATTGAAGAAGGATTCCACGAATCGTTCCGCAATGCGGAAGAGTTCAGGAAGTCACCCCGCAATTGCGGAAGGATTCCGCAAATCGTCCCGCAACGCGGAAGAGTTCAGGAAGTTTCCCCTCAATTGCGGAAGGATTCCGTGAATCATTCCACAATGCGGAAGAGTTCGGGAAGTCGCCCCGCAATTGCGAAAGGATTTCAAGAATTGTTCCGCAACACGGAAGAGTTTGGCAAGATGGCCTGAAACTGCAGAAAGAATTTCGGAATGTCTTCCGCAACTGTGGAAAAGAATTCTGGAATGTCTTCCGAAATTGCGGAAGAATTCCATGAGTCGTTCTGCAATTGCATAAGGGGGCAAGCCCCCTTGACCCCCGTCGTTCCCCCTCATATGTCGTAATTGTGAGAAAATTATATGATCTGACAAATTGTTAATGAAACATTTTCCCACATGCATAAAAGTAAGTTATGAATTCTGAGAATATAATGCAGCTAACAATTGTGTTGATGAACACATTTTGCAGAATCACAGTTACATCAGGGTAGCACTCTAGATAGTACAGTTGAAAAGTTTTGGATTTTGGTTGGACCAAGAAAATCAACATCATGGATGATGCACAGGATCCCTATGAGCCTAAGATGGATGCCATGGGGGAGAACATACATGTTGAAAATGTTGAAACAAAATCTAATGGGAGAAGAAATCAAGAGACTCCTCCAGGTATTGCAGCCACCATAAGAAGCCTAAGGGTGGAGTTGCAAAGTTGCAGAGAAGATAATGAAAGGATGATTAAAGCTCAAGAAAAACAAAATCAGTTGAATGCAGCCATGCTGCAGAGTTTAACAGACATCCAAAGGCAAATAAACTCTGGGCATCAGAAATCAAATCTAGAAAGGGGTGGGAGTAGTTCTAGAAGGAATTCCCGTAAGAGGGCCAGTAGCTCAAGAAGAGTTTCTACAGACAGAACATATACTCTAGAAATATCTTCTAATGAATCATCTGACTCTGAAGAATCCATTGAGGGTTCAAGCTCTTCATCTCGCTAGAATAAGAGGAAGAAGCACTACAAGAATAGTTCGCATGGGGAATTTAAGAAGGCGAAACCTCCTATATTTGATGGAGAGATAAAGTCTGGTCAAGAAGCTGAAGCTTGGCTTCTTGGGATGAGAAAGTATTTCCAAGTCCAAGACTACTCAGGAAATACGAAGGCAAGGGTAGCCATCTTCAACTTGAATGGAAGAGCATCTATATGGTGGGAACACATCAGGCAAGTGAAGAAGATCAATGAAAGGAAGATTGTGTGGAAGCAGTTCAAGAAATACTTCAAGCAGAAGTACCTCTCTAATAGGTACTATGATGATAAGATCAAAGAGTTCCATGAGCTGAGATTGGGACAATTGACCATGGAAGAATATGCAAACAAATTCTTGGAGTTGATAAGATATGCGAGGTACATTCGAGATGATAAGGTGAAAATTCAATGTTTCCTGAGTGGATTGCCCCAGTCATATAAAGATAGAATTGAGTTTGATGAACCTCGAACTCTAGAGGAGGCCATAAGAAAGGCCAAGTATTGCTTTGATCAAAACAGAAGCAAACCAGAATTCAATAAGGCATGGAAGGATAGGAAAAACAAAAATTTTGATTAAAGGAAGAAGAGGTTCAAGACTTCTCAATTCCAGAATCAGCAAAGGCAACCATCACAAGTTGTGACTAAGCCAACTAGGATGATGGGAGACAAGCCAAGAGATCCAAAGGAGCCAAGAGAACCACTTCGATGTTGGGGTTGTGGAGGAGACCACATGCTTAGGAACTGTCCACATCGATATGGGAATGCAAATCAAGTTCACAACATCCAAGGAGCTGGAACTGTGGGTCAAGTGGAGAGAGCAATCCCTAGAATCTATGCAGCAGTAGAAGACCGCCAGGCAGATCATCAATCAACTGTGGTTGAAGTTGAAGGTAAGATTGCTAAGCAATCTGTTTCTATTTTGATTGATCCTGGATCTACACACAGTTATGTCACTCCTAGAATTGTTGAGATTTGTGCTTTCAATAAATTAAAGGATATTAAATCATGGTTAGTTAAACTAGCCACTAGAACCAAGAGAAAAGTTAGTGAAATGGTAGAGAAATGTCCATTAGAGATGGATGGGCTATTCACCTATGCAGATCTGAATATTTTGCCACTTGGTTCCTATGATATTCTCATTGGAATGGATTGGTTAGAAGCACACAAGGTTAAACTTGACTGCTACAATAAGACATTTGAATGCAAGGATGAAGAAGGAAACCCGAGGGTTGTAAAAGGCATTCCAAAGGTGACTTCTGTTTGACAGGTTTCAGCCATGCAACTGAAGAAGTTCTGTAGGAAGGAATGTCAATTGTATGTAGCCCACATTCTAGAGGCAACAGAGAATGAAACTCTTAAATTGGAATACTATCATGTACTGCAAGAATTCAGGGATGTTTTTCCTGATGTGATTCCAGGACTTCCTCCAAATAGAGACATTGACTTTACAATTGAACTTGAGCCAGGAGCGGCACCAGTGTCTAAGACACCCTACAGGATGAGTACACTGGAATTGCTAGAATTGAAAATGAAATTACAAGAGTTGCTGAAAAAGAAATATATTAGGCCAAGTGTCTCCCCATGGGGAGCACCTGTTCTATTTGTGAAAAAGAAAGATGGAACACTCAGCTTATGTATTGACTGCAGGCAGTTGAACAAAGTCACTGTGAAGAACAAATATCCATTTCCCCGAATTGATGACCTTTTTTACCAAATGAGAGGAGCAAAGGTATTTTCAAAGATTGACTTGAGGTCTGGTTACCATCAGGTAATAATCGAAGAAGAGGATATTCATAAGACAACCTTTAGAACGAGGTATGGACACTATGAGTTTGTAGTGGTACCATTCGGTCTCACAAATGCAGCAGCTACATTCATGTGTCTCATGAATAATGTTTTTAGCAAGTATTTGGACAAGTTTGTTCTTGTATTCCTAGACTACATTCTCATCTATTCTAAGAATGAAGAAGAGCATGAAGAACATTTGAGAATGACAATGCAATTACTAAGGGAGCATAAGCTATATGCAAAGTTGAGCAAATGTGACTTTTATAAAGATAGAATTCATTATTTGAGTCACATCATCTCCAACGAAGGAATATCTGTAGAACTTGAGAAGATTGAATCCATTATGAATTGGCCAACTCCAAGGAATGTGAGTGATGTGAGATCTTTTATGGTCCTTGCTAGTTACTACAGGAGGTTTATCGAAGGATTCTCCAAGGTTTCAAACCTGATCACATCTTTGCAAAAGAAGGGGATAAGGTTTGAATGGTCATCGAGATGTGAGGAAAATTTTCAACGGTTGAAGAATCTTCTTACGAGTGCACCAATTTTGAAAATTGCAGACCTGGAAAAAGACTTTGTGGTGTATACCGATGCATGCAATCAAGGACTTGGAGGAGTTCTTATGCAAGACAACCACGTGATATGATATGAGTCAAGAAAGTTGAAGGAGCATGAAAAGAACTATGCTACTCATGATATAGAACTTGTAGCCATAGTACATGCCTTAAAGATGTGGAGGCATTACTTAATGGGAAGAAAATTTGAGTTACGGATAGACCATTGTGGTCTGAAATACTTGTTTGATCAGCCAACTTTAAATGCTGGGCAAGCTAGATGGTTAGAATTTTTGTGTGAA
This sequence comes from Larix kaempferi, assembly GCA_027924585.1. Lineage (NCBI taxonomy): Eukaryota > Viridiplantae > Streptophyta > Pinopsida > Pinales > Pinaceae > Larix > Larix kaempferi. The sequence continues at coordinate 1,187,172 of BSBM01000340.1, forward strand.
TTTGATTTTGAAATCAAACACATAAAAGGGAAAGAAAACAAGGTGGCTGATGCACTCAGCAGGAAGGTACATGAAATGCATGTGGCAGCACTTAGTACTTGCCAACCAGATTTGAGGCAGCAGATTGTTAACCATATGGTTGAGGATGAAGTATACGTGCAGATAAAGGACAAACTGCAGTAGCAAGACCTTAGCAAGAAGTGTGAAGGCTATCATTTGGAAGAAGGCAGACTTCTTACTTATAAGAATAGAGTCTATATTCCAAATGCAGCATATTTGAGGAGGATCGTTATGGATGAAATCCATAAAGCTCCATACTATGGTCACCCAGGATATTAGAAAACAATTGCTACAGTAAGAAAATATTATTTCTGGCTAGGGATGAAGAAGGACATCGTTGAATACATTTCTAAGTGCATGGAATGTCAACAGGTGAAGAGTGAACACCAACATCCAGCAGGTTTATTGCTCCTAGTGCCAATTCCAGAAGGGAAATGGGAAGTAATATCCATGGACTTTATTACAGGATTGCCAATGACTGTGAGACAACATGATTCCATCATGGTTGTGGTGGACAAGTTAACAAAGGAAGCACATTTCATACAGGTTAAGTCCACACATAAAGCCGATGCCATTGCAAACATTTTCATGAAGGAAATTTTCAGATTACATGGGTTGCCTAAGGAAATAATTTTTGACAGGGATACCAAGTTCACTTCCAATTTTTGGAAAGGTCTCTTTGCATATTTGGGTACACAGTTGAACTTTAGCACCGCGTACCATCCTCAAACAGATGGGAAAATAGAAAGAGTAAATCGGGTTCTTGAAGACATGCTCCGCATGTATGTAATGGACAAACCATCCAAGTGGGAGGATTATCTACACTTGGTAGAATTTTCATATAACAATGGGAAACAAGCATCGTTGGGAATGAGTCCTTATGAGGCTTTGTATGGCAGAAGGTGTAGGACACCAATGACTTGGGACAATCTAGTGAACAGAATTGTACTTGGGCCATAATTGCTTAAGGAAATGGAGCAAGAAGTTGCCAAGATCTGGCAAAATTTAAAAGTAGCCCAGGATAGACAGAAAAGCTATGCAGATAAGCATAGGATCCATAGGGAATTCAATGTTGGGGATCATGTGTATCTTAGAGTGAAATCAAGGAAGAGTTCCTTGAAACTTGGGAGTTGTACCAAGTTATCACCTAGATATTGTGGGCCATTTGAAGTGCTTGAAAGAATAGGGCCAGTTTTATATAGACTTGCATTGCCTGCTAGCACTAAAGCTCATAATGTTTTTCATGTCTCTTTTCTTAAGAAATATGTACATGATCCTAACCATGTGATTAATTGGGATGTGATCCAGGTGGAACCCGAGGGAGATTTCCAAACCGATCCGTTGTGCATCCTAGACAAGAAGGTAACATTGTTCTGGAACCGAGCCATCGGACAGGTAAAGGTGCAATGGAAGCACTACGGTCTCGATGAGGCTACACGGGAGCTGGAGGATGCCATGAGGGTGGCATATCCATTTTTGTTCAATTTTGATCAGCACTGAGGATAGTGATAATGTAAGGGGAGGGGAATGTAATGTCCCCATTTTGACCCCCTTTTGCATTAAATCGTAAATGATGTAAATATTGTAATTTAATCATGGTGAGGAGCTCAAGGCCAAGGCCCCACCATTGATTTAGCATTTTATGTATCGACAATTAAAGAAATAGATGCCTATGGTTCTTGTGCTAGATAGGCACAATGTAAATAAGACATCATGTAAATACGAATTTTAATGAAAATACCCACAATTAGCTATGCAATGCAACAAAGAGATGGGGCATGATTCTACAAGGAATAGGAAGGGAAATTATTCAAACCCTTGAGCCAATGGTGTTAATCCATGTTTCAATGAGAAAACCCATAAACCACCAACTACCCATTTTGGGTTAGGGACCCAATCATTTAATTCTTCCAGAAATTGGTTGAGGTAGTTAATGCCTTGGGAATGAAGAGGTATGGCAGCCAATTTCGTGCATGGGAAAGCCATCAACCTGGGAAATCGTATTTTGTCTCCTTGGGCAAGAAAACACCCACGAAATGGTGCCCAAAGCCACTCTAAATAGTCAGTCTTTCCTCTCTCACACAGTCTGAACTACTGGGTCTTTCCCCATCACGTTTTTCACCATTTTTCCTGCATTTTCCATGCCTGGGAGTCGTTTTTACATTATATAGCAGCTAGGAGAGAAGGGCCATGATTTGGGGACTGTGATGGAGGACGTTTTTGCCCCAAAATGCCCATGGATTTTATTTTTTTTTGAAAACGATCTTTGCTCTCTAGGGTTGTTCCCTAATTGCCATTTCGTTTTTGGGCTTGCCCACATTTTTTTGAATTAGTAGAAACCTCCTCTTTGGGAATCCCACTGAAGAAACTTTATTTTTTCATCATGCCCAGCCATTGTGGTTTTGCTATTATGTGCATCCCTGTTTTGGTTTGAATCTGTGAGCAAGAAACTTTGGGTGGTAGTGGACAGAATTGGCTTGATAAACCTAGTGGGGGGAGATAACCTCTCAAGAAGATCAAGAGGGCTTTGGCTATTCTTCTATGCACACCTTGAGAGCACTAGATGGGGAAGGTATGGCTTGAGGGATTGTGCAACAGGGAAAAGAATACTTCCTTGTGCTAGGTGTGTAGGTATTGTGGGTGCCAAGCTAGATAGATCTTGTAAGGTTACCCCTGGCTCTGTGCTTGAACTCACTAGCTTAGCCACTCTTCCTTTCCATTTCCTAGCAGCCTAATAAACCCAATTGTAGATTTCCTTGGCTCATCTTGGTGTATGCTTAGCTATGTGTGAGTCTGTTGTTCCCTAGTTCCTTGTAGTAATCATGCCCAGCTCGGGGGTGGCAGTTGTATCAAGAGGTTGATAAGCACAACTGGCCTATGGTTGAGCGGAACGTTGCAGATGAATAGTTGGTTGCTTGGGACTGCTTGTTGAGATAAGTATTCTCTGTTATAAATTCTAAAATGTCTTTATTTAATGGCTGTCACAGAAATGTTGAATGTATGTTAGATATTAAACATGGTTTTTTAAATTCCGTTGTGTTTCTATAACATGCACACGTATATGTCTTTTTATCAATGAGTTTTTACTTAATGGATATGGGGCTAGATGCCCGGTTTTAGCATCACATCCTCTCTATTATGCTGGTATGATGGGAGGGGACGTTACACATCAGTTGCCTCCTTTGCAGAATTTGTTACAACTTCAGAGCCTCCAAGGGTGAGCCACTTTTGTACACCATTTCGTAGTCAATTATGCTAATCTTACCAAAGGTTTCGCACTCTTATTGAAGAAAGACACACCCTTTATCTGTGATGAGCAAGACCAACAGTCTTTCGACGCCCTTAAGAAAGCTTTGGTATCGGCCCCTGTGCTTAGTCCACCAGACTTCACACGAGATTTTATCCTTTATGTGGTTGCGTCTCAAGAGATGATTGGCATGGTCTTGGTTCAAGTTGATGATGTGCTTGTCGAGCATGTCATCTATTATCTTAGTCAAAATCTAGTAGACGTTGAGCTAAGATATGCTCATGTGGAAAAGTTGGCGCTTAACCACTTATACTATGAAATGAGAACTCGACACAGTTCTCGTTTTTCTCTCTCCTAATTTTAGTAGCTATGTTTACCTCCGTTTCAAAAAGGGTTGATGCCAGTATCACACATTTTCATTTTGAGGCATTTTTCTGGGCCTTTGACACATATTTATTGTAAAGTATTTTTAATTTCTATTTTCAAGTGTGTTTTTTAGAAATTTAACAAAAAAACATACATTTAAAAGCTAGCTATAATGAAAAACACATACATTTTCGAAATTTATCTTTAAAATTTAATCATAAATAATATATTTTTATGGAAAAAATAGTAAACAAATCGAGAAAAAAAAAGACATTTAAACCCATTTTTAACAGATTTTTAGTCATTTTGTATAAAAATGATACTATTTCACATTATTTTTCATAATATTTAACCACCTAAACAATTATTATTAAAATTTTAAAAAAATATTTAAAAAAATTACATTGCCCTCTTCTACCCTAACCCTATCCCTACCCCCCCACAAACTATTACAAAAGTTAAAAAAATAATTATAATGCGTCCCTTCTACCCTAACCCCCTAACAAACTATTAATAATTTTTAAAAAAATTTACATTTAAAAAAAATTACATATCCTACCCTAATCCCCCAACCAACTATTAATAAACATGTAAAAAAACAAAGTACATTTCCTAATGCCCTAGTCCCCTACATTACCCCCTACCTTAACCGCCCAAAAATTACATTTCCTAATGCCCTACCCACTACGTTAACCCCACAATGTTACCCCATTGCCCCTCACACATTGTTTTAACAAAAAAAAATTAAAACTCAACTTAAAAAAATTAAACAATTAAAATAAAAACGTAAACTTAAAAAATAAAAAATAAAACCTAAACTTTACAACAAAAAAAATAACAAAAGGGCAAACTAGACTTTACAAAAAAACAAATTAAAAATTAAAAAAAAAACTTTACAAAAAATAAAAAAATAAACAAATAAAAAATTAAAAAATAAACTTAAAAAAAAAATTAAAAATTAAAAAAAAACTAAACTTTAAAAAAAAAAATTAAAAAAAAAACAAAAAAAAACTAAACTTTAAAAAAAAATAAACAAATTAAAAATTAAAAAAAAAACTTTACAAAAAAAAAAATTAAAAATTAAAAAAAACTAAACTTTAAAAAAAAAATAAACAAATTAAAAATTAAAAAAAAAAAACTTTACAAAAAAAAAATTAAAAATTAAAAAAAAAAACTAAACTTTAAAATAAAAATAAAAAAAACAAAAAAAAAAAACAAAGTCCCCCCTTCCCCCAGCCTGCTCCATCCTTCCGCCCGCCCCCTCTACCTCCTCCTCCCTCCCCCTCCACCTCCTCCTCCTCCTCCCTTCCCCCTCCCCCTTCCACTTCCGCCCGCCCCCTCCACCTCCCTTCCCCCCGCCCCCTCCACCTCCCTTCCCCTTCCCCCAGCCCACTCCCTCCTCCCCCGTCTCTCCCCTCCCCTCTCCTGTGGGGCTTCCGCCCACTTGGGCGCCCAAAGGGCTGCTCCTGTGGGGTGGCCCTTTGGGCGCCCAATTGGGCAGAAGTCCCACAGGAGAGGGGAGGGGAGAGACGGGGGAGGAGAGAGTGGGTTGGGGGAAGGGGAAGGGAGGTGGAGGGGGCGGGCGGAAGTGGAAGCGGGAGGGGGAAGGGAGGAGGAGGTGGAGGGGGCGGGCGGAAGGGGAGGAGGAGGTGGAGGGGGCGGGGGAAGGGGAGGAGGGAGGGGAAGGGCAGCGGAGGAGAGGGGAGGGGAGTGGCAGGGTAGGGGAGGATGGAGCGGGCTGGGGGGAGGGGGGGACTTTGTTTTTTTTTGTTTTTACTTTAATTTATTTTAAAGTTTAGTTTTTTTTTAATTTTTAATTTTTTTTTTGTAAAGTTTTTTTTTAATTTTTAATTTGTTTTTTTTTTTTTAATTTTTAATTTTTTTTTGTAAAGTTTTTTTTTAATTTTTAATTTGTTTATTTTTTATTTTTTGTAAAGTTTTTATTTTTTTTTTTTTAATTTGTATTTTTTGTAAAGTCTAGTTTGCCCTTTTGTTTTTTTTTTGTTTGTAAAGTTTAGGTTTTATTTTTTATTTTTTAAGTTTAGGTTTTTATTTTAATTGTTTAATTTTTTTAAGTTGGGTTTTATTTTTTTTTTATTAAAACAATGTGTGAGGGGCAATGGGGGTAACATTGGGGGGTTAACGTAGTGGGTAGGGCATTAGGAAATGTAATTTTTGGGCGGTTAAGGTAGGGGTAATGTAGGGGGCTAGGGAATTAGGAAATGTACTTTGTTTTTTAAAATGTAATTTTTTCAAACATTTATTAATGGTTCGTTGCGGGGTTAGGGTTAGATATGTAATTTTTTTTTAAATGTAAATTTTAAAAAAAATTATTAATAGTTTGTTAGGGGGGTTAGGGTAGGAGGGGCGCATTATAATTTTTTTTTAACTTTTGTAATAGTTTGTTGGGGGTTAGGGTTAGGAACTTATTTGTTGAAAACAGAAAATTTCAATTTAGCGGTTGATTTTAAGGCTTTCATAAACAACAATATGAGATTTTTAAGCCATGGCTATATTTTTAACCCAGAGAAAAAAAACGTTGATACTAGTATCAACACTTTTCGATTTGGGGGTTGTTTTTGGTGTTTTTTATGAAAACATGATACTGGTATCAACACTTTTTGATTTGGGGGTTGTTTTCGGTGTTTTTTATGCAAAAATATGAGTTTTTATGGCTAGAGTTCTCGTTCTTAGTATATAGTTCTCATTTCATAGTATAAGTGGTTGCTTGTGACTGTTCATTCAGTCCAGTGGTTACGGCATTACATTCTGCTTAGAACAACCATAGTTGTCCTGCATATCAAGCCATTTCAGTTCGTGCTATCACGACGCCTTATCGGGGGGAAGTATAATAAATGGATTGTTATCCTTCAGGAATTCGATCTCGATTTTGCTTCGGCGAAATTGGTGAAATCATTGGTGTTTGCTGAGCTTATGTTTGACCTTCCGAGACTTGATGAGGAAGTCATTCATGAAGATTCCTTTGTGGATGAGCACTTATTTCTTATCTCATCTGAGGACCCTTGGTATGGGGATGTCATTGTATATATCCAAACTTTGAAGTTTCCTCCGCATTATTCACGAGATGAGTGACGGCATGTAAAACATCATGCTAAATATTATACTATCTTCGGTGACACTTTGTATCACCGAGGAAAGGATTCTATCCTCCATTGTTGCTTAACTCACGAAAAAGCGGAGCAGGTGCTTAATTATTGCCATGTTGGGGCCTGTGGCGGTCACTTATCCGGTCACTTAAGGATTGTGTTAATGCGATGAAGAGATGTCACCCTTTCCAGGTGTTTTCTTGGAACATACGCTTGCATTCCGCACCCCTTCATCAGGTTGTCACCGTCGGTCCCTTCACCAAGTGGGGGGTGGATTTCATGGATTGCAAACTAGCTTCGGATGGGGGGCATCACCATATCATAGTGGCCGTGGACTATTTTTCCAAATGGGATGAGGCCATGCCTACTATTAAAGCTGGTGGTGCTACAATAGCCCACTTCGTATTCAATCAAATTATCACTTGGTTTGGTATTCCGAAAGAGATTGTCACTGACCATTGTTAAATTTTTATAATTTAATTCAATCTAATCTAGGATCTTAACTGAGAGAACAACATGTATAACAAATCTACAACATACCAATCATGGACACAGTAATGCAAGCACACAAGAGACACAGAGTTTACTTGGGGAAAACCATAAAGGTGAAAAACCCCAATAACTTCCTCAGAGATAGATAGAGTAATGATACAACCAAAATACATGAGATAGTCTTCTCCTAGCAGCAGAGCCTCCTCCTCAGAAGTGTGCCACTTTCCGAATGAGATAAGTGTGTGAATGAATGATCAAATAGAGATCTCCCGATCTCTATTTATACTTAATCTGTCCTGCCCAATAAACTAATGGGGCCTACATGTCTAGCTTAACCCATCGTTAACTTAATCTGGGCTGACCCCACACTTGGTGATCTAATAACCCTTTGACCCACATGGTCGACCCCCAATAGGGTGGTCTAATAACCCTTCAATCCACATGACTTATACAGGGCCTACCCCAACAAGGTGGTCTAATAACCCATCAAGTATAAGTTACAACACTTACAATATAAATGACGACACTTCCGTATAGAGGAATAATAACATCTCTATAGGAATACAATATACATATATATGAAATACATTCCGAAGTTACATATACATCAACAACCATGGCAGTCACTTTCAGAACAAGGTGATGGAGGATTTGTCTCTCAAGCTTGGGTTTCATCAAGAGCACTCATCTTCTTATTATCCCTAAGCAAATAGTCAAGTAGAAGTAGTCAATAAGTCTTTGAAGACCATTCGCAAACGCACCATCCAACAAAGCAAGACCAATTGGCACATCATGTTATATCCTACTTTGTGGGCGTATCGAACCACAGTCAAGACTGCCACCAGGTTCTCACCATTTCATCTAGTTCATGGTATGGAGTCACTTTTACCGATTGAATGTGAGATCCCTTCGCTTAAACTGGCCATAGAACTCCTCCTTGATACGACAGGTCTTGAGCAACGTTTAATACACCTTGAGAAACTTGACGAGCAACGTCGAGATGCCGTTGTGGCTATAGATGCCAACAAACGTCATGTTAAGGTTCAGTACGATAGGTCTGTCCGTCCCCGGCAATATGCTGAAGGTGACTTGGTCCTCTTATATGACCAAGCTAAAGAACTCCCGGGGGCAGGCAAGTTCAACCCCATGTGGCACGGTCCTTACATCGTGAGGCATGTCCTGGAAAAAGGAGCTTATGAATTAGAAGACTATGAGGGGACTGTCTTGAAGGAGCCTAGAAATGGGCTCTACCTCAAGCGGTATTATGCTTGAACCTCTGGTTCAGGCTGATACCTTTGTATACTATTGTATAGTTGCTTTTGTACATAGTTTAGATTTTTTTTTGTTTTCGGGTCTGCTGATTAGCTTCCGTTTGCTTGATAGATGTCGGTGGAATCTCCTACATTCTTAGGTTTCGTAGATGGTGCTAGCCATCATACGCAGCAGCTTGCTTCTGCTGCCTGGGTTATTTTCTCACTTGACCACCTAGTTGTGTCCTCAAGAGGTGTTTGTCTTAGTCCTACATCTAACAATGTGACTGAATATAGTGCCGTCATTGAGCTACTTTGGGATGCTATTTCCCATGGCATCCAATCTTTCGAAGTCTGCTTGGATTCTCTACTAGTTGTGTCTCACCTGAATGGCCAGTACCGTGTGCGAGATACTATGCTACTATGGAAATTCCTAAGGGTAAGACTCTTGGAACGACATTTTGTTTCAATTACATACATACATGTTCCAAGAAGTAGTAATCATATATCTTATGCATACGCTAACTATGTATTAGATTGGCATTTGTCACATTCATCATGAAGCACACAAATACATGAAGACATTCATACATTTGTACATACACACATATAGTAGAACCAGAGAACCAAAGTTTTATATATATAAATATGTCCAAAAATGGTAGTGTCATACAAAACTGGAGCACGTAGCCCTCAAAAATATACATATCAATACAAAAAATGAGATCCTGAGATATCTACTCCCTATCGCGGAGGCCTAGCTGCTGCCCCGACAAGATGTGTCTTGTAGAAATACTGAACTGCATTGGCTATTCGCTGCAGTAGCCACACCCAGTCACCCGGAACCCCCTCTACTTGGCACTGCATGGCCTTAGGTAGTCTCGCCACCTCTATCTGTGGAACCCTAGAAACCATATGTGTGAGGTTGCACCACAAGGTCTGTAGAGTGTGTCATGCTGCAGCATCACCTGCCTCCTCACCTCTACCCCGACGACCATGTCTCTGGAAGCCATCAGGTCTCACTGGGCCTTTGTCTGCGAACAAACAGTCAACCATTAGCGCATGATACTACCACCAAAAATATTTTTGTATTTACATCTATAATAAAAAATCCATAAAAATTTAATACACAAAAGACCAAAAAGAGTAATCACCAATGTCTCTGAATGCTGCGTATGGTGGGAGTGGCATGTCCCTATCCTGGTGGAAGTCTATCTTTGCATAGGGGTAGTCCTCTATGGCAATGACCTGCTAGTCCCACCAGTGGAAGAACTCCTCAGTATATGGTGATGCCAGACGACCACCACCCTGTCGTGTCAAGATCTTAGCCCACCGGGTCAAGGCTGGATCCTGGAGACTATGAGGAGGGACATCTACCCTCGGACTAAGCCCCAGAACTCTCTCAAAGAAGAAGCTACATAGGATACTCCCATACCCAAAGTTTTTGGCCTTCCCTTCTTTGCATTCTGTCAGTTGGGTCTTCATAGACCCCAGCAGTGTGGTACACCAGTCAAATACTATAGATTGTATGCATTGTGACGCATAGAACATCACTGGCCTGTTCACCTGGTGTAGAGCCTGCTCGTGTGTTTGTGAGACAATACCGCGCTATATAGTCCTGGACAGTGATCCCACCACCCACAGTACAAGGCCGAAGACTAGCCTCCTCACCTTGACGGGACAAACTGGTAATGAAGTAGATATCATCCACTTCTAGTGTGAGGATTTGCCCATTGAGATTGAAGTTCTGTGCATCAAGATCCCAATAGTCGATCAAGCAACGGAGTAATAGGTTTTGGGCCCTCAAACCACCTATACTCCAAAATTTGTACAACCCACATGCTTGCAATGCTTGCTGTGCTTGCACATCATTGCGCACGGCCTCATCAACTTAGTCATGCTCCCTCTCCCTCCACTCTAGAACCATCTTGGAGTGAAGAAAAACAAGCATTTTAGTCAAATTCTTTTAAAAAACCAACTACACGGCCATACCCGCGGGCTAACTTGTATACAGGTGTGGGTACCCGTGGTCAACCTTTGCGTTGACTGTGTGTTTCATGCCCTACCTGCAACCCGCATAGCTATAGCCCGCGGGTAGCGCCATAGCCATTTAGGGCTTGGCCAAACAAAAAATCCCACCACTGAAAAATCAAAATGAAAGCATTTAAATGAAATTTATGGATTAGACTACCAACCTACTCCAGACGGTTCGATGAACGGTCACTCTTAGCTCCCAGAATCAGCAACTGAACTTTCAGGTGAAAACTAACCGGAAAGCTCCATATGGGTGAATAGTAAAACTTAATTGTAAATTGTAATTTTTTATTACTATTTATAATTTTCAGTACCCACTTGTCTATAGTTTTTACCGTTTTGTGCCGTTATGGACTAATATAATGTCTTGGAGTAGTATTTTTTTATCAGATTTCTTCGACGAAAGCTGTTCTAGACCATTTCACACCTACGGAAGGTACGTTTCACAACTAGAATATAGGTTAGATTCCATTTCCATGTGCATTATGCATTTCACCTGTTGACCATTTTCGTAAACCCTAGGTTTGACCCCCGCTTCGTAACTGACACGAAACCTTCACACTGCTATAGAAGTGTCGTTATGTGGTGGTAGAGCTTTTCCGAACATGGGTACCCTAGTTAGAACCCCCTTATGCATTATGGTGCCCATGTCATTGTTTGTCCTTAGGATTGGGAGTCCTTTGTAGTTACGCCATGACATTGCGATAAAGACTCATACTCTACTTTGTCTTATGCTGGCCATCTCCCTTAAGGATTCCACCTCAGTTATATCATGTTGTGATTTCATTGCATCATCCTACTTGCCGCTTGAGCCTTGTGACGGCTCCCGCTTACTCAGTTGTTAGCCTGGTGCCTGAGCACTTTTCCCTGTCAAGCCCTGTAGAGCTTATATATTTTCCCTTCACAATTTGATCACATTTTGACCCTAAGGGAACTCCCCCCCGAGTGTCCACATCCTGCATGCAATTCCTTGCATTGATCATAGGTATGTTCCACTACTTGGAACTAGTCTACTCGCTATTTGACACTCGTTCCCTCACTTGTTGTACTATAAGCAATTTTATTCTTTTTCAAGCTTTTCCCAAATATGAAAAAGACCAAAAAAATCAAATATTCCAAAAAGCCAAATGGGATTATGGTTACTGCTTCTTGTCAGTAGATGTTGTGTCGCCTTTGAACAGAGCATTCATTCCACTCTGTACATTATGAGTCAGGACTATAGTTTGACCTTAGGAGCTGTACTTGTTTCTCAGTTTTCTCCACCGATTGGTTAAGCTTCCAGTCATCATGGAGCACTTTGTGTGCCTCTTGCATTGCACAGTTTATGTCAAGTATATGCTGCCTGAGTCTATCCATTTGCTCATGCTCTTGTTCAAAGGAAGTCCTAAAACGAGTGTCGGCCACTCCTCAGATTTCTTAACTATTGCATGTCGGCCATCCTTATTGAGTCAGTTCGTTCCACCTGAGTTCTTCCAAATATTTTAGCATAGCTGGTACCTTGTACTGGCTGATGGGGGATGCATTAATGCCCTCCTTCCAGCAAGCTCGTTCCATCAACTTCAACCCATTTATTCTGGGACTTGAGGCTTAGAGTTCGGTTGAGTACCTTGAGGCTTGCAGTCATTAGTGGCAGGTTCTCTCACCATCGATAGTTTTGGGAATATATCAATGTCCCTTAATCAATGGATTCATCCTAGTGTTGGCGGGGAAAATGCACCTATAGTTCAGGGGAGAAACTACCAACTTACGGTGATAAAGATAGACTTACAAGCATTCTGCAAGTACAACAAATAAATGAAGAGATTAGGGTTTAGAGATGTAGGCACCTTATTCAGAAGGTTGATCCTACCTTTGCCTCCTTTTCTCTTCAATGCTTATCCAGTGTCGCAATGCCCAGACCTACAAAACCACTTGATACCTTTCTCAAACACATTTGACTACATATATAAGATTGATATTCATAATAGAAGAAGACATCAGATTATAAACAAACTGTAATCAAATCTAAGACACATTAATGAGTCATATTTGGAAAGGAAAGAACGTCTGATATTTATTGATGAATGAAAGCAAGTACATAAAGTTATACCTTCCTTCAAGCTTTGCACTTCACGAAACCTAGATTCAAGGTCTCCTGCTTCTGTTCTCCAAGGATTCCAACCTCTAATCAACTATGCTAGGGTTTACCAAAACTGAAGCACAAGAGAGGGGGATGAGGGTCTCCATTCCTCTAGCATAACTTTGTAATTGGGCTTAGTCCCCTCACATGTCCCTTCTACCCTCCTTATATAGTCAGTGAGGAAGAGGAAAAGAAGTTATAACCGCTCAAGAGGTTTCCCAACCAACTTAACTTACTCGAATTTCGAGATTTTGACCAAAAATGGGGTGTACGCTACTCTACAATAGACAAAGTCACGTACATATGGAGTTGAGCGCTACTATTTCAACAGTGGAGTCACGCTCAGAAGGGTTTGAGCGCTACTATTTCAACAGTGGAGTCGCGCTCATGTTAAAAAATGGCCAAAAACAGGCTTTTCTGCTCATTTTCAGGAGATGGTTTGGTCTGGAAAAATGTTCCTAAGGGTCATATACATCAAATGGGTCAAGAATGATGTAATTTCAACCATTTTTAGTGTCCCAAATGACTCCTCCATCCACAAATGTCCTGTTGTGTGACTGAACTTGATCTCAAGAAGTGTCGTCATGTGACCAAGGGAAACAAGTGTCGTCACGGACGGAGAGGTGTCATTTCAAGCTATAACACTTAGTGTTCGACTTCAACTCATTTCTTCACACTTCGATGATTGTGCTTTGTGCCTTGATTCCCATTTTCATTATTGGTGGGTTATCTCGTGTCTGTTAATGGTATACATCATAGACCGGTAATCAGACAATGTCACATCAAGTTTGACCCCAACTCCTTTATTCACTTGATGGGACTTGCACCATCAAAGACTTGTGTAGAAGACCCCAGACAATAGTGACATTCAGTATGCTACTTATGACTTTGACTTTAGATCTGAGATATCACCTCTCAGATATCAGCAGTTTGTACCTCCAGTTTGCACTAGTTGTTTCCTTTTCAGCAAGAGACCATATCTTACTGTAGAGGGATCATGGCTGTGATCACTTATGACATGTATTCACTATGTACAGCCTATTCATGGCCATTATATCAGATTGTTGTACTCCCAACATGTATTCAAGGATACTATTGTATTATGATGAGTGCACTGCTCTTTCCACTTGTGTCTCCATCACCCCACTTCTGAGTTTTATAAATTTTAGCCATCGTTGCATTGTTAGGATATTTAGACACTTAGGAGTTAGTTAAGATCAACTTGTGTAATATATCCATTAGGGATAGTGTGTTTCTTTAGTATGCATTAGTATGCATTTGTAAATACTTAATCCAACGGTCACGATATGTTCCCGACATAGAGTGATCCGACGGCTCAACTTCTCTTAGATCAAACCTAACCTTAATCCGTGGCTTAACACCCGATTGGTCCATGATCTCTATTTAAAGAGCATGCAGGGTCATTGTTTAGTTGATCGATTATGAGAAGCTCATTTGTAACTTTCTTTCTTTTCATAATAAATTGTCCCGTAGAAGCTATTTGGCCGGGGCCGTGGAGTGTTTCCCTCAAGAGGGTTTAAACCACGTCAAAACATCGATGTGTTGATCTGTGATCTGTTTGTGTGAAGTGGTTTCTCTTGGTGTTCGGTCCTTTGGTAGTACCCTGTGTACCCGAACATGGTATCAGAGCTTTTATGAAGTGCCGCTTCCGGTTATGATCTAGATCTTGAACTGCTATTACTGAAACTCGAAAGGGTTTCTAGTTCTAGTATTTCTGTGCATTTATGGGCTGTGGGAGGTGTTCCATTGCGTTCAGAGCGTCGTTTCCATTAGGAAATAATTTTCGTTTGATTGAAAACGGTTCCCGGTTGATCCAGAAACACATATTTCATCAGATCTGAAGGTATAATGTTACAGTGACGCATTTTTTTTATTTTCTATTTTAAAAGAAAAAAAATCTCATATTTTATCTTTTTTACTGTTATATTTTTTGGGTTCGGATTGTTGCTTTCCCATTTGCATATGCTCTTTGTCGTGCACCTTGAGCGATCTCGGAAAATCAGAAACAGAAAGGGAAAAGGTTTTTCTCGGCTGCGTATGCTCTTTGCCGTGCACCTTACGCGATCTCGGCAAATCAGAAACAGAGACAAAACATAGACTTTCCGGGCAAGCTAACAAGATCTAACTCCACAAGTGTGGAAAAGTTTTTTTTGTTTCGATTTGTGGTGTGTTTTGCAGGAAAAAGGGTAAGCACGCAAACCGAGCAAGAAGAGCAAAAAAAAGCCCCATTCCTCATTCCCATATTTTACATACCTTTTAATCTAGCTCACTTGGTTCAAAGTTGCTTTATTCCTTAATAGGTCTTGAGTTCAAGTCTTAGGAAGTTACTTTTAAAAGAAAAAGTGTATGCAATTTCTATTTTCAAGTTACTTTATTGTAAAAGTGCATCTCACTTACATAATAAAAAAATAAAAATACAAGTGAGTCACTTAAGTTTTTTTTTTTATTGTTGCACTATTTAAAAGTAATATCATTGTAAAAATAAAATCACTTATTTTACAAAAGTGGTTCACTTAAAGCAACTTTCTTGTAAAGTGATTGTCAAAAGGTTCATCTTGGGAAGAGGGGGGTTCTTTTATTGCTGGACATTCTCTAGCTACCACGTCACTATTGGGGACATCTTCAATAGTTTCTTTGTTCAAGCATAACTTTATCATACAGAGTCAGTTTTCAGTGTCGTTTTTTTGAAACCACCTATTTTTTTGAGCTTTTCACATCCAGACTATTGGTTTATGCTTTTATAGACATTAAGTTACAAATATGTCCGCCCCTTGTGATACTCTACTTAACAGTTCCAACTATTTATCATGAAAATCTTGTATGGAGGATGTTCTACGAAGTAGGGGACTTTTCATAATTACCTCAAGGAAAGAAAAAGAACCCACTGATGATGATAAGAAAATAAAATGGGCAAATAGATGTGATGAAGCTCATGGATTGATTGGGATGTCAATCTCTACTGATTTGCGATTTCACATATGTGGAATTGATGAACCTAATGCTACTTGGGACAAGTTGGAATCTGTATTTGGTAAACACAATGAAATTCGAGGTCACCAACTCAAAAATGAATTGATTTCTTTAAATCCAAGTGAATTTTCATGCATTCAAGATTATTTATCTAAGTACAAAACTCTTAAACTCTTATGTGCAGAATGTAAGATTGAGAGGGAAGACAAACAATGCATTTATCATATTCTTTCCAAACTTGGACCTGCATATTCTATTTTTGTATCTACAATTTACTCCATGAAAGCATCCTTGAATGCAGCTAGCTATCAAGAGCCTAGTCTTGAATCCTTTTGTGATTCCTTGATTAGAGAACAAGATAAACTCATTCATCTTGGAATAATCAACAATGCAGATACATCTGGGAAAGCCTTATTGTCCCAACAAAAATAAAAGTCCAGGCCTCCCAAGAAACAAAATTTTCACAATAATAAGTCAAACAAGGGTCCAAAACTCTCTCAGTCAGCTCCTTCTTTAAAAAATGACAAACGATCCAAGCCAAAAGGGAAGAAGACTGAGCGTCATTGCAACTATTGCGGGAAAGATAATCATGATGAATCTAAGTGTTTCAAGAAGATGGCATCCTTGGAAGCAGCAATGAAGAAGCACCACATCAGCCTAGATTCGCCTTCAGAATCTGCCTCTCATGGACATGGACTTTGTGCTTTTGGTTATTCTTATAATGCATCTTCTTCTTCTACTTCAAATGAATGGCTCATTGATTCTGGAGCATCTTATCATATGGCTAAGGATCAAACCATCTTTTCTACTATGCATTAATGTAACACCAAACAAATATTTGTTGGTGATGATAGATCTCTAAGTGTTGTAGGAGCTGGAACAGTTCCAGTAGATAATGGTCATTTTAGTGATGTACTCTGTGTTCCAATAATTTCCTGCAATTTGTTATCAGTCTATCAGATCATTCATTCTGGTGAAGGTAAAACTGTGACCTTTACACCTCACCAAGTTGTAATCAAGGATTTTAAAGATCCTCAACAGGTCCTAGCTACCGGAATTGTCGATGATATTACCGGGTTGTACAAGTTTAACAACTTTGGGTCATCACCTTTCCATTCAGTTTTTGTTGATCATAGTGATAACTTGAGCAAACTTTGGCATGAGCGATTTGGTCACTTAAATTATCGCTCATTGCAACAACTATGTAAAGAAAATATGGTGACAGGTCTTCCGATGGTATCTTGCAGAGATGGTGTTTGTTCCGGTTGTGTACTCGGAAAACATCATCAGGACAGTTTTGACAAACGTGCCTCTTGGCATGCCTTGATTCCCTTGGTGCTTGTGCATAGTGACTTGTGTGGTCCTCTTCCATCTGCTTCCTTTTCTGGTTTCAAATATTTCTTAACTTTCATTGATGATTACACCAGATGAACTTTGGTTTATTTCCTAAAACTTAAGAGCGAAGTATTTAACATGTTCTTGGCCTACAAGGCCTTTGTTGAAAAACAATCTGGTCATCAAATTATTAAGTTAAGATCTGACAATGGAGAAGAATATGTTAACAAAAAGTTCACTAATTTCTGCACTGAACAAGGCATCAAACAACAGCACATTGTTCCATATACACCACAACAAAATTGTGTAGCTGAGCGCAAGAACCACACTTTAAAAGAAATGGCTAATTGTATGATCCAATCTAAGGGACTAAGTCTTCAATTTTGGGCTGAAGCCATTAATTGTGCAAATTACATAGTAAATCGCACCCCCACTAAAGCCTTACAAGGTATAACACCAGAAGAAGCATGGAGTAAAACTAAACCTGATGTAAGTCACTTCCATGTGTTTGGTAGTGAAGCATGGGCTCACATTCCAGATGAAAAACGGAAAGCATTGCAGCCTAAAAGTGAAAAGTGCATATTTGTTGGCTATTCTAAAGATGTAAAAGGTTATAGAATTGTTCAACCACATTCTCATGATATAATCATTAGAAGAGATGTTAAATTTGATGAAAATCTCTTGGCCTGAGAGCCTAACTCGGCGATTGTGCCATCTGTGGCTTGCGAGCCTGATTCGGCGTTTGTGCCTTCTTCTTCTTCTTTCAACTTCCTTGACAAGTTTCCAACTCCAGTTTCTGATACTGACAGTGAGGATGAAAATCCACCTCCACCTGCTCATGTTCCTCCAGTTGCACCAGCACAAGTGCTTCCTCGATGGGTCTGTTCAACATGTGAAGCAGCTGGTGATCTTGCCGACGATCCTAGAGATCAATGTCAAACACGTTCTCAGTTTCAGCGAGCCTCTTCTCTTTTGGCTCAAGTTTCTGAGAATCATGATCCAGAAACTTTTGCAGAAGCTTCAGGGAATCCAGATTGGGATGCAGCCATGGATGAAAAATATTGTTCCTTAATGGAGAACGATACTTGGGATCTTGTACCTCTTCCAAAAGGAAGAAAACTTGTCAGATGTAAATGGGTCTATAGAGCTAAGTATGCATCAGATGGAAGTGTTGAAAGACTTAAGGCAAGGTTAGTTTCCAAAGGTTTTTCCCAAGTTGAAGGGATTGACTATAATGAAACCTTTGCTCCCGTCGCAAAAATGAACTCTATCTGCCTTGTTCTTTCCCTTGCAGCCTTACATAACTGGGAAGTCCATCAAATGGATGTCAAGTCTGCCTTCTTACATGGTGATTTACAGGAGGAAATTTACATGGAACAACCCCTTGGATATGTTCAAGATAACTCTAGCCTTGTCTGCCGCCTTAAGAAATCCTTATATGGCCTTAAGCAAGCTCCTAGAGCTTGGTATGCCAAAATGGATAACTTTCTCCTTGACACTGATTTTTCTAGATGCCATTCTGACCCCAATGTCTATAACAAGAAAGTAGGAAACCATCTCATCATACGTGTTCTATATGTTGATGACCTTATTCTTACTGGTAGTGACCCTAAGCTTATAACCCATGTGAAATCCAGTCTTAAACAAAATTTTGAAATGTCAGACTTAGGACATTTGCATTATTTTCCTGGTCTCCAAGTCCTGCAAACCAAAGCATGAATATTTCTTTCTCAGTCTAAGTATGCTTGTGACCTTCTTTGTCGCTTTCACATGGAAGATTTTACACCAGCCCCTTCTCCCTTCTAGTCTGGAGTCAAACTTTCTGCCACTTGTACTTCACCTGAAGTCGATGCCACCTTGTATCGTCAGCTTGTTGGTAGTCTCTTATACTTGACTCATTCCCGTCTTGACATTTCCTTTGCCGTTGGTCGTGTTTCCCATTATATGCAGACACCTCATGAAAGTCATTGAAAAGCAGCGAAAAGAATACTTCGATATATTCGAGGTACAGTTCAGTTTGGGATTCATTACAGTACAGGGAGGAAACCTTTGTTGGTTGGTTTCACTAATTCAGATTGGGTCGGCGATCCTGATGATTGAAAGTCTACTGCAGGTTATGTTTTTAGTCTGGGATCTGGACCTATTACTTGGGCTTGTAAGAAACAACAAGCTCTTGTTCTTTCTTCAGTAGAGGCAGAATATCAAGCAGCAGTTAATGCCATTCAGGAAGCTTTATGGCTTCGACAGATCCTTTCAGAGTTTGGATTCGAGCAGCAGCAACCTACTCCACTTTGGTACGACAATCAAAGTGCCATCAAGCTTGCCAAAGATCCAGTTCTACATCAACGCAGCAAACACATTGAGCTACATATGCACTTCATCAGAAATCTTGTTCATGATCGTGTTCTTGAAGTGCTCTTTTTCCCTACAGATGATCAAGTTGCAGACATCTTCACCAAGTCTCTTACAGAAGCGAAGTTTTCTAAACTTCAATCTATGTTAGGAGTTCAGGAACTTGTCATTAAGGGGGGATGGGCTCTAATGCCTCCTTCCTTCTCCTAATAGTGTCACTTTTGTAAATCCTTCAATCCTATCCCAAGTTGTTCTTAAGGGGGGAAGTTAGGATATTTAGACACTTAGGAGTTAGTTAAGATCAACTTGTGTAATATATCTGTTAGGGATAGTGTGTTTCTTTAGTATGCATTAGTATGTATTTATAAATACTTAATCCGACGGTCGTGATATGTTCCCGACATAGAGTGATCCGACGGCTCAACTTCTCTTAGATCAAACCTAACCTTGATCCGTGGCTTAACACACGATTGGTCCATGATCTCTATTTAAATAGCATGGAGGGTCATTGTTTAGTTGATCGATTATGAGAAGCTCATTTGTAACTTTCTTTCTTTGCATAATAAATTGTCCCGTAGAAGCTATTTGGCCGGGGCCGTGGAGTGTTTCCCTCAAGAGGGTTTAAACCATGTCAAAACATCGGTGTGTTGATCTGTGATCTATTTGTGTGAAGTGGTTTCTCTTGGTGTTCGGTCCTTTGGTAGTACCCTGTGTACCCAAACAAGCATCAGTCTCTGAACTCACACATTAGGGGGCATTGTTACAATGTAATCTTCCAGCCTATTAGCATCAGCATTCTTTGGCATGTAGGAACCATTTCACTGAATAAGATCCACTTATATCCTTCAGAGATACTATTTTTCCCTATTTTTATTCCTACCTGCATGTTGCATCACTATAGCATGCGTACCCGTCAGTTGCATCACTATAGCCCGCGGGTATCAAGTAAATGGTAAAAATAACTAGTTTATTACTTTTTACTCCCAAAAAGCGGTCATTGGGGGACCTTTGGCTCTCCATCTGCCCAAGTAACATCTCGATGTGTCCTTTCACTTACCTTTGAGAGGACTATATATTGAGTACATATGGCTTATGGACGGGACGAAAAAGAAGAGCAAGAGAACTCTAGCGGATTTTTTCCCTATCTTGAGTCTACACTCATTGATCCTTGTAGTTGTGAACCCTTTATGTTCACCTTCCAAACTCCTATCTAGTTTTATTTTGCCTTTCATGGAGGATTGAAGTGGTGGATGCACAAGTGGATTGATCCAGATCTTGGTTCAGATTGGTTGTTGGAAAGAGGTCATATCACTTTGTACTTCTTCTTGTTTATTAATAGAAATACTCATATTCTCGTCCATTAATGTTGTAAATGTTTTTTTATCTTACATTGGGTTGCATTTACTTGTTATATCATGAGCCATTGCTATTGATGATGTTATTGCCATTTATATATTATATGTACTTGTTGTATATTGGTTGTCAAAACTAATTTGCAGATTCAAGTGCATGGATTGAAAAGATCCAACAGGGATCTACATCAAACGTTTGGATCGAGGCTAGTTATCTTCTTCCTTATCGTAGCATTGTCATTTATATAGCATAGTTCTGAGAATTGAGTTGATTTCTGGTAGTCATCTGTCTGTTGTGGTATACCCCAAGCCATAGTGAGTTTTCTCCAACACAATACCTAGATCACCTCGTAGATCATCAAAGAAGAGCCGCGGGGCTCAAAACATCAATGAATATTCTCATTCTAAGAAGGCTCGGGATAGAGAAACCTAGAGGGGCTTATTTTGAAACACATAGACGATATAGAAGCTTAGAGTCTATTTGCAGAATTTCACATGGGACTTTGTGATGGTCATTATGCAGCAACAACAATAACTCATAGGGTACTAAGAGCATGGTATTTTTGACCAACTGTATTTGTTGATGTTCACAAGCTCGTTAGGGTGTGCCAACCATGTCAAGAGTTTGTTGGAAGACAACATTTAGAATCTTTGCATTTGAAGTGTGTAGTTGTAGAAGCGCTATTTCAATAGTGTGGTTTGTATTTCATTGAGGAATTCAAGGAAAATTCTAATAATGGTCATAAATGGATACTCACAGCTACTTATTAGACTACCAAGTGGGTTGAAGCAATACCTATGAAAAGGGAAACTAATAAGGTAGTCATAGATTTATTGGAGGATATGATAATCATTCATTTTGAGTTCCTTGTGAATATCACTACCAACAAATACAAAGAAGTCAACTCAACTGCATTGTCATCCTTTTTCTTCAATTTTGGAATCATCTTGTGACATGCCTCAATTGTTATCTTTAATGAAGACTCCTTGCATAATTCAAGATGGATGTCTATGCAACCATTGAATCCATTCTCATAAGTTTATCTTGACAAGATTTATTTTTTCTCCCAAGTATAGAAAGGGGGACCCACTACTGAATAAGAAAGTTCCACAAAATAATGTCCCACACCTTCTAATCATGCAACCTTAGCATCTTAAACATAAAGTGTTGTTAGTAAAAAAACTCCGGGCCTAGGACCTCAAAACACTTGGGCCCATGTAGACGAATCGATGCTCTTTCAAGAATTGATTTTGTGAATGTTTCCTATCCTCCATCCATGTTGGGTAGAGTTTCTCCATGAACCTCTAGCCTTCCTCCATAGTAAAAACATGTCAAAATAAACACCAATAAGGATCCAAACAACGCTATCATGCAATGAAAAAAGTGAACCCCTCAAATACCATCTGAAAACAAAAAGTTTTTTATATGAAAAATGAATGAGGTTCCCAATGAAAGCATCCCCATCATCTCTCATGTCCTTCAAGCTGCGATGCTTTACTGTGATCAGTCATCTACTGATGGGCACTATAGAAACATGGTCTATGATTTACCCTCTGAAGCTTCTGCTAATGTGGGTGTATGGGGATATTTTATCTGAGGTTCCAAGATAGTTATTATGCCTAGAATTGGGGCCAAGGACTGCAATGGTGTTGTCTGATTGATTAAGATTTATGAGACAACATAAAATTTGTCGACACCAAGACACTTCTGGCATAGATAAAGAGAAAAATTGTTTGGTAACCAGTGATGGCATACAAAATTTGAAGGGCTAAATTTCTCGTTAAGGATTATTATGGCACACGATTCCTCCATTCCATAAATGAATCGATATTGAAATTCTTTTGATATTTGTTGGCTTGATATCCATTTACTGTTTGGGCATATAAGAGTTCATAATATGAGCTTGATATACTCAAGGCTTAAAACAAATTAAAAATATGTAAACTATCCTTAACCTACTGCTCCGACACCCCTCTACTTTAAGCTTCGAGGGTTTGGTTGGATGGGGAGAGTTTGAATAGAATTTGGGTTTTGATGCATTCAGAGGAGAGTTCGTTTCAAAACACTTTGGAAATCATGTGCCCTAGCAAGAAAATTGTGTTTAAGTTTATGGATACTAAAAAAAATTCCCTGGGAATCATTTTCCCTAGCTAGAAAATCATGTCCCATTCTCTATCCCAATCTAGGAGAAACCAATATATAGGCTATCCATTTCCCACGATAATTTCCCACTGGTGGGGAGGAGATTAGGACTCACATTTATCCAACGACCAAATACGATGTTGTTAACAGTGCTATTTGCAAACCTTGAAGGCAATATTATTTTTGAAAGGTACGATCTCATCCGTCCACTGTTCACGGGATTCTATCCCTTGACTTCATTTTCTTTAATTTTCACTGGTTTCTTTCAGATTAACAAATATTACTGAGGCTGTAACATTTTTAATCCATTTTTTTTTTAATTCCTGAAATTATGCATAAATGCGTAGTATTTCTACAAGATCTAAAATCCTGGTCTCAAATAATGCCTCTGACGACAGATAATACAAATCTTAACATTGAACTCAATCAATGCAAGATTGATCCATCCTTTACATTTAATTACAGAATGCCACAATGTGAACATGATTGTTGAATGCCTACAAAACCATAAACAAAAGAAATGAATATTTATGCTAAAGTCAAGGTTCAAACACTCCATATTAATTTTGAAACCCTAGGTGTTTGATAGGGTTTCATAGTTTTTGGAATTTGAAATTCTGAAAGGTTCTGACCTTTAATGTCTATTCAAACTCTACTTACTCTATCCATCTGTATTAAGGTAGTTCTAACTAGTGTTTCTCTTTGATCAAGGATATGTGTTATTGGATTGGCTGATTGGAAATTAGATTGGATCGACATGTTGATTATCTAGTTACAATTTTCCACAAATCTAACATGTAATGGCTTATTGGGGTCAAGATTTGGAAAAAACATTTGGCCTGTATGCAACATGCCCTGTAAGCATATTAATACAAACAAATTCTCCAATTGATATGGCATGAAGAAGAGTATTTTCTATGCTAAATCAAAATTCCAGATTTCCTGCCAGAGATCTATCCATCTTCAGCACTGAATTAGAGAGTGAGAGCTATTTTCTTTGTAGGTAATGGCTACACCCATATGTTCTATTTCAAAACATTTGTTTGAAAATAACAAAAAAAATACCTATTGGACATGGAGTTGAAGCTAATTTGTTGGATGGAAGGAGCTCCAACTTTGGGATGAATATGAAACCGGAGTTCCTATGGTTGCTGAGTGCTATGCAAACAAACTTAAATCGGACAACGTGACCTTACAAAGATCAATACAATAATGCAATTCTTGGTTGAAATTGGTCATGGACACCAGATAAATAACTTTGTCATAGTGATATCCTTGATTGTAAATGAGAATAGAAGAAATTTAGTTGCAAGGTGCTAAGGATCTTTGTGAGTTTCCAATGGTGTTAGTGATCCAGTGAAAATAAAATTGTTAAGAAAGCTAGCAATTATTTAGATGGTGCTCTCACCAAAAAGAGAAAAAAAAATGAGGACAAGGTAAAAGGAAATATACTCTAACTTGAATCCTCTGTTGTAAGGACATTTGATTTGTTCCCTGATGCTTTGTTCAAGGCATTGCATGCCTATGTTCATGAAATTGTAGTAGAAAGAAGTATTTGTCTGCCATTTACAAAAATCATTTATTCCACTTAATTGTCTTGCATAACATCAATTTTAGAAATATTTCTACCCTCTTTTTAATTTGAGGAATTTATTCAATGAGATGATAGAAAATGGATTCTCTTACAAAGAGAACCTTCTTGCACTGTGGTAGTCTATTCCTTTCTTCCTTCATATGGAGTGTTTTTGACAATTGGAGCAAATGGGAAAATGCATGGTGCTTAAGCTCAGTTTTGTAGTAGAGAATTGGTCAAGCGTGTTCCTTTCCATTTACAGTAACCTGGTTAAATCATTCAAGCATGTTAAATCAGCTCCATCAACCTGTAACTCTCTGTTGAATGCATGACAGAAATCACATGTCCATGAGAGTGAAAGAAACTATCGACAAACTTTTCCCAAATATAGTAGATGCCTTACTTGTTCTAACTTAGTATGTAGAGTTTTCTATTGGAATTGGAAGCTCTGCCATCGTCATTGCTATCATTGAAAATATGAATGTGGCACTAGTACAATGTTGGGAAATGAACGGTGCAGTAGAAGAGGTTCTATAGACTATCATGTCCCCAATTTTGGCTCATCTAGTACCATGGGTGAAAGGGGATAAGATCAACCCCTAAGTGAATTAAATGGTATTAATTCTATTTGCTTAGAATTAATTTTATTCTAAGTCTCACAAATTGGCAAATTTATTTATTAAAGGTAATTTTGATAAATAAAATTAATGGATAAAGAGAAAGTGGGCCAAGAGGGCACCCATGTGGAATATGTTGCCAAAATGGAGTAGGGTGTATTTTTGGAGGCAATTATAAAAAATGAGTTAATTAATCATTAATTAATTGATTAAATGTTGAAGTGTGAATTAATTCTCAGTTGTAATATTTTTATTAATAAATATTGCTAATAAATATTGGCAAGTGGTGATGATAAGGTTGGAGGAATTACTTGGAGTAGAAGTCAAGTAAACACTAGAGTCCAAAAATGTTGCCAAAATGGAGAAAAGAGGCTTATGTCAGGAAAAGTAGGAAAGTTTACAAAAGGAAGGAAAATTAGAAAAAGTCGAAAGAAAGAAAATCCAAGCAAAGCAAAGAAAGGAAAGTATGTCCACTCATGGGTGACCTATTCTCACAGGTCACTAAGAAAAGTAACTTTCTCAACAAGTCAACATGAATTCTATAAAGAATGATTCCAACTCCATTTCATGTTTTTTGCTAGTGTGAGGAATTTTATGAATGCATTTGTGCATCCAAGACTTGGGAGATGTGCCCCTGGTTAAGCATGGGAGGTGTGCCCCAGATTTCTGTGAGAGTATGATGGAATATAGACATTGTCACTGATTTTATTTGAAGGTATTGAATCTCATCAGGTCGAAATAAGAAGTTCACATCTATCTTCATCAAGTCAGAGATCGAATCCTCCATCCTCTCTCTATTCTAAAGCTAGTTTCATATGTGCAAGAGGAGATATTTTTCCTTCATCTTCTGATAGGCATATTGGCCTCTTCCTGATGTTATAACAGAGTATTGAAGCTTCCTAGGTTGAAATAGGAGTTCTGACCCATCTTGTCCAAAGACAGAAATCGAATCCTCCCTCCTCCTTCTATTCTGCTACTATTTTCTTATGTGCAAGAGGAGAGAATCTTCCTTCATCTTCTGAGAGGAATTTTGGCCTAATAATGATGTAATAATAGAGTATGTAAAGTTCTGATATCAGTCACTTCAATACAATTTACAGAACTCTGAATTATTCTCTAATTTATGCACCCCTGCTAGATTTAGCTAGATTTTGACTAGCTTCCAATGAATGGTTCATAAATTGATGAATAAAGATCCAATTTAAGTCATTCTAGTTCCTATAGTTATCTAATATATATCATTTCATGATACAACAACTGTTACATAATTTAGAGTTCATTTGAGCATTGTTTGGAAGTCCATAAGTCGACCCAGTTGAGTTGTCCCGAATTGCCAAATTACTAGTTTTGTTATTATACTTGCTCAGATCTGCATAATACTTTCTAGAATGTTATTATATGAATCAATGACTGTAAATGAATGATTATTAGCCTCTCCTATTGTCACCTACCCAAATTTTGAGGATATTTATTTTATTTGCAAAATACTTTATCTTAAATTATAATTACAAAGTTTTGTAATTATGACCAAATCTAGTCAAAGATGACTATAATGAGTCATTTTTATTTAATAAATTAAAATAGGAGACAAACACTCAAGAAAGTTGTTACAAGAGTGTTCACTAACCCACTAGGAGGAATGGAAGATGATGGAAGGCATGGGACAGATGTCATCATTTGCACTCCACCACTAGCTATTGGTTATGGGACAACTACCCCTAAAATTATGGAATTATTCCCTAGGTGGGGAAAGTGAGCAATCAGCTCATTAATGACCAGTTAATCACTAAAAGGCCTAGGCAACCTATATGAGGCAATTCGAATTGAGCAAGCAGCTCTTACAATATTTTCTGTAGAAATATTCCTCAAGTGCATTAGGTGATGACTGAGAGATTCAAATAGGGAGGCTATGTGAGAGTGTAATTATGAGTCTGCAAATTTATTGAGAAGGAAAACCAGAGGTGCCGGTGTAGTTCCCTATGACTGTTGAGTATTTAAGAATGGATAAACTAATTGTTGCTGCAAGTTGAGGACCCAAGTTTCTAAAGTTTCTTCCTCATAGTGGTTCAGTGAACAGGATTGGAGTCCTAAGGCAGGCATCTTGGCTGTTTTCAGGAGCAGGTTGGGTGGAACAGGCTGCTTGGGTGTTTGTCCACTTATCTACTGGTTCATGTTCTACTTGTTTTTCTGTTAATTCTTGTTTTTACTCTCTGAAAGGGATTATGTTTCTTTTAAAGATTGAATGATTGAATAAAATGATAGAATGAAATCCTTCTCTGTATTTTTCCTCATGTTGGTTTCTGCACTGTACTCTAGTACAGAGAAGCAAAGTTTAAAGCAGATGATTTGATAGGCTGAATATCAGATTGAATGAACCGATGCATACTATGTTATCCCTTTTAGTTCTGTATTACCAAGTGTATGTGTTAAACCAGAAATCATAAATAGTATATTTCTAAAATAGGAAAATTAGAAATCACTGTATCAAAAGATAGAAGTAAAAGACTTCGTTTCCGCACAGAACTATTGTTTTAGTATAACATTCATCTATTTCTTATAAAAGAAAAATATACTTTATTTTTGTACAGATCTATAGTTTCCATATCAATTTACATCTATTTCAGATAGTAATGAGGTGCATTCTCCATTTTATGAATTCCATATTTTACAAGCACCTCATATCCTAGGAAAAATTTAGTAGCTGCAAATTATTTATCTACAGTCTACTATTTACAATTGATAAGTAAAAACATAACTGTTACATTGATTTCAACTCATCAAAACTAGACATCTTCACTACTGTTGAGAACCCTAGGATTTTATGTACTTTAGACTTTAAACCTTTATTGAGTTTTCAGTCCTATAACCTATTAGCAAGCCACTCCTAGCATCAACATTTTCAATTTCTGAAGTTACAACCACCACATTTCCCAAACCCTAAAAACATCAATTATTAATTTATCAGTTACATTTCATGATAAGAATATCAACGAGACACTTTTTAACACTAGTAGAACTCAAATTTTACATTAGCAATCCCCACAGGTTCACGGCTAAATAGCCTTTTAATCATTCAACCCAATTCTTAAAATTCCAAGTCTAAACAAATTAGGAATCTATTATTATCTTCATTTTGTTCCAGAACCAAAAAGATTACAGTTTGAATTTCCATTCTCATCTCAGACCCTTGTTCTTTTCTTAATCATAAGTCGAAAAACTACTGAAATCGATCGACCTAAATAGATAGTAATTATTTGAGAGACGAAGATGCATTACAGTATTACATTGAAGTTTTGGCAGTTTCGAAAAAAAAAAACCTAAATCGCACAGTACCCTTGATCTATCCATAGAGGCATTTAAATGTCAACCATACTCTCTGTATAAAATAGATGTTCATTCATCATCAAATTAGAAGTTCAAACATTAAACATTAAACAATTATTACTGTAAAATTTCATTGAAAAACGATGAGGGTTTATCCCGATCGAGTTCACTGCAACAAGGTACTACCCACCCTAAATTATCTGGAAGATTTTACATCAACTACGCTAGCTAGAGCCTTAGCAGTAGGATCCCTTGATGTTCCAAAAATTATAGGCTAGGCAAAAGCCATTGCCCAGAGGAAAATCTTTCCAAAAAAAACTTTGTCAACACTTTCAAACCATTGACCTAAAACGATTCCAGGAGAACCATGAGGTAGGGCACTGCCAATGCTTATTGGTGGTTAAGTTGAAGCTCCTCCAACCTCGTTTCCAGGTGGTAAATCCTTCGTCGAAGAGCCAACTTGACATTCAAATGCATTCAGGGTTAAAATAGTATTCAGGAGAACGTTAAACTTTGCATAAAAGAGAACTTTTGATTATTCAAAAAAAAATTACATTACTTGCATTGTTGCATGGCGAATGACGAAGCTATCCACCCACCCCTTGAAGGATAAAGACCCATTTCTGAGAATGGTATGTTACCACTGGTTGCTTCGAGTTTCTGCTTCAAACACTTCCTCTAGCAATCTAGACAAATACTTACTCAAAAGGATTGCATAGAGATGCAACTCTCCAACCCTCAAGCTACTATAAACAACGTTGAACTACCAAAGGTTAAATTATCACCTTCATTGCAGGTCTTTCACACAGGTCTCAGGTTTGAGCCTGAGGAATGCTATAAACATCAAACCCTAGGACCACTCGGTCGGTCGGCCTCCCTCCAAACCACTACCATCGAAATGATTGCCAAGAAAGTATTTCAATGCCTTGTAGGTTACATTAGGGTTCTTTACAATCTCAATACACTGCAAATCGAGGATGGATATTCACCACTGGCGAGGACACGTTGGAGAATGGATAGATGCAATGTTAATTATGCATTAAATTCCCCAACTATCAATGTTACCAACTCAGACGATCCCAAGCATGAGACCTGTTCCAACTCAGCGTTAGTGAAACTCCATTCATGTGCTGGTACAGCCACGTTAACAATCACGTACTGTTACCATAAATACTATAGCCAGAATACCTAATATCAAGCCAATAATTTACAATGCTAGCAACTTGTATGCCAGGCATTTATTACACCATATTATCAACCTTCCAAACCATAGAAATGACGTGCATTATGTTCCAATTTCTATCATACCAAGGTTAGAAGTATATAGATTTGTTTGTATGCGTAACATAGATTCTTGGGTTAAATTAACATAGGTCGCATATAATATTTAGGGTATGGATAGGTTCTGCCCTTGCATACTATAAAGTTCTTCAAAATATTACATGTTGTAAAAAGTATATCATATATTATAAAAATTCGTAGGTTAAAAAGGATTACTCCCTATAGTTTATAATTGGCCACTTAGAACCAATATAAGTTACAATGATACGATAATAGTGAACATTACATTATTAATGTAATTGTTTAGGTAATAAAAGATGTAGCAATACTATTGTTTGTATTGGACCATATTCAAGTGCGTTAGAAATTTGACAAGTCGACATTATACAGGATCACACCAAGGTGCAAATCGAACACAAATTAATATCAAGGGAAATTTAATAAGCCCTTAGATGTCGAGATATAATTATTAATACTTAGAATTTACAATTTCTGTGGCATTTAATCCAGTCAGGTTAACTCATTCAGAAAATGAAAAGAAACCATACCTGAAGCATCGGAGTACTAGCATTACTACTTTTAGTGACGACTATCAAATACTCTTGAATTGACATTTTCTCTTACCTGCGAATCGACGCATGAAGGACGGGTACAAATGCTTTAGATTAAATAGCTAAGTAAGCCTCGAGCACCTCGAGGGACCCCTTTCATCATCATCCGAAAATTAAAACTGTCAGCACCTTGTCAAGGATAACTCCGTCTTATACTTGTTTTGAAATTTCAGTTAATACAAACAAAATTAAACCAATGTCGTAATCATTTATTTGAATTTATGACGTGTCACTGACACAAAACATCATTAGTGAAAAGGACACAGTAGTCGAGTTGTTTCCTGCATTTATGACTTGTTTATTAAATATTGCCTTAATAAGCATTTATTACTTCCGCATTACAGTTTTTAATATTTAAAGATGATATAAAAAATTTTAAATTTTTATGAAATTATCGGGATGTGACATGTGGTATCAGAGCTCATGTTCGAATTCTAGGCCTAAAAAGGTCCAAGAAACACGCAACAGAATTTTATGACTACGAAATTCTTCACTAACTCAAGTTTAAATTATTTTGTGGTATACAGAAAATTGTTTTTAAGTTATAGGTATGGGAGGATCAGCTGAATGTAGAGAGGACATATTTCCACCAAACAACCATAGTACGGGACAACAATTTGAAAGAGAAGTCCATGGCAATCTGAATGACAGTTCATCAGGACTATTACGTGATTTTCAAGAGTTGAAAGCAGAGATAAGATCAATAAAGAAGGACAATGAGAGAATTCTGATAGCACAAAAGGAATTAAATCAAGTACTGTTCGATCATTGCTCAACAAACGAATGGGATAGAAAAGTTGAACATACTTCCAGGACTGAAGACTCATCTTATGGGGGAAAGAGTAAGAAAGTGAAAACAAATGATGTAAATAGTAGCACCACATCATCAGGAATTGCCAAACATCCACGCAAAAAGAAACATGACTATTCTAGTGATAGCAGTGAAGGAGGTTTCAGGCCAAAGAGAAAAATCCATAAATAGTATGAACAGATATCTGGGGAGTTCAAGAAGATCAAACCCCCAACTTTCAATAGTGAAATGGAGAAAGGAGAGACAGCTGAGGCATGGCTGTCCGGCATGAAAAAGTATTTTCAGATCTCTAATTACTCAGAATCCTTAAAGGCAAAAATGGCAATTTATAATCTAATCAGGAAGGCAAATATTTGGTGGCATGACCTCAAAAGAGTAGAGAGCGTAAAGGACAGAGATGCGAGTTAAAGTACCTTTAAAAGATACTTCAAAAAGAAGTTCTTATCCGAATAGTATTATGAAGAAAAATCCAAAGAATTTTATGATCTAAAGCTGGGAATGATGAACATGAAAGAACTGAACAACAAGTTTTTAAATTTGCTAAGGTATGTGCCATACCTAGTCGAAGAAAAACCGAAGGTTCAAAGATACCTGAGTTGTCTACCCTTCAACATCAAGGACATAATAGAGTACGATAACCCAAAGACGTTAGAAGAATCCATGAGGAAAGCAACTTTTTTCTTTGATCAGAACAGGAAAAGAGGAGTGTCTAGCTGGAAAAATCATAAACCCAATAACTTTGAGCAGAAAAGGAAAAATTTCAGGTTTAGTGGAAATTTTTGTTTCCAAAAGAAAAATTTTCAGAATCAAAATTTTCAAGGGAACAGTTCTAGAAATAATTTGCAGCAGAAAATTACAGCTCCCAGACATGTTCCCAATGTTGCCAGAACCAATGATCAGAAGCCACCTATAAAATGTTTTGACTGTCAAGGTCCTCATTATGCTTCAGAATGTCCCCTTAGGAAGCGGACCACTAACCATATTCACTCCATACAATCTGAAGCTACTGTAGGAGAATTGGCAAGAGAAGTACCCAGAATTAATGCAGCATTAGACAATCGGCAAGCATAACACCAAGTCTCAATGGTAGAGGTTGTATGTATGCTACAAAACCATCTAGTTTCTATTTTGATTGATCCTGGTGCTAGTCTGAGCTATATATCACCATATATTGTGGAAAGTTTTAAGTTGAAAACAAAAAAAATCAATAAATCCTGGTTAGTTAGACTAGCAACAGGAACAAAAAGAAAAGTTTCTGATTTCATGGAAAGTTGTGTTTTATCTATGAATCAGTTGAAAACATAGATGAAGTTAAATATTTTACCTTTAGGATCATATGACATCTTAATTGGAATGGACTAGTTAGAAGCCCATCATGCCATTCTAAGTTGTTCTGAGAAAAGTTTCACTTGTTTAAATGATGAAGGAAGGACAATAGAAGTGAAGGGTATTCCTAGAAAGATGTCCCTTAGATAGATTTCAGCTATTCAAGTAAAGAGAGCAATTAGAAAGGGATGTCAAATGTTTGCGGTAAATGTAGTAAATGAGGAGTTAAGTACTACAGAAGACAAACTGAAATTAGAGGACATACCTGTCTTAAATGATTTCCAAGATGTTTTTCCTAAAGAAATTCTAGGGTTACCTCCTAAAAGAGATCTAGATTTTACTATCGAATTAATACCAGATGCAGTGCCGAATTCCAAGGTTCCATACATGATGAATATACTAGAGTTGAATGAGTTGAAATCTTAGTTGAAAGAACTAATTGATAAAAAGTATATAAGACCCAGCGTGTCCCCTTGGAGAGCACCAGTAATTTTTGTTAAGAAGAAAGATGGCACCTTAAGAATTTGCATAGATTATCATCAACTAAATAAAATGACGATCAAGAATAGATACCCATTGCCCCACTTTGATGAACTATTTGATCAGCTGCGCAGAGCAATGATATTCTCAAAGATTGATTTACGGTCAGGATATCATCAAGTTCGCGTGAAGGATGAAGACATTTTCAAAACATCAAACATCCTTTAGAACTCGATATGGACATTATGAGTTTGTGGTCATGTCGTTTGGATTGACTAATGCCCCGGTAGTATTTATGTGCTTAATGAATAAAATTCTGCACAAATACTTGGATAAATTCGTCGTTGTTTTTATCGATGATATTTTAGTATATTCTAAGAGCAAGGAAGAGCATGATGAACATCTACGTATCATTCTGCAAGTTCTGAGAGATCACCAGTTATATGTTAAGTTCAGTAAGTGTGATTTTTACAAAGACAAGATCCAGTACTTAGGACACATAATCTCAAAGGAAGGAATTTCAGTTGACCTCGCTAAGATAAAATCCATTAATGAATGGTTGATCCCTAAATATGTATCGGATGTACGATCCTTTATGGGTATTACTGGGTATTACAGAAAATTCATTGAAGGGTTTTCAAAGATTGCAAACCCCATAACATCCTTGGAGAAGAAGGGAAAGAAGTTCGTATGGGATCAAAAGTGTGCAGACAATTTTAAAAGGTTGAAAGAATTACTGACTACAACACCTATTTTGAGGATTGTAGATCCTAGTAAGGATTTTATAGTATGCACAAATGCATGTAATGATGGACTTGGAGGAGTCCTAACACAAGAAGGACATGGTGTTGCATACGAGTCTAGAAATCTGAAAATACATGAGAAAATTACTCTAGTTATGATCTGGAATTATTAGCAATAATTCATGCTCTGAAAATGTGGCGTCACCATCTTATTGGCAGAAAATTTACCTTAAAATGACAAATAACATGGGGATGAAATATTTGCTAGATCAGGAAAATATGAATGCTAGACAAGCTAGATGGCTAACTTTTCTAATTGAATATGACTTTGAAATCCAGCACATTAAAGGGAAAGAGAACAGGGTTGCTGATGCATTAAGTCGTAATGCAAGCATAAATTTTATTTCAGCCATTAGCACATACACAACAGATTTGGAAAATCAGATTTTTGAAGGGAGTAAGACTGATGAAGAGTACAGAAAATTACATGAAAGGACAGCAGAAAACAGTTCTGAAAATTCTATGGTAGATTACAGTTTGAAGGAAAACGGGTTTTTGTTGTACAAAAACAGATTGTATGTACCCAATGTACCAGCAGTAAAAATTCTGATTTTAGATGAGATGCACAAAACCCATTATTCTTGTCATCTAGGTTATCAGAAAACCATCACCATGTTACGAAAGGAATACTATTGGCCCAAAATGGAGGATGAAGTAGCAAAATATATAGCTAAGTGTTTTGACTGTCAAAAAGTAAAGGTGGAACATTAGCATCCTACTGGGTTGCTACAACCATTGCCTATACCTAGCTGGAAATGGGAAATCATAAGTATAGATTTTATCACTGGGTTACCAAAGAATCAGAAACAAAACGATTCCATCATGGTGGTAGTGGATAAACTTAGCAAAGCAGCACATTTTATTCATGTAAAGACTACTCATAAGGCTCCAGACATTGCATAAATTTTCATGAAGCAGATTTTTCGATTGCATGGGATACCAAAGGTAATAGTTTTGGACCATGATTCAAAGTTTACAGGAAATTTTTGGAGGTCTTTGTTTAAAGGGTTGAATACAACCTTAAATTTCAGCACCGCATTTCATCCTCCAACAGATGGACAGATAGAAAGGGTCAATCAGATTTTGGAGGACATGCTAAGAATGTATGTTAAGGATCAACCTGGTAAGTGGGAGGACTATCTGCATTTAGCAGAATTTGCATACAACAATCATTACCATGGATCAACCAGGCTTATCCCGTTTGAAATTCTTTATGGTAGGAAATGTAACACACCATTTTCTTGGGGTGATCCAGTTAACAGGGTTATATTAGGACCTGAATTTTTACAGGAGTTAGAATTAATTGTGAAATAGGTACAGAGAAATCTTAAAGCTTCCCAAGATAGGCAGAAAAGTCGAGCAGACTTAGAAGAACTCATAAAGAGTTCTAGGTTGGTGAGCATGTTTTTCTTAAGGTAAGGACGAAAAAGAGTTCCTTGAAGTTTGGAAGTTGTGCCAAACTGGCACCCAAGTATTGTGGTCCTTTCAAAATTCTGTCAAGGGTTGGACCCATGGCATATCAATTGGCCTTTCCCTCAACTCTCAAAATACATAATGTTTTTCATGTTTCACTTTTAAAGAAATATTTGCACGATGCTACTCATGTTGTAAATTGGAATGATGTTCTGGTGGAACAAGGCGACGATTTTCCAGTGGAACCAGATTCTATCTTCCGAAGGAATGAAAATCTAATCCAGAATCGCACTATTGGGCAGGTAAGGGTGCTATGGAAGCACCTTAGCCTAGCAGAGGCAACCTGGGAGTTGGAAAGTAGTATGTGGGCAGCATACCCAACTTTGTTTCAGGAACACTCAGAGAGTGAATAAAACAACATCGAGGACAATGTTGGGACTTAAGGGGGGGTGTATGTCACCTACCTAAATTTTGAGGATATTTATTTCATTTGCAAAATACTTTATGTTAAATTATAATTACAAAGTTGGGCAGAAGACCGGGCTTGATCAGACCCTAGTTCGGGACTTTGATTGGAAAAGTGGAAAATCAGGGCTTCTACAAAATTGGGAATTTTTGAAATATGTGACCATGGCTGGAAGCTCCTCAGAAAAATAGAAGCTTAGAGCTTTAGATCAAACCTTTTCATTGGGAAGAAGAGTGGGCTTCATCAAACCCTAGTTCGGGGTCACGTCCAGTGAATCCGAAAGTTTCAAAGGAAAAATTGAGGAATGAAACTTTGCAGTTTTCAAATTCTGAATATACCAGCTTGATCAGCTTATCAAGGCACATATTTCTATCCTTTCGGAAGTTTGAACTTTTTGGTTTTCTCTAACAAACCGTAATCCAGCTCCAGGTCCATTTCTTGCAAATCAAGTGGATTGGGTTATTCCTAGAAGAAGATGGATTGGTCACCTGCATAAGTGAAGAAGTTCATGTTTCAGAGGGAGATGAGGCTAAGGCCTTACATAAGAAGATTACAAGTGATCTCGACAGGTATGAATCATCGAGGTATGTTTCGAGATTTGTTCATGATTAAGTTTATGGTATGTCTGTCTTCATGATTATTATGGTTAGTACAATCTTGATTTTAGATTTGTCGTATCACCTTACCAAAATTATGAATGCATGATAGAAGATATTCATTGGTTAGGGTGTCGACACTTATGATTGTACTAATGCATTATCGTGTTGTATGAGCTTTATATTGTCTGCTAACATAAAAGGTACACCAAGAAAGACAAATCATGTTCTACTTCAAGAACATATGATCATGGTGAAATGAAGACAAAGATTCATCCATTGTCATGGATCACATAGAAGATCTACTTACGAGGTATGTATAACTTGGTTCTACAATGGTTAACTTATGAGACATGCAGGTTACTAGCACAAGTCACTGAAGAGAACCAGAAGACATTATGCGAGTATGTTAGACATAACTAGCTAGCATGCTAATCCAGGTATGTTTTTCCTATATCAAGCTAGAATCCTACCTTGTGTTAGGATCTTATACTATTGTGTTGTTGATAATGATTATTCATGAAGTCATAGGTCTGAATAGTCATGGTTGTATGCATATTATGTTTCTTACCATAATTGATGATATGACTAACCAAAAGAATCATGAAGGTATAGGTTTGAGTAATCATAGGTTTATGCATTGATGATTTAACTAATCAAAAGAGTCCTATGATCAAATAAGAATATGCATGAGTAAAAGAAGACTTGCCTGAAACCTTGAATACTAATGTTTATTATCTGTGAATGATCATGACTATACATGTTTAAGATTATTGTGTTTCGATAGTATTAAGATTATAATAATAAATGTGTGATTATGTATGAGACCTCAAGGATAACACAATGATGATACTAATAAGCATGCATAGTGATTAAGGATGGATATAAGTTCAAGGATAGGTAATCCAGGAAGCAAAGATCAAGAGGGAGCACACTCCAGTTGTTCCTGCAAGAAAGAAAAGGAGCACACTTCAGTAGTTTCTGCAAGGATGCAGATATTTAGAGGGAGTTGACCACTTCTCACAATCCACATCAGAATGGAGTTGCAAAGATTCAGAGGGAGTCCACCCAACAACCAAACAAAGATAAGTATTTGAATTGTCATTTCTTACATAATGTTATTCAATGATGTATATGCTTATGTTCCTAGAATTAGGTTGTGTATTATGCATATTAGAATAGTTGCATTGATGAACAATATACTACTAATATACATGGGTAAGTGGCCTACTGCACTGTACAACATTCCATTGCTACTTATCTAGAATGAAACCTCTTTGCTGACATGTTAGGAGTTGTGCACACTCTTAACAATGTTCTGGTAGAGATTGGAAGGCATCTAGAAAGTTACAGAATATGCATAAATGTTGTATTGAAGCATTGGCTAAGATAATTGCATGACTGTATAACATATTTCTTTATGTGTAAGAATTTGTTCTGAAAACTATGAGATGTTTTCTAATCATGCAATTTAACTTGTTGTGTAGGAAAGATCGTATACCATCACCTACAAAAGAAGGACTACAACATTTGTTCAGCAACAAAGTTATCTATTGAAAATATTGAAGATATTGAAGTTCCCAAGATCTGGGAAGAATGCCCTGATCGAGGAGTACCAGTCGATCATGAAGATGTTTGGGATGCAGTCCCAACGGGTAGTCTGTAGTGACTTCCAAGAGGATCTATAAGATCAAGCATGCTACATGTGGTAGCATAGAGACTTTTGCTCCTGTTGCTCATGTAACCAGATACACTTCCATTAGATCAGTACTTTCTCTAGCTGCAATGATGAAATAGAAGATACACTAGATGAATTTCAAGACAGCTTTCTTCAATGGTGTAGTTGAAGAAGAAGTGTATGTGTAGCAGCCACTTGGTTCTGAGAAACATGACAGGGAGTCATATATGTGCAGAACTTCGTATGGTAGGATAGATAGCTTTCTATCTAGTTTGGGCTTTACCAAGAGCAAAGCGGATTCCAACCTTTACTAGAAGGTTGAGGAAGGCAATACAGTGATACTACATTTATATGAGGATGACCTATTTATTACAGGTGA
Organism: Larix kaempferi; assembly: GCA_027924585.1. Classification (NCBI taxonomy): domain Eukaryota; kingdom Viridiplantae; phylum Streptophyta; class Pinopsida; order Pinales; family Pinaceae; genus Larix; species Larix kaempferi. The sequence continues at coordinate 1,225,378 of BSBM01000340.1, forward strand.
AGATAGATTGATTGCCGACATGCAGTGGAAGCTTGCTACCAAGTTCGAGATGAAGAACTTGGGGATGATGCATTATTTGTTTTTTGGCATGGAGGTGTGGTAGAGTGCAGATGGAATCTTCCTTGGACAAGGGAAGTATGCAGTAGAGATCCTGAAGAGGTTCGGGATGATGGACTGCAATGCTATGGCCACACCTATGGCATTGAACCTGAAGCTTCTATGTGATGCTTCATCTGAGCCGGTTGATATCACTATGTATCGTCAGATGATTGGGTCCTTGATGTACCTGACGAACACGAGACCAGATATTTGCTTTGTGGTGAACACATTGAGCCAGTTTCTGACGGATCAGAGGAGTGTTCACCTGGTTGTTGTAAAGAATATTCTGAGGTACCTAAAGGGTCCAGTTGATTATGGGCTCAAGTATGATGCGAATCAAAAGTTTAACCTATAGGGTTATGTTGATTCAGATTGGGCAGGCAATGCTGCAGATAGGGATCAGGTGTGATCTCTTGGTTTAGTAGGAAGCAGTCCTGCATAGCACTGAGTATAGCCAAAGCAGAGTATGTTGCGATAGATGAGTAACTTGTAGATGTATTGACCAAGCCATTGTCCAGAGTGTAGTTTGAGTACTTCAGAGAGAGGCTTGGTGCACTTCAGATCGAGGTTCCTTCCAAAGGGAACTGATGAGTCCGAAAGATGCAGATGCACATGAGCTTTTCTGAAATGGTTGATGTGTTCTCCCTTGGTTGTGATATGATTGCTGAGCCATTTTTCACGTGGTGGTATATGTGTTCTCACATGGTGAAAAAGTGAGGGTTGGAGCCTTCCCCGAATGGTGGTAGATGTGTTCTCCCATGTCGGTGGTGTAAGTACTAGATGATGTGCATTTGGGCCGTGCTTCGTGGACGATGAGATGATCTGAAGAGGACGATGCTATGATGATCAGGAGGATCATCGATGATGAGCATCAAGACGATGCTCCACTTACTACTCTTTATATGTATATGCATCATGTTAGATGCTTGTTATGATCAGTTGGATCATTTATGTATATATGCATCATGTTGGATGCAGGATATGATCAGTTGGATCATTTGTATGTATTTTGTATATGCATCATGTTGGATGCTTGGACCATGTATCTGTATATGTATCAGGTGGATACTGAGATCATGTATGTTTATATGTATCAGGTAGATACTTGGTATGCATCAGGTGGATGCAGTGTATGATCAGGATGATCATAGATGACGAGCTTCAGGATGTTGCTCCAGATGACATGCAGCAGGATGTTGCAGTGATGATGATCAGGATGATCATGTGTACATTAGGATGATGTATGATGAGTATCAGGATGATACTTTGTGGCCATGGATTAGGTTGTGCAGATGATCATGTATGGGAGATCCTATAGGTCGGAGTTGTGTACCCGTAACAGCCTGGAATGCTCTTTTGAGACATTGCTTTGGGTGGACATGTAATTTGTGCCCTTGGAGATTTCAGGTTGGAGTTGTGTACCCGTAACATCCTGAGATGCTCTTGCGAGGTTTTGTCCTATGGCATGTAATTTGTGCCCTGGAAGATTTCAAGTAGGAGTTGTGTACCCATAACATCCTCAGATGCTCTTTCGAGGTTTTTCCATGACCACATGTAATTTGTGCCCTGGGGAGATTTCTGGTTGGAGTTGTGTACCCGTAACATCCTAAGATGCTCTTGCTAGGTTTTGTGGTGACCACATGTAATTTGTGCCTTGGGGAGATTTCAGGTTGGAGTTGTGTACCCGTAACATCTTGAGATGCTCTTGATAGGTTTTGTGGTGGGGTCACATGTAATAAGTCTTGTGTTAAATTTTCAGAATTTACTTCAATCTGATCTAAGATCTTAACTGAGAGAACAACATGTACAGCATATCTACAGCATATCAATCATGGAGACAATAATGCAAGCACACAAGAGACACAAAGATTTACTTGGGGAAAACCATAAAGGTGAAAAACCCCAATAACTTCCTTAGAGATAGATAGAGAAATGATACAACCAACCATGAGAGATAGACATAACCTAGCAGCAGATCCTCCTCCTCCATAAGTGCACCACTCCTCCTTGAGTGCATGAGTGAGAAGTGAGTGAGTAAATAGAGTGCCTCCCGCACTCTATTTATACTTGACTTAACTTGCCTTTTTACCTAACTCATGTAGGCTCCAACTTAACCACATAACATAATGCTGACTGGGCCGACGCCCAATAGGGTGGTCTAATAACCCTTTGACCCACATGGCCGACCCCCAATAGGGTGGTCTAATAACCCTTTGACCCACATGACTTATACAGGACCGACCCCAAACAAGGTGGTCTAATAACCCATCAAGTATAAGTTACGACACTTCCGTATATAGGAATAATAACATCTCTATAGGAATACAATATACATATATGTGAAATACATTCCGAAGTTACATATACATCAACATCTTGGAGATCTGGATAGGATGAAAAAGGCCTCAGATGCTCTTTAGGGTTCTTACTAGGCAAGAGACTCTTTAAAGGTTTTGTGACACACGTAATAAGTCTTGAGGATTCCACAGTATGGCCAATGATGACAAAGACCTGCAGGTGGTGGGCCTACATCCAATATGAAAAAGGACTGGCTCTGTAAAACTTCCTATGATGAGTACATTCAGAGATTGATTGAGATAGCAGGAGTAGTGACGATGATGATGATTCGAGGATGATGATTTGCTGATGATGATCCAGAGAAGAAGACTTGTGCTAACAGACCTGTGTCAAGAAATACCTTCCTAGTTAAGAGGGAGTGTTGATGTATATGTAACTTCGGAATGTATTTCACCCATGTATTTCATATATGTATTTTGTACTCCTATAGAGATGGAATTATTCCTCTATACGGAATTGTTTGTATTCCTATAGAGATGTTATTATTCCTCTATATGGAAGTGTCGTCATTTACATTGGAAGTGTCGTCATTTATATTGTAAGTGTCGTAACTTATACTTGATGGGTTATTAGACCACCTTGTTGGGGTCGGCCCTGTATAAGTCATGTGGGTTGAAGGGTTATTAGACCACCCTATTGGGGGTTGGCCATGTGGGTCAAAGGGTTATTAGACCACCAAGTTTGGGGTTGACCCAGATTAAGTTAACCATGGGTTAATCTAGACATGTAGGCCCCATTAGTTTATTGGGTAGGACAGAACAAGTATAAATAGAGATCGAGAGATCTCTATTTGATCATTCATTCACACACTTCTGTCATTCAAAAGGTGGCACACTTATGAGGAGGAGACTCTGTTGCTAGGAGAAGACTATCTCTTGTATTTTGGTTATATCATTGCTCTATCTATCTCTGAGGAAGTTATTGGGGTTTTTCACATTTATGGTTTTCCCCAAGTAAACTCTGTCTCTCTTGTGTGCTTGCATTATTGTGTCCGTGATTGATATGCTATAGATTTGTTGTACATGTTGTTCTCTCAGTTAAGATCCTAGATCAGATTGAAGTAAATTCTGAAAATTTAACATGGTATCAGAGCTAGCCTAAAAGAAGGCATGATATGGCATGTATGAAACTTGTTGCACTTACGATGCTAGGGTTTGATGTAGCAAAAACCAGTCATCGTAGAACTTTCGCTATAAATCCATTTTGGTGAAGTTTTCGGATCTGAAACTTTTACAAGTAGAATATCAGATCCCCATGTACCTTTTGTCCAATGGAAAACTTATAACTAATTGTACTTTGTGATTTATGATCTGTACAATATAGGGTTTCGGCCTCTTCCAGATCTCAGTCATAAATAGGCGACCTTGGAAAAAAAGGTCATAACTTCAGCTAGGAAGCTCCAAATGAAATTTCATAAAAAGTGACAAGTAGTACACAGACTGTACTATCTCAAGAAAACTTTTTAGAAGCCAAAGTTGAACCAGTGACACGTGGCACGCCGTACAAGTTCGCTCTCCTGTTTTATCCCATAAACAGGTCACGTTGCGACACTTGGCATAACTCTCTCTCAGAGAATCCAATTGAGGTCAAACCTGTCGAGATGAAAAGATGATAGGTCAGGACATCTCAGGAAAAATTTTCAGACCCTGTGGATCGAAAAGTTCGGAGTTAGACCAGAAACAATGAAATACATATTTATGTCATAACAGAATTATTTTTGAGCACCTTCATTCATGGCTTCCAGAATTTAGGGTTTCGGAGAAAGTTGGAATTTTCATAATCGAAGACTACGGCTGAATGCCAGTCATCAAAATAGAAATTTAGAGACCAAGTTCATAATTTTTGTTTGGGCAGAAGACCGAGCTTGATCATACCCTAGTTCGGGACTTTGATTGGAAAAGTGGAAAATTAGGGCTTCTGCAAAAATGGGAATTTTTTAAATCTATGACCATGGCTAGAAGCTCCTCAGAAAAATAGAATCTTAGAGATTTGTATCAAACCTTTTGATTGGGAAGAAGAGTGGGATTCATCAAACCCTAGTTCGGGGTCACGTCTAGTGAATCCGAAAGTTTCAAAGGAAAAATTGAGGAATGAAACTTTGCAGTTTTCAAATTCTGAATATACCAGCTTGATCAACTCATCAAGGCACATATTTCTATCCTTTTGGAAGTTTGAAATTCAAAGTTTGAACTTTTGGGGTTTCTTTGACAAACCCTAATCCAGCTTCAGGTCCAATTCGTGCAAATCAAGTGGATTGGGTTAATCCTAGAAGAAGATGGATTAGTCACCTGCATAAGTGAAGAAGTTCCTGTTTCAAAGGGAGATGAGGCTAAGGACTTACATAAGAAGATTACAAGCGATCTCGACAGGTATGACTCATTGAGGTATGTTTCGAGATTTGTTCATGATTAAGTTTATGGTATGTTTGTCTTCATGATTATTACGGTTAGTACAATATTGATTTTAGATTTGTCGTATCACCTTAACAAAATTATGAATGCATGATAGAAGATATTCATTGGTTAGGGTGTTGACACTTATGATTGTACTAATGCATTATGGTGTTGTATGAGGTTTATGTTGTCTACTAACATAAAAGGTACACCAAGAAAGACAAATCATGTTCTACTTCAAGAACATATGATCATGGTGACATGAAGACAAAGATCCATCCATTGTCATGAATCACATAGAATATCTACTTACGAGGTTTGTATAACTTGGTTCTACAATGGTTAACTTATGAGACATGCAAGTTACTAGCACAAGTCACTGAAGAGAACCAGAAGACATTATGCGAGTATGTTAGACATAACTAGCTAGAATGGTAATCCAGGTATGTTTTTCCTATATCAAGCTAGAATCCTACCTTGTGTTAGGATCTTATACTGTTGTGTTGTTGATAATGATTATTCATGAAGTCATAGGTTTGAATAGTCATGGTTGTATGCATATTATGTTTCTTACCATAATTGATGATATGACTAACCAGAAGAATCATGAAGGTATAGGTTTGAGTAATCACGGGTTTATGCATTGATGATTTAACTAATCAAAAGAGTCCTATGATCAAATAAGAATATACATGAGTAAAAGAAGACTTCCCTTTAGCCTTGAATACTAATGTTTATTATCTGTGAATGATCATGACTATACATGTTTAAGATTATTGTGTTTTGATAGTATTAAGATTATACTAATAAACGTGTGATTATGTATGAGACCTCAAGGATAACACAATGATGATACTAATAAGCATGCATAGTGATTAAGGATGGATATAAGTTCAAGGACAAGTAATCTAGGAATCAAAGATAAAGAGGGAGCACACTCCAGTTGTTCCTGCAAGAAAGAAAAGGAGCACACTTCAGTAGTTTCTGCAAGGATGAAGATATTTAGAGGGAGTTGACCATTTCTCACAATCCACATCAGAATGGAGTTGCAAAGATTCAAAGGGAGTCCACCTAGCAACCAAACAAAGATAAGTATTTGAATTGTCATTTCTTACATAATGTTATTCAATGATGTATATGCGTATGTTCCTAGAATTAGGTTGTGTATTATGCATATTAGAATAGTTGCATTGATGAACAATATACAACTAATATACATGGGTAAGTGGCCTATGGCACTATACAACATTCCATTGCCACTTATCTAGAATGAAACCTCTTTGCTGACATGTTAGGAGTTGTGCACACTCTTAACAATGTTCTGGTAGAGATTGGAAGGCATCTAGAAAGTTACAGAATATGCATAAATGTTGTATTGAAGCATTGGCTAAGATAATTGCATGAATGTATAACATATTTCTTTATGTGTAAGAATTTGTTCTGAAAACTATGAGATGTTTTCTAATCATGCAATTTAACTTGTTGTGTAGGAAAGATCGTATACCATCACCTACAAAAGAAGGACTACAACATTTGTTCAGCAACAAAGTTATCTATTGAAAATATTGAAGATATTGAAGTTCCCAGGATCTGGGAAGAATGCCATGATCGAGGAGTACCAGTTGATCATGAAGATGTTTGGGATGCAGTCCCAAAGGGTAGTCTGTAGTGACTTCCAAGAGGATCTACAAGATCAAGCATGATGCAGGTGGTAGCATAGAGACTTTTGCTCCTATAGCCAGATACACTTCCATTAGATCAGTACTTGCTCTGGTTGTAGTGATGAAATGGAAGATACACCAAATGGATTTCAAGACAGCTTTCTTGAATGGTGTAGTTGAAGAAGAAGTGTATGTGGAGCAGCCACTTGGTTCTGAGACACATGACAGGGATTCATATATGTGCAGAACTTGGTATGGTAGGATAGATAGCTTTCTATCCAGTTTGGGCTTTACCAAGAGCAAAGCGGATTCCAACCTTTACTACAAGGTTGAGGAAGGCAATACGGTGATACTACTTTTATATGAGGATGACCTGTTTATTACAAGTGAAGATAGATTGATTGCCGATATGCAACAGAAGCTTGCTGCCAAGTTCAAGATGAAGAACTTGGGGATGATGCACTATTTGTTTTTGGCATGGAGGTGTGGCAGAGTGTAGATGGAATCTTCCTTGGACAAGGGAAGTATGCAGGAGAGATCCTGAAGAGGTTTGGGATGATAAAGTGCAAGGCTATGGACACACCTATGGAATCGAACCTGAAGCTTCTGTGTGATGCTTCATCTGAGCTGGTTGATATCACTATGTATCGTCAGATGATTGGGTCCTTGATGTACCTGACAAACACGAGACCAGATATTTGCTTTGCGGTGAACACATTGAGCCAGTTCCTGACGGATCTGAGGAGTGTTCACCTAGTTGTTGTAAAGCATATTTTGAGGTACCTGAAGGGTACAGTTGATTATGCAATCAAGTATGATGCGAATCAAAAGTTTAACCTGTAGGGTTATGTTGATTCAGATTGGGCAGGTAGTGTTGCAGGTAGGGATCGGGTGTGATCTCTTTGTTTAGCAGGAAGAAGTCCTACGAAGCACTGAGTACAGCCGAAGCAGAGTATGTTGCGATGGATGAGTAGGTTGCAGATGTATTGACTAAGCCATTGGCAAGAGTGCAGTTTGAGTACTCTAGAGAGAGGCTTGGTGCACTTCAGATCGAGGTTCCTTCCAAAGGGAAGTGATGAATCCAGAATATGTAGATGCACATGAGCTTTTTTGACATGGTTGATGTGTTCTCCCTTGGTTGTGATATAAGTGCTGAGCCATTTTTCACACGGTGGTAGATGTGTTCTCCCATGGTGAGAAAGTAAGGGCTGGAGCCTTCTCCGAATGGTTGTAGATGTGTTCTCCCATGTCAGTGGTGTAAGTACTGGATGATGTGCATTTGGGCTGTGCTTCGTGGACGATGAGATGATCTGAAGAGGACAATGCTATGATGATCAGGAGGATCATGGATGACGAGCATCAAGACAATGCTGCAGTTACTACTCTGTATATGTATATGCATCATGTTGGATGCTTGTTATGATCAGTTGGATCATTTATGTATATATGGATCATGTTGGATGCAGGATATGATCAGTTGGATCATTTGTATGTATTTTGTATATGCATCATGTTGGATGCTTGGACCATGTATCTGTATATGTATCAGGTGGATACTGAGATCATGTATGTTGATATGTATCAGGTGGATAAATTGTGTGGATCATGTATCTATGTATGTATTAGGTGGATACATTGTATGATCAGGTATATCATGTATGATGATATGTATCAGGTAGATACTTGGTATGCATCAAGTGGATGCAGTGTATGATTAGGATGACCATAGATGACGAGCTTCAGGATGTTGCAGTGATGATGATCAGGATGATGTATGATGAGTATCAGGATGATACTTTGCGGCCATGGATTAGGTTGTGCAGATGAGCATGTCTAGGAGATCCTATAGGTCGGAGTTGTGTACTCGTAACAGCCTGGGATGCTCTTCCGAGAAATTGCTCTAGGAGGACATGTAATTTGTGCCCTGGGAGATTTCAGGTTGGAGTTGTGTACCTGTAACATCCTGAGATGCTCTTGCGAGGTTTTTTCCTATGGCATGTAATTTGTTCCTTGGGAGATTTCAGGTCGGAGTTGTGTACCGGTAACATCCTGAGATGCTCTTTTGAGTTTTTGCCATGACCACATGTAATTTGTGCCTTGGGGAGATTTCAGGTTGGAGACGTGTACCCATAACATCCGAAGATGCTCTCGCTAGGTTTTGTGGTGACCACATGTAATTTGTGCCCTAGGGAGATTTCAGGTTGGAGTTGTGTACCCGTAACATCCTGAGATGCTCTTGCTAGGTTTTGTGGTGGGGTCACATGTAATAAGTCCTGGAGAACTGGACATGATGAAAAAGGCCTCAGATGCTCTTTAGGGTTCTTGCTAGGCAAGAGACTCTTTAAAGGTTTTGTGACGCACGTAATAAGTCCTGAGGATTCCACAGTATGGCCAGTGATGATGAAGACTTGCAGGTGGTGGGCCTACATCCAGTATGAAAAAGAGTTGTCTTTGTATAACTTCCTATGACGAGTAGATTCAGAGATTGATTGAGATAGCATCAGCAGTGACAATGACGATGATTCGAGGATGATGATTTGCTGATGATGATCCAGAGAAGAAGACTTGTGCTAGCAAACCTATGTCGAGAAATACCTTCCTAGTTAAGAGGGAGTGTTGATGTATATGTAACTTCGGAATGTATTTCACCCATGTATTTCATATATGTATTTTGCACTCCTATAGAGATGGCATTATTCCTCTATACGAAAGTGTTTGTATTCCTATAGAGATGTTATTATTCCTCTATACGGAAGTGTCGTCATTTATATTGTAAGTGTTGTAACTTATACTTGATGGGTTATTAGACCACCTTGTTGGGGTCGGCCCCGTATAAGTCATGTGGGTTCAAGGGTTATTAGACCACCCTATTGGGGGTCGGCCATGTGGGTCAAAGGGTTATTAGACCACCAAGTGTGGGGTCAACCCGGATTGAGTTAACCATGGGTTAAGCTAGACATGTAGGCCCCATTAGTTTATTGGGTAGGACAGAACAAGTATAAATAGAGATCGGGAGATCTCTATTTGATCATTCATTCACACACTTCTCTCATTTAGAAAGTGGCACACTTGTGAGGAGGAGGCTCTGCTGCTAGGAGAAGACTATCTCTTGTATTATAGTTGTATCATTGCTCTATCTATCTCTGAGGAAGTTATTGGGGTTTCTCACCTTTATGGTTTTCCCCAAGTAAACTATGTGTCTCTTGTGTGCTTGCATTATTGTGTCCATGATTGATATGCTATAGATTTGCTATACATGTTGTTCTCTCAATTAAGATCCTAGATCAGATTGAAGTAAATTCTGAAAATTTAACAACTATCCACCCACCCCTTGAAGGAGAAAGACCCAGTTCTGAGAACGGTATGTTACCACTGGTTGCTTCAAGTTTCTACTTTAAACACTTCCTCTAGCAATCTAGACAAATACTTACTCAAAAGGATTTGCATAGAGATGTGACACTCCAACACTCAAGCTACTATAAACAACACTGAACTACCAAAGCTTAAATTATCACCTTCATTGCAGGTCTTTCACACAGGTCTCAGGTTCGAGCCTGAGGAATGCTAAAAACATCAAACCCTAGGACCACTCGGCTAGTCGGCCTCCCTCCAAACCAATAACATCGAAATGATTGCCAAGAAAGTGTTTCAACACCTTGTAGGTTAAATTAGGGTTCTTTACAATCTCAATACATTGCAAATCGATGATGGAGATTCACCACTGGCAAAGACACGTTAGAGAATGGATAGATGCAACGTTAATTATGCATTAAATTCCTCAACTATCGATGTTGCCAAGTCAAACAATCCCAAGCATGAGACCTGTTCCAACTCAGCATTATTGAAACTCCATTCACGTCCTGGTACATCCATGTTAACAACCACGTAGTGTTATCATAAATACTACAACCAGAAGACCTAATATCAAGCCAATCATTTACAATGCTAGAAACTCGTATGCCAGGCATTTATTACACCATATTATCAACCTGCCAAACCATAGAAATGACGTGCATTATGTTACAATTTCTATCATACCAAGGTTAGCAGTACATATATTTGTTTGTATGCATAACATAGATTCTTGGGTTAAATTAACATAGGTCGCATATGGTATTTAGGGTATGGATAAGTTCCCCCCCTTGCATACTATAAAGTTCTTCAAAATATTACATGTTGTAAAAAGTATATCATATATTATAGAAATTCGAAGGTTAAAAGGGACTACTCCCTATAGTTTATAATTGGCCACTTAGAACCAATATAAGTTACAATGATAGGATAATAGTGAACATTACATTATTAATGTAATTGTTTAGGTAATAAAAGACGTAGCAATACTATTGTTTGTATTGGACCATATTCAAGTGTGTTAGAAATTTCACAAGTTGGCATTATACAGGATCACACCAAGACGCAAATCGAACACAAATTAATATCAAGGGAAATTTAATAAGCCCTTAGATGTCGAGATATAATTATTAATACTTAGAATTTACAATTTCTACGGCATTTAATCCAGTTAGGTTAATTCATTCAGAAAATGAAAAGAAACCATACCTGAAGCATTTGAGTACTAGCAGTACTACTTTTAGTGACGGATATCAAATACTCTTGAATTGACGTTTTCTCTTACCTGCGAATCGACGCATGAAGGATGGGTACAAATGCTGTAGCTTAAATAGATAAGTAAGCCTGAGGCACCTCGAGGGACCCCTTTCATCATCATCCAGAAATTAAAACTGTCAGTACCTTGTCAAGAATAACTCCGTCTTATAATCGTTTTGAAATTTCAGTTGATACAAACAAAATGAAACCAATGTTGTAATCATTTATTTGAATTTATTACGTGTCACTGACACAAAACATCATTAGTTAAAAGGACATAGTAGTCGAGTTGTTTCCTGCATTTATGACTTGTTTATTAAATACTGCCTTAATAAGCATTTATTACTTCCGCATTGCAGATTTTAATATTTAAATATGATATAATTTTTTTTTAAATTTTTATGAAATTATCGGGATGTGATACTTATTCCCACAACAACCTTTTCCAATCCTCAATAAATGTCCCTACCCATACTAGTTTGCATATGCTGAGAACCCCAGGAGCATTGGAGTAGAGTTCAGCTGGGATGTTCTTGAAACATAAATGGTCTCAGTACGTTGTGCAAAGGTATAAATCCATATCAGAACCTTCCATCCATCCATAGCCTTTGTACTTGGCCATCTCTAGCAATTCTAGCTTCCTTAGCCATTGTTTTGATCAAATTTGAGAAGCCTAGAGTCTTTGTATCACTTGTATAAGTTGGTACATTAGAGTGGTACCTACATGAACACAAATATCAATTTATTAATCCTTCCCAACTCCCTGATCTAGTTTGTATATGTGGATGTACCCAGGAAGCCTTGTTGTAGACTTTGGCGATGCCGATGTTCAAAGCATAAATGGTCTTCGTGCTTTGTACAAAGGATCCTAAATTTTTTCCTTATGTATAACTTGCTGCTGCACATTATCCCATGTAAATTCCAGAACCTAAAGTCACCCCTACCATACTTGATCAACACCCCTGTACACCTCATTTACATCCTGCTCACCGTAAAGAAATTGTCTAAAAATTACTAGTGAAAATCCTGATAAATTCGACAGTTGGAGTTAGTATTCTGGCCAATTCTTGGCTGGGGTATTACCTTTTTAATTTGAGGAATTTATTCAATGAGATGATAGAAAATGGAAACTCTTACAAAGAGAACCGTCTTACACTATGGTAGTCTATTCCTTTCTTGCTTCATCTAGAGTGTTTTTGACAATTAGACAAACGGGAAAATGCATGGTGCTTAAGCTCAGTTTTGTAGTGGAGAATTGGTCAAGCATGTTCCATTCCATTTACAGTAACCTGGTTAAATCATTCAATCATGTTAAATCAGCTCCATCAACCTGTAACTCTCCGTTGAATGCATGACAGAAATCACATGTCCATGAGAGTGAAGGAAACTGTCGACAAACTTTTCCCAAATATAGTAGATGCCTTACTTGTTCTAACTTAGTATGTAGAGTTTTCTATTGGAATTGGAAGCTCTGCCATCATCATTGCTATCATTGAAAATATGAATGTGGTACTACTACAATGTTAGGAAATGGATGGTACATTAGAAGAGGTTCTATCGACACACAATTTGTTTACAGTCGTAAGTGGGTAGTTGATCTACATGTGAGAGGAGCTAAAGCATCTACAACTTCATACATTTAATAAATGATAATGGGTTGGCTTCCAAGAGGGCTTAAGATCTTGTCTTCATTCATTTGAATATTTTCCTAATATCTCAAAAGAAAGAAGTAAATTGATGAGGGGATTCAAGGGAGTGTGATGTGGATCTTGAAGACGCTGAGTTCTAACATAGAATTAGCTTTTGGAAACTTTTATTTAACTTGTGGACTATGTAACTTAGCATCTAGAATTAGAACCGTATATATTTTATGGGCCCCGCCTATGGTATTGCCATTTCTAGGCTCATCTAGCTTCCCTATATGTGATATTACTTGCTATCATATGTATGAAGATGTTGACCTTGATGATCTTGATCATTTTCTATTAAATAGCTTATGGCTTAGTTGGTAAGGCCAAAATTTCTCATGTACTGGTATCTCGACTCTTGATCATTGATGTAATAATTTCTTTTTGAATTCTAATGTATAGAAAGAAATCTCTCTTGTGCCCTCATATTTTCATTAGTGTTTTCATTTCTATGCTATTTGAATAGTTGTATTAATATATTTTTATAATATGTGATGTTTTTAGAACTTGTTCTAATTTTTCCACTTATTTTCTGTTGTTTCACTATGTTGTAAAATTTTGAGGATGGCCATTTCCCTATCCAGAACCATTTTTCCAACAAAACTTTCCTTGTTTTAGGTAACTTTGACAATATGTCTTGACAAAGAACTATTGAAATCCAAGAAAAACCTTAAGAAGATTATTGCGTTCTTTTGCAGAGTTATAAATATACTTGTCTCCTTCTACGACCATATGTTATCTGTTGTCCTATGAATTTTGATATCTATGCTTTTTATTATTTATTTTTGGTGAATGGTCCATTGGTTCATTGGTGAGGTCAATGGTGTGTTAATATGTCCTCAAGCACTCAATCCTTGTTGTGGTCTGCCACATTTGCATGCCATGAGTTTCAGAGGGATGAGGTTAGGTGCAAGTGCCATACACTTTTGGCATAATTTATACAGCTCAGATCAGTCTCCTAACTCAAAGAAAGTTTTCTTTTAATGGTGGAATCATGTAGGGCATATTTCTCAAAGCATGTGGGTGGTTTCTTTGTATATTAATTCAAGTTTACATCATCAAATATGTCTTGTAATTTTTTTGGGCAACCTTTTTTCCATTATCCTTTTTCCTATAGACATTGGGTGTATGCCAAGGTAAATGAACATTGTGATTAGGTATTTCTTAGCTGGATAAAGTCAATCTATATGTTATTATCACATCGGTAGTAAGAATATGCATGGATACTTTTCAATAGCAAGTCTAACTTAGATATCTGATATCTTTCTATCAACGTTTCATTCTAATGTCATCACATAATCTCAGTGATTGCACTATCCTTTATAAATCTTTCATTCAAATTTCATGTTTTCTTCTTGGCCTGCTTTAGTTGCTAGACTTCTTTCCATTAGTGTTCCTTTGAACACTTGGTATTCATCATCTGTAATTGTAATGATTACAGTAGCTAAAATATACTTATTTTTCTGGAATAATTTATCCATGACAATGAGGGTATTGTTAATCCCTTGTAGTTGTAGGCTGGTTTGGTTTAAATCGAAGCCTCGTTATTTCTGTATGAGAAGGTGGCTTACATTATGCTTGACTAAATATTGTCTCGATCTGTCTTTTTACTACTTGTTACTTTGATATTAGGACAATCAAATTCAAGTTGTCGAAGGTGAGGATGAGGCGGAAAATATGGAAGATGTCAAATTTTCATTTTTGTCACAACTCAAGGTAAAAACAATGGACCTTACTTTGCTGCTCTAAAAGATAAGATAAGATAATTTTATTAATTTCCAACAAAAGACTACAAAAGTAAGTCAATGAGACTGAAAAGATATATCCACTACGAATACAATGTGGTAGTGTGAAAGAAACTCCTATATAATGTTGAAAGAAGAATAATGAAAGCAAGAAGAGTGCATCATAAATAAGTGTCTAGCTAAATGAATTGCTAAGTCTAAGCAAAAGATAGAACAACAGTATAAGTGCAGTGATATAATGCAAGGATCTAGGACTGGAAATCTACAAATCCATGTGATGAACAAGAGAGACTTTTCACAGCAAACATGGGCATTTATTAATTATAAGCATGGGAAATTCAAATACAGTAGTTCAAACTAGACAATAAGTGCCATTCCACTATCCTATATTCAATAGTATGGCACATCAGATTATGTATGAGTAATTGTGTTATATTTCCAGTAATCTATCCTCAACTATTTGCATGTTATCCTCAGCGGTTTGCATGTCTAGTAGGTAGGGCATAGATATGAAGGAAGCCTTACCTCTTCGTTGGAGCACACTATTTAACTTCCCCTCATGCAAAGATAACAGCACAATAGATCTAGGAATCATATCTATTTTTGCAACCTTACAATACCTTATACAAAGAAGGTAGACCATGCTATTTAGTGCCACATTTCCAAGCGATATCCTGGTATTGTACATACTTGAATTTTTCTAGTATTCAGTCTCTTATTTATTTATTTTGATGTTGGTTCAAGTATCTTTTAGTTGAATTCATGGTATTTGCAACCACTATTTAAATGTTTCATGCACGGGAAACACCAATGTTGAGCACAGTGACAGGATTTGAAATTATGTACCTTACAAGTGAAATTAATGTTTCAAGTAATAATTGGAGTGTGTGTTATGTTTATTTGGTTCTCATTGTAATTGTTAAATGGCATTTTAAGAAATATCAATCTTCATGGAGTAATTGTTGTGAACTATGAAAACATTTATTTTGAATTGGAGGTGTTTATTCACTATGTTCTTTAATGTATTTTAATTTACAGTTTTGACATATATGTAATCTAATTATTGTTTCTTATTGTTTTATATTGAAGTCCCATTGAAGAACCATTAGATTTTTACTTAGAATATGTCAAATTCATCTCATTTATTCTAATTTGGCTTTCTTGTATTGAACATCTTTGTGGATGGATTTGTTTTGTGAGCATTCTCTTGGCTAAACAATTTTGGCAATTAGTGTTGCACTTCAAATGGGGTACTATTCGAGGCATCTATTTTTCTTATGCATTCTAGTAATTCAAAATTTATGTGTCAAAGTATATTTTAACATGTAATATGTAAACTATTTTTTTGTTATATGGTTTGGATTGATATGTGTGCAGAGTCTAGCTGCGGATTTTCAAGCAAATTATATTTTCCTAGCTGTTGGAAGGGTTGGGTCAAGTACAGATCTTATTGTGCAGAAGGTTGATTTTATTGATTAAGGTGATAAGAGAATCCACTTGATGGATATTATTCATTCACAAAAAGATAATGGAACGCATGGTAAGGTAACCACCCTAAAAAAACTCATCATTATTGTTTTTAGTGTACTTTGGATGTGATGTG
The DNA here is from genome assembly GCA_027924585.1 of Larix kaempferi. NCBI lineage: Eukaryota > Viridiplantae > Streptophyta > Pinopsida > Pinales > Pinaceae > Larix > Larix kaempferi. Next base: position 1,241,533 of record BSBM01000340.1, read on the forward strand.
CCATGAGTTGTACAATAATCAGGGATAATTTTAAGGACCCATACTTATTTAAAAGTGTATAAACCTTGGTGAATCTTACCAATTCACAAAATGTCAACTATAAAATATTTGGCGATATTTTTCTAAAATTATTTCAATTTCTATGGATTTTATATAGTTTATATAATAATTTGACGATTTTTAGATTGAAAAAAGTTTACCCCATCAAAATTGGGCAAAACAGGGCTTCAAAAAATGCAAATTGGCGAATCGTTTTCTAGAAAAAAATGGAAAAATAGCCCATGGGCTAAATTTCACCCCTAAAATTATCCTTGACAATAATGAGATCAAAAAATGATTAATCAATCATTACAATTTCAATCAGGCTTCAAATCTTTAAAATATTGACTTGATTTTGATGTGGGGTTTGAACATTGGAATCACTGTAGGATGGTGGCTATTGAAATTGTTTGACAAGTAAAATTTTTAATGCTAAGAATGGTGGTTTGGTGATGGTAGCATTCTCTGATGTTGGTCTTTGTGTAAACAAAGAAGGGAGATGATTCATTGGAATACTAGTTGTGTTCCAATGGGTTTCTTGCAACAACTATTCATGGAGACAAAACCCAACATGTAAGACTTTCTTTGTGTAAATGTTCTGCTATTAGATTAGTTTTCGTAATCTAACCTAATAGACAATTTGGTACCATATGTGCATTGATATGGTGTTTACAAATGATAAAAACATTGCAAAGATGGAGTTACCTGCAAATAGTTGCCATTTCAACATCGATGCCTGTTGTGAAGATGAATATGGAAATTACATCATTGTACCATCAATATCCATATTTTTAGGTAGGTCAAATGATATGTAGATATGGTGGTCCTTATCAATCATTCAGCCACTACACTTCATATCCTTTTATTCATTAGTCACTAGTAAACTGTCTATAAACTATCTGTATTATTAATACTTTATTTCATAGTTATTTAATCTTACTTTATTTCTTAAGGTGTCCTGACAGAAAGGGGGTGGCTGATTTCTTGCAAGAAGTAAGTATGATTTTTATCTGCTTTAGTTTTATCTAATTGGTTTTGGTAATCATTATACACCAACATACTTAAAATCTGTGCATTCACTTAAATATAAATAAAATTGAAGGAGATAATATAAAAGATGGACTGCACACAAGAATGGGAAGCTAGGCCTATTAATATTCCTAAGGGAATGATACATCTAAGTTGTTGTAGTTCCTTCTATATCCATTTCTATGTATGGGGTTTACTTGTTGCTTGGATATTTTTTAGTTCCAGATGAAGGTAAATGAGGTTTGTAATGCTGCCACTTTATTTCTATAGGTGACCTCAAGAAAAGACCAAGAAAAATATTGGGCAGAAAGAAGTCAACGATATCGTTACATTCCTTTCAAAGAATTTGTAGAGGCCTTTCAATCATTTCATGTTGGCAAGAGTCTTGTAGAATAGTTATTGCATCCATATGACAGGATGAAGAGCCATCCCGCTTCTCTTACCATGGAAAAGTACGGTGTCAACAGATGGAACATGCCAAAAGCTTGTTTCTCTAGAGAAGTGCTACTTATGAAGAGAAATTATTTTGTCTATATTTTCAAGACAGGACAGGTCAGCCACTTAGAGATCAAATTAAGGAAAATGATGGACTATATATGTTAAACTTATAAATCTCAGAGAACATGCAGCATGACAAATGAATGTATGAAGAACCTGCAATAATTAATTAATGTAAATACACAAGATATCAGAAATAACAGAACTTAGAATCACTTTTATATTGATCACATGCCACTTCAAGGGGACAACCTCCTTTGTGCAAGCTCAATACAATTAACTTCAGGGTGCCTTCATAGGCCTCAACACACAATTATATACTAAGTCTAGGCACAAATACTATGAGTCAAAACCATGGGCCAATACAAACTATGGATCAACAAAACTATGGGTGACTTACAAAGCATATGCACCAACAACAATAACACAAACTATGGATCAACAAATACTATGGGATGACTTACAAAGCATATGCGTCCAACAACAATATACTAACAAAGTAAAGACATGGGTTCCTAACATCCCCTCTCCCTTAGAAAAAACTTTGTCCTCAAAGATTTAGATGTGGAAATGGATGCAGAATCTAAAGGAGTGGGTCCCCTATAGCATCCTTGGGTTGCATTTCGGGCCACTGGCGCCTTTTGAGTTTCAGGGAGGACTGCATGGAAGGCTGTAGATGAAGAAGAACCATGTCAGTGACGTGAAAAGTGCACGCAAAATAGTGCTGATCAGCTTGTGGTTTCAGTCGAATTATTTCCATGTGAAGATTGTCCTGCAGAATGAGAAGAAGCTGTTCGCAGTTTCAAAGAATTGAGTCAATTTCATGAACTGGGGAGCTGCAGAAGGTGTATGGAAGAAGAACTGGCGGTTCCTATCCAGAGACTGCTTCATATGCTGTCCTTTTAGATGTGGTATTATACCACTGGAGCGCTTCTAGGAAATCCATAGAAATAGTTGCCCAATTCTGTGGAGGGATGGGTAAGGGTTCGAGCAGTCCCGAAAGGAGTGTCGCTTCACCCTTGTTGACCTGGAAAGTATCACAATCAACCACCATCCATTGAATTGTCATTTTCAGTCCCTTCCAAAAGAAGTTACATTGTTCCTTGTCATACGTTTTGAGGAACCCAGAGTGCCCTACTGATGAAGAAGCATGGAGTTCATAGAAGAGATAGCCCTATTGAACAGATTGCAACCAATTTGGAACAAGCAGAGACATAGCTGTAAGAGAAACTAGGTCATCAAATGTGCACGAAGGAGCATCTACCACCATATTGTCCTTACCCTTTTGGTAAGTGGTCGCATAGTCATAACCCATGAGTTCGATAACCCATTTTAGGTGTGCTAGGGAGGAGACCCGTTGTTCCAGGAAAGTTTCCAGACTATGGAGATCAATCTTTGTTAACACCCAAAAAGTGCTCACTACCTCATCTACCCCATTACATGACTCATTTGTCCATATTTCCTACCATATTTTCCTTCAAAACCTTAAAATCCCATTAAAAAGCCTCCAAAAGGCCAAAAAAGCCTCCAAAATGCCTCAAAACCATCAAAAAAGCCTCCAAAAGGCTAAAAAACCCCTTTTTTCCCCAAAAATTATCCAAAATTCCTCCAAAATAGCAAAAACCCTCTAAAAAGGGAATAAAAAATATAAAAAAAAGAGGAAAAAGAGGGAAAAAGGAGGCAAAAACCCTATACAGCTGACCTAAACCATATGGTTCCCAAAACCATGGGCTAGCACTCCACCACTAAAAACCTATAAATAGGTGATGGAGGCCCCTCATTTCATATCCACAGTCAAATACACCCTTACTCTGCCAAAATCACTCTTGAAACCCTAGCTCACCCTTGAGCTACTTTCACCCTTGAGTGCCCCTTTTGGCCCATTTTCCAACCCTTTTGAGAAAGAGAAGGAGCAAAGCTGGAGTTTGGAGCAACCCTCTTGGACTATTGCAAGAACTTCACCAACCTCTACATCTGAGGTAAAATTTTAATACAAAAAAGAAAGATCTTCACCATATTTCCATGTTTTGTTATGTCTATTAATGCTCATGCTAGTTTAGAATTCGTATTGTTTTCTTACTTTAATTTACTATTTATTGAATTGCTACTAAGGAGTCATTTCTCCTTAGTAGGTGCTCATTTGCACAAGCTAGGGTGAAAACCCTAGCTACAGTTTTGGCGACTCCCCTTGTGTTCCTTTGAATTTCTGGTTATCATTTTTAAAGTTTTAAATATTTTTAATTTTTTGCAATATTTTTTTGTTCGACTGTCCCTTTTGGATGCCGTAAACCGCATCTTTTACCCCCTGCAGTTGCCTTCCGACCGTGTCTTTCAGGCATTTACCTGCGATCCGACCGTGGCTCACAGACTATTTGTGGTGATCTGTCGGTCGTTTTCAGTCTGTTACCTGCGATCTGACCGTGGCTATTAGCTTGTTCGGGGCAATCCGACTACCGCTGTTAACCCTTTTCATGCATCCCGACTGTGGCTTTCGGCCATTTTCCTGCAACCCTCCTGCGCCTGTCGGCCTTTTTCCTACGTTCTGACTATGGCTTTCAGCCATTTTCCTGCAACCCACCTGCGCCTGTCGGCCTTTTTCCCGCGTCCCGACTGCGGCTTTCAGCCATTTTCCTGCAACCCGCCTGTGGCTTTCGACCTGTTTCGCACGGTTCGACTGCATCTTTCGGCCAAAATCCCGCAACCTGTCTGCAACTATTGAGTTGTTTCCCGCGGTCCGACCACCCAGATTTGCCACAGACCCGCGGTGTGTTCTCTACACTTTTTTCCTGTTTTGAACCTAGCACTTCACTTCAATATTTTCTGCACTTGCACAGCCATCTGTCCTACCTAAAGCCATCCTTCTCTACAGCCTTTTCTGCAGTCTTCTTTCTGTTCCATTTACCGAATATTTTTTAAATTTCAGCATTTTAATTGAAAAAGAGAAAATTTTGCATTTCAAAGTTTAAATTCAGTATTGTTATTTTTAGTTAGCAAGTTGCCCACCCCGTGGCACTTTTTATTTGGGTTCATCATCTCACACACACACACTCTATCACATAATTCAAGTGAACCTTAAAAAACTACTTAACACAACCAACATTCTAACCCCACTTGGGGAACACATAAGAATTTTTGTAGTTAGGTAGGATCGGGGGGATAGGCATCCAAATAACACCCCTCGATTGCTTACACTTGAGACATAGTTGTTGTCCATTAGGGAACCAAAATCCCCTAGTATTTTTTGGCACGGTCACAACCAGTTTATCAGAGGGCCTTTCCCCTAGGAAGGTTGAAGTCGCCAGACTGGCTCTGGAGGCCTGAGTGGAATACCACAATCCATTCAGTAACCAAAGGCTATCTTTCGTAGTTCTCGGGGTATCCCTGTATGGGGATACCGCGGCGATAGAACCAAATGACAGATTCACCTTTTCTGGACGTGTCATGAATGGGGTATCTTAGTTGCCTTTCTTCTAGGATTGACTACCTAGTGTCCCTCCCGGTAGGGGGATATCTTTAGCCACTTGGCTCTACTATCCATATTGTTCGACTTGGATTTCATCACCTTGTAGAGGATATGTCTAGTTGAGTCAGAATACTATTTAGCTAGGTGTTTGCATGCTCCCTTACCTCCTTTTGGTCTAGTGAGTCCACGATTTTTATTTTTTAGGAAACCTGCTGCTTGTTGGTATTCTGACCATTTCTCTTGATACTCCACTTATTGTAGCACAGCTGTTACAGTAGGTGTTTTGAGTTGGTTGTTGGCCTGAGTGCCATATTTTTTGAGCTCTCCTTCTGCACACTCGGTTGCATTAGGGTTTTTGATCTATTTTTTCACTCAACACAACCCCCAGATATTTGATACCATCTATCACCATTGAGTCCCCAAGACATTCTCGGTGCTTTCGGGGAAAGCCCCCACAGCACGGTTCACTTGATACCACTCGTCACAGACATAGATCTTCATCACTTGATACCACTCATCATAGACCTCGAGCTTTATCACTTGACTCCACTCGTCAACGGCATAGAACTCCGTCACCTAATCTTGATGCCCCTTATTTTACCTCTGATTTTGAGGCAGAGTCCGAGAACCCCATTTACACTGCACCAACCAGCCCCGTGGCTATCGTGACTTACACGCCTTTCTTTGTAGGGACCATTGGTGGAGAATCCACCACCACACCAGCTACCACACCTGCTTTGGGCATGCCCTCGATGGGGCCCTCATCTACCATTCCAATCACTGCACCCATTCCAGTAGCTGGCATACCCATTTCCACTCCATCGGTGACTCACACTGCCCTTGGAAGTGCAGGACTGTCCCATACCACTTTCGTTCCTCCACTTGGGGGCAACGTCCCGAACTCAGCCCCTCCACTTGGGGGCATTGGCCCCAACATGGTCACACCCACTAGTATGTCACATCCTTATACTAGTTTTCCATTAATGGCTAGTCTCAACCTTCCAGACCTAGCTAGACTGACTAACGATCCCATCAGACACGATCGTTCATGGCCTCACATGCCCACCAAGCTCCCCTGCGACATCCCTAAGTTTGAGGAAAAGGCAGGTGAGGACCCCTAGAACCATATTATGTCCTTCCCTCTATGGTGTTCCTCTAACTCCATAGTGGACGACTCTATCCTCCTTCGTCTGTTACAGCGCACCCTCACTGGCTCTACAGTTAAGTGGTACATCGAGCAGCCCCATGGGACCCATGCCACCTCTACTTCCCTTGCCTCGACCTTCTTGCAGTTCTTTCAGTTACATGTCCACTATGACGCGGGAGTTGAGATCCTACTCTCTTGCAGATAGAACATGGCTACCCACGTCACTGACCACTTTCATGAGTGGCGTCGATGTCGCAGCCTCTGCAAAATCAAGTTAGATGATCATATCTTCTTAGATTGGTTTCTAAAATCCCTACTTCCTGTCATTACCAAGGATGTGGCATCCGAACAACCCCAGTCCGAAGAAGAGGCCATCCTCAAAGCCCAGCAATTTGACTTCATTTACGCCCAGTCGGGTTATCTATATACCATTATACCTGATGCCCCTCGCAGCGATTCCTCCCAACACGATGCGTCGGGGGCATCCCATGCCACAGACGGTAACATTGGCCATATTGCCTCGCATCCCCAACCCTTTTCCATAGCACATCCTAGCCATGGCCCCGACCTTTCGCAGGCTACATCACAGTCCGGAGCAACCAATTCATATGCTCCCATGGCACATCACCACCATTCCCACGGACCCTCATGTCCACCTCAGTGATTTGATCATGCATCCCCCGCTTACGCCCCCCGGTCGCACCTCAGCCCTATTACCACCCACAGGCTGCACCAGCTCCTGTGTCCTATCAATCCCAACCCGCTTATTACCCGCCACTGGCAGCCCCTGCGGCAAATCCACAACCCGTTCCATAGACAAATCAGCAACCCCCACAAGGTTCAGCACCTGCGCAGCCTCCACCTACTTATTATCCACTGCAGCCTTCTCCCACACCTACACAACCCCAGAACCCACCAGCTGCCCAAGGGTAAGCATATGCCCAACAGAATCCGTAGCAAAACCAAAACAACCAGCGCTAACAGGGCTAGCAAAACCGTGGCAAAGGCCATAACCGTGGGAACAACCCCCCTCGAGAACAAGCTGGCCAATCTCCCAATCCCCCACACAACAATAACGTGGCCCCTGCCAACCAGAACCCTGATCGGCCACCCAAGCAAGCTAAAAACCCTAATTTGCAAACAAACCACCCTTGTTCTATTTGCGGGGTCTGTGGCCACTACACACATGCTTGCCCACATTTGGAGCGAGCTCGGCAACTCTGGACTGATGATACCCATCGCCAAGGGCACGTGGCTCCTTAGGCACCACCCAACCCCCCACCCCCCTCAGCAGCAACCTTTGGTGCTGCAAAACCCCTTACCCACCCAAGGCATAGTGAACACTCAGCCGTTGGCTCCCCCTCAAGGCAACGCGCCACCACAACAACAGATCACTTATGCCATTCTTGATCAACGCATGTTAGATTCAAGTACCCACCACTTGTTGATGATGTCATCTACTGATGTCAACCTCCAAACCCGTCGAAACCAATATGGCTCCGCCCCTGAAGCCTCTCCCATCGACAAAAACACTAACACTCATCCCACTGATCAGACATTACGTATACCTATGGCTCCACTCAATGGCACCTCTAAAGCACCTCGTTTCCGACTTCATCGTATCAACAATAACCTTAATGCTCGTGCTGCATCAAATTACAACATTATAGATGACTTAGCCCAATCTCCCGTAGCCATATCTGTGTTAGAAGTCTTAAAAAACTGTCCTTTACAGCGCAAGACTCTGCTCTCCGCCATTGGTGCTATTGACCCAAATGATTCAAAACTGATGGCCTTGGATTTGGACCAGTTCAAACCACGCCTGCCTTCCACTTTAGCATTCGAAGTTTCTATTTCCGTTCGAAATCTTGTCATCCATCGGTGCATTATTGATGAAGGTGCCTCTACATGCGTCATGTCCATATTCGTTTGGCAGAAGTTGGGATCCCCTACTCTCCAACAGTCCACCACTGCATTGCGAGCCTACAACGACCGTTCGGATCAACCCCAAGGTCTCTTAGCTAATGTCCCCATCTAGTTGGCTGGTAAAACCATGCTCATTGATATAGAGGTCATCAATGCCCAACTTGATTATAACCTCTTACTTGGCCACAGCTACATGTATGCCATGCGGGCGGTTGCCTCTTCCGTCTTTCGTACCATGATGTTCCCCCATGACGGACGCATGGTCAAGGTCGACCAACTCACCCATTACGATCCAAAAGCCCCCGATACACCCAATAATGTTCTCCCCATGGTTGAACAAACCGTTCGTGGTGCCACTACCTCATTTGTCTCCTCCATGGGACCCAGAGTTTACTCAGATACGTCGATGACATCCACATTCCAATCCATTCCTCCCCCGTCACCTGCGCCCAAAGTATCTAACCTATGTACCCTTTCCCACAATACACAAACACCCAACAATCAACCGCCCTTATTACCCAAACCACCATTGGTACCTAGTCACATTGGTGTTACACCCACCCACACAATCCCCTTCCTATTCCCTCCCTCGGGAGTAGTAAGCACCCTGGTTATGGCTACCCTCAGCCTCCCCAGGTTAACCTTAGGATTACCCTTGTGGTATATTTCACCTCCCACCCCCCCGCCGACACCAAATGTCATCCTTCAATCGGTGCAACCCATTGTCACTACTAGTCAACCACCTCCCGGTGTCACTACCCCTTCGTCATCTACGAATCCCCCTCCTCTTATCAAGCCCACTGGAGGCAGAGGCCCACAACCATACACTGTTGTACCCCATCCTAAGGCAGTTAAACCCCCCCCCATGTCTCATGATCCTCCCAAATGCTCATTGTGTGATGAGTTAGTCCATCCAACTCATCAATGTCCACACTTACCTGCATTACAGGAACACATGCAAATGCTTGACGACGACCCCAACATCCCGGTTGTCGAACTCGATCCAACCCCTAGGCCTCATGATAAATCATTGCATACCAACCACCCTTGTGCAATATGCGGTGTTTACGACCATTAATTACATCACTGTCTTGATCTCCCAGATTACAGAGCAGCTCTCTACCAGATGAATAATTTGGACCTTGAGATGGCACCCCCCACATTTGAGGAGATCCACCCCCCGGTATCATCCCCATCCGACGAGATTAACACCATTTATATGATCTCTTCGACTCCCACTTCATCGTTAACTGATTTGACAACTCCATGTTTCCGCAATGATGAGGATATTCTAGAGGCTCTGCCTGCTCTGGATTATCCCTGGGACGAAATGCACCATCGTTCCTATTTCCTCCCCGAAGAATCCTCCTCCACCACAGCTACCCAATTCGCGGTTGAGTTCAAAGATTTCCTTCCCACCAAAGTCGACTAGTTTAAGGATCCTATTCCTGCTCCTAAGGCCTTTGAGGAAGGTAACATGGCCAACATCTCACCCATCATCCACATCGATATCTCAGACCCACCCGGTGCTCTTGAAATCATTACATTAGGAGCATCCTACAATGAGTATGAGATTGGAGAGTACAAAAAACTTTTCCAAGAGTTCCGTGATGTCTTTGCCTAGTCCTAAACTGAAATGCATGGTCTTGACCCCGCTATTATAGAGCACCACATTGACACATGGCCAGATGTACCCCCCTTTCGCCAGAAACAGTGCCCCATTAATCCTTCCAAGCTCCCCACTGTTAAAGTAGAGGTTGAGAAACTTCGCAAAGCAGGATTCATTTATCCTATTGCATATACTACCTAGGTTTCAAACCCCATTCCTGTTAACAAAAAACAAGGAACCATTAGAGTATGTACTGACTTCCACGATTTAAACCACGCCTGTCCCAAAGACAACTTCTCCACGCCATTTATTGACCAACTCATCGATGCGTGTGTGGGGCATGAAGTCCTATCATTCATGGACGGTTTTTCCGGATACAACCAGATTCAGATCCGTAAGGACGATTAGTACAAGATTGCCTTTACCACCCCATGGGGCACCTTTGCCTATCGCGTCATGCCTTTTGGCCTAAAAGTGCTGGTGCCACCTTCCAGCGGGCCATGACCTATTGTTTTCACGACTTGGTCCATATCCAGCTAGTCTATCTTGACGACCTTACAGCTCATTCCCGGAAACGATCAGACCACCTTAACGACCTCGGGCAAGTTTTCCTGCATTGTCACAAATATCAAATCCGCTTGAACCCACACAAGTGTGTCTTTTATGTTCCAGCACGCTGGTTGTTGGGTTTCATCGTTTCCCAGAAAGGAATTGTTGTTGATCCCCTAAACATCCAAGCCATCTTAGACCTCCCCTCTCCTCGCACGCTTCGGCAGCTCCAGAGTCTGTAGGGTCGATCCAATTTCCTTCGTCGCTTCGTTCCCGATTATGCCACCACCGTTCATGGTTTCCTACGCTTGCTTCATACCCACATACCCTTTGTTTGGGATGAGCAAGCAGAAGCTGCATTCAAAGCCCTCAAGAAAGCTCTCACACAAGCCCCTTTGATCTCCCCTCTGGATTTCTCTCAGGACTTCATCCTTTACGTCTCGGCATCCGAACATGTCGTGTCCGGAGTACTGGTTCAAGAAGATGCCGCTCACCAGGAGCACGTCATTTACTATGTCAGCCAGACCTTATCTGGACCACCCCTACGTTACCCATATGAGGAAAGACTCGCCCTTGCTGTGGTCTTTTCTGTCCAAAAATTGTGACTCTACATTTTTCTCAGTCATACCACAGTTGTCTCCAACTCCAACCCCATGGTCTATCTCTTAAACCGGCGGCTCCTGCAAGGTCGCATTGCTAAATGGGTCATTATTCTCCAGGAATATGACCTCACGTTCAAAACCCCTAAGAGCACTAAATCCCTCGCAATTGCCCATCTCATCACTGATCTCCCCTCCCTTCTGCCATCCCCACAAATCTCCGATGAGTTACCCGACAATCACTTGTTCACCATCTCGTCTGATGACCCATGGTACGGTGATATTTTGCTATACCTTCGCACGCATAAGTTCATACACAACATCAGTCATGATGGACGCTACTGTATCTGTCACCAGGCCTCTCGATATCTCCTCTTAGGCGATGTCCTTTACCGACAAGGGGTTGATACGATTCTTCGTCGTTGCCTTACACACGAGGAAGCCGAACACATCCTCAATGATTGTCATAGTGGTGCCTACGGCAGCCATTTCTCTGGGATGGCCACTGCCCAAAAGTTCATTCGCGACGGATAATTCTGGCCCACACTTTTTATCGACTGCATCACCGCAGTCAAACATTGCCATAATTGCCAACTTTTTTCCCCCAAGGCCCGGACGCCACCCACTCTGTTACACCCAGTCGTCACCATTGGTCCCTTTTGTAAGTGGGCCATCAAATTCATGGAATGTAAACCCCCATCTGCCAACGACCATAAGTAGATCATTGTCGCCATTGATTACTTCACCAAATGGGTAGAAGCCATGCCCACCTTCAATTGTACCACTGACACCGTTCCCCATTTCTTTTTTAACCACGTTATCACTTGATTCGGGGTTCCCAAATAGTTGGTCTCAGACCATGGTTCACACTTCGAAGATTCCATTTGGCGCGAGTTATCCACCCTACTAAAGTTTCAACATCAGTATTCCTCTGCTTACTACCCCCAAGGGAATGGCCAAGTAGAGGCCATTAACAAAATCTTAAAAACCATTCTCCAATGCACTGTTGACTGGCATAAGTCCAATTGGCACCACATGTTGTTCCCTTCCTTATGGGCTTACCGTACATCCACCAAGACCGCCACCGGCTTTACCCCATTTCATTTAGTTCACGGTGTAGAGTCTGTCCTCCCCATCGAGTGTCAGATACCTGCCTTAAATTTCGCTGTCGAGCTTCTCCCTGACACCTCCCCACTCGAGCAACGTCTACTATCATTAGAACAAGCTGATGAAGACCGTCGTGCGACTCTCCAGACCATTTAAGCCACCAAGAACCGCTCCAAAGTTGGTTACGATAAACATGTACACCCTCAAACTTTCCATGAAGGGGACCTCGTCCTTGCCTATGACCAAGCCCACGACAAAACTGGTAAAGGAAAGTTTGAATCCATGTGGCAATGCCCTTACATCGTGCAGACCTGCCTTGACAATGGGGCAAACATTTAAACTGACTTAGAAGGTCACCCTTTGCGCAACCCTCGTAATGGGTTGTATCTTAAACGCTTTTATCCCTAAATAACCCATGGCCCCATTGGTCTGTATTGTACAGTTTGCTCTCTTTTTGTTTTCCACATTTTTTACCACAATCTTACATTCATCATTTTTGCATGCTCACAGATGGACCATCTTCCACCTCATTACATTGGCTTCGCCGATGGAGTGAGCCGCTGGTCTCCCAACCTGGCTTCTGCAGCATGGGTCTTATATTCCCCTTCACATGAGTTGATTCACCTTGACGGTATGTGTATAGGCACTGCTACCAATAACCAAGCGGAGTATGATGCTATGACTGGTCTCCTGACTGTTGCCCTCCAGATCGGCATCTGTCACCTTCATGTGTTCCTTGACTCCCAACTACTTGTCTCCTAGCTCAACAACTGCTATCAGGTGCGTGATCCCTGTCTCTTTAGAAAATTCCTATGCACAAAACAACTTAGCCGACAATTTGAATCCATAACATTCACTCATGTCCCACGAGCTCAAAATAGTGTCGCAGATCAAATGGCTAATAACATTCTAGATTGGCACATCAATCACACCATGTAAAACCTCCATCATGCATCATCATCCCATAACATCTCATCAAAAATATATAAAAACCTAAAAAGATTGCAAGGGGCATCCACGTGCCTAATCCTACATACATAATGTTGCATCCATGTGCAATACATCACATAAAATACACAAGGGGCATCCATGTGCCCAACATCCTACACTACTTGCATCCATGTGCAGTACAACCATATAACAAACCATAAGTGCATCCATGTGCGTACACTAAATCATCATTGCAAGAAGATGCATCCATGTGCATATATATATCAAAAAAATGAATGTCAAATATTCTACACATGTCCTGAGTAGCCCCATACTCAGCTATACAAAAAATATCTATACATCCCTACGCCTCATAGAATACATGTCGTAGCTACAAAATCAGGGGGAGTCCCCTGCACTCCCTAATGAGAGTCCTCATCTCACATCATCTGCTTCCGAGTCCTCACCTCGCTTCTCCTCCGACAGCTCCTCATCCCCTGCGAGCTCCTGTGCCTGACCCCTATCCGCCAAGATAGCCACCCGGATCGCGATCAACTGGAACTCCCATGGCACCCTCAGACAATCTTGGATCACCTCAGGATCCATGTCCCGCCACCCGTCATCGGTCACTCCAACCAACAACTGATCTAGAAGCATCCTTACAGACTTTAGAGTCCCCTTAGTGTCCCATCGATGCACCTCCCCTCGGCGTGGCAGGGCTGGTACTGCCACATGCCCCCTGCGCACTACATGTCCTAGTGGTGGTCTCGGGCCAACATCTGTAGATCACACATTAGTCAGCAACAGTATATCAAAAAGCCTATCATACACAAATCTTGACATCCATAACATGCAATAGAATCAATACATACCATCTGGTCCCCATGCCTGTCCTGGCACCCATGGTGCCTCTAGATCCCCAGTGTAGTCCATATCTCTATATGGAAAGTCATCCAGTGTCAATGGCATCTGCAGCCACTGCAGGTATAACTCCTGAGTGAAGTATCTACCCACCTCACCGCCACCCCGACGGCGCATCATCTCTCCCCACCGCACCCTACGCGGCTCCCTCAGTCCTCCTACCCTGACCGGCACCCGCGGCCGTAGTGTAGGTACCTGCTCCATGAAGAAAGCACATAGAAAGGATCCATAACAGAATCCCTTGCCAGATTCCTTCACCGATGTCAGCTACCGCTGTACACAAGTGAGGAACATATGGCCCCACGCATAATAGACACCATCTAGTACCCACTCCACTAGCTGCATCTGGCCCTCAAACACCTTCTCAGGTGACTGGGACCCCAAAATTTGAACCACACATGTCGCAATAGCCTGTACTACTGGGTCCTGAAGGTCCACCACCTGGAGTGCATTCCTCTACACCCTCGCCTCTAGAACATAATATTGCTCCAGCATATCCTCCATATCTGCATCCGCGGATACTCGTGGCTGCGTATCCGCTACCCTACCCAGACAGGGCAACCCCGTCAGGAAGTAGACATCTGCCAGGGTGAGATCCACCCTCTCCCCTTGCACCCTGAATGCTTGAATGTTCGGATCCAAAAATCTCACTAGCCGGTTCAGCAGCAGCGCTACTGACCGCATCATAGGCACTTGTGCAAACTTCAGTAGTCCACACAATCCCAGCGTCGATCACACATGGCGATCCCTCTAGATGACCTCCACTATCTCATCCGAGACCTCCCTCTCTCGCCACAGCACCAGCGGTTTCCTGTCAATCACACAAGGCAAACTCATCAGACTCATGTAAAAGAAGTAACCCTGCCCCCCCCCCCCCCCCGAGGGAACCTTAACAGCTCGATCCCAACCACAGCTTTAGAGCCCCTTGTCGCAGTTTCCAACTGTGGCTATCAGGGCTACAGTCGCAGTCGAAAAACCGTGCCTGTAGGAGCCGAACTCACGGTACCGAACCGCGTGTTCAGCCTCGGAACGCGCGGTACCAGACCACGTATTCCGACCCACACCTCGTGGTCTTCAACCACGTGATCCACCCTAGAACCCGCGTACCCCGATTGTGGATTCATCCCACAAACCCACGGTCCACCCCACGTGGACCATACAAATACTCCCCTGGGACCCACTACCCCCCCCCCCCCGAACCCAATGAAAATGCAGGTATGAGTTTGTCGGAATACCTGTAACTCCCGAATCTGAAAATGGCTGGTTGGATCGTCCAGAAACACCAACTCAGCTCTAGTCAACTCTAATCACTAGTCAAAGTCAACAAATACAAATGACACTTGTCATGTTGGACCCACTCACTATTTATAGTCCATTGACTTTTTCTTGTTTTGGCCATTCTGAACCCATATGGAGTCCATTTTTCAAAACGTTTCCACCACTGGAATCATCACGACGCGACCATCATGATGGTCAACTTGTTCTCTTAGTTTTTCCACTTCATTTTTTGAGCATTTTTTAGACACCACTCGTTGCCTCGATTTGCATGCCACTTCGACTGCTCTCCATTTTTGGTATATTTGATATCATCGGATTCATTTTTCTGAGCTCGTGATGATGCTTGAGATCATTTCTCACTCTCACCCCTAGATTTTTTGGGTATTTTTCCAAAATGCCCCCAGTGACCTCAATTTGCATGCCACATCGACCGTTATCCGTTTTTGACACTTTTTATATCGTCGGATTCATTTTTCCGAACTCGTGATGGTGCTTGAGATCATTTCTCGCTCTCACTTGGTATAGTTTCAACATTGTGTCCCGACACCTTGCTGCCTCGGTTTGCACGCCACATCAGCCGCCATCGAATTGTTCCACATTTTTACATGAGCCATTCACTCCTGTCATACTGCACTTATTTCGTTATTTTGCCACCATTCATTATCCCGCAAGGAGGACCACCAGTGTTCCCCCCCACCCTCGTTCTTGGTTATCATAACTGTTCCTTGATTGAGCACTTCCTCCTTGCTTGGCCATTCCTTTTGTTCGGTATAATTTTATCCCTTTTTCGTGCTAGACAAGTCCTTTACGAAAAAGGCACTTAGGGAGTTTTTGTTAAGCTCTTTTTTGACTCCTAAAACAATGAAAAGATCGCCAAGCAATCTTGCTTCCTTTCATGCTCGTTCCAGTACCGGAAAGGGAATCTATCTGGTATAAGTTTAACCCTTTTCTGGACCTGGTAGACTAATTACGAAAAATGAATACTCTAGTCACACCAGCTAGAAGAGTTCTTCATTGCATCCCTTTATGCTTCTTTGGGCCTTGGAGACTAACACACAAAAAAGCAACCTCGTAGAGTCTTCTTATTGCTTTTAGACTCTCTAAAATTGAAAGCAACCACCAGCATGAACTGTCCTGGGCTCGTACAAATCCACATGACAGTACCATTCCATTATTTCAGAGTCTTCTTATCGCTTTCAGACTCCTTAAAATTGAAAGTAATCACGAGCATGAACTGTCCTGGGCTCGTACAAATCCACACGACAGTACCATTTTTCACACACTTCTTCTAATTCCTTAACCCATGAAGAAGTCCCCCCGTGCCTCTTGGCTCTATGATCGATCATCTCGAAAACACCCCCAATCAGGTCGCCTTTGTTCAGAGTAGTCTGCAGTCTCCTTCCCTTTTACACCAGCTTGAGTATCCCTCATCCCAGTCACTATCCTCGATCCAGTACAGCTATGATCCTTTTCCCACTAGTCAGTTTCATATGCTACCCGATCGTCCCCGCCATCATACTCTGAACAAAGGAAGTTTGAGTCCACCCACTCTACTTGCCCAGTTATCACCCACAGTATGTCAGTCCTACCATCAGTACTCTCACACTTCGGTTCTCCACCTCGTGCTCCTATCAAGGAAACATCATTTCCTTGATAGTTGCAGGTCTCCCTCTATCGACGATAGCCCCTCTATTCCAGAGGATAGACCTAGAGGTCCCTGCGCCTTGGACCCATCACCATCTGTGGTGAGTGCCTACGAACCATTCTGAGATGAGTCAGCATTGCCTCTCCAAGTGGTTGTTTCTCACATGCTTGACTTCAACACCTTGATCGCATTGTTGAGAATCGTGCAAGGTTTATACCCCTTCAGTTATTGGTCTAAGACCTTGGATTTCCCCTGACTCTAGCACATTGGTGAGTCACTTCGGAACGCCCATTTATATGTTCTTGTGGATGTCCAGGCTGCGTTGGTGATTGTATTCAGAAGCCATCCAGTTATATGCTTCCTTGAGTACCCAGTTCAGTTCCAGTCCAGTGTACCATTGAGGATATGATTCCCCGTCACTATGCTCCAGCAGCTCACCAGTTCCTCTAGTACCACACTCAGCAGCACTGTAGTTATTCCAGTGTACCAGTTCTTCAGCTCAGACATGGTCAGCCCAGCAGTATGTCACAAATTCGTGTCCCCTCTGGACCCTTATGATGTACACAGTGGTTCTCTATGTATCTTACAGGTCCTCCTTGTTCGGGCCTCACAGTTATTTTTTATGTATATTGATATGAGCATGGGTATGCCCGCCTCGTCCATATATTGAGATTCTTCCTCATTCATTATTTGAGGCCATGTATATTTCAGGTCCCCATATTTTGGACCCCACTGTTATTATTGTTCTCTATTTTGATACGAGCATGGGAATGCCCACCTCGTCCATATGATCAGATTATTCCTCATCCATTATTGAGGTCATGTACTTTCAGTTTTTGCAGTTTGTTCCGGACTGGTGTTCCGGGCTCTAGTTCGTTTCTTCTCTTCTCCACACCTCAGGAAAACCATACAAGACTTATGATGTCTATCGACCATACTATGAGCTCCTGCCCTCACACATCAGGGGGCAATCTGTTAACACCCAAAAAGTGCTCACTACCTCATCTACCCCATTACATGACTCATTTGTCCATATTTCCTACCATATTTGCCTTCAAAACCTTAAAATCCCATTAAAAAACCTCCTGAAGGCCACAAAACCATCAAAAAGCCTCCAAAAGGCTAAAAAACCCCCTTTTTCCCCCAAAAATTATCCAAAATTCCTCTAAAATAGCAAAAACCCTATAAAAAGGGAATAAAAAATATTAAAAAAAAGAGGAAAAAGAGGGAAAAAGGAGGCAAAAACCCTATACAGCTGACCTAAACCATATGGTTCCCAAAACCATGGGCCAGCACTCCACCACTAAAAACCTATAAATAGGTGATGGAGGCCCCTCATTTCATATCCACAGTCAAATACACCCTTACTCTGCCAAAATCACTCTTGAAACCCTAGCTCACCCTTTTGAGCTACTTTCACCCTTGAGTGCCCCTTTTGGCCCATTTTCCAACCCTTTAGAGAAAGAGAAGGAGCAAAGCTGGAGTTTGGAGCAACCCTCTTCGACTATTGCAAAAACTTCACCAACCTCTACACCTGAGGTAAAATTTTAATACAAAAAGAAAGATCTTCACCATATTTCCATGTTTTGTTATGTTTATTAATGCTCATGCTAGTTTAGAATTCGTATTGTTTTCTTACTTTAATTTACTGTTTATTGAACTGCTACTAAGGATTCCTTTCTCCTTAGTAGGTGCTCATTTGCACAAGCTAGGGTGAAAACCCTAGCTACAGTCTTGATGCAGAAATAATTCCCCAATAGGGATGGCTGCCACTTCGGTACTACATGAAAAATAGCCATCATGTCCTGTTGAGATGTAGATGTGGCTAAATGCTTACCGAAAGGTCTCATCAAGGAGGCAAGCCCATTGGTGCAATAAAGATACCTGCATATCCATCCAAGGAAGTAGGGGAGACTGTTGGTCGGTGCATTTGAAGGGAATGGAGTTGACCAGTGACACCATGTGAATTCTTCTTAAGGATCTTTTCTAGGCGATGTGAACTGATGATGTGGAGAGACCCTGGTTGTAAGCCCATAAATTTGTGTTGTGTTCCATTGACTGAAAACTACATCCAAAGTTCAGCAAAATCCCATAAGATGGGGCCAAGTGTGCGTAACCATTGAACGACCAAAACCACATCACATCCACCTAAGGACAAGGCAAACATGTCAAAGCGTGGGTTATAATCTTCTGTAGAGATACGCACATTGTGACACTTCCCCTTGCAAGGTAAGGTACCCCCATTGGCAACTATGAATTCAAAGTTGGAGCAAGGATGGACAAAACAATCAGCCTGTTTGGCAATCCGAGGGTCAATGAAGTTATGAGTGCTACCAGAATCAATGAGTATGGTAAGAGGGAGCTTCTTGAAGTATCCCCTGACCTGCATTGTTTGTGGGGTGGTGACGCCGGTTACAACATGGAGAGAGATCTCAGGTGGGTCGTCCTGAGATGGGGTGTCAATAGGTGCGTGTTGAATGTCGACCTGATCATCTACTGGATTTGGAGCTTCTTCACCAAGTTCTGAGGCAGGCGAAGAATCCACATCCAAGAGATAGAGCTTTTGTTTAACACATATATGTCCCCGAGTGAATTTCTCATCACAATTATAACAAAACCCTTTTTCTCGGCATGCCTACATCTCGGTTTCAGAAAAATGCTTGATAGAAGTTGGTCGAGGAGCTGGCGGGATGGGAGGTCGTTGAGAACCCATATTTCGAAACGGAACAAAATTGGGTTTGGAGTGTTTTTGGGCTGCAATCTTGTCTTCTTCCAACTTAGACAAACCTAGGACTTCCATCATTGTGTTGGGATAGAACATTTTAACCTCTAACCGGATTTCATCCTTAAGACCACTGATAAAACAACTCCTGTAGAATTCATCCGACAATCCTTCTGTGTGATTGGCTAGTTTCTCAAATTTTGTCTGACACTCTCTCACTGTGCCAGTTTGGTGAAGTTTAGTGAGTTCTCCTGTGAAGTCGTCAAAAGCACTAGGACCAAATTGTGGCAAAAGGAGTTGGCAAAAATCTGTCCAGTTTGGCTCGGGATGAGCTTTGATGTACCAACGGTACCATTGAAGGGCTTCCTGTTCCAAATGAAAGGATGCAAGTGGAACTTTCTGGACATCAAAAGTATTATGTAGACTGAAATATTGTTCTACTCGGTATATCCATCCAGTCGGATCAGTACCATTGAAGCGAGGAAAATCAAGCTTCAGCTCACGAAAATTGCTGGAAGAAGAGAACCCGGTGGCTACAAAAGATTCTGGCTGTCGGTTATTGTTCATGGCTGAATGCTGAAGATGGAGGCTGAGAAATTTTTCATCCAGATCTTGGAGTTTGGTTTGGATGGCTGCAAGTGCTTCCTCCATGGTTTTTGCTCCTGCGCGGGTGACAACCACAAATAAGAGTTTTTTTTTTTTTTTTGGAAATGGATAGAAAAACACAAACAAAGGCTTATTTAGTAAAGGAAAATTTGGATTTGGGAAAAACTCAGATGGGTAATTAGGGTTTGACTAGGTTTTGGACACTTTATGATAGACAGGGAAGCAAAAAATGGGGATTTCAGAAGCGGGATGAAAGAATGAGAAAATTTGGTGGACAGGGACAAAGAAGAAGAATTAGGAAAGGAACACGGTGGCAAAATTTGAAGGTGTTTGGGTGAAAATTGAAGGAGTTATGGCAAACCCTAAAAATAGACAAATGTGGGATTTCTGGTCTTGGGAAGTAGAATTTGGGATAGGGTCTTCAGGAATGAAATATGCAAAATGGGATTGCAGAGATGTCAGTGAAGTTTCAAGGAAAACAGAGTTGAAACAAGGGAGATATGGCCGAAAAATAGATTTTTTTTTCCATAAATGGATCGGCAATGGCGATGTGAAAGGGATCCGCAACAATAGAGATCGAAAACGGTTGGATCTGAAATGGCGACTGGATCTGGAACAACTTTCAGAATAGATCTGAAATGGCTGAATCTAGAGCAGAAGTGATTGGCAATAGTTCAGCTGAAAATAGATATGGACCCCAGGTATGTGCGGCTTCCTATCAGTTTAGGGGATTCACTCAGCCACCAATGATGTCTGATGGCTTGCGTATTGGGGCAGTACCCCTCACTCCACAGCTCAGGTAAAACTGATAACCGCTTTTCCACAAACGACAGCTCTTGGTTTACCTCACAGGTGGGAACTAGTCAATCAGGTAAGGGTCGTTGCCCTTTTCGCTGACAGGTCCTCTCAATGGGCCAACTACTTTGGGGTTCCTGTGATACTCCTCACAATGAGTTTTAGGGCTTATGCCCAAGTACTTCCCACAGTTAAGCGAATAGGGATTATTCCTAGATCTGAACTTGCAACAAATGTGAAAAACAAATTTGGCAGAAATTCCACCCAACGAGCCCAAGAAAGTGCTATGATACCAGATGTGAAGAACCTGCAATAATTAATTAATGCAAATACACAAGATATTAGAAATAATAGAACTCAGAATCACTTTTATATTGATCACAGGCCACTTCGAGGGGGCAACCTCCTTTGAGCAAGCTCAATACAAGTAACTTCACGGTGCCTTCATAGTCCTCAACACACACTTATATACTAAGTCTAGGCGCCAATACTATGAGTCAAAAGCATGGGCTAATACAAACTATGGATCAACAAAACTATGGGCGACTTACAAAGCATATGCGCCAACAACAATAACACAAACTATGGATCAACAACTACTACTGGATGACTTACAAAGCATATGTGTCCAACAACAATATACTAGCAAAGTAAAGACATGGGTTCTTAACAGAATGATGATGGCTTCTATTGTTGGTATCATCACAATTACAATGTTTTTGCACACAATAATGCATCATAATAGCATGGATGATGGAAATATCTATATGGGAGATCTTTTCTTTGGATTAATCCACTTGATGTTCAATGGTTTTCCTAAAATGTCAATGATGATTGCTCGTCTTCCAGTCTTCTACAAGCAAAGAGACTTGCTATTCTATCCATCATGGACTTATGCTTTGCCAACATGGATTGTGAAGGTCCCTTTCTCTTTAGTTGAGGCAATGACTTGGATATGCGCTACATACTATGTGATTGGGTTTGCACCAGGAATTGAGAGGTAATTTTAATTGAATTTTTGATAGAGCTTCTACTTGTTTCATAGTATAGCTATATGATTGGAAGAGAGGAGAAATGTTGTTGACTAATTTATTAATGGATGAATCCATTCGCTTGCACCAAATAAGGTATTGGTAGACATCATGTGAAATCTCTGCTAGAATTACCTATGCATATGGAATGAAAATATAGAATTACCTTTTGGCACCTAGATGGAACAAGGCAATTTAAAGTTTGTGCTCATTGAGAGTCTTTTCCTAATCTATAAACAAATTACAATGCAATTGCTCAAGTTTTATGGGAGTAATCTAGGATCATCCTATGCAATGCTATCATTCATCTAAAGGAGTTCTTATATATGTATCCAAGCAGTAGTAATTCCAAAAAAACACTGGGAGAAGGTATACTAGAAGCACGTGGATTGTTCACTGAGGAGAAAAGGTATTGGATTGGAGTTGGAGCATTGATTCGGTTCTGCGTACTTTTAAATATACTGTTTCCTATGGCTTTAGCATACCTTAATCGTAAGTATTGTGTTTCTCTCTAACGTTGAATTTTATTAGAAGTTTTACTCGATCAAAACTTTAAGATCTCAAACAAACTCCTTCAGTTGCAGCCCCTAAAGAAGCACAGGTTGCAATACCGGAAGTTGTTCTTGAAGAGGTGCAAGCAAACAAGAAAAGAGAAAGTGAACAATCAATGTCATGAGGAAGAACATTGCCATTATCCTTGTCTCATGGTAAGGAAAGAGATTTCCATTATTTGATTGTTGTAAATGTTTCAATTCCTTACTCATGTGAGTTACACTTATTCCACTGGAAACATGCATGTGAAGAAACTGTTATTTTAGTATTGCTACTGCTCAACAATTCCAAATAAATTGACAGGGAAGCTTGAAATGAGATCCATTTAAGACCTGATGTGTACTATTGGACTATAAAGCCAAGAGAATGAGACAATTGGTTCTCTGTTTTAATGGATTTTTAATATAAGAAACATGCATTGCATTTTTTCAACATAAGAAACACTATTGTTGAACCAGCATAAAAATCTTTGACTATACACTAACAGATTTTGACACTGACAATTTATTTTCATTCATCAAAGAAAAGACAAAGTCAATTGTCTGAAATAAATTCATTGCATCAACCACATTCCAATCCCAGGTGCTTGTGAGAAGGGCATGGTTCTTCCTTTCCATCCATTATTAGTTGCATTTGAGAAGATCAACTACTTTGTAGGCATGCCTTTGATGTGTGTTGATTCCAATACATTTCATGAAATTCGAGTTTGATTTTACAGTAATTTTACATTATAGTATGTTATTTCCACTCAATAAGAAGGAAATGTGGCTACCCTAACAACTTGATAGAAGGAATGGATTTATGCATACTACTAGAAATGCAATAGGCAGATTAGAATGAAATTTCAATTTTCAAATGATCATTGTATTACTTATCCAGCGTAGAATGAGGGAAAATATTCCTGAGAGAAGTAAATATGCTTCGAACAAGCTTGGCCATGAAGCAGAGAAAATGAAAATTGAGGTCTTCAGGGTCTCAAAAATGAAAGGTACAAAAGAGATAACTTCTCAAATTGATTCAATCCTTATAGAGAAAAAAATCCATCTCATCTATGAATTGCTAGACAAATCTGCTACTTTTGAAAGAAAATGTGACTAGAGTGCTAAAATTAATCAATTCATGCCACAAACAAATGAAGTGCTTGGAGATGATGAGAAGCGAATGAAGTATGATAAAGGCGAGGATATTGAAGAGCCCGGTATGGGTTCTAGAGGCTTCAACCCTTTTGGTGGTGGGTGACAATTCACATTTCATTTTGTTGGTGGTTTCCCTGATGGCTTTAACTATGGATTTCAATAAGGACATCAAGAGTAAGAAATTTGAACTCAAGAATAAGACTTCCCATATGGCCATTTTTGCTTCATATTCATTCATCCGTTAGTAAATAGTTCATGCAATGACAAAGGAAATGCTCAGGGGGTTATGTATGACTTCCCTAGAGGTTAACATGGGTTTTAAGTTTTGGAGTAGCTTGAAAGTTAACTCTTGAAATCAAGATTTGAATCCAAATTGTTTGTTCTACAAGTAGTCTGGGTCCTACCTCACAAGAATGGTATTATTGCTAGTTGGGACTTTCAATGAAAAATACATTACTTTGGATACTTGGGACTTTCAGTGGTAAAGTTTATGCATTCAATATTTACACAAGTTTATTATATGATTGTTGCTTGCCACAAGTCTATATCATATGCTACAAATAAGGAATGTCTAGCTTGTATACTGCTATCTATACCTTGGGAGGCCACTGTTTGAAGTCTGTCATTGTTTAGGGATGAGGATTCATAAAAAACATTGTATTTGTTGCCCATAAAATGCCTTTTTGGTCCCGCCCTTACCCACACACTTGTTTGAGTGATGAATTTACAATTAAAGGATCCACTTTTAGTTAACTACACACTCAAATCGTTGTCATAGGAGTCAAATATAGTAAAATGATCAAGACTATTGTTTCCCAAATTTTGATGATGCAATGCCCAAACTGCCCAGAACATGTCCAAAACTAGTCCAAGTTTACTATAGTGGACGCTCCTTGAAATAGGTTTCCTAGAAAGCTCTAGGGCGTACTGATACATGCCCAGATTATGCCCAAATTAACAAATTCAGCCCATAACTTATTTTTAGTGTTGTTTGATTCCCAAAATTCATAATGGCTACAACTTCAATGCCCAAGATGACTGCGTGCATGTTCAGAATTGTTGTTCTTTCCTTCTTAGGCTTGGTTAAGGGCCTATAGGCTATAAGTGGAAAAATCACCTAACATTCGTACCAAAACTATAGGCTATAAGCTACAAAATCACCTAAATATCATACCAAACCTATCTGAAGCTGATATCAAATCTATGAATGTAGAAAATGTCATACTAACCAAGTATGGTTTTTTTGGAAAGAAATATGTCATGTTTGTGCACATAGAAGCTTGGATTATGTCTAGAAAGGTTGCATCAATGGTGTGCAATGATCACCATTTTGGGAAAATTGTTTTAGTTTTGTAAGATTTACATTTGTGCTTAGTTTTGATTTATGGCCTTCGCCTTCTATCGGGTTTCTCTTCACAACGTGTAGTTTCTTTGTTCAATATATACATCATTTCTCACTGGTGAAAGTTGAACATGAAGGACATTCTTGTATATTTTCAGTTGTGTTGATCAAGAGCAGTCTAACTTATTTCAATTCCCTTGCAGCTATAAATTTATTTATCCTAGAGGGATATTTAAAATTTTCTGAAAAAATTGCGATGATGGTTAGAGGAGGTGCACAGAGTGCACTTTGTATACTCAAGGAAGTGAAGCTAAAGCGTTACCTAACATTTACTATCCTAAGAAAATGTCTTATAACTCGTCAAATAAGGTAGTCTTACAAAAACATATCCGAAGCTAATAGAAAATCTATGAATGCACAAATTGTCAACTTTCCAAGTATGGTTGTTTTGGAAAGAATTCCATCAGTATTTGTCCATATATGACCTTGATTTTTGTCTAGAAAGGTTGCATCAAGGGAGTGCAATGTTCACACTTTTTGAAAAAATAGGCATCATTTTTAAAGATTTACCTTTTTGTTTAATTTTATTTTATAGACTCAGGCTTCCATCACCAGTGCACAAAACCACACCATCTAGTCTCCATATCACAATTCATCAAACTAGGCAACCTTTAGACATGTCAGTCATAATATCGCCTTTGTGGTACCAAAAACACATCTATCCAACCCAACAAGGGCCCAACCAACCTACCAGTCACTAAAAAAGATCCATAAATGTTTTCAACTATGCTGAAATAACTAGAAATGCTCTACAAGCCCTTCTTGTTAATTTTATGAGACATTAGATAATTTGTATATGATGACATATTCTTTTACAGGTCTAGCATTTACAAATTGGACTAAGATGATCAATATAGAAAATGATGGAAATTTATTCAAGTTTGATGAAAAAGGGATTCTATGTATGGTAGTGCATGGGTATATGGTTCCCTTTTATTATAATGACAAAATAGGAAGAACCACCAAAGAGTGCCTTGTGTCAAGAGAACACTTTGACAATGTTGTGATTTCAGTGAGGCACAACTTGATGGAAATTGAAAACTCACTATCATCAGAGATAATAGAAATATTTCCTCGAGATGAATTGTTGGAGGCCATGTTTGTGGTATACCCTCAATATTGGAACCATCGTCAATGTTCAGACACTATAAAGGTTGACTTTATAGCAAAATGCAAGATTTTGCATAGCCATTTTTGTCGAGAGACTAAGATACAAGGAGAACATATTCAAGGTATTTTAGATGGAAAAAAAATTTCAGATCAAGCCTGATGTTTTGCTGATACAATGCACATACAATGTGGTCTCAATTTTCTAAGTTGGAGAATCCTCTAGAATATCGTGCAATTACAAGATTATGGACTACACTCAGTGGTAGCGAATTTCTACTGCCAAATATGTCAGAGTATTTCAAATTAGTAGATTTATGTCAAACCATGATTTTGGGGTCAGTGGAGGATGAGAGAATGTTTAGTGCATTGACATTTTTAAAGTCAAAGTTTAGGAACAAGCTTGATAAAAATGTGGATACATGCTTAAGATTATATGTAACAAAGTATGAGGTTGACAATTTTCCATATGAAAGAGCACTAGCTCTTTGGCGATCAAATTGTGAAAGAAGGGGAGAAAACAATATGACAAATTTCTCTAATGAACTTGATATGGAACCTAATGTTCTTGAGGATCATAATGATGGCTCATCTGGAGAAGGTCATGTTCAGAGTGTCAAAAATGAGGACCAGGCCCAAAATGTGAATTGGGAAATGGATTTCACCTAAAATTGTATATGATCCAATACACATGAGAGACTCTCGAGTCTTATTTTGGTATAGGTGTTCCATGGACCCTTGCGGGTGATCACTATATGTAAATTTGAGCTAGCGTTTTAATTAAAAATAGATTCTACATTGTACTTTTTTGTTACAACATTGATGATATGACATACATTTCCTTGATGCAATTTATTTTCAGATTGATGTATCATGTTTTGATATTTATCTTTTACATTGTCTATTTCTTGTATGTGATAGGAAATGACGTTGGAATTTGACAAAGTTAGGCTTAGGAGCTATCTCTTCACATAGATAGTGTCCTAGAATTAAAAGATAAATAAATAATTTGACTACACTTCCACTAAGCAAGAATGAGCTCATTCAAGTACATAAAACCATGTTGGTGTTTATTTCTAATATCTTGAAAAAAATTTATGGGTTGTTTATTGCTTTTGTTTGAAGCATTTTGTTGATTTCTGGAGTTTGCGTGTATTTTGGTTAATTATTTTGTTAGACCCTTGAATGCTTCTAGTTCTCATTTGATGCTTGATTTAACCCTTTGTTGTAGCTTGAATCAATATTGGTTCTAGTTGATTTCCATTGATTTAGGGTTTGAGAAAATAAGTTTTTATTACCTTTTAGTTGCATGAATTAATTGTCTTGACTTTTTTGATTCCTTTATGCTGATTGTATATTTTGTTTGTAAATATTTATCAGTATTCAGAAAAATAAATGAGATCTACATAGCTAAGCGAAGAGAAAAATGGTCTATGCACTAGGTTCCTATGCATTGATCGTAGGAGACCTATTGGCACGAGACCAACATTCCTCATTAAGGCCATTGCCATTTGGTATTGAGATCAAAACTTGAAATAGAGCAACTGAACTCAACATTTGAACAAGCCTTGAACTCAGAATGA
The DNA here is from genome assembly GCA_027924585.1 of Larix kaempferi. NCBI lineage: Eukaryota > Viridiplantae > Streptophyta > Pinopsida > Pinales > Pinaceae > Larix > Larix kaempferi. The sequence goes on from BSBM01000340.1 coordinate 1,269,207, forward strand.
ACAAGCAGAGTGCCATTCAATATGTTTTATAAATCAACGAAATATTCGCCAAATTTTTACAAAATTTTATAATTCAGTAAAATATTCGCCAAGTTTTTACAAGATTTTATAATTCAGTGAAATATTCACCAATATTTTACAATAACTTATAATTTAGTGAAAGATTCACCAAGATTTTACAACATCATATAATAAAATGAAATATTCGCCAAAAAATTATATATACATATTATATTATTGATAAAATCGCCTTCAAATTTTCCTATATATCGGGAAGATTCGCCCAATTTTTATACATATAAATTTGGGGGGGGGGTTCTTAAAATCATCCCTGGCTGGGAGAAGGGCGTTTTTGTGTTGTATACCAGTGGGGAAGAAGGGGAATCAAATTGGGGGTTCCATAGAGACCGTTTTGGCTGTTGAATGCTTAGTTAGTTGGGGGATAAATCGTTTTCCTCCCTGGGATTGTTTTTCCCCATCCCACAATCCATTTTTTGGCTGGAAACAGTTTGGGGAAAACCCATGGCCATCTTGTTTGTAAATCCCATTGTTAAAATGTGCATCCATGTCCAATGATGGTGCTTTCTTTGTGAGAAAAGAGTATGATGGGCTGTGGGTTATTGGTATCTATTGCTTTGGCTATGCATGAGCTTGAATGTCCCCTTTTCCTTGTAGAAATCATGCCTAGCTTAGGGGTGGTCTCTAAGTGCTGAAAGAATACAGGATGGGCAGAGACCTATGGTTGGTTGGAACATTGCAGCGACATGGCTAGTTGCTTGGGACAATTGCACAATGAAGATAAGTGTTCTGTATGTGTATTTACTTCTGCAATAATTAATTTGATGATTATTTTGATATGCTGGATGAGTTTGAAATGTGTGTGGATGATGTTTTATTCCGATGTGCATATTTGTTTAATCTGCATCTGCACACTTTTGATTCTACTTGTATGAATCTAATGAATGGGATAAGTTTATGTAAAAGCACCAAAAATTGGCATCATGTTCCCTTCCTCGAATTGGGTCCGCAGGAGGGGACGAGACATGATGATGATGATGATGATGGTGGTGGTGGTGGTGGTGATGACGACGAAAATGATGATTATGATGATGATGATGATGATGATGATGATGATGATGATGATGGTAATGATGATGATGATGAAGATGATGAAGAGGAAGAGGATGATGATGGTGGTAATGATGATGACAACGATGACAATGATGATTATGATGATGATGATGAAGAAGAAGATGATGATGATGATGAAGATGTTGATGAGGAAGAGGGTGATGACGACGATGATGATGATGATGATGAAGAAGATGATGATGATAATGATGATGATGATAATTAAGACAATAAAAATGATGATGATGATAATTAAGACGATAAAGATGATGATGGTGATGAAGATGATGATGATGATGGTGGTGGTGGTGATGACGACAACAACAATGATGATGATGATGATGATGAATCCGATGACCTCGTCATACTACCAATGACAAGAGGTGTTGGATATTAGAATTCTTATAATGTAATTTTTGTTGAATATCTAAAGCCCCCTTCAAAAGAATTTAACGATCTCGCAAAACCACCGACGCCAAACGTCGTTGATCTTTCTAGGTATTTGCGTTAGATATCCTACAACGATGATGATGATGATGATGATGATGATGATTAAGATCATGATGAAGATGGTGATGATGATGATGATGATGATGGTGATGCCTATGATGATGATGATGAAGATGATGAAGATGATGATGAAGATGAATCATCAATTATGACAATTAGAATATATTTTTAGTTTATTCCATCCTAATATTTCTTTATAGGGTTTACCTTGTACCATATAGGGTTTACCTTGTAGCATACTTGAATGAGATAATGTGCTTTGGATTTTACCTTGGGATTTTACCCTCCCACATAGTCAATGCATGCGTCTAGTCTAACCATGTTAAATTCCATTCCGTACAAGCACAAATTTAAAAATTTTCAACGTTGGCCCCGTGTAGCACATTAATTAATAGATAGGTATGGTTTTTTATGATCGAATTTTTACTTTCATTCATGATTGAGTTTGGAAACCCTCCCACACCATCAATGCATGCGTCTAGTCTAACCATGCCAAATTTCAATCCAAGCCAGCAAAAATTTTAAAAATTTCAATGTTGGACCCGTGCAGTACATGATCAAGCAAGCCATTTGGGTTAGCATGATAATTGTGCATTTCCTTATTGAGCTTCTCTTTGTTTCGATAATAATTTAATATTATCTACTAAATAGGGCCAACCATGTGAAGGTGGAAGCTCTTATGGCCCCTCCCCCCCCTCACATCACTCTCAATTCCCCATAACCCCACAAAATCTATGTAAAAAAAAAATGTGTTTTTTGTCATACTTTATAAGAAGCAATGTTTCTAATTGTAACATATGCCAACATACAGGAAAATGGAAAAAAACACTAAGAAGCAGTTAATTTATACGTACCGATAAAATTCAATATTTCTATCGCAATATTAAATCAAAATATATAGAGTAGATATATTAAGGAATACCTCATACACTTCAATGGAATTCATCATCTTCTTCATCCAACTGATCATCATCTATATCATCCGATCTAGAGTCAACATTGTAAGGATTGGCCATATCATCATAGCCATCGATGTTAGTTACAATCATCATGTCATCGTTGATATCATCTTCATGGACATTGTCTGCTATAGCATTTGATTCAACTAATTCTTCGACATATTCTTCTGGAACATGATAATCTAACTCATGTTGATCATATTCCACATCATCTTCTTCTTTGAGACCCTCTTCATTACCTTCCTCTACGTTATACTTTACCGACCTTCCCCTTGGATTGTGTCTCACAACAAATGACCAACCCCCTCTACCTAGAACCTCGGAGTAAAATACATGTTCACATTGGCTTGGAAGAACACAGGGCTCTTCTCCTGGCTCAAACAACCTTGTATTAACCATGGTAAATCCATTATCATGTTCAATAATAGTTTTATCGGGATCACGTTGATTCAATCATAACCTATACCATTTGACAACAAATAGAACTACCTTGAAGGATTTAAAGTCACAATGAAGAATATCTTCCAAATACCCATAGTATCGATTTTCTGAGAGTTCAGGATGTCTGTCACTTCTAGAGGAAACATTGGTCACCTCAAAGTCTTATGTTGTTTTACCTACAACAATCCATACAAAAAAAAATTGCATAATGATCCAATATTTATGATTAAGTGCATATTTATGCCATACAGGGAAAAAAATCAATGTGGACATCAATATGTTTGAAAAATAAATAAATAGTGTGGTTCATTAATATGCTTGCATGCTTATCTTTTAAACCATATGCTAAATCGATTTCCCTTTGTGTAGGATTGGTATCTCCATTGTGATGTGCTTCTTTAACCAATGAAACCACACCTTCCCATGATATTCCATGACCAAATTGTTCACATCATTCAATCCATACCTTCATCCAGTCAAGATTGTTTGTGATGTATAAATGAAGTGCATCCCACTTTCGACCAGCTATTTGATGACAATAAAATTAAAATTCAATACAAATGTATCTTCACTTAACAAAGTATACACTCTTAATTGGTGCATATTGAATATAAAAATAGAATATGTATGATATATACATAAAAATGAACAGTCAAATGTATTATATTAATTAATATCCACTAGCTAATAATTACCTTTCACCTTCCTCGATCTACCTTTCCCCTTCGGGTACTCCCCTTCGAAATTGTTATTGGAGTCCGGATCACAGATGCGACGTAAATTGAGATCTGACGCTAATTTAGGAATATATTCACTAATATACAACATGTTTTGGTCTACCATATATCCCTCCATCATAGAACCCTCAACACCAGCTCGTTTTCTAACCAAACCCTTCATAAATTTCAAGTGACTCTCAACCATCCACATGGACCTTGACTGCACAGGTCCACAGAATTCAATCTCCTTAGCTTAGTGTATGAGGTAGTGTTCTTGTGCATTGAAAAATGTCGAAGGTAGATGCTTCTGCATTTCACACATGAGATGAGGAATTTATCTCCTCCAATACTTTATATCTTCTTTATGGATTTATTTAGATGGAAACCATATACAAGTGATGCAAACCAATCACAATATTTAACAAAAAAACATTATATTACATAACATGAATTAGTGTACAAAAATCAAATATAAGTTCTACGATGAATTAAACAAACACTAAGTGCATGCAAAAAATCGCTACTTACCTCATGTATTTCCCAAGATTATATATAACTTGTTTGACATTGTTGTCAAAGTTGTCCAGGAGAGAGAGAGGTAGAACATACTATAACAATATACAAATCGTTTCATTTTTTAAACAAACAGTAGACAAACAAAATACCAACAATATGCACTGGAATAAAAAAAAAAACAATAATTGTATGCATACCATAATAATTACCTTCATGAAGACATGCCAATCATATGTTTTGGCCCCCGCAAAATCTCATTTCTTTGTTATGATATTCTTCATGTTCGAACAAAATCCAGTGGGAAATTTAATTTTTTGAATGACTTCTTTTACAACATTACTTTGCTGCTCTATTAACATCCATGGAAGCGATTTTATATTAATTTGGTCTTCGTTGCTATGAAATTGAATGACGTCTTTCATTGCATGGTTTCCTTCTTGAATGTCTTTGCAAATTTTGACATTTTTTTCTTTCTCACTCCTTCCATCCAATATCCTCCATAATGTTTCAGTCACATTCTTTCTGATATGCATTGTATCAAATAGATGAGCAATTTGTAGGTGGTCATAGTAGGGAAACCTACTGAATTGTTTAGGATAACTTTTCATTCCTCATGGAATCCCATTAATGACTTCATGATCATGATGGGCATCCTGAATCGTAGTTTATAAAGAAATTACAAAAATCAATGTCAATTACATTAAACAATACACAATAAAAAAATACATAACATTTCATATACGATGATTCATACGTACCTTGATGATTTCTATTATATTGCAACTTCCATAGGTAAGGTGTCATTCTCTGTTGTTTTAATGCAGTCTCTTGCTTCCCGTTGAACATATTTTTTTCACACTACAAGAAAAAAGGTCATTGGTGAGGGTCCAAAAATGTCACCATAAGCTCATTGGTGATGGTCAAAAGGGGCCCCATCACCAAAACCTGAGAGTCTCCAAAGGCATTGTCACCTTAAGTGGAGGGTATGTGGTGACATTCAAGGTCCGCCACTAATAGTTACTATTATTCCAGGTTGTGACCGTCACCAATCGTTATGAACTGTTGGTGACAGACCTATTTTGGCCCTCACCATTTGATGCATATATGGTGACGGTCAATGATCGATCATTGGTGAGGGTTGAGACATTCCACCATAATCTCATCGGCGATGGTGAAAAAGGAGGACGTCAACAAAATTTGAATGTCACCAATGAATCTATCCCCAAAAGTAGAGGTGGTGTGGTGGCATTCAATGTTCGTCACTAATAAGGATTATTAGTGACAAATAGTGACCCTCACCAATTTATATGAAGTTTTGGTGATGGATCTAAGGGCCTCCATCACCAAAAAACTAAAACTCGCCAATGACATATGATGAGGGCCTTGCAATGACCCTCACTATTGAGGATATTTCCATTAACATATCAATGGTGACAACCGCTATGAGATTGTCACCGCTTTTCATTTTGAAAATATTTTAATGACGCAACATAAAGGACCATTTCCATTTCAATTAAAATTGTAAAAAAAATAATTATAATGGTCCTTAAAGGATAATGGTGAAATGTCACCATTTCTTTCCACAATGGTGACAATCTTTGGTATGTATGAAGATGGATAGCAGCAATACATTCATAGATCAGAGCTAAGAAAAATCTCATAAAAAAATATTCTTGCCTTATTTATAAATTTATATCCATATAGTCTAAGCCTTAATCTTTTGTTCTTGCTACAATGGTTCCCACTAATAATGATGCGTTATCCCTTCTCCTGTTGACTTATTGTGGTTTCTTGTGGACATTACTATATTTCTTTATTTCTATTTTGGAAATATCAAAGAGGCAATGGGATAACAATGTATTCTATGAGATGAGAATGCCAATATATATACTACCAATATACTCATTAATAAAGATGTGGCAAGAGGTGATCCATAGCTATGGCTTTCAACAAATCTTAGGGGTAGGCCTCATACCCTATGCCACATAGATAATACACCCCCAAGCCCAACAAACAATTGATTAGAAGAGAAGTATGTCCAATCATTGTTGATAGAGCACCTTCCTTGTTGTTTTGGACATCTTTTCAATTCAACCTACATAGATTTGAAGGGATAGTTTTATGTCGTGTTGACTGTACCTTACAAGGCATATTTCTGATTTTGTTGGTTGTAGTTTACAAGGACAATTTTCTGAGTTGTTGGTTGTACTTTGCAGGGGCAGATTTATGTTCTTGTTGGTTGTACTTTACAATCATAGGAATTGTTACCTTGCATGGATTAGTTTAAGCAGGCCTATAAACTTGCTTGCAAAAAATAATGCACTAGGCCTATAAATATTTAAACACTAAACTATGGTAATTAAAAATGTTCTCTAAGTATGATTACATCATGCCTATTAAAATTCCCGGATCATAATTCTCTTGGCCATCATTATTGACGATTTGAGCAAATCCTAGGGACATAAAAATTTATTATCTAAAATTAGTTTCACATGTTCCTTGAAAAGAGAATTTTGGAGGATGGATTCAATATGTTGGAACTCATTCTAGTATATTGATTAAAAAACATGCTTGTACCTGCTATATAATTTCATGTTAACTAACCTGCCAATATTAAAGACCTCTTTGCAACAAATCAATCTGAACATAATTTTCTTCATTGTGGATTTTATATGACATCTTAGGTACATATGCCCCAAACTGGATGATGTGGACCTCCCAAGCTGGTCAATGCAGACCCCCTAATCCACAGTGAAAATGTGAGGACATAAAAAAGCAGAGAGACGCATTTTAACCCTAAGATTTGCCAACAAATAATAATAATAAATTCTGTGGAGTCCAAGATATATAATAAATTAAATGGTTTAGTAAAGGAGGCTATGCAAAAGATAGAGCCTCTAGCTTTAATCTGTATTTTTTTCTCATTGTAATACTTGAGAATTTTCTCTTTATAATTGTCATGTTCCAGAATCCAAGCATTAGTTTCAACAGGTATATAAATGTGCTTGAATAAACAACAAAGTAGCATATCCTGTGAATTATCGGTGGTATCTCAACTTACATGCATTTTTTAATTCTCATATATAACATAAATGTAGAGCATCTATAAAAGTGCAAAATTCCTAAGATTCATATCAGCATGAATTACACATTTTTTTTGGAAATGCTTCAAGAAACTTCCTCTGATGGGTTACATAGGGTAGAGTTTCTTTGCTTACCTTCTCAATATGAGGTGTAGCTATACCCATCAAAATTGCTTGGGACTAGTACCCGACCTCATCCCTTTTAAACTCATGTTATTCAAGTGGAGCAGGTCACAAGTAGAATGTAACACTAGTAGATGGTGATGACCAATGGCCTGCTGGAATAAATTGAACATTTGGTTATTATTATTATAACATTTTACTAATTTGAAAAAGTAAAAATATCACATTGTTATAAGTAAAGTAAATAGAATTGATTCACTAACCTGTTTACACAATAACTAAAATAAATATCTAAGCTTTTTTAAGCATATGGAAACAAGATAGCAAAAGATGATATAAAATGTTGTAACAACAGTTTAATAACGTATATCTACAGGCTTGGCCTAAGCTTGTAAGATGAGTTGTTTTTTACACTTACAGATTGTTGGCATACATTTTGTCACCATTTTTTATCAGTAAACATGCTTTGATTGGCGTTATTTTCACTACTTTGATATGATAAGTCATTCTCTTTACCATTCAGACCATCAAATAGACTCAGGTATGCATTTATTTGAACATCATATGAATCATGAATAATTATCATCATTTTTATGGTTTATTGACAATCATCTCATATTTCTGGACGTACTTGTTGGGACCTGGAAATTCCCCTTTTTGACCATACCTATTACATCATTTTTCCTAGTTATACCCTACTTTCATAAACCATATACATGCCTTTTTCCAGATTAATCAGCAGTCTTGACAAGGTATACATCATTATTGTTTCATTTAATTAAATGCCTAAGATTGTTATGGTTATGAATTCTATCCTTCGATTTATGATAACTTGTGTTGATTTTATTAAGTTAAGACCAAAGCACATGTGTATCAGTCGCAAGGCCTTGGGAAAGAATCATACATGGTGCCAGTTGTTACTCCTCTAACTTGATTCCTCATATTTTCAAGGGACAACACATATCTCCATGTGAAGCTGTAACAGGTCGTTGAAACGGATCATAGCTGTAACAGGTCACTAAAACGGATCATAGCTGCAACAGACAGGACGCCTCCCGATTGGTTGAACCGTTGATCCATTGAATGCCAGTGTAACAACATCCTTCATTATTAACGACCTCATTCATTATGGTTGTAACATTTTAGCTGTAACTATGCAGTATGAAGATCGTAGATCTTCATTGCTGCATAGAATTAGTGGATCACGAACTGTATTCCTCATGTATAAATTCGGGAAGGCTTTCAAAGTCTGGGGTTGGATAATTATCATTTTGTATGGGTTGTAACAGAGACTGATATTGTGAATTAACATCTTTAATGAAGAGAAAAGTTACTTCTATTTCTGTGTATTAATGTGTGGTAGTTCATGGCATCTCTATTAGAAGGCCAAGGTCCGCCTTCTCACAGAGATTGCCGAGTTAAGTAGGTAGTTAGATTTATTCATTTCCTATTGTGTGTTGTGGAATTGCATTAGGTGTATTTATGATAGCTGCAACAGAGAGTTTATGATTGCATTCTTTATTGGTAGTTTATTCTTTGCACTACAAATAGCTGCAACTATGTAGTGTGACAGTCGACTGTGTAGGTTAGTTTGATTAATGCATGTGTGTTCAATAGTTGTTACAGCCAAGCTCAACTCCATTCCTTTCAGTCATTTAAGCTTCGTAGGATTTCCAATGGTTATCAATTTATAATTCAAGTTTATTTCTTAATTCTGGTTGCTGTTGTATCTTTAATTGACTTCATAAATTAGGCAGATCATGGATGAGTTACAATAGTTGTTGGATGGATCATTTTGGTAAAAATTGAATACTATAGTTTGATAATTATAGGATTTAACTTCTTGCAAAAGTAATCTAGTTCATTTATATTCTTAGATCAATAATTGCTAGGTCGATTTCTGTAGGAAGGTAGCTGCACTTTGAATTCCTAGAGGTATGAGTTAGATTAGTTTTCTTTATGGAATGAGTTTGGCTGAGCAGATAGGTAGGATTATTATCTCTATTCACTTGATCAACTACTAAAAATGTTTATGCATAGATTGTGCTTATTTCCATTGAAATAAAAGACCTCCCTGGGTTTGACAATTTATATTGAGCATCCTGTGTGTTAGTTGTAATTAATTAGCATATAGGATGACCAACATTTTGGTGCCGTTGTCGGGGATGGTAATAGATAAACATAGTTAGTAGTTAGTTTTATTTGATTTCATTTTAGTTTAATCATTTACAGCATGCATGAATATAAGAAAAACAAATTGGGAACCCCCTTTGAATATTAACACTACAGGTGGAAGAGGTCGAGATCATAATGCAGGTCTGGGAAGAGCAACATTCATCGACGATATAATTGCTAAGGCTAATTCTTCTACCAGACCACCACATACATCTATAGGAAGAGGAAATTTTGTTCCTCCCAATCTTGACAATTCAGCATCAACTGTGGAGAATACAACGAGACCATCCACTTGCAGCGCAGAAAAGAAACCTCTTGAAGACAAGGGAAGCGCCGTGGGTGCATTGGACAGAGAGGAGATTTTTTATATCAATAGGACCATAGTTACTAAAGAAGTGTGGTTGGAAACTCGCCGATAAGTAGAGGAAGAAAATAGGCTATAAGAAGAGAGGAAGAGAGAAAAAGAAGCAAGGGCAGAGGAAGAATCCATAAAGGAATCCATTAAATTTTGGACTAACAACATGGCCGATAGAGAACAAGAAGGTGAGAATGAACATAGGGAGAACTAGGAAGAAGAAGTGGAAGATAATCAAGCTTGTAATATTGTGGCTACATTAGAATTCCCCATCCTCTAGACACCTGGAGCAACTCCTATGAAAAACATCTCACCATCAGTTATCCCGAACTTCCATGGTAAATATTTTGAAGATCCTGATGAATTTATTGTTGAGTTTTTTATCCTTTGTCGCAGCTATGATTATACCTCTAGTGCTCAAAAGCTAAAACTATTCCCATCCACCTCGAAAGGAAATGCTTTGCGTTGTTTCACGAGTCTAGGTCGTGAGACCATTACTACTTGGGACCAAATGAAAAACACCTTTCTCTCTAAATATCAAGAATATTGTAGAACTAGGGATAGAAAGGAAGAGTTGTTTAAAATGGTTCAGAAGGAAGAAGAGATCTTGGAAGACTTTGTGGAAAGATTGTTGTACAATTTACAAAGGTCTGGACACACTGAGATTGGAAAATATGTACTTAAGATTATTTTGCTACGAGGAATTAGGGAGGATTGAATTATGTCAAAGTTACTCAAGGGGATCCTCTAGAACTAACAAACGAGACAAGGATCGAGATCAGGATGTCTTCACTAGGACACAGAAGTTAGCTAATGGAGGAGCCACTCGAGAAGAGATAGGCAACTTGCTGTAGAATTTTAAAACTGATATGATGAGCTCCATTTCCTCAGAGTTAGATGTCTTGAGAGAAAAACAGAGGCAAGTAGTAGAAGATCTTACACTTGTTGTATTCTGTCCCAAATGTAGTAAAAAGAACCCACTGAAGGAATGCCCGCTGGACAAAGCAGAAATATGTAGAATATGTGAGTTGGAGCATGACACCAAGGAATGTCCCTCACTACCTAAGGTCAAGGTAGTTCTGTAGGAATCCACTTCAAATGTGGAACAAGCTTACTTCATTGCACAGAAGAAACCATCGCATCCTCGCAATTGTTAAATTTTCAGAATTTAATTCAATCTGATCTAGGATCTTAACTAAGAGAACAACATGTACAGTAAATCTACAGCATATCAATCATGGACACAATAATGCAAGCACACAAGAGACACAAAGTTTACTTGGGGAAAACCATAAAGGTAAAAAACCCCAATAACTTCCTCAAAGATAGATAGAGCAATGATACAACCAGAATACAAAAGATAGTCTTCTCCTAGCAGCAGAGCCTCCTCCTCCACAAGTGCGCCACTTTCCCAAGTGTGAGTGAGAGAATAGAATGTATAAAATGAGAGAGACACACTCTCTATTTATACACTAACTTGACTTGACCTTTACTCAACAAGGTCGGCCTCAACTTAACCACTTAACATAATGTTGACTGGGCCGACCCCCACTAGGGTGGTCTAATAACCCTTTGACCCACATGACTTATACAGGTCCGACCCCAAAAAGGTGGTCTAATAACCCATCAAGTATAAGTTACAACACTTACAATATAAATGATGACACTTCCGTATAGAGGAATAATAACATCTCTATAGGAATACAATATACATATATGTGAAATACATTCTGAAGTTACATATACATCAACAGCAATCAAGGTATGAATCAAGACCCATCATTTTTTTTGAATAATATGAATGTTATGAACAATATGAATACACAATTCCCTTCACATTATTCTGGTAACCTGTGGCATCCATCTCATAATTCAATGCAAAATTCTAACTCTTGGACACCATGGTCACAGTAGTCAAACAATTAAGCTCCTTGGAATTCCAACTAGAGAAATACTTACCAAGGAAATAACTTTCCCCATCACCAGACTCAGTATCAACAGTACCCTCCTCAATAGTATCCTCATCAACAATACCAATAGCCATAGCTACAATTCCAAAACAATGACGCACCTGTGAATGCACCACTTCGACCACAGCTACCTGCACAACCTAACCCAAACCTGAACAATAAAGTAGTCCATCAGTTTGAGACTACCAGCATGCCTGCGTATTCCATTTCCCAAGTTCCCTGCAATGATATACGATTACGATCAGGGAGGGTAGTGGAACCCATCATCACTAAGGATATTGTTCCATCCCCAGTGACTAAAACTTGAGTGAATAAACACTATGAGAATATGGTTCATTCAGCAATCCCCGTTATTGAGGATGTTGAAATTCCTACCGAAATAGTAGCTGAAACTCAGGAAGTAACACACGACGAAGCACAGCCTACACATTTGATAAGAAAACTGCCATACCCTGAACGATTGGCCATGTAGAAGACAGTGGAGTAGCCTCAATTCAATCTCTTAGGAGAATTGAAAATTTTGCATTTCAACATTCCACTGTTACAAGCCCTCCATGATGTGCCCATTTATGTTAAGACTATTGGAGACTTATGTGTCAAGAAACTAGGAAGAAATCCTAGGGATCCTCCCATTGTCCATGTATTGGGGAAACTTTCTGAATTGATAATCGGGAAGATGCCTGTGGCAAAGTACGATGACCCTAGAAATCCTACTGTGATAGTTCACATAGGAAACACACAAATACCCAACGTCTTGGTAGACTTAGGCATGGCTATTAACATTATGACCATAAAAATTGTGAAGAAACTTGGACTCACTAACCTTCGGCCTACCCCTACCATTTTAGAACTTGCTGATAGATCAACGATCAAGCTTGAGGGTATCCTAGACGACCTTGTAATCTTTGTTGACTCATGGGAATACCCTACGTATTTCTTGGTGTTACAACCGAAATTTTAGTTGGGGGGACACCCATTGATCCTGGGAAGACCGTGGTTGGCCACAGCAGATGCGTGTATCAGCTGTCAGTCAGGATCTATGACCATCTCAGACGGGACTGAGATCAAAATCCTAACCTTATATCCTCTAGCTCGACCAAGCACAGAAGTTGAAACTCCACTTTGGGTGGATTTGGAGGAGGAGGAAGGTGTTCAGCCGTTATTAATGATAGGGAGAGCCTTAACGTTTAAAGATGAAACAGAGGATGATGCCATTAACAGTTTCATCAGTGATCCCACATCTGTCAATAAGCATGTCTACCAGAATCTTAATAGTATGTTAGATGAAGCAAAACAATAAAATCTTAAAGCAGAAACTCTAGTTAGTGATGCCAATATAATTCCAGTACTCTAGAATTTGAAAAGTGTACTAGTAGTAATTGAGCTAGAGAAAACATTGAACATCAATCCAAACCTTGCACCCAGTGAGTTGGAATAGCTAGTAACTTTGTTGAAACAACGTAGAGGAGCTTTCGCTTGGGAGTATACAGACATTAAAGGGATTCCTTCTAATCTGTGTAGCCATCACATTTATATTAAGAACAATTCCAGGCCTGTGTGTCAACTACAATGAAGGATGAACCCGAACCTAAGAGACATAGTGAAAGAGGAGATCCAAAAACTTTTGGAAGCAGGATTTATATACCCGATTTCTGACATAGAGTGGGTTTCTCCACTCGTGATTGTGCCAAAGAAGAATGGAAAATGGAGGGTCTACGTGGATTATAGAGAATTGAACAAAGCAACGCAGAAGGACCACTTCCCCTTACCTTTTATCGATTAGGTCCTTGATACCTTGTCTGGGAAGAAGTATTTTTCCTTTCTAAATGGATTTAGTGGCTATAACCAAATCCAAATTGCTCCAGAAGACCAAGACAAAACCACTTTCACCTGCCCTTGGGGTACTTTTGCATATTGGGTACTTCCTTTTGGGTTGTGCAATGCACCAACCACATTTCAAAGAGCAGTGATTGGAATCTTTTCAAAGATGGTAAATGATTGCATGGATATTTTTATGGATGACTTTACTCCATATGGTGATAGTTATGAAGAATGACTGAAAAATTTAGAAAAGGTCTTGAAACGCTTTTAACAAAGACAACACTCTTTAAGTACTGAAAAGTGACATATGATGATGAGCGAGGGCATAGTTATGGGGCATGCCATCTATTCTGATGGTATCCAGGTAGATCCATCTAAAATCAAGGTAATTGAAAATATACCAACTCCTGGAACACAAAAAGATGTACGTAGCTTCTTGGGGCATACTAGCTATTACAGAAGGTTCATAGAAATTTTTTCCAAACTAGCTTCTCCTTTGTTTACTTTGTTGATGAAGGATGCATAGTTTGTTCGGATTGATGCATGCCAAACAACGTTTACTAAGCTAAAGAAAAGGATATCTATGCTTCAGACAGTGCCATTGTGGCAGTTTTAGGACAACAGGAAGGTAATGCTCCTTATGCAATTTATTACATTAGTAAGAATTTATCCCCTACTAAACTAAACTATACTGTCACAGAAAAGGAATTCTTTTCCATAGTTTATGCCATCAACAAATTTAGACACTACATTACTGGATACTCCACTTTTGTGCAAACTGATCATTCTGCCATCAAATATTTAATGAATAAACTAATCACGAATGTTAGAGTTACTAGATGGTTGTTATTGTTACAAGAACTTGATATCACAATTATTGATAGACCAGGGAAGGAAAATGTTGTGGAAGATTTCTTATCTCGACTTACTAATAGTGATGACAATTTACCAGTTGAATATTCCTTTCCTGATGAACATTTGTTTTCAATATCAGCTCATTCCCCATGGTATGCAAATATTGCTAAATTTTTGGCTGCAGGTAAGCTTCCAGCACATCTGTCGAAGAGAGAAAAGAGAAAATTCATACAATAGAGTGCTAGGTATTGCTGGATTGATGGACATCTTTTCTACACACGGCTTGACTTAGAGATCAAAATATGTGTTAGAGAAGATGAAATTTTTAGTATCCTTAAAGCTTGCCATGATGAGCCCTGTGGGGGACACTTTGCTGACAAAAGGACAGGTCATAAGGTCTTGAGAATGGGTTATTTCTGGCCCACATTGTTCAGAGACGCAAAGAAGTATGTTTAGGCATGTGATAGCTACCAAAGCATGGGCCAACCCAACAGATTAGATGAAATGCCTTTGCACCCATAGCTTGTGGTTGAACCATTTGATAGAGGGGCTCTAGATTTAGTAGGGCCTATCAACCCTCCCTCAAAACAAAAATTTCACATCTTGGTTTGCACAGATTGCATGACCAAATGGGTGGAAGCTATAGCCTTGGTTAAGGCTAATGATCAGGTTGTGATTCATTTCCTATATGAAGAAATTTTTACTCAGTTTGGAGTACCAAAGGAAATCATCACAGATGGTGGACCGTAGTTTGTGTCTCACAAAATGGAAGCACTATTACAGAAATTCCATATTCAAAACAGAATAACCTCACCATATAATCCACAGGCCAATGGCCAAGTGGAGAGTTCAAACAAGGTCATCGAGGATATTTTGACAAAGACAGTGAAAATCCATCATAAAGATTGGGCTGAGAGACTTCCAGAGGCACTATGGGCTTATCACACCACATGGCGTAACAGCACTGGTTTTTCCCCATATGAGTTAGTGTATGGTAAGAATGGTTTTTTCCTAATTGAATTCGAAATTAGAACTTTGAAGACAGTTGTAGAAGAAAACCTTGATTTATCAGAAGCACAGAGGAATCGATTGAATCAACTCAACAAATTGGATGAAAAGCACACAGCAGTAGTAAATCATACAACTTTAATCCAACAGCAGTGCTCTAAGTGGCATGATAGATTCATAAAGAAGAAAGTCTTCCAGGAAGGAGATTGGGCTCTGTTATATGATTCATGGTTTAAGAGGGATTTCAAAGGCAAGCTACGCACTCGTTGGTTGGGACCTTATCAAATAGATCGTGTATTTGACAATGGAACAGTTCGATTGATCACCATTGATGAAAATGAGACACCATTATTCACAAATGGTGATTGGCTGTGACTATATCACAAACCGATCTCAAGGGATGCTTTCATTTCACAGGTTGTAGTAGATCCAGATTATCAGTTAACGCCAGGGTAGGGATTTTTCTCAACCCCTATGAATTATTAAGAGCTGCAATATCCACACATAATTTGTACATAAATAATTTATTTTTTATTCTGTATTTTATCTATTTTTCATTATGCACTTGATCAGTTTTGTTTGAAGAATTGTGTGCAGGAATTAATTGGAGGAACAATAGTCGTGACTAGGCCAAACGATTGCAGACACCTTACATTGTTTCCTGATTTAATAAAGCTCTTTGAAGAAGATGGACGATTCGTAGCTTTCAGCAGCCAACTAAAAATTTGCTTGTTGCTTCATTTTGCACAGCTATGACTCCTTGCCTTGCTCATTCTTCCTATTTTCGCAGTCTTAACTCCGCCATTTTCCGTTCACTTCGCTTTTTTCCAACAGCTGCAACTCCACTATTCTTTCCTATTCCGCCAAGTCTAGCATTTGCAAATCTGCTATTCCCATTTCATTTTTGTTTTTTGCCAGCAGCTACGACTCCGTTATTCTTGCTTATTCCGCCAAGTCTAGCAGCTGCAACTCCGCTATTCCCATTTCATTTTCGCTTTTTGACTATTAGTTTTTCATAATTTTCAATCTGAATTAAGATTTTAACTGAGAGAATAACATGTACATCATATCTACATCATGTCAATCATGGACACAATAATTCAAGCACACAAGAGACACAAAGTTTCACCGGGGAAAACCAAGAAGGTGAAAAACCCCGCAACTTCCTCAGAGATAGATAGAGCAATGATACAACCAAAGTACAAGAGATAGTATTCTCCTAGCAGATGATCCTCCTCCTCACAAGTGCACCACTTTCTGAGAGTGTGTCTAAGAATAGAATGATCAAATAGAGAGCCTCCTGCACTCTATTTATACTTGACTTGACTTTCCTAATAACCTTTACTAGGTCGGCCTTAACTTAACCACATAACATAATGTTGACTGGGCTGACCCCCAATAGGGTGGCCTAATAACCCTTTGACCCACATGACTTATATAGGGCTGACTCCAAGAAGATGGTTTAGTAACCCATCAAGTATAAGTTACGACACTTACAATATAAATGACAACACTTCCGTATAGAGGAATAATAACATATCTATAGGAATACAAACACTTCCATATATAGGAATAATAACATCTCTATAGGAATACAATACACATGGGTAAAATACATTCTAAAGTTACATATACATCAACGCTCCCTCTTAACTAGGAAGGTATTTCTCGACACAGATCTGCTAGCACAAGTCTTCTTCTCTAGATCATCATCAGTGAATCATCATCCTTGAATCATCGTCATCGTCATTATTGCTGCTATCTCAATCAATCTCTGAATCTACTCATCATAGGAAGTTCTACAGAGCCAGTCCTTTTTCATACTGGATGTAGGCCTACCACCTGCATATTTTTATCATCACTGGCCTTACTGTGGAATCCTCAGGACTTATTACCTGCGTCAAAAAAACCTCTAAAGAACATCCCAGTCCTTTTACGAGCGCACGGCTCAATCTATCAGATCTCCCAGGATATTTTACATGTGACTGTCACAAAACCTTAAAAGGGTGTCTTGCCAAGCAAGAACCCTAAAGAGCATCTGAGGCCTTTGACGTGACTAGCACAACATGTCCAGATCTCTAGGTCTGATTACATGTGACCCCTACCACAAAACCTTAAAAGGGTGTCTTGCAAAGCAAGAACTCTAAAGAGCATCTGAGGCCTTTTTCATCCTATCCAGATCTCCAGGTCTGATTACATGTGGTCCCCACAAAACCTTAAAAGAGTGTCTTTCCAAGCAAGAACTCTAAAGAGCATATGAGGCCTTTTTCATCCTATCCAGATCTCCAAGTCTGATTACATGTAGTCCCCACAAAACCTTAAAAGAGTGTCTTGCCAAGCAAGAACTCTAAAGAGCATCTGAGGCCTTTTTCATCCTGTCCAGATCTCTGAGTCTAATTACCTGCTACTCTTGCACAACCTGTCCACGGCCACAGAGTATCAACCTGATACTCACCATACATCATCATGATGTACACATGATCATCCTAATCATCAACCCTGCATTGTCCTAATGCAGGTCATCTGAAGCAACATCCTGAAGTTCGTCATCCATGATCATCCTGATCATACAATGCATCATCCTGATGCATACATAGTATCTTCCTGATACATATCATCATATATGATCTACATGATCATACAATGTATCCACCTAATACATCTATAGATACATACACATGATCCAACTGATCATATCCAACATCCAACATGATGCGTACATACATATAAATGATCCAACTGATCATATCCAGCATCCAACATGATGTGTACATACATATAGATATAAATGATCTAACTGATCATATCCAGCATCCAACATGATGCGTACATACATATAAATGATCCAAGCATCCAACATGATGTGTAGATACATATAAATGATCCAATTGATCATATCCAACATCCAACATGATGCATACACATACATATAAATGATCCACTGATCATATCCAGCATCCAACATGATGCATACATACATATAACTAATCCACTGATCATATCCAGCATCCAACATGATGCATATATACAAAGCAGTAACTGGAGAATCATCCTGATGCTCATTATCCAATGCTTATATCCACAGCCATGGAAGGATCCTCCTCTCACCATGCTCAGAATGGCTCTTGCAAATGTGTTCATCACTTATTTATTGAAGTGTCATCAATCTGAAGAACACCAACCCTCTCTCTAAAGTATTCAAACTTCACTCTGGCTAGTGGCTTCGTCAGCACATCTGCAACCTGCTCATCCGTCGCAACATACAAGAGCTTCACTACTCCTCTCTGCACCATTTCCCTGATATAGTGATATTCGATCTCAAGGTGTTTCGAACTATTATGGAACACTGGGTTCTCAGACAGCTTCACACAACTCTAGTTGTCACAAAAGATACTAGTAGCCTCCAGCGGAATATCAAATAAATCAGACAGTAGCTTTCGGAGCCATACTACCTCACAACTAGCCGAACATGCTGCAACATACTCTGCCTCATTTGTACTTAGTGCTACACAGGATTGCTTCCTGCTAAACCAAGAGATCACACCTGATCCCATACTGAAGCAACACCTAGATGTGCTCTTCCTGTCTACAGCACTGCCTGCCCAATCTGAATCAACATAACCCTGTAGGTTAAACTTTTGATTTGCAACATACTTGAGCCCATAATCAATTGTACCCTGCAGGTACCTCAAAATATACTTTACAACAACCAGGTGAACACCTCTGGGATCCGTCAAGAACTAGCTCAATGTGTTCACCGCAAATCAGATATCTGGTCTCTTGTTCGTAAGGTACATCAAGGACCCAATCATCTGATGACACACTGTGACATCAACCGGATCAGATGAAGCATCACACAAAAGCTTCAGGTTCGATACCATAGGTGTGGCCATGGCCTTGTAGTCCATCATCCCAAACCTCTTCAAGATCTCTACTGCATACTTCCCTTGTCCAAGGAAGATTCCATCTGCACTATGCCACACCTCCATACCTAGAAAATAGTGCATCATCCCCAAGTCCTTCATCTCAAACTCGGCTGCAAGCTTCCACTTGGTATCAGCAATCAAACTATCATTACCTATTACAAACAGATCATCTACATACAATAGTAGTATCACAGGATTGCCTTTCTCAACCTTGTGGTAAAGGTTGGAATCCGCTTTACTCTTGGTAAAGCCCAAACTAGATAGAAAGTTGTCTATCCTCCCATACCAAGTCCTAGGAGCTTCCTTCAATCCATACAAGGATTTCTTCAACCTGCACACATGTGACTTCCTGTCATGTGTCTCAAAACCAAGTGGCTGCTCCACATACACTTCTTCCTCTTCGACTACACCATTCAAGAAAGTTGTCTTAACATCCATCTGGTGTATCTTCCATTTCATCACTGTAGCCAGATAAAGTACTGATCTGATGGAAGCGTGCTTGGATATAGGTGTAGAATTCTCTTCATACTCAATCCCTCTTTCTGGGAGAAGCCATGAGCTACAAAACCTTGCTTTGTATTTCTCCATACTACCATCTGTATCATGCTTGATCTTATAGATCCATTTGGAAGTCACAACAGACTTCCCTTCAGGACTTGGGACTGCATCCCAAACATCATTCTTCATGATCGACTGGTACTCCTCGGTCATGGCATTCTTCCCGAATCCTGGGAACTTCAATATATTCAGTATCTTTAATGGATAACTTTGTTGCTGAAACAAATGTTGTAGTACTTCTTTTGTAGGTGCTCGTAAACAATCTTTCTTACAAAACAAGTTAAATTGCATGATTAGAAACTTCTCATAATTTTCAGGACAAATTCTTACACATAAAGAAATATGTCATACAGTCATGTAATTATTTTAGCCAATGCTTCAATACAACATTCATCCATATCCTGTAACTTTCTAGATGCCTTCCAATCTCTACTAGAACATTATTAAGAGTTTTGCACTACTCTCAACATGTCAGCAAAGATGTTTCATTCTAGATAAGTAGCAATGAAATGTTGTATAGTGCCATAGGCCACTTACCCATTACATGCATATTAGTAGTATACTGTTCATTAATGCAATTATTCTAATATGCATAATACACAACCTAAGTCTAGGATCGTAAGTATACATCATTGAACAACATTATTTAAACAAACAAATATGTAATAAATGAAAATTCAAATACTTATCTTTGTTTGGTTGTTGGGTTGACTCCCTTTCAGTCTTTGCTTCCTGGATTACCTGCCCTTGAACTTATATCCATCCTTAATCACTATGCATGCTTATTAGTATCATCATTGTGTTATCCTCGAGGTCTCATACATAATCACACATTCATTAGTATAATCTTAATACTATCTGTAACACAATAATCTTAAACATGTATAGTCTTGATCATTTCAAACACAAATAATAAAAATTGGTATTCAAGGTATCAGGGAAGACTTCTTTTACTCATGCATATTCTTATTTGATCATAGGACTCTTTTGGTTAGTCAAATCATCAATCAAGATAAGAGACATAATATGCATAAACCCTTGATTTCTTACATTTCTAACTTTATGAATAAACATAACCAATCATACCAAGTATACTTATATAAGGGATCCTAACACAAGGTAATATTCTAACTTGATATAGGAAAACCATACCTGGATTACTATGTTAGCTAGTTATGTCTAACATACCCGCATGATGTCTTTTGGTTCTCTTCAATGACTTGTGCTAGTAACATGCATGTCTCATAAGTTAACCATTGTAGAACCTGTTGAATATTGTAACTTCAAAGAATATTATATTTGTACTTTATTATTCCGGAGATGTTTCATTCCTCCGAGGTAATCCTATTATGTATCCGGAGATGTTTATTCCTCCGATGATTAGTATTAACTAGGGTTATTAGACCCACCATATGTGGGTCGGCCCTGTAGTTACATTTTAGGGGTTATTAGACTTCTCCAGGTGAGGTCGGCCCCAACAGGTCTTTTAGTCAGTTGAGATTCAAGTATAAATAGAGGAGGTGAACTCCTCATTACATCATTCACTCACTTGTGAAAGAGTGCGCACTTGTCTGGGAGATCTGCTAAGGAGACTTAGAAGGAAGGAGCACATCTTGTATTTTGGTTGATCATCTTATTGAGGAAAGCTTTACTGGGTTTTCTACCCCATGAGGGTTTCCCAGGATATATTGTGTGTTATCTTGTGATTGTGTTTCTATCAGAGATCTTGCTTGTCTATTTGGTTTAAACTTAACATGGTATCAGAGCTAGACTGAATAGGACATCTTTCACAAGGTAAGATCATCTCTCTCTCTCTTTGGTGAAGTTAGGGTTTTCAGCCCAAAGTTAGTATTATTGATTTTTGGTTGCATGGCTGGATAGCCCTCATCAATACCTTTCTTTTAAGCCCTAGATCGAACTTTTTGGTTGGGTAGAACTCCGGGAATTGCAAACCCTAATTCTACCAAAAGTGCGATACGTCAGATTTTGGTTTCAGAAAAAAGTTGGAATTTTTTATTTCTGTTTACATGGTTGGATAGCCCTTATCAAGAGCATTCTTTTAAGCTATAGATCGAACTTTTTGGTTGGGTAGAACTCCGGGAATTGCAAACCCTAATTCTACCAAAAGTGCGATAAATTTCTGTTTCAGTTTCCGGAAAAGTGAAAAGTAACTTTCCAAGTTAGTCTACTCTGTCTCTTGGACTCCCCCAAGAGAAGATGGCTCCTAATACTAAGCTTGAAGACAAGCTAGAAGGCATAGAAAATTTCCGGGCATGGAAATACAGAATTGGTCTCATTCTTGAAGAGAATGATCTTGCTCATTATATCAAGGAGGAAGTTGCAGAACCAGAAGAAGATGAAGCCAAAGAAAAACACAGGAAGGATTTGATTAGGGCAAAGAGAATCATAGCAGATTCTATTAAAGACCACTTGATTCCCCAAGTGGCTTCCAAGAAGACTCCAAAAGAAATGTATGATGCCCTAGGAAGAATGTATGAAGAGAAGAACATCAATAGGAAGATGAATCTAAGGACCCAGTTGAAGAGTACCAAGATGCACAAAGGAGAATCCATTCAAGACTACTTCTCAAGAGTCTCTCTAATCAAAGAGCAAATAGATGCCATTGGTGATACTCTTGATGAGGATGAACTTGTGATGACAGCTCTAAATGGTCTCACTAGACCTTGGGAGTCATTCATTCAAACTATGTGTGCCAGAAAAGAAAGTATGAAGTTTGATGTAGTTTGGGAGGATTGTGTGCAAGAGGAGGCTAGGGTTGCAAATAGAGAAGCCCTACTCAAAGAAGATGACCAAGCCTTGGACACACACACCAAAAGAAGAAGGAGTCAATCCTACTCCAAGAAGGGTAATCACAAGGAGTCTCATCCTCCTCACAGATTTCAGAAGAAAAGAGGATCTACTCAAAGAAGGGATTACTCTTCCTTCCAGTGCTATTCTTGCCACAAATTAGGACACATTGCTAAAGATTGTCCTCTACAAAAGAAGAAGGGTTCTTACTACAAAAGACACCAAGCACATCTTGCAGAAAATGACAGTGAAGAAGAAGAAGTTGAGGAAGAAAGGTCTCACAATAAAAGGCCTAGAGATGAAAGGGAGGAAGAAGAAAGGACCTTCTCCAAAAGAAGGACAAGGAGAAATACAGAAGAAGATGCAGAAGAATATGTTCTCTTCTCCGCACTCTCTGGATCCATAACCCCTGAAGAAGGTACATGGCTTATTGACAGTGGTGCTTCAAAGCACATGACAGGACAGAAAAGGACTCTCTCAAAACTTGAAGAAAAGACTTCTCCCCAAAAGGTATCTCTAGGAGATGACTATCAATATCCCATTAAGGGAATTGGTGAAGCAAACTACAAACTCGATTCTGGAACTCCCATGAAGATGAAGGAAGTTCTATATGTTCCAGGATTGAAGAAGAATTTGCTTTCAATCTCAGCTTTGGACAAGAAAGGCTACAGAGTTGCTTTCATTGATGGACAAGTGTTAATGTGGTCCAAAGGCAAAACCATTAAGGATGCAATTGTTATTGGTGAAGAGGAAGGAGGTTTATATAAACTCAAGGGTTATCCGGAAGCTGCTCTTGTTCATGAAACTTCCATCCCCAGTGAGCTATGGTATAGAAGACTAGCTCACATCAACTACAAAGCCTTACCTTATGTAAGCAAGGTGGTCATAGGACTACCAGATTTAAAGGTTGATCATGATGGCTCATGTAAAGGATGTAAGAAAGGCAAGAATGTCAAGAACCCCTTTCCGAAGAGTGAAACAAAGACTAAGGGTATCTTGGAGTTAATACACTCAGATGTATGTGGTCCAATGCCCACCACCTCTCTAAGTGGTTTTGAATACTATCTTTCATTCTTTGATGATCATTCAAGAAAAACTTGGATTTACTTTCTAAAAGGTAAGAATGAAGTCTTTGGAAAGTTCAAAGAATTCAAGGCCTTAATAGAGAATCTCTCAGATAAGAAAATCAAGATTCTCAGGACAGACAATGGTGGAGAATATACTTCAAAAGAGTTTGAAGAATTTTGTAAAGAAGCTGGAATCAAGAGAGAGTTAACCACTCCCTACAATCCCCAACAAAATGGGGTTGCAGAAAGGAAAAATAGAACCATCATGGAAGCTGTGAAGACTATGATACATGACCAGGATCTTCCCATGTATCTATGGGCTGAAGCAGCCAAGACAGCAGTTTATGTGCAAAATAGATTATCTCACAGTGCTCTTGAATTCAAAACTCCAGAAGAAGTGTTTACAGGTAAGAAGCCTGAAGTAAGCCATCTTAAAATATTTGGGTGTCCTGTGTACATCCACATTCCAAAAGAAAAGAGAACCAAGTTGGATCCCTCAGGTAAGAAGGGAATGTTTGTTGGTTATTGTGAAACTTCCAAAGCCTTCAGAATATACATACCAGGTTTCCATCATATAGAAATAAGTAGAGATGTAACCTTTGATGAGGAAGCAGCTCTCAAGAAATCCAGAAAGTGTCAACTTGAAGAAGTTTATGAAGAAGATACATCTCCCAAAATCTCAGATACTGTTCATGTCCCTAAAGAAGTTACACCAGAGGATCATGACATGCTGGAACCACAAGAACCTCCTGTAGCAGAATTATCTAGGAAAAGAAGACCAGCATGGGCTAGAGATATTATTCAAGGAGCTGAAAGATATGGTGCTCCCGAAGGCTCCACTAGAGAAAGGAAGAAACCAAAACTAGTGTCCAACTATATGGCCTTGATGTGTGATCTTGTGGATCAACTACCTACCAACTATGAAGAGGCAGCTCACAAGAAAGAATGGGTAGAAGCAATGACAGAAGAATATCAGTCAATAATGAAAAATGATGTTTGGGATATAGTCCCCAAACCCAAAGATAAAAGTGTGGTTTCTTCCAAATGGATTTTCAAAATAAAACATGCTGCAGATGGTAGCATTGAAAAATACAAGGCAAGATTTGTTGCCAGAGGATTCTCTCAGAAGGAAGGAATTGACTATGAAGAAACATTTGCACCTGTCGCTAGGTATACTTCAATTAGAACTATCATGGCACTTGCATCCATGATGAAATGGAAATTGCATCAAATGGATGTTAAGACAGCTTTCCTGAATGGTGTAATTGAAGAAGAAGTATACATAGAACAACCTCAAGGTTTTGAGGTCAAAGACGGAAGGACCCATGTATGCAAACTGAAGAAGGCATTATATGGTTTGAAGCAAGCTCCCAGAGCTTGGTATGGAAGAATTGACAGTTTCTTATTAAGCATGGGCTTTACCAAAAGTAAAGCTGACCCCAATCTCTATCTTAAAGTAATGAATGATGAACCTGTTATATTGCTATTATATGTAGATGATCTATTTCTAACAGGAAATGAGAAACAAATCATTGAAAGCAAGAAGAAGCTTTCTTCAGAATTCGAAATGAAAGATCTCGGATTAATGCACTACTTCTTAGGCCTAGAAGTGTGGCAAGAGCCAAAAGGGATCTTTCTAAATCAAGGTAAGTATACTGTGGAGATCCTCAAAAGATTTGATATGTTGGAATGTAAATCTATGGCCACTCCCATGGACTCCAACCTAAAACTGCTGGCTAATGATTCATCAGAACTAGTGGACATAACCCTATATAGACAAATCATTGGATCATTGATGTACTTAACAAATACTAGGCCTGATATATGCTTTGCTGTAAATACCCTAAGTCAGTTTCAAGTAGAACCTAGAAAGGTTCATCTTATAGCTGCAAAGCATATCATGAGGTACCTAAAAGGTACAGTGGACTTTGGCCTTTACTATCTTGGAGACAATGAACTCAAGTTGCATGGTTTCTCAGATTCTGATTGGGCAGGTAGTGTCTCAGACAGAAAAAGTACTTCAGGTGGATGTTATGGTCTTGGATCTGCCATGATCTCCTGGTTCAGCAAGAAACAATCTAGTGTGGCCCTCAGTACCGCTGAAGCAGAATATATAGCTGCTTGCTCTGCCAGCTGTGAAGCGGTGTGGCTTCGGAAACTCTTATCTGGAATCTTTGACTTAGAAATGGATCCCACTGTGATTATGTGTGATAATCAAAGCTGCATTAAGATGACTGAAAATCCTGTGTTCCATGATAAGTCAAAACACATTGAGATCCGTTACTTCTATATACGAGACATGGTGCAGAGAGGAGCCATCAAGCTCGAGTATATAAGCACTGAGGATCAGATTGCTGATATCTTGACTAAACCTTTGTCTCGAGTGAAGTTTGAGTACTTCCGAGACAAGCTTGGTATAGTCCAGAAGGACCCTCCTCGAAAGGGGGAGTAGTATAGTATTTCTGTCGCTTATTTTTTTTTCTGTTTTGTTAGGTACTTACAATTATTGTTTATGCTAGATGTATACATGTTTTGATATGATGTATTAGTGAGAATACATGTCTGATGTATACATGTTTTGTTTTTGATATACATGCTAGTGATGTACACATGTTTTGATGTGATGTGTACATGTGTTGATTAGTGATGTATACATATTGTGATGTACACATGTTTTGATGTGATGTGTACATGTGTTGATTAGTGATGTATACATGTTTTGATGTACACATGTTTTGATGTGATGTGTACATGTTTTGATTAGTGATGTATACATGTTTTGATATACACATGTTTTGATGTGATGTGTACATGTTTTGATTAGTGATGTATACATGTTTTGATGTACACATGTTTTGATGTGATGTGTACATGTGTTGATTAAGTGATGTATACATGTTTTGATGTACACATGTTTTGATGTGATGTATACATGTTTTGATGTACACATGCTTTGATGTGATGAATACACGTTTTGATGTGATACATGATTGTACCTGTATGGATGTGAATACAGTTGAGGGGATTGGATCATCCCTGGACTTTCAGTCCTAAAGAGAGCCGTAGACGTGAGGTCTCCGAAAATGAAGTCCTTAGTGGACAGTTGAGGGGATTGGATCATCCCTGGACTTTCAGTCCTAAAGAGAGCCGTAGACGTGAGGTCTCTGAAAATGAAGTCCTTAGTGGACAGTTGAGGGGATTGGATCATCCCTGGACTTTCAGTCCTAAAGAGAGCCGTAGACGTGAGGTCTCCGAGAATGAAGTCCTTAGTGGACAGTTGAGGGGATTGGATCATCCCTGGACTTTCAGTCCTAAAGAGAGCCGTAGACGTGAGGTCTCCGAGAATGAAGTCCTTAGTGGACAGTTGAGGGGATTGGATCATCCCTGGACTTTCAGTCCTAAAGAGAGCCGTAGACGTGAGGTCTCTGAGAATGAAGTCCTTAGTGGACAGTTGAGGGGATTGGATCATCCCTGGACTTTCAGTCCTAAAGAGAGCCGTAGACGAGAGGTCTCCGAGAATGAATTCCTTGGTGGACTTGAGGGGATTGGATCATCCCTGGACTTTCAGTCCTAAAGAGAGCCGTAGACGTGAGGTCTCCGAGAATAGAGGATAGGACTGCATCGTCCCTGGACCTTAGTTCAAAATGTACGTGATGGGGATTGCATCATCCCGGAACTGATAGTTCAAAATGTACGTGATGGGGATTGCATCATCCCGGAACTGATAGTTCAAAATGTACGTGATGGGGATTGCATCATCCCGGAACTGATAGTTCAAAATGTACGTGATGGGGATTGCATCATCCCGGAACTGATAGTTCAAAATGTACGTGATGGGGATTGCATCATCCCGGAACTGATAGTTCAAAATGTACGTGATGGGGATTGCATCATCCCGGAACGGATAGTTCAAAATGTACGTGATGGGGATTGCATCATCCCGGAACTGATAGTTCAAAATGTACGTGATGGGGATTGCATCATCCCGGAACTGATAGTTCAAAATGTACGTGATGGGGATTGCATCATCCCGGAACTGATAGTTCAAAATGTACGTGATGGGGATTGCATCATCCCGGAACAGATAGTTCAAAATGTACGTGATGGGGATTGCATCATCCCGGAACTGATAGTTCAAAATGTACGTGATGGGGATTGTATCATCCCCGGACTTCGGTCCCTGAATTGATCCGTAGACGAATGGTCTCCGAGAAAGAGTATTGATGAGGTATCGGTAGGATACTTGTGCTGCTGATGATGACGATGCTGCTGATCGTGTGATGACGATGCTGCTGATCGTGTGATGACGATGCTGCTGATCGTGTGATGACAATGCTGCTGATCGTGTGATGACAATGCTGCTGATCGTGTGATGACGATACTGCTGATCGTGTGATGACGATGATGCTGATCGTGTGATGACGATGCTGCTGATCATATGATGACGATGCTGCTGATCGTGTGATGACGATGCTGCTGATCGTGTGATGATGATGCTGCTGATCATATGGTGACGATGCTGCTGATCGTGATGTTGATGTTGACAGTGATGTACCAGTAACTGTTTGAGTTACTGATGAGGACAGATTGAAGAAAGCTTCCGATGATTTATAGATGTATCATGTGTGGTGACTCCTTGCTCCTGCAGATGCTGTTATAATATCCTTCTCGTTAAGGGGGAGTGTTGAATATTGTAACTTCAAAGAATATTATATATGTACTTTATTATTCCGGAGATGTTTCATTCCTCCGAGGTAATCCTATTATGTATCCGGAGATGTTTATTCCTCCGATGATTAGTATTAACTAGGGTTATTAGACCCACCATATGTGGGTCGGCCCTGTAGTTACATTTTAGGGGTTATTAGACTTCTCCAGGTGAGGTCGGCCCCAACAGGTCTTTTAGTCAGTTGAGATTCAAGTATAAATAGAGGAGGTAAACTCCTCATTACATCATTCACTCACTTGTGAAAGAGTGCGCACTTGTCTGGGAGATCTGCTAAGGAGACTTAGAAGGAAGGAGCACATCTTGTATTTTGGTTGATCATCTTATTGAGGAAAGCTTTACTGGGTTTTCTACCCCATGAGGGTTTCCCAGGATATATTGTGTGTTATCTTGTGATTGTGTTTCTATCAGAGATCTTGCTTGTCTATTTGGTTTAAACTTAACAGAACCAAGTTATACATACCTCGTAAGTAGATCTTCTATGTGATCCATGACAATGGATGAATCTTTGACTTCATGTCACCATGATCATATGTTCTTGAAGTAGAACATGATTTGTCTTTCTTGGTGTACCTTTCATGTTAGTGAACAACATAAACCTCATACAACATCACAATTCGTTAGTACAATCATAAGTGTCAAAACCTTAATCAATGAATATCTTTTATCATGTATTCATAATTTTATTAAGGTGATACAACAAGTCTAGTAATTAATCAAGATTGTACTAACCGTAATGATATGAATACAAACATATCATAAACTTAACCATGAACATAATTCAAAACATACCTTTAAGTCATACCTGTCGAGATTGCTTGTAATCTTCTTATGTAAGGCCTTAGCCTCATCTCCCTCTGAAACATGAACTTCTTCACTTATGCAAGTGACCAATCCATTTTCTTCTAAGATTAACCCAATCCACTTGATTTGCAGAAACTGGATCTAGAGCTGGATTGGGGTTTGTCAGGGAAACCATAAAAATTCAAACTTTGAATTTCAAACTTCTGAAAGGATAGAAGGATGCGCCTTGATGAGCTGATCAAGCTGGTATACTCAGAATTTGAAAACTGTAAAGTTTCATCCCTCAAAATTGCCTTTGAAACTTCTGGATCTTCTCGACAGGATCCAGAACTAGGGTTTGATAAAGCCCACCCTTCTTCCCAACCAAAAGGTTCGATCCAAAGCTCTAAACTTTGATTTTTTTGAGGAGCTTCCAGCCGTTGTCACAGACTTCAAAAATTCCAACTTTTGCAGAAGCCCTAATTTTCCATCTTTCCGATCAAAGTCCTGAACTAGGGTTTGATCAAGCTCGGCCTTTTTCCCAACCCAAAATTCTGATCTTGGTCTCTCAATTTCAATTTTTATGAGTAGCATTCAGCCGTGTTCTCCAATTACAAAAATACCAACTTTCTCTGAAACCCTAATTCTCGGAGCCATGAATGAAGGTGCTCAAAATCCAATTCTGTTTTGATAGAAATATGCACCTGATTGTTTCTGGTGTAACTCCGAAATTACGAATCCACAGGGTCTGAAACTTCTACCTATGGTATCCTGACCTATCATATTTCCAACCCCATAGGTATGACCTCAATTGGATTCTCTGAGAGATATTTATGTTGAGTGTCGCAACGTGACCTGTTTATGGGATAAAACAGGAGAGCGAATTTGTATGGCGTTCCATGTGTCACTGGTTTCGTTTCGGCCTATGAAAATGTTACCTGAGAAAGTACAGTCCGTGCACTACCTTTCACTTTTGACGAAATTTCCTTTGGAGCTTCCTAGACCAAGTTATGACCTTTTTTTATAGGTCACCTATTTATGACTCAGATCTGGAAAAGACAGAAACCCTATATTGTACATATCAAAAAACACAAAGTACAACGAATTAGAAATTTTCCTTTGGATAAAAGGTACATGGGGATCTAATTTTTGACCTGTAAAAGTTTCAGATCCGAAAATGTCACCGAAATGGAGTTATAACGAAAGTGCTACGATGACTGGTTTTTGCTATATCAAGCCCTAGTATCGCAAGTGCAACAAGTGTCATACATGCCATACCATGCCTTCTTTCAGGATAGCTATGATACCATGTTAGTTTTTCAGAATTTTCAATCTGATCTAAGATTTTAACTGAGAGAATAACATGTACAACATATCTACAGCATATCAATCATGGACACAATAATGCAAGCACACAAGAGACACAGAGTTTCACCAGGGAAAACCAAGAAGGTGAAAAACCCCACAACTTCCTCAGAGATAGATAGAGAAATGACACAACCAAAGTACAAGAGATAGTATTCTCCTAGTAGATGATCCTCCTCCTCACAAGTGCGCCACTTTCTGAGAGTGTGTGTGAGAATAGAATGATCAAATAGAGTGCCTCCCACACTCTATTTATACTAGACTTGACTTGCCTAATAACCTTTACTAGGTCGGCCTTAACTTAACCACATAACATAATGCTGACTGGGCCGACCCCCAATAGGGTTCTCTAATAACCCTTTGAGCCACATGTCTTATACAGGGCCGACCCCAACAAGGTGGTCTAATAACCCATCAAGTAGAAGTTACGACACTTACAATATAAATGATGACACTTCCGTATAGAGGAATAATAACATCTCTATAGGAATACAAACACTTCCGTATAGAGGAATAATAACATCTTTATAGGAATACAAACACTTCCATATAGAGTAATAATAACATCTCTATAGGAATACAATACACATGGGTAAAATGCATTCCGAAGTTACATATACATCATCATTGCCAGCAACTGCAACTTCAATATTCCCATTTCATTTTCGCTTTTTTCCAGCAGTTGCGACTCCACTATTCTTTCCTATTCTTTCAAGTCTAGTAGCTGCGAATCCACTGTTTTTGCCTATTCTGCCAAGTCTAGCAGCTGCAACACCACTATTTTTTCTTCTTCTCTAAATTTTTGCAAATGGAACTCTGCCATATTTCGCTGAACTCTGCTCAAATCCTCTTATTCATTGTTTGCAACTCTGCTAGATTGTCTGCCTTTTAGAACAGTCTCACCGCTAATGATCTGACTTGGCTCAAATTTAAATGATGCCTCCACAATTTCAATCATAGTCTTCCAAGAATGAAGAAAATTATTGGGCCGTATTGTTTTCCTATCAGCGTGAATGTACTTATCAGCTTGGTTGGCGGTGTCCAACTATTGTAGAAATTTCTCCCTACGGATAGGTAGAAACTCTCTTAGGTTAAAGTAGACTTTAACTGACTCTAACTAAGACAAAAGATAACAAATGCTACCTTGAATTCCTAGATCTAAACGGACATTTCAAGATTAAACTGCTGAAAGAAATGGAAGATATCTAACTGACCTTCAATTCAATTACTCGTCCTAATGGTCTCTCCAATTTTCGAGTCCTCGCAAATGAACCTGTTAGAATGAAACCAAGATACAAGCATATACGATTCTGTAGCAACTTGCAATGTGAGTTAGAATCTAAATCTATAACAGATACAAATCATATAATTGAAACAAAATCAACACACATGATTTGGGAAACAAGACAAGTTATGTTCTATTACCAACTTGAAGTCACTTACAATGGTTGCTTGATATCCAAGCCAACTCTCAGCTCCAAGTGCTTTCTCCTCTAGCTATCTCCACAAAGATTCAAAATCATAAGTTTGATGTCTTTAAGAGTCCTCCCCTTTGCTCATGGAATGCCTCTCTCTTATAGTGTGTAGTAGGGTTAACCATCAAGAGAGAAGAATGGATCTTGGGAATGTTTAGTGGATTAGGCCCACTAATCTGAGAAGGTGAGTTAGGATCGAATCAGGGATACCAATCCTAAAAAATCTCTCGAAGATCAAGATCCCATAAGCCATGGCAAAAAGGCTAAAAAGGGAGTATTGTGCCTCTTAAACTGAGCATAGCGCGGTAGTACCACATGGCAGAGAAAGAGCATAACGCGGTAGTGTGGACTATCGCGCACCTAAGCTGGAGCAAGGCGTGGTAGTGTAGGTATGCGAAGTCTCAGCTGGGTTGATTCTTGACAGGATAGGTTTGTCTTCAAGGATCACTCATCATTTTTCTCTTCTGGGTGTTTTAAGCAGTAGGGGAAGTGTCGTCAACTATTTTTATGGTGAATATGCGACACTGTGAAATATGAAGGTATAACAGATGCCCCCTAAAGTGTGAGTTCAGAAGGGACGGATGGGCGAAAGACTTTACAAATACTGTGCGGAGATAGAATCGAGGAGAGCAACAAGGAGCTGAAACAGAAACAAAATGTCAGATATACCATCGAGGCAGACATTCCCATGCTCGGAAACAATTGACTCAAAGCATGGCTCCCGACCAATACATTGCAGACCCATGAGTATTGAGATGATATAGACTATAGACAAATCATGGCTACTATGAACAAGCGCAGATCCATGAGACAGTAATGACACAGCCACGACCAATACAAAAGTGGATCTGTGTGAAAATATAAAGGACATCTCCATCACAACCTGGGCGCAATCAAGATACAAAGGTGCACCCAGGGTCTTCTATTCAATCGCAAATGATACGAATACAAGGTGTTGAAGTCGAACATGGTAGAAACCATTCGATTACCGGTCAATGATGTGAACCATTAACAAATGCAAGGGAAATCACCAATGATGACGATGATCCCCAATGTAATTTGTAGTACATCTCAACGAAATGTGAATGAATGGGTTGATGTCAAGCATTCGAGAGATCATTCGATCATAGATCAATGATGTAAACCTATTTTCGAACATGAGGAAACCTGCCATTGAGGTATGCAGGCACCAAGGTGCTAATGGTTGATTCCTAAGTCCAATTCCTGGATAGTGATTTTGGCGTCGACAGGAATAGACTCGTCGAAGGTCGGCCATAATGATTCCCACATCATCAACACGAAATCGGAACGAAAAGATAGTATAGGACGATAGAACATGTATTGACACAACGGAGGTCTGACACAATGAATGACTCTGGACAATACAACCCTTTGAACATATAACAACATGGAAAAGGACTTGGCAGTAGGGATTATTGATAGCAGAGGATAGACACCAAACAAGTAGGCTCGTGGCCAGAGAGATGACTCAGGATGATGACCAAAACTCAGCGAAAATAGATACCCAAAATAGACAAGGGATAGATGCATGCCATGTTCAAAGGTGGCGACGGACAAGCTGCCAAAATAAACTCAATTTGTTTCCCATATTCCCCCGACATGATAGACGAGTACCTCTTTGTTGTTTTTAGAGCTTGAAGAGGATAACAGATGCTCGGTATAGCTCATCTCATAGATGAGTCCAATCTCACATGTTTTACAAACCTGAGAAAGGAGGGGTTCATCCCAAAGTGGGTCCTTCAATGTCAAATTTGAACGAGTCCAAGGAAGGAAAACTTGGTAGTTTTTCACATTTAGAGAGCCTGGAAAACTTAAAGAAGGCTCCAAAGTGTACTTTTTCGTAAATTTAGTCTCTCGATCCTGAAAAAGTGTAAAACAATTCCCGAGAGAACTCTCCCAGCCAAAAATTGACCGAGGTATACCTTTCTCGTAAATAGTCTAGATGAGCCGAAAAAGGGGTAACCTATCACCGAATAGACGATCTTTCAAATACTTTTACAAGTGTGAAAGAGTCAAGATCACTTGGCAATCTTTTCAATTTTAGGGAGTCTGAAAAGAGCTTAACTATGGACTCCAATGGTCTTTTTAGTAATTTTTAATTATTCTGGTCCGAAAAAATAATAAAATACAACCAGGATAATACTTTCCTCATCGTTTAACGAGCATGAGTAAAGATGACTAAGCTCGACACCATTTACTTAAGTTTGACA
The DNA here is from genome assembly GCA_027924585.1 of Larix kaempferi. Lineage (NCBI taxonomy): Eukaryota > Viridiplantae > Streptophyta > Pinopsida > Pinales > Pinaceae > Larix > Larix kaempferi. The sequence continues at coordinate 1,303,812 of BSBM01000340.1, forward strand.
AGCACGACATGGGTGTAAAAGCGCTTGGAATCTTTTTCAAGTTTTAATCCAAAGCATGAAAAAGATAAAGTAGGCTCAAAATGAAGGTTAAACAATAAATGAATGCCAGTGTGAACATTTTTTAAAGGAGACCTTGTCAACAAATGCTCATGGAACCATATATTAGTAATGTGAAATGGGTTTTAATTTAACCATATAAAATAATGAGTAAAAAATAAGTGAAAAAGTTATATGAAGGATGGGTAAATATGGAAAGTTACCATTTCACTTGTGCATTTGCCAAAAGAGGAGATTTTATCCATTGAGGAGCAAAAACTTCAAGAGTTCATATCTGGAGATTTGGAGCATCGTTTCAACAGTCGTCTACGCTAGGTAAGAGCTTTCAAGCCCCTCTTTCATTTCATATATGAATAACTTGATTTCAGTAGGGAAAAACAATTTTTTGGGCGAGCCCTATTAGGCAATTTTTGCCTTCCATAGTACCACGTGGGAGCTATATCGGGAAGCATGGTACTATGCAACAGTACCGCGTTGTAGGGTTAAACATGGGCGTGGTACTATGCAGTACTGCGCAATCACGTTTCCCCCAGGTGCGGTAGTGGCAGTTTTTAAGATGAAAAAAATGATTTTTCTCTAATTTTTTGCTGAGATCAAGTTGTTAAATGATTAATGAGTGTTTCCTATGACTTTTTGCATGTGTTCGCAACTTGTTTGGAGAAAAATGGTCCAGTGGAAAGAAAGAGAGCATGAAGCAGATGATTTGTTGGCCGAAGATGACCAAGAGACCTTGACTGCATTGCGGGAATGTGGTTTGTTGAAATTCTTCAAGACCAAAGGTATCCGTAAGCAGGAAAAACTTCTCACCCACATTATTCAAATGTGGGACACTGACATTCAAGCTTTCCGAGTGGGAGAACACACTCTCAAGATTGAACTCGAGGACATTTATTTCCTCACAGGCCTCTCGAAAAGAGGAGCCTGGGTGAGTTTTACTGGGTTCACAGCCTCGGAGGCGAGCACTGATGCTTTAATTGCTCATTATTGTCGTCAAGGTTCGGGGAAGAAAAGCGGCAAGGTGGTCATTAAGGACATTGTAGAAATTCCTTTAAAAACTGTGTTGTTCACCATCACACGTGTTGCAGGGAGTACGGGTCCCCATCAGGCATCCCGTACATAGATGAATCTTGCAGTAGATTGCATGGCAGGAACAGTATTCAACTGGTGTGAGGCAGTATTGACGAACCTCAAAGACCAAGTGAACAAGTGCAGGCTTGGAGAGAACTCTCAATTTGGGTATGGGATAATCTTAGTCACCTTCTTCTTGGCAAGGGTGCCGTTGTTGCGCCCACATCTAGCCATGCCCCCCCGTCCACCCATCAAGCCATGGATGGCTCGATGGAGCGAGTACGCAAGATGACTTGGAGGGCCGCAGGGTTTGGCTTTCGGTGAGTATTTCTTCTCGTGGCTTGAGGAACAGATTGTGATGATCGATGACTACCCCTATGCAGGGGTGGAATTTCGTGAGGACATAGACTTGGCACTGCCGGAAGATGAGGATTGGGACAATTCAGGTATGACCTTCATAAATATATTTTCTTTTTTTTGAATATATAATTTTTATTTTTTTTTAGAATGTGTAAAAGACTTTAATTATATACGTGTGCATGTTGCAGATCGTGGACCAAAGAGACCGACAGGGTACTCGCCGTTTTGTCGAGGTGGTGTTGATCACCGAGCCACTCTAGACAAGGAAGAAGAGGAGGATGAGGCGGGAGGGGTCCAGGAGATAGAGAGGAACCTACAGGGTTTAGCCCATGGTGTCCCCGCTATGAGGATGGAAGACATCCATTTGCATCTCCAATGGCATACTGTAGGTGTGCCTAGGCGTATTGGCCGACTCCTCCGTAGGGTGGCTCGAGCTATAGTGTGTTATCACCAGCAGCATGAGGAATTTGAGGAGGAACATGATAGATCTCCCAGATCTCCATAGATGGTAGCTTTTATCTTTTTGCGGCATGTATACAATATGTAGGCTTTGAGAGCCAAATTTTTGTATGGGACTAGGTCCCAAATTTTGTCTTTAAAACACAAACTTTATGTATTTGAAAAAACACTTTTATATACAGTGATATATATATGGACCTACTTTTATGACCTATTTATTTACAATGAATTGTGTGTTTATTTTATGATTTGTTTTTATGTATGGGTAAGATGCCAATCCAAAATGTAATTAGCTAATGAATCAACTATACAATTGAATTCCCTTGGTATGTGTTGATATAAAATAAAATTAAAAGATCGTTCCAAGAGGCATACCCTTCGAAATAAACGAAGTAGGATAGGATCGCGAACTGTGTAAACATGATTCAGATGAGAAACCATGAGTTGGGAGTCTAAAAAGACTGATAGGGAGTCAATTCCAAGGGAAGCAACCTCCGTCAAGAGTCCGATGACTGCATGGTACTCTACAATATTGTTGGTTGCAGGACCCAAACAATTAGCTCCTGAAGATAGAAACTCACCAGTGGGAGAATAGATTACCCATGCTGCGGAAGCGAGGTTCCGGGTATGTCAGCCCGCACCGTCGGCGAATCCGAAGTAGGCAGACATCTACGCATAAAATCACAAGCCAAGGTAAGAATGGATACATGAGGTCCATGTGTGCACACCAAAAAGATAAGTGAAAACAAGCTAGGTACATTATGTACAAAAAGTATCTCGCGCAGGATAACCCTACACGTAGAAGCGTTTGAGGTATAGCCCATTGCGGGGCCGTGCCAATGGTGTGCCATCACAATCGACGAGTTCATAGGCTCCTTTCTCTAAGACACATTTTACAACAAAGGGGCCATACTACATAGATTCTATCTTTCCTTTTCCAAGTTTATCATGCATTTGATCATATGTGAGTAGGAGGTCACCTTCATTGAAAACCCGAGGTTGAACGGATTTGTCATACTGTGCTTTGAACGAATTTGTCATATTGTGCTTTGACACATTTTTTATGAGCTTCGTTGGCTAAAGAAGCGTCACGGTGGGTTTCATCTAGCCTGGCTAGGTATAGAAACCGTTCCTCTTCGAAAGTGGTGTGGGGAAGTAGCTCTATGGCTATTTTAAGTGATGGAATTTCACATTCAATCGGTAAAATGGCTTCTAGGCCATACACTAGTTGGAATGGTGTAAACCTAGTAGCACTTTTTACTGAGGTTCGGTATGCCCATAGTGCCAGAAATAGAGCTGAGTGCCAGTTGGATTTATGAGTACCCACAATACGTTGAATCATTCATTTCAGAACTTTGTTAATGGCTTCAACAAGGCCATTAGCCTATGGGTAGTATGGGGTTGAGTTTTCATGGCGAAAACCCAACTTGGCACTCAGTTCCTCAATCATATGGTTCCTGAAGTGGGAGCCATGATCGGTCACAATGGATTGTGGAACACCAAATCTAGCTATAATGTGATTGAATATGAATTGTGCTACTGTTTTGCCATCCTCAACATAAGTAGGAATCGCTTCATCCCATTTTGTGAAATAGTCAATAGCTACTATGACATAGCTATGCCCCCCAGCTGAAGTGGGCTTATAGTGCATGAAATCTATGACCCATTTGGAAAAGGGGCTGATGGCAATAATAGGATGGAGTGGAGCAGGATGCGAGCGTGTCTTATTATGAAAGAATTGACAGGGTGGACATTTCTTAACTGTTTCAATCAAGTCTTTGAAAATCGAGGGCCAGAAATATCCCGCTCGCAGTATCTTCTGGGCTGTAGCCATCCCAGAGAGATGACCACCACATGCTCCAGCGTGGCAGTCATTAAGAATGCATTCTGCTTCATCTAAAGTCAAACAGTGTTGAAGAACAGTGTCGACACCACGTCGATAAAGGGTATCGTTGACTATGAGGTAGTACTTGGCGTGATGTCGTATACGTCGACGTTCATCTCGAGTGAGGTCGAAGCGGAAATGTTGGGTTTGGAGGTATAATAAAATATCCCCGTACCATGGATCAGATGTGCTAATGAGGAACAACGATTCGTCAGGAAGAGAATCGATGGGCTCGGATTGCTCTGTAGCACGGGGCAAGTTACAAATCAACTCAGCAAAGACCAAAGACTTCTTGGACTTGGCTTTGGAAAATTCCAAGTCAAACTCTTGGAGGATGACGATCCAACGAGAATATTTTCCCCCAAGCACTTGACGCGTGAGGATATAATACATTGGATTGAAATCTGCTATAACAATAGTCCGGCGGAGTAGAATGTAATGACGGAATCTCTGGACAGCGAAAACTGTTGCCAGAGCCAGTTTTTCAACGTGTGAATAACGAGTTTCAGAGTCGAGAAGACTCTTACTAAGATAGTATACCACATGTTCTATGCCGTTATGGTCTTCCTGGACTAGCACCATACCGATGGTGGAAATCGAAGCTGCGAGATAAAGAATGTAATCCCATGTGTAATTGGGGGGTTGAATCACAGGATCTTTAGTTAAGGCCGCCTTTAGATTATCAAAGGAACATTGGGCTTCATCATCCCAGATGAAGGGATTTTTCTTCTTGAGAAACCTCATATAGCCTTTTGTTATCTCAGAAAGATTACAAATGAAACGGCGTAGAAGGTTTGCATGCCCTTGCAAACTTTGAAGTTCTGGGATGTTTGTAGGGGAAGGCAGGGCTAAGATAGCTTCTACCTTCACAGGATCTAAGCGTATCCCACTTTTGGATATTATGAATCCCAAAAAAATTTCGGCTTCCACACAAAAGATGCACTTATGTGGATTCAAACGGATATTGTAGCGACAACACCTTTCGAAAATGGCACCTAGGTGATCAGGATGGTCATCCCGGGTCTGAGAGTGAGCGGGAAGATCATCAAGATATGGTTCTACAATATGTTTGATATCGTGAAATGCGTACGACATCGCCCATTATAAAGTTGCCCTGGCATTTTTAAGGCCAAAAGGTAACTTTCGATATGCAAAAATCCCCCAAGGGAAGATGAAGGTTGTTTTATGCTGGTCGGCTGGGAGGATATCGATTTGATTATAGCCAGAAAATCCATCCATAAATGAAAAGATGACACTCTCATCGCAGTTATCAATGATCTGGTCGATGAACGGAGTTGGGTAGTTATCCTTTGGACAAGCTTTGTTCAAGTCGTGGTAATCGACACAGACTCTAATCGTTCCTTGTTTCTTGGCTACGAGAACGATGTTAGATACCCATTCTGTCAATGGGATAGGATAGATAAAACCAACACACAAAATTTTTTCAACTTTTGCTTTAATAGCGGCTGCCTTACAAGGATGGATGGGTCAGAGTTTCTTCCGAACAGGTCGGGTGCCAGGGAAGGTTGGAATTTCATGGACCACAATCGAGGGATCTATTCCTGGCATTTCTTCATAAATCCAAGCAAAAACATCACGAAAGGTTTTAAAGTAGCCAATGTAGAACTCCATTTCGAGGAGAGTGCATGTTTTTCCAATATGAATGTTTTCCATGATACCAGGCTTCACTGAAATGTCTATGGGAGTGGTTGCCATAAGGTTAGCCAAGTTTCCTTCGGAAAATACTTCGTTGAGGGAAGTGGGAAACTTGGTTTGAACCATTCCAAGTGAAGGGTTGGATTTTGTATCGGGCTCAAGTGTCTGAATAGTGGAGAATGAAGATCGATGATGAAAATCTCCCCATGGTGGCTCATCACCGCACATAACCTCCATAATTGATTCGTCACTGGGAAAAATCAAAGTGAGAGGATCGATAAGTGGTGGGTATGAATGAGTCTCAGACGAGAGCTGTGCCACGGTGTGATGGGTAGGACAGTTGACCCAATTGATGGCTGACTGGATCGCTTTGTACGCTGCGAGGTTTATATTCAAAGGCATGGAGTTGCCATAGTTTTCAATCTCAGCGGGACTCGGAATCATCCATGAATCATTGGAAGGGGTTACATTTGATGAAATCATGTTGACTGGTTGAACATGGGGCCCTAGCTCTGGGAAAACTCCAATGAGGGAGGAATCCTTCATAAGACCAACGCTGACTTCTTGGAACCGGTACCGAGGTTGATCTAATAATAGGATGGTGTTGGAGAAGTTCGGATGAGAGTCTGGGATACAGTAATCAAGTTGATCTATGGTGACAATTTTCCCTTCATGAGGAAATTGCACAATCTGGAAGACAGTAGATGCTATGGCGTCCATGGCGTAAAACTAGTTCCGACCAAGTAGAAGATTGTAATCCAATGGTGCATCCACGACTTCGATGTGTACGGATACTGTTTTTCCCCCCAGTTCAACACCGATTGCGGGAATGAGTCCATAAGGTTGAAAACCATGTCCGTCAAATGCCCTGAGAGTGGTGGGAGACGTTGTGACTTTGGGTGAGCCTAAGGTTTTCCAGCAATTCAAAGTCATGATCGACGTGGAGGCACCTTCATCTAAAATAGTGCGATGGATGCTATTTCCATGGATTTTTGTGTGAACCTGGAAGGCTAACTGGTGAGAAAGCCGAGGTTTGGCATACTCCAAGTTAAACATAATAGTGTTTGAAGTATCTGGGTCCATTTCCCCTAGTGCTGAAAGTAAGGTTCTACGCTGTGTAGGGCAGTGTTGAAGAACCTCGAGAGTCGACATGGCGCAAGGTGCTTGAGCTAAATCCTCAACAATGTTGTAATTTTGGGCAGCTCGCGCATTGGGATTGAATGTCGCCTTTCGTATGGTGCCCTTGGGTGGGCGTAGCACTGTGTCTGTAAGCGGTCTCTCGATATGGAGATGGCCGTTAGCAGGAGGGGTAGGAATCGGATCTTCGACAAGAGATTTTCCTTTGGCTATCTCTGACTGTCTGTTTGAACTTGGAGGGTTCTCATATGTCTTTGAACAAGTGGTTATATGAATCTCCTCATTACTCATCATCAGGATTTTGCGATTTGCGGATCTCTCTCTACGAGTTGGGTTGCTCGAGTTTCCCCCTTGTGGGGTTTCAGGGGAAACCATCTACTGTTGTTGTTGAGGGAAAGGGTCAGTTAACACTGTCGGGCGAGAGGATCCTTTAATGAATTTGTTGACTTCATCCTTCTAGGGACATTCATGCGTGTAGTGATCGTCTTGACAAATTAGGCAGGGAAACTTAGCCTTTCGACATGGTTTCAGTTCGTTGTGGGTGGGTTGTGGCTTGGGATTCTCCTACTAGTTCTTCTTGGATTTACCATGATTGTTCTTCTTCTTTTCTTTGGATGGTTGTGACATAGATTGAACTGCGTTCACTTCGGAGGAGATAGCAGGAGAAGTAGTGGCTTTTGGAGTAGCCTGAGATAGAGCGGGGGAAGCAGAAGCTTGTTGCCCCGTCAAGTTGGTGGTAGGCTAGGCCTTGACTGAACCGACAATACCATCAATGGGTGGTTCAGTGGTGGGTTTCATTGGATTAGTGGTAATGCGGGCGGCATGGGGAAGAAGTTTGTGTAAAGTGCTAGATTGGGTATATACCAAATCCATGTACTGGGCTGCTGAGATGGCTTGTTTTTCTGTGACCGGCCCGCGCATAGCGATAGTATACTGCTGCATGTTATACCCATATATGTTTCCCGTGGGGTACTGCTGGAATTTCTGTGGGTAGTAGGCCATTTGGTTAACTGGTTGAGTCTTGGAAGTCATTACCTGACTAGGAATCATGGTGGTAACTGATTGTTGGATGTTCTGTTGAGTGGGGATGGTAGGTATGGTACCCTGGGGTTGTTGTAACCCAGGAATGGTTGTTGCTCCTGGTTGGGGAAAAGTTCCCTGGATTTGTTGTGTTCTAGGAATGTTACCACTATATTGAGTAAGTGGAGGGTTTCCCATAGCAGGGTTGGTGGCTGGTTGCGACAGTGGTGTCCATGGAATGTTATTTCCTCCTTGATGAACATGTGGAAATTGAAGGGATGGGTTCCAATTTCCAAATAATGAGTACCCCCCACTCTGTGGGATTTGAGATCCCCAAGAAGGAAGCGTACCTGACGAGGGATGTTGAAGATGAGGCCCGGTTGGGAAACCGGTATGAGGTTGTCCGCTGCCAGGTGTGTTGTACATACCATACTAAGCAGATGCTGCTGGTTGGGAGGGTTGTTGGATAGTACCGATGGGTTGGATGGCCCTATAGGAGGAGGTTGTTGACTAGGAACGGGGTTCCTAACAAAGGATTGTCCTCCGGTAGGTTGGGTTGATGGCCCACCAGGAGGAGTTTGGTTGTTGGAATTGGGGATCGCGGCAGTCGATTGTCCACTTCCTGAGATAGTGTAGATAGTGGCTGAAGGTGAACCTCCGGTCAATATGGATGATCCAGCGGTATGAATTTGTGTTCTTCTGACACTAGCCAGGTACAATAGTGTCAATTTGCCAATGGCGCCAAAAGTGCCAATTTGTGGAGGGGGTCTTCCATATGTGATGTGCGAGGACAGTGAAAAAATTGGGTTATCCCTCATAGAATGTGCGCCAAACATGGGTGATGGAAGCAAATGTGGGGAATTTAACTGAGGGGTATCAAGGGTGTCGTCCATAGCATGTTCAACAATATGAGGACCATCGAAGACTGGGTCCGGGTTCGTATCCTAAAAAGGGTTTTCAAGGTCCGACGGGAACATAGGTATAGTAACGTCTGAAGCTCTGGAGTCATCTGCATAGGAGTGATGAAACTCTGTGCTAGACGGAATGTTGGGAGCTTGATATTCAGGAGGATGGGTAACAGGGGGATATCTAGAAGTCGTTGAGAGCATTTGCTCTGTGTCATGTTTAAACTATGCCGACACTAACGGGGAATTTGCTAGACTAACCATACTAGACTGAATGGAGGCCATGATCTCATGTCCCAAAGGGAGGTTGGGGAGAGATATGGTACGAGGTATGTTGCTGGAAGAACTAGTTTCCTATGGATGAACACTGGATGGCACGGTGGTAACAGGCGGAAGCTCCACCTGGGAAGTGATAAAGCCATAGTCAGGTTCAAAAGGTGTATCAGGAAGTTGAGTGTCTTTGATAATTTCGACGTACCCACCTGGGACTGGAATCAAGCCATATTTATCCTAGTCGGATCCTTCGATGGTGCCAACAGATCCTTCCGTGTCATCATAGAAAATTTCTAGTGGAAGGGAGGTGTTGACAACGGGGAGGAGGATGGCCTCCGGTCTAGTATCTTGGGCTATACTAGATTCAGTCGCTATAATGTTGTCCAGTGTCGCAGATATATCTGGAATAACAGTGGGTGAAGTGACAGTGAGAATCTCAGATGTACTAGTGGTTGCAGAAACTACAAGAGGTTCTGAGACCATGCTGTGAGTAACGGTTATAGGCGGAATTGAAGATGTAGTGTGTATCGTCGGTGGAATGTTCCCTCGACCGGCACCGTGGCCAGGAGGGGCGGGAATATGTGATGCAGGTGGGTCGGAGGTCCGCGACGGTGGTGGTGGTGGAGGGATTTTTTCCTGTACCCTTCATGATCTCCGTGGTGGTTCTGACATAATGGCAGGAATATGAAATCTGGGGGCAGTCTCGTAACAAAGAACTCAAAAACTCTAATGCAGCCAAGTGTGCAAAAGAGGAGCTAGAAAAATCAAGGCTCACAGGCCAAAAAGCAAGCTCTAAAATCTATACTGAGACCGGTGTCCCAGTAAGCGAGCTGAGAAAAACAATGGTCAGAATGCCAACAAGCAGTCACTAAAAAGAAAAAATGACCCTCTATAAAGATGAGATAACAAGCAAACTCCTAACTAAGAGCTGGAGACCTCAACAAGTTGTATCCTTCGCAAGGGGATGAAATCCAAGTCGAACAATACAACGTGAGAGACCAATATGAGAAGGATATCCCTCTACTGAAAGGGATCCTGGGTAAAAGAGACCTAGTAGAAAAGTCACTAAGCTACCTCATTCATGACACGTTGGAAAAGGTTTTCAGCAATTCTGCCTTATCACCCTTGCATTACTATGAATACAAGGAAGACAATGATCGATGTTTCCTTAGGGCTAAGTTGAGTGTGACATTCCACAGAGTCCGTCCGGTTCTCAATCTCGCAGCGGTTTAACCCCTGAAAGTTAAAAATAGTCAGGAGGCACCTCCACAAACTGGTCTATGACCGTGTAAATAAATACTAGAGGATTTTAGTTCCCTAGAGGACAACAACTATGTCTCAGATGAAAATGACAAGGGGGAATTATTTTGATTCCTATCCCCAGTGTCGTACCTAACTACCAAATTCTTTTGATTTCCTCAAGTGAGGTTAATGTTGGTTTAGTTAGGGAGATTAATTTTAGTGGTTGTATTACTCAATCGGGTAAATGGACGTGAAACTTGGTGGTGTTGTGACGACCCAAACCATGCAAGTGAGAATGAATTGAAATAGGCCTTGTATTCGATGAAAACTAGCTATGGAAGAGAGAGAGTTCTTTGATCATAAATGCATGAAACTTTCACAAGCAATTAAAAACCACTTCAAAACAAAAAATTTTGTTTTCTTTTTCTAAGTAGAGCCAAACTGAAATAAGCACTTCTTTCCAATTCATTGATCTTGCAACTAGGATGCTTCAAAAAATGAGAATTTATGTGGCAAATTTAAATGGTTCACTTCCTAATGGACAATAATACTGCTAGATTATTTCAATCCACTCAACACAAATGTTCTCCAATGATAATTTTCGATATAAGTTTGAATAACACTAATGGAAACAATGTGATTATGAAAGATAAACGATCCAGTAAAAAGAGGACAGTAGTAACGGTTTGGTTGTGATGAGAAGATCAAGCCAATGCGATCAGACTGAAGGGGTGACCCAATGTGCAAATAATGCCACTAACTCATAAAATAATCAAGCTCACAAGAGAAATAAACAAACCACAAAGACTGTGTAATGAACAGGATAGTAATAAGCAATAGAAAACACTGAACTAAAGGAGAGAAAATAAAAAATGATTCAGCAAACCAAACAGGCAAGAAAAATTGAAAATATGCAGACACTACCGCGTGGCAGGAATAGGCTAGAGAACGGTACTAGTACACTACTGCTCTGGTAAGAGTTATGGGTACGCGGTACTACCGCGCTGTAGACAGTAGTGGGGGCACGGTACTATTGCAAAGGATGGAAAAACGCAACTTTTGAAAAGAAGATTGAATTTTCCAAGGTTGCTGCAGACCTAGAGTACTCACTGATCACAGAGGGAGGAAATATGTAGAGAGGAGGAAAGAATAAAGGTCAAGGAGACCAAAATTCAGTACTGGTTTGAAGAGAAAGAAGAATCACAATAAAAAATGACTGAAAGTGAGATGAATCAATCAAATGGGGTTCAAACCAGCAGAGTTTCCATTTTTGTTGTAGAAATTTCTCCCTACGGATAGGTAGAAACTCTCTTAGGTTAAAGTAGACTTTAACTGACTCTAAACTAAGACAAAAGATAACAAATGCTACCTTGAATTCCTAGATCTAAACAAACATTTCAAGATCAAACTGCTGAAAGAAACGGAAGAGATCTAACTGACCTTCAATTCAATTGCTCATCCTGATGGTCACTCCAATTTTTGACTCCTCGCGAATGAACCTGTCAGAATGAAACCAAGATACAAGCATATACAATTCTCTAGCAACTTAAAATATGAGTTATAATCGAAATCTATAACAGATACAAATCATATAATTGAAACAAAATCAACACACATGATTTGGGAAACAAGACAAGTTATGTTCTATTACCAACTTGAAGTCACTTACAATGGTTGCTTGATATCCAAGTCAACTCCCAGCTCCAAGTGCTTTCTCCTCTAGCTATCTCCACAAAGATTCAAGATCATAATTTTGATGTCTCCAAGAGTCCTCCCCTTTGCTCATGGAATGCCTCTCTCTTATAGTGTGTAGTAGGGTTAACCATCAAGAGAGAAGAATGGATCTTGGGAATGTTTAGTGGATCAGGCCCACTAATCTGAGAAGGTGAGTTAGGATCGAATCAGGGATACCAATTCTAAAAAATCTCTTGAAGATCAAGATCCCATAAGCCATGGAAAAAATGCTAAAAAGGGAGTACCGTGCCTCTTAAACTGAGCATAGCGCGGTAGTACTGTGTGGCAGAGAAAGAGCATAGTGCGGTAGTGTGGACTACCGCACACCTAAGCTCGAGCAAGGCGCGGTAGTGTAGGTATGTGAAGTCTCAGCTGGGTTGATTCTTGACAGGATAGGCTTGTCTTCAAGGATCACTCATCATTTTTCTCTTCTGGGTGTTTTAAGCAGTAGGGGAAGTGTCGTCAACTATTTTTATGGTGAAGATGTGACACTGTGAAATATGAAGGTATAACACCAACTCATCTTCGCACATGCGTATTCTACCAGAGATGTGACTATGAAATATCATGCCATGATAGAATGGAGGCTCGAGCATTAATTTTGAAGGTATGGGTTCTAGCTATAATCATGATTAGGCATCTATTGACATCGTAAGCAATAATGGTTATACTTGTTATTTACCCCTGTCATCGATCCACAACAAATCAACTGAACCAAAATCACGTAAAGTTGTTACCCGTACTTATGATTTGACCGTTGTTCTACCTGACTTGTGCGATAATCTTGCCACGGGTTTTATCCCAAAACTAATTGTGCCACCTTTCCAAAAATGCTCAATTCAAACTTTGACTATCCATCAACTGTGTGTGCATGCAGTGAGTTCGATGTTCGAAACTGTAACTGGTGTATTCATTACAATATTTCGCAAAAAGTTTAGTGGTATGGGTATCCGTGTGAGGTATGATCCTTTAACAATAGAATCTCTATGTAAAAACAAAGATGTCTTCGTTATTTTTCAAGAAGTAGGGTGGATAGATTATTTTCAACGCTTGAATGGTTTTCATGAGGAAACATCCCTTGAATTTGCTCAAAATTTGACGGGCACTCAATCGGAGGTTCGAGGCATGAGGGTAGATGTTTCAGAGGTAATCCTGGAAGAGGTAATGGGACTTCCTAGAATCGGGAAGAGGTAACTTTGACCCGACTGCAACTGACGATTTCCTGGTGACAGGGGAGAGTATTTAACCACGGGGAAGAGGAACAACACTAGAGACTCTTTCGAGTCCTTGGGATCAATTTGCACTCTTCTTAAAGAAATATATCACATGTGAAGGGAGGTATAGTGTTGTTTACATTTATGAATTTTTTCTCTTATCACATTTGCGTTATCGCAAGTTGTTAAATATGCCATACTATCTTCTTAGATCCTTGCAACACATGGCTTATTACACTAAAAGAGCTCAACACCCCTTATCATCCCTCTCAAATCATGGGCTAATTAAAATATTAATCTTACGTGCCCTGGCACATAACAAACTGACCTGGGCGCAATTTTTGGTTCGTTGGGGAGCACCCCGTGACTTCTCTGCAAGGTTAGTGGATGAGGACTAGAGTTCCTCAAATTCAGTTGGGGGGAGGACAGGAACACCAGAAGTTCGATTGGAGGATGAAGAGGAGATAGATGAAGAGGAGATAGACGAAGAGGATATTGAAACTGAGGCAACCAAAACTGCAACAGTGGAAGAGGAATGTCAGGCGAAAGCAGTAGTAGAAAGCGGTCTAAAAGCTCTACAAGTGGAGACCTTCCCTAAAATAAGAAGAACTTTAATTCAAAAGGAGCGATTTGCCCCTATTTTCTTTCTGCCTCAGAGGATAAAACAAGGAATAATAAGCAAAGGCCAAACATCCATCCCAGTGAAAAGGAGAAAAATCAAAACGGCTACTACAACAGAGGTAGGACAATTTATTGGGGCAAGAATCGGGGTTCCCATCTTGAAACCCTGACCACCTGTTGATACACAAGAACCTGCTGTATAAGAACCTCAGATAGAGAATATTCTGTTTGAAAATGAGCTGTTAAAGGAGGAGGTGCAAGTACTTCATGTAGAACTAAAACAATTGAAGGAGACATGCCAAAAATAGGCAAATACATATGCGAGTTCAGTGGTGGAAGCTACAAACCATTTGGGGATTTTATCGTCCATTCAGGGGAATGAAGGACAACCAAAACTGATATGCCCAGAATGTGGAGATATTTTTAATATGGCAGGGCATCAAGTTATAGTAGTGGACCTAGCATTATAGAAATCCTTAGGAGCAATACAATCAAAGGAATTATCCCAGGACACAGCCCCATTGTTTCAGAAACATTGAACCAATTCAGCAGGCCAAAAGAATCAAGAGATAGGACGATGTTACATAAGAACCAACGCTCTCAAAATTTATTTTTGTTGGAATTACAACTCAGGAAAATGATGCTGAGATGGGGAAATAAGAAAAAACTATTGTTTCAGAAGGACCAAAACAATTGAAAATCTGGTGAGTTCAATATAAGACGAAGCTGCTAAGGGTAAAGAGAGGCTATCACACAAGAACCAGCATTTCCAATGGCTAATCATCAAAATGGATTCCTTCAACTCACTTGCATGATATGAACGAGGATCAGATTCAGGATCGAACTAATTGGCTATTGCATGGGAACATGCAAATGGATAGTTGGGGGGATATGTTGGGCCCTGGAAATGCCCCATTTTGACCATACCTATAACATCATTTTGCCTAGTTACACCCTACTTTCATAAGCTAGATACATTCCTTTTTCCAGATTAATCAATAGTCCTAACAAGGTATACATCATTATTGTTTCATTTAATTAAATGCCTAAGATTGTTATGGTTATGAATTCTACCCTTCGATTTATGCTAACTTGTGTTGATTTTATTAAGTTAAGACCAAAGCACAGGTGTATCAGTTGCAAGGACTTGGGAAAGAATCATACGTGGTGCCAGCTGTTACTCTTCTAACTTGATTCCTCATATTTTCAAGGGAAAACGCATCTCTCCACATGAAGCTGTAACAGGTCGCTGAAACAGGGCATACCTACAATAGACAGGACGCCTCTCGATTGGTTGAACCGTTGATCCATTGACTACCAGTGTAACAAAATCCTTCATGATTAACGACCTCATTCATTATGGCTGTAACAGTTTAGCTGTAACTCTGTAGCATGAAGATTGTAGATCTTCATTGCTGCACGAAATTAGTGGATCACGAACTGTATTCCTCATGTATAAATTCGGGAAGGCTTTCAATGTTTGGGGTTGGATAATTATCATTTTGTATGGGTTGTAACAGAGACTGATACTATGAATTACCAGCTTTAATGAAGAGCAAAGTTACTTCTATTTCTGTGTCTTAATTTGTGGTAGTTCACGGTGTCTCTGTTAGAAGGATAGGGCCCACCTTCTCACAGAGATTGCTGAGTTAAGTAGGTAGTTATATTTATTCATTTCCTGTTGTGTGTTGTGGAATTGCATTAGGTGTATTTCTGATATCTGCAACAGAGAGTTTATGATTGCATTCTTTATTGGTAGTTTATTCTTTGCATTATGAATAGCTGCAACTGTGTGGTGTGACAGTCGACTGTGTAGGTTAGTTTGATTAATGCATGTGTGTTCAATAGCTGTTAAACACAAGCTTAACTCCATTCCTTTCAGTCATTTATGCTTCTTAGGATTTCCAATGGTTATCAATTTATAGTTCAAGTTTATTTCTTAATTTTGGTTGTTGTTGTATCTTTAATTGAATTCATAGATTAGGCAGATCATGGTTGAGTTACAATAATTGTTGGATGGATCATTTTGGTAAAGATTGAATACTATAGTTTGATAATTATAGGATTTAACTTCTTGCAAAAGTAATCTAGTTCATTTATATTTTTACATCAATAATTGCTAGGTCGATTTTTGTAGGAAGGTAGCTACACTTTGAATTCCTAGATGTATGAGTTAGATTAGATTTCTTTATGGAATGAGTTTGGCTAAGCCGATAGGTAGGATTATTGTCTCTATTCACTTGATCAACTACTGAAAATGTTTATGCAAAGATTGTGCTTATTGCCATTGAAATAAAAGACCTCCCTGGGTTTGACAATTTATATTGAGCATCCTATGTGTTAGTCGTAATTAATTAGCATATAGGGTGACCAACAGTACTTGGCATTTAGTTTTTGTTCTACAGGCTGCGCTCGTCAAACAAACCTTCATTTAGATGTGCTTTCACGTTGAAGACATCTAACCGCATTCATCTCATCATTTATCCCTTCATTCAACCTGCGAAATCGTTGGTTGGAATATTTCTGGTCATTAAAGGAAAAAACTGAAAGATGGGTTTTGTTAGCAACATTGTTGTCATGGTTGGTAAGCCCCTGTTCTAGAAGATTTTCCCTCCTACTCGCCTCGCTTGAAAACACATCTTTTGCTCATGTCAACACTCCAGAACTTCTGTCTTCCTATTCGCCCAGCATGACAGTACACACTCCTGACCACATCAATGTTCCAGAAGATCCTTGCCCTCCCACACTCAACCTGCCAACGCATCATCTATCCACGATGGAAGGAAAATGACTCACAACTATTCGCATCAAGGGGAATCAACGCCATGGACTCAGGAAGATGGCTTGTGCACTATCGTAAACCACCATGCATTCATTCTATAGTCATTAAGACTTCAAGTTTTAGAGAGGTCGACTATGTCAACCTTCTCTTTGATTGTAAACTTATATATAGACGCCTCCTTTGGAGAAACGCAACACAATAGAGCGCATACATACATAGATGACAACAGTAATTTGTAGAAACACTCTGTAACTTTCTTAGTTAATGGAAATTCCTGAATTCTCCTATTGATGTTCTGTTGTTGGTGATTAGTTTGAGTTAAGATTCAATCTCTAATTGCTGGGAAGGGCCCGTCAACAACGAGAGGTTTTATTGTGTATATTTTGTATTTTTCCTTTCTGCATGTAAATAGTTTCCATTTCCAGAAATTATATTTAACTGTGTTTTCCTGCAGCTATTGTTTCATTCCTTGTAATTTATTTCCTGTTGATAATTTAATTTACATTTCCAGAATTGATAATGATCGGTCAAGCATAGTTTTCTCAGTTTCCTTTTAGTCTTTTGCAATTAGATAGAGCCAACTAGTTAATGATTTAGTATTTTAAATTCAATTCATAGTTAGAATTAGTTCTGCTAATGTTTTTCCTCTAGTTGTAGGTTAGTTTTATTTATATTTCAGCTTTGTTTTATTATGCCATAGAAATAGTTCATTTCCTTAGACAATGATTAGTATAGGTTACTTCTTGTTATCTTAGCTTCTAAACAGTCTATTCAATGCCTTCCTTGCACTATAGGGTCATATGCATCCACCAGCTAGCGTTAAGATCATCCAATTTTCTTCTTTCCTTAGTTTCAATTATTTTCCTCCATCCGGACTATCATCCGGACTATCATCCGGATCGTCATACGGACATTAATATTTTCTGCATTGTTTTTATGCTTATTTAGAATCCAGTTTCTTAGGTCTTTGAACTGTAATATTTCTTGCAATTAATTAGCATTCTTAGATGTAATTAAGATCTTGTTCCACGCTACATAGAGTTTTAATTAAGTTTTATCATCATCCTTAATCTCCATTTCATTTTCCTTAACTTTGCTTTAGTTGCTTTACAGATTATGTTTCTTTTCTACCTGATTCATTAATGCTTTACTATTCTAGAATTCATCAGTTCTATTCTTAGTTTCGTTATGTCATGTTTCTTAAGATTGATTTCGGATTAGACTTAGTAATTTCATTCTCCAAAAGTATCTTAGTTTTGATAGTTTCTTTGTTCAAATATAGAATTTGCTTCTCTCATTCATACATTAAATGAAGATATTCATGAAATAAGATCTGATCCAGAACTAAGTTATCTTTATCAAGTTTTCTACTTGCTTCTAGATTAGGTTCATTCTCAGAAGTAAATATCTTTATTAAGTTTTCTACTTGCTTCTAGATTACATTAGTTTCATGTCATTTACTTATGGATAGGAAATATATCATAATGTTTAAAGTTAATTGTAGCTAGACAATCTTTAGTTTGCATTTATTTGTAGAAGTTAAACTAGATTTGCTTCCATTTTGCTTCCTTGTTACATTCGAAAGTCACTTTGATACATTCTCTCCCATTCCTATTACATTTGATACACTCCCTCAGAATCCTCAAGGAGAATGGAATTAGCTAGTCCTTAGTTTAGTCTTCAGTATTAATTGAATGCATGAATAGTTTTTTAATTCATTAAGTAGTTTGTAGTTTTACTTTAAGTTGATATCTTTTCTTGTTTCCATAGTTAGTTTTCAAATTGAGTCATCTCATAGATAGGTCTCTAAACTCATTTATAGTTGTTTCTAATTCCCAGATTAGAGTTTTTAATCAGTAGTTTTCAATTTCATCAAAGTAGTTATGTTTTTTATTAAGTCCTGCTTCCTAGAATAATATTGTTGTTTTTATATATTTTCAGTTATTGTCCATAGATCAGAGTAGTATAGCTTGATACTATTCTAACCTGTTGGTTTATTTAGGTTTAATCGGTTCAGTAGTTGTATTTTTGAAGTTTGACTCAGTTTTTCATTCTGAAAGATCTTTCGATCTTTTCATTATTAAACATTTCCAAGGTCTTCCGAGCCGAAGCCTTAGGTCCCATTCTACCTCAGCATATACTATGACACAACTCTAAGATTATCAACCCTGGTTGATAATTAAATATTTGGTGATTCCTTATGACAGTAAATACACCCAACATTTTGACGTCGTTTCCAGGGAGTTGTAGATAGGTAGAATTCAATTGTAGATAGGTAGAATTTAGTCTAGATAGGTAGAACTTAGTTGTAGTTAGGTAAAACTCTCTTTTAAAACTGAGTGATAGATTTGAATTCTCCTCTTTGAAACTTAGAAATATGTTGGTGGCGGGTGAGTGGTAAGACGAGAGGTAAGAACCTGTGCATATGTTATAACAAGCATGCCCAAAACCCAGCAATAGTAGTGATGCAGTTGGAATTTATTTCAGTTATAGTTTTGTTTTCATGAATAGGTCTAGAGACTCAAAAGGTAGATTTATTAAAACTAGCCCTCCTACTAAAATACCTATTAAAATTCTTACTAACCTATACGGGGGGCGTGCCACCCCAACTACTTACTCAGTAGAAAGGTATCAGAAGACACCTAAAGGGGATGGTCCTACTTGGAAATATAAGGAAATCCTTTCTGGAAACCATTTAGGGGAAACCATAGAGACATCAGTACAGTCTGTTCATAAGGAAATTCCACTAGAAGTACCTCAAGCTGATATTGAGACTGAACTTAGGCAAGAGGAAACTCAAAAGGATAAGGCTTCAGAACCTCCCAACCCTCCATTAATTCAGAAACCCAAAGACACTACTTTTTCAATAGTAGGTGGTACAAACCTGGTAGACTTTGTTGATCCTGCACAAGTAGTGCTCTTTTTGAAAATTCTGTAAACATAGTTATCTCACATATTGAGACAACAACGGTAGGACCTTCAAAATTGGATTCCCACGTAGTTGGTAATTCTCCTCGTAAAAAGAAAAATACTCTTCTTGAAACAGAACGTTGCGACATCCCATATTCACCAAGAAAGGAACCACCTAGGTATTCTCTCTTTGGAAATCAAATCTTCATGGAGGATGAAAATGAAGGTTGTGTCCGACAAGATGAAGGAGAAGGAGAGGTAAGAACTGAAGGTACTTTTGGAGTCCCCATCTTAGACATTGCACAAGGTGTAACTATGAAAAAAATCCCTCCCTCCTCACTACCAACCTTTTATGGAAAAGTAGCGACCATCCGGATACATTCTTATTCGAATTTGACATTTTGTGTAGGAGTTATAACTACCTACAAGATGGCCAAAAACTAAAACTCTTTCCTACCACATTAAAAGATTCTCCTCTTCTATGGTTCATGGGATTAGGAGAATCTAGTATTAGAACTTGGGAAGACATGAAGAATGCATTTCTATGGAAATATCAGGATTACTGTAAACCTAAGGAATCTCACAATGATATTTTCAAAATACAACAACTTGAAGATGAGAGCCTAGAAGACTATCTCGAAAGCTTTAACTATGTGTTACATAAATCCAAATATAGTGATCTTCGGGAAGATGCAGTAAGAACACTCTTCCTTAAGGGAATTTCAGAAGAATTCTTAGAAAACCTTAATCTCATGGCAATAGGAGACATCTCTCATATGTCTTTTGCACAGATTTGTGAACCATGTAGGAATTACTCTAGGAGTAGAGGGAAAAGTGGAAGACACTTTTGAGAATCTTATGTTAGGAACCTAAAAGGAAACACATCTGGTCCTGGTGGAGTTACAACGGTACAGTTGGGAAACCTATTAGAAAATTTCAAAATAGATATCTTAGGAGCTATGGGTTCTCAACTAGATTCACTGCAAGCTAAAAAGAGATAGGATGAAGAGTGTGCAACAATGAGTGTTTTCTATCCTAGGTGTAGAACTAAACATCCCCAACGAGAATGTCCATTGAATAATGTTTCAGTTAGTCACCTTTGTACAAAAGAACATCCAACTGATAATTGTCCATTGTTTCCTGGGTTGCAAGCTGTATATAAGAGTGGAAACTTTGGTGATACATCTAGGAGGCCTTGGAAACCTAGAGATCAACCATCATATCAAGATCCAACATCACAATTTACACCCTATTACCACCCTTATCAACCTACTCAACAATGGAACACTTTAGGCTGGAAAAATTGGCCACCTCAGTACCCTCCTCAAAATGCTCAACAGTAGAAATGGCCACACAGATGGAGAGGACAATCTTATGCCCAACCACCTCCTCCTATGCCTAACTATCCTTACCCACCTAATATCCAGCAACTCTTTCCTGGATTTGTACCAACTTCACTACCCCCTATCACAACTCAACCTCACCATTTCTAGAATATGAACCCTTCAAGATCCACAATATTACCTGCACAACCGATACCAAATCCTAACAACAAGCCAACCCAAGCTCTTAACAACATTGGGTCGTTGCCTCTTCCATCACATGCCATTTCAACCACACCAATACATGAGGTTCAACTGCGGTCTGGAAGAGTTTTGCAAGATCATCCCAAGTCATCAGTTGTTATCCGAGAAGAGAATGAAGAAGAAGATATACCTAGTGAAGTTTTGAATGATGCCATTCTTGAAGATGTGCTTATCCCTAAATATTCAACATACAACCATTCACATGAAGAAGTAATTACAAGAGGAAAAACACCCCCATATCCGGAGCGTCTAGTAAATTAATAATAGAGAAACCTGTAACTTGTCCAGAGTATGAGATCATTAACGAATTGAAAAATATTTGTATTAAGATCCCTTTGTTACAAGCCATTAAGGATATCCCAATATATAATAAAGTAATAAAGGAAATATGTATTAAAAGACCAGGTAGAAAACAAAAAGACCCTCTAACGATTCATGTAATAGGTGAAATGTCAGATTACATATCAAACCAACCTAGAATCCCCAAGTATTCAAACCCAGGAAACCCTGTGCTGACTGTTATCATCAATAACACCTCCATAGGAAATACACTTATTGATCTAGGAGCTTCTATCAACCTGATGACTACCACAGTTTTAGAAACTCTCCATTTAGGACAGTTCCTCCACCCTACCCCAACAATGCTAGAATTAGCAGATCGCACTATGGTGGAGCCTGCTGGGATCTTAGATGACATCACTGTATCAGTGGCTTCATGGGAATATCCCGTGAACTTTATGGTCATAGAATCAAAGGACCCTTCCAAAGGTCACCCCATTATTCTGGGAAGACCTTGCTTGGCTATTGCCAATGCATTTATAGGATGTAGGGATGGAGAGATGATTATCTCTAATGGGTTATCTACAAGAAAACTAGCTTTATACCCACCAGCACAGCCAGTAACTGAAAACCTATTTTGGTTAGATTGTCCTTTTGGGGATGAGAACTTGGAAGAACTTTCCATTGTTAGTTATTTCTCCTGGGCACTTCAAGAACAAAATACTGAGAATGTGTTGAACCAATTTATATCTTCCACAACATGTATAGACTTTCCTTAGTATTTTTCCCAACTTGACCAAATCTTTGGAGATGAATTCTAAGAAAACATGATCCTCTCAACATTTACAAGTACACCCTGTGTCTTTGCAGTCAAAGAACATCTAGGATCCTATACCATACCTTGTGATGTTAGTTCCGAAAAAATTCTACATATAAATGTAGGTTTAGATGTGAGTCAGCAAAAACAATTACTAAAAGTTCTCAAGAGTCAAACTGGATCATTTGCATGGAATGCATCGATATGAAGAATATACACCCAGATACTTGTATTCACCACATTTATACAAATTCAAACATACCTCTTGTCAAGCATCCCCAGAGAAGAATGAATCCATCCCTAAAGGATATAGTCAAAGATGAATTATGAAAACTCCTTAATGCAGGTTTCATCTACCCAATTTCCAACAGTAAATGGTTGTCTCCTCTGGTGGTAGTTCCAAAGAAAGTAACAGGGAAATGGCATATCTGTGTTGACTTTTGAGAATTGAACAAGGCCACTCTTAAGGACTACTTCCCTTTTCCTTTTATTGACCAGGTGTTAGATACCTTATCAAGGAAACAATACTTTTCTTTCCTTTATGGGTATAGTGGATACAACCAAATATTAATAGCACCTGAGGATCAAGACACGACAACCTTTACTTGTTCTTGGGGGACATATTCCTATGGAGTGTTTCCATTTGGCCTGTGTAATGCACCTACTACTTTTTAGCATGCAGTCTTATGAATCTTTGTTGACCTTATACATGACTGTGTAGAGGTTTATATGGATGATTTTACAGTTTATGGCAATACCTTCCATGAAGCCACTACTACATTTTTGGCCTTTAGGGGGGGTTGTCTTCCGCCCCCAAAAGTGACCTAAGGGGGGGGGTTTTGGATTTGGGGGTGGTTTTGGAAAAAACGCCCCTAATGGCACCGATGTTAAAAGTTTTTCCCTTTAAGGGCGGTTTTTGATGAGATTGGAACCGCCCCCAAAAGTGACTTTTGGGGGTGGTTTGTGACCCCCGTCGTAGAGGTCTACAGAGCCGACTTTAAACCCCCCTTGTAGACCCCTTCATAGAGACCTACGGGGGCGGTTTTGAACCCCCTTCATAGAGACCTATGTGGGTGGTTGTGAACCCCCCTCATAAGCCCCCTCATACAAACCTACAGGGGCAGTTTGGAATCCCCCTCATAGAGGATTATAGGGGCAGTTTCAAACCCCCTCGTAGCTGCCTATAGGGGCGGTTGTGAACCCCCCTCCTATAGTCCTATAGCGGTGGTTTGGAACCCACCTTGTAGAGGTCTATAGGGGCAGTTTAGAACCCCCCTTGTAGAGGCTTATAGGAGCAGTTTTGAACCCCCCTCGTAGAGGCCTATAGAGGCAGTTTGAAACCCCCCTCATAGAGATCTACAGGGGCGGTTTGGAACCCCCCTCGTAGATTCCTATGGGGGCGATTCAGAACCCCCCCTAAAATTCCTTATTACAAACCTTTGGGGGTGGTTATAAACCCCCGTCGTAGCTACCTACAAGGGTGGTTCTAAACCCCCCTCATTGTAACATACAAGGGTAATTTCGAACCCCCCTCGTAGTGACATATGAAGGTGGCTTAGAACCCCCCTCGTAGTTACATATGAAGGAATTTTATAACCCCCCTCATAGCAACATACAAAGATGGCTTGAAACCCCCTCTATAGCCATAATAAATCATAATAAAATACATTTTATTAAAAATACTAATATTGCAATATCAATAGGGAACAGAGGAATTGAACCCCCAACCTCCTGCTTGTAAGGCAAGTGCTCTTCCATTGAGCGAGAACCCTTTCAAAATTGGGGAGAGAAGAATATGAACACCCAGATTGCATCATTTGTAATTCTAAGAAAAGGAAATAATATCCAATTACATTTAAGAATCCTGAGAGCCCAATTGTATGCACACTTAAGAGGGTAGTTGAGGTGATGACCTTAGAAGCACAAAGTGCAAAATAGGGATATTGATTCCTCCAAGAAACTAATTTCCCAAAGTTCCTACTCTATGAATGAAAGATACCAAATGGAAGATGACCTCAAGTCTAAAGGGATGGGCTTTGAACTCTACTTGAACAATGTGGCGGGAGACACTCATTTTGCATTAGATGATGTGTCTTAGAAAGAAGGTTTGGATTCTCTCATTGCCAAGCCCAATCACTGTGAAGTAAAGTTGGACACCAGATCTCTGGATTGTAAAGGACCATGCGTTTGAAGATTGCATCCAAGAGGTGCATCTTGGACAAGATATACTAGCATAGATTTGGAAGCATTGGATGGCAAGGAATCCACATCTCTTGTTAAGTCATCATTGGAGGCCTTGTGCATGTTAAAACATGGCCACATGAACTAGACCTATAAGTAGAACATAGGCCGTGGTGAACCCTTTGGAAGTAGAAATGAAATGTGGAGAGAGCACTCTTTGACAAGTTGAATATTATAGCCTTGGTTTTTGTCAATTATTGAAGGTTGTAGATGGTGCATAGGGCATTGATTTGTCTTTGTAAGAGGCCAAAAGAATTAAGAGGAGCAAAGATATCAACACCTAGTCTACAAGAGACTGACAAAGATGTGCTCCTTATTGGGAACTGATCACAAAAACATAGACTTGTTAAACACAATTATAATTAAGAGAGACATTGGGAAGAGTTTACATGTCCAAAATCTCATCCTTTAATTAAAGTTGGAAATTTAAAACCTAAAAATAAAGGGAAAAACAACTAATAGCTTCTGAAGAAGTGCAGCGTAGAGAACACAAATTTTAAGGATTCAAGTTTAAAATTTTAAAATTCAAAAGAAAAGAAACTACCAGCTTTTAAAGATTTAAAAACCCCAAAATCTTTGATAGGCCTGGAAAATTATAACGATCACATTGAAAAACAAAAAGAAACTAACTGGGAGAAGCCATCCAATCAACACCAGGAACTGCAGGCACAATACCAGGAGCTGCAGGAGCCTCAGATTCCCACTGAGCATCAGCAACCTCTGTAGGCCATTGCTCTGCTCCAAGGGTAAAGATAGAAACATATTTAGCTTGAAACCTCCTCTTCTTCTCTTTCGTTGGATTCCTCTGGCTCCCTGTAAAAGAACAAGTATACCTGCAAAAACAGAATAAAAATGAATTTAGGAACCAAGTTGTCATAAAATTGTTCATGTACAATGATTTGTAAACCATAAATGAAATATATTCATTGGCCTGGACTTGAGTTTACCATGAAATCCCATTTACGATCTGGGGCAATTATTCCCCACATCTATAAGACCATCCTTGCCAACATCCAAAACAGACAACCAATGATGTCGTTGCCCTTGTTATTCGCAGGAATACCGAGGTCAACATGTTTCATTGGAGAATTAGCGTCACAAAAGGAAATGATTGGAATATTCCGAGGGTTGCTTCTCTTATAGGAAACAAAATTATGGTTGTGAGAATAGAAGCTTTAAAAAGTTTAAAATATGAATCAAAATGTAATAGACTTAAAAGTTAAATCATTCAAATAACCAATTACTTAACCCATTACTTGATGATCAATCCTTGGGTTAGTAAGAATCAAAAGATGAGGATCAGAAAATGATGTCTGAAGCTGATTTGGAAATGTTCCAAGAGTGTGCCCGCCAGCAATTGTCGTGAGCTCAAGTAAATTGAGCAAATTTCGGAACTACTCGTTGACCATATGGCCTTGCAGATTGTACAATTAAATCTTGAGGATTCTCTCTTGCAACAATTTTTCTTGCAGCAATCTACAGCTTTTACCAAGTCTTACCCAAGTTGATGATAAATGTGCTTGAAAGCAAAATCACAAATTTGAACACTATATTAGAAGCTCATACAGAAGAAACCAAGTAAATGAACAACCTACAGAAAAACAATTGGAAAAATGATTCAACCAATCTATGAACAAGCTTCTCGTAGACCAACAAATTGGATTGCTACAACATTATTGTCAATTTATACTCTTCCAATACCACTTGTAAATAATTATCACTGCCAAATTAGTTCTTGGATTCCTTTTCTATAACTTATCAATCACTGAGATATATTAATTGTAAAAAATGAGCGTCTAGAGACAGGAATTGTAGGTACCAACATTTTTCCTGTCACCAAAAATTATTGTCATTGACATATTTTAACTAGTACCCATTCCCCTAAATCCTAGTGGTATAGTATATAACCCTCATAACATTGAGTAACATACAACATTGTCGTATATTGACAATACTCACACAATAACACCATACTCCAGTAGGGTTGTATATAGACAATATTCATGCAATAGGATCACACTCTAGTAGGGTTGTAGATAATACATCACACCAGTACAAACCCATAAGCCTCACAAGTATACTAACCACAAAGCCAACAAGCACATAATGTACAGATGCTTCAGGCTTCAGATATGGTAATACCAGAAAGTGAAAGTGTTAATATCTCAAGCCAAGGACTTGATCACAAGATCTGCTTCTAAATTCACAAAGATTTTGGTACATGTTTGCACCTTATAAGTCATCTTTGGAATGCAACGAGCTTGAATGTGCAATAAACACACCCACCAATAAATTAAATCACTGCTACCATCAAATTTAAACAGCTTTGTTGTCCATTTATACACTCTTCCGATACCACTTGTAAATGAATGTCGGATGTATTTTTTCTAACTTGTCAATAACTTGAGTAATTATAAATAGTCAAACAAGCATCCAGAGGCCGGAATAGAACTTTTCAATATTTCTCCTGCCATGTAAAAGTACTTTCACATGGAAGGCAGATTCTAAGTAGTAGACATTGTTGCACTAAGTTGCAAGTAGTCAGCGCTCCCTGGTGTATCGTGACAAGGGACTAATCACCTCTCATGGATCCTTGAAATCTGGCAGTGGTGAGTTTACCAATCACCTGTAGGTTTTGGTGTAACGACAACCATTATGTCCAACAATTGGTATCAGAGCTAGAGGTCACGAGTTCGATACACACTCGGCTCGCGCTGAGGGGGAGATTGTTGCACGAAATTGCAAGTAGTTAGCACTCCCTGGTGTATCGTGACAAGGGACTAATCGCCTCTCGTGGATCCTTGAAATCTAGAGGTGGTGAGTTTACCAATCACCTATAGGTTTTGGTGTAACGGTAGCCATACTACCAACACACATTCCCCTCAATACTGGTGGTAGAGTGGTTTATAACTTTATAACCCTAGTAACATTGTTAGTTTACGTCATTGTGGCATATTGACAATACTCACGAACTTCGAACTTACTACAGTGGGATTGGATATAATAAAATATAGCACACCGGTATGACACACATCAATCTCACAAGTAAACTAACCACAAAGGAAAACCCCACCGGGGTTGGATATAATAGTAAATACAGGCTACAACACACTAGCATGACACAAATCAGCCTCACAAGTAAACTAACAACAAATCCAAATGGCACTTAACATACCAAACCTTGAACAAGGTTAGTCCCAGAGAGCAGAAGCCTGCTAAATTATCAAGTTAAAGGATTTGCACCCCAAGAAATGTTGAATTCACAGAGACTTAAGTGCAAGTTGCACCTTATAAACCATCTTTGGAATGCAGAGTTTGAATGTGCAATAAACACACCTATGCCCACACTCTGACTTTTGGCACTGGTCACAAGTGTGAGATTAGAAAAGCTTTATCATCATACTGTGTTTGGGGGATTTATGAGTTCTTTGTATGATCGATCGAGCTCCTAGACTATATCTTACACCTCAATACTACCACTTGGCTTCCTAAATACTGCAACCTTAGACTACATATTACACCTTAATAATGTCACTTGGCATCCTGTAGAAACAAAATGACAGGAAAGCTGCAGATGACATGCAAAGAAATATAACCATCCTTCCTGATGTGAATTTAACCCATGATCAGCCTTCTGTCATTAACGTTTCCATCAACTGACCAAGATGCACTGACATTATAGCCTAAAACACATTTGTTGGTATTTTAGGGCACTGATTCAAATATGAAGATGGAAAACGTTTCGCACCTACTACATTCACAGTGTTTGTGTCCATCTTATATTTCAACATCTGAAGCAATGGAAATATCGGTGTTTGTATGGACATGATTAGTTTCAGTTGCACCTCATTTGGGGTTCCTTGTTCTTGCAGAATTAGTGGATGCCTAGTTGTGGACAGTAGACACAAAATGTGGTCTTTTTTTCCTCTAGAATTGAAAATTCAGGGCCTACTGCAAAATTGCAACGTCATATTACACCAGGAAAGCCCGAACCAACTCAAGAAAAATATCCAATGGAGGGAATAATTGCTCATAGACTTTGATGATTGATGATTGATGTTGTGTTTATTGGTGGAAAGTTTTCTCTTGGGTAGCAGACAAGACTGTAAAAGTTTTCAGGGCTCTTCCTTGCACTGGGGTTTGTAAGATTTGGTTATCCTGTAATAATATGATTTTTCAATATGTCAAGTTGAGTACAGCTCAAGTTGTTGATAAGATCAGGTGTGCTTTTGAGAGCAACTAAAAATCAACAAAGGTTAAGCCACTAAGAGTCCTTGAGGAACCTAAAATTGATTATGGCGAAGCCTGGGGCTTCTTTGATGAGGCATGCTGAGGTGACCTGGGATGTATGGGGCCGGTGCTATGTTATTCCTTGACCAGACATCATTTTCTTTTAAAGTTGGATATCAGACGAGGCATTAATAATAAGCACCGAGATGATTGCTATATGGCTCCCCCTGAAGACAGCTTCTAAGAAAGGTGTGAAGAATGTTCAAATATTTGGAGAATCCAAAGGGGTAGTGGATTGGAAAAATAACAAATGCAGATTGGATAACTTGGTACTAGAACATTTCATGAATTAGGTGCTAGAATTAAAGGGAAGATTTGAAGAACTCTCTTTCTCACATGTTTATAGAGAGTTTAATAACATTGTTGATTGTTTATCCAAAAAAGCTTTGCAAATGTAGGAAGGGTTCCTGTCCAAGTGTGAATTCAACAGAGGATCCCAGGTTACTATTGTTGAAATATCTTTGTTCTGCAATTGGTTCTAGTAGAGTCCTTGGTTTATGCCTATAAGGAGCCTTTATCATGTCAATTATAGGTAGTTATATGAAAATACAGTGACAGTTGGTTGGGTCAGTCACAAGACTAACTATTATTGGGCCACAAAAAGAGAGTTGGATGTATATTTTGATTTCATCTCAAAATACCGAATATAAAATGTTTTTCATGAAAAGAAAGACAATTAAACTGGAAATGAACTGAGGATGGCACATGTATGTAGGTGCATGCTTTAGGCATGCATACACCCCCTATCTCTCCCTCCATAAACTAACCTGAGCCATCATTACTGTTGTATGGAACTGTTGAATGAAGGTTACTATCAGTGTTGTTTATTCTATTGAAAGAAGAAGGAGGCAGTAGCTGGAACACAATCCAAGCTACACAAGTAAAGCTAATAGTGTCATGATCCTATAAGGACATAATAAAGGGGAATTCAAGTCTTTGACCATTGCTTTATTTAAAAGTAAACATTTTGATGATGAATGGCATAAATATGATAAATATGTAATACATACATCAGACGTATTAAGTCTAGCCTTAAATTTTGCTACAAGTTTGTGATTGGTGACTGTTGGAGCCAAGGCTGTAGCTATGGTAAAAGCTGCGAATTTTGAGGAAAAAGCACAAGTATGGAAGAGAAAGTGCTAAGTTTTGAATAAGCGCCAATTTTGGGACAGAAGCAGACGGTGCGCAGTACGGTGCCAGATGGATAATCTCAGCGTAGATTACGGACCGGAAATCGCGGAGCTCGCGCGCACGTCAGAAGAGAATGAAGATAGCTGAGTGGAAAGCCCAGCTACCACAATGAATGAAGCAATGGAGTAGAGGGCTCAGCTACCCTCATTAAGGCTGAATACAGAAGTTATGGTTGCTCGGACCAAGGAGGAGCAACGGACCAAAGCATTGAAGGCGAAGGACAAGGCGCCCATACCCGTAAGATGCGCCGGAAATCATGGAGCCTGCAGGAAGCGGCGACATGACTGCAAGCGGCACCTACAGTACACCTAGCCATGTCTGTGGTTAGGGTTTTTGGGGATTACTGCTGGGAAAGGCCCATAGTTTTGTAAAGGTGTGACCGCCATGGCCACCTATATATATGTATAATTGTAAAGGGTAGATGTTAGTTAGCTAGTTTGGGAGCTGGTTAATTAGTCAGTCAGTTAGCTAAACCTGTGAGTGTGCTAGCTAAGATAGTAGACACTAGATGTAAGAAGGATTGATCGAGCTGATCATCCTCTGTTAGGATCTTGTTGATTGTTTTCTACCGTGTTTCTATAAAACAGGAGTTAGAGCTGGTTAGCAGTGAAGCTAATCCTTGAGTTGCAGACAGTCTGATTCAACGTATGAACTATTGTAATCTCTGAAGAGGAAGAGACTAGATCGAGAGAAGGGCTCCCAGCTGTGTGCGTGGAGTTTCCTGGAAAGATCTAAGGCTGCAGCTGTGTGCGCAGCCTAGTGTATAAATCTATCATTTTCTGGTTAATATAAGATACTCCCGTGGACATGGGTTTTCCCCGTGGAGGTGGACTTCATATTTCTCGTTGTTGTGATGTTGTGATTGAAGTGATTGCCTGTTTTAGTTTACTAACAGCGTATACAGGAATGTTGCATTATCTTTATGAGTGTGTTGAGTAAGTTCTTGGAGCTTCCTTGGGGATTATAATCGTAAAGGGTGGAAGGAATCGGGAAGACAACGTCGCCGCAGCGAGAGGGGAATGTGTTGTTGCGACGGGCGTGCGAGCGAAACAACGCATAGAATATTGGCGCAGAGGATAATTGGTCCTAGCACAGGAATGGAAGTACCGCGCAGCTAGGCTGCTGAGTAGGAGCTTGAGAGTCGGTGCGCTCATGAGTCTGAGGAAGGGTCAGACATTCATCTTAGAAGAATCATCGAGGAGGAAAGAGCAGTCTCCGCGTCACCCAGGTTAAGGAAATATGATTCCTTAGCCCCCCCATAGCCACTTCGGGTGAGACCTCGAGCTGCTGCGCAGCTCGTTGCCGAGAGGGCCAGTGCGCCAAGGGGTTTTGTTGCTGCGCTTCATTAAAATCCGGGTCTGTCCAAAAAGCAGTCAACAAATGGTTCCGTTTCCGTGTGACTGAGACTTGTTATTTCAGCGACACGCGAGATTGAGGCGAAACCCAGAGAAAGAAAGGAGTCAACAAATGGTTCCGTTGCCTTATGACTTCTTGATCACGTCACTTCCGTTGCTTTGAACCCTATTCTTGAGCCAACATATGGTTCTGTTGCCTTGAGAACTTGCTCAGCTAACAAATGTGTTACTGGAATCCTACAGCTACAGAAATTCAGGAGTGGTTCGATTTAAAGGCTAAAGAGTTCGCTGAACAAGAAAATAGAATCTCTAGGCTCCAGACAGAAGAATGGTTGCAGAAGTATATCTATACTGACCTTCACGAAATTTTCTTTGTCACATTTGCACTTGAGTTACATGCTTGGATAGCCAAGTTAGCAGATACTAGACCCACTGTGCATATTGATCGACCAGTCGCTTGGACCCCTGAGTTAGTCAGTATTTTGAAGCGGGTAGATAATTATGTGTCCCGCGCAGTAGAATTTTGGTTGAACAGTCTGCTGGAAGGTTTCATCACTGAGTTTGCAGTGGATACAAGAAAGAGTTTCAATGAAGCTGAGAGGAGTTTCTTTCAAGCACATAGAGGTAAGTTCCTGAATTCTTTGAACTTATCGATTAAAATGCTTCTGTATGAAAAAGCAAAACTATGTATAGCTTCAGATGAATAGCATAGACAAGTAATGTCCGTAGACTTTGATAGTGACCCTGAAGTTATTGGTTGCACTCATAGTGGAAAACGGTATAAAGTAGGCCTTGACCAACATTCTTTTGAGTCGAGCCCAGAAGACAGTCAAGTTCCTATAGCAAGCCACATAGAAAGACAAGGGAGCGCTCATATCCCTTACCACCCTTTTACACCGCAAAAGCCAGACGAAGCTCAGTATAATTCCGCAGTAACACCTTCTAGTAGCCCACACGATACTTCTAGTACCTCTGTGCCACCTTTATTCAATCAGCCCAGAAGAACTGCTACAGCACCTCCACCTCAACCTAGCGCAAGAAAGATGGGTGATGACATGAAACTACCAACTTTTAGAGGAACAGGGATAGAAGACCCTGAGCAACACTGGTTCCTATGTGAAGCCATTTGGACAATTAAGCAAATTAATGATGATGCTGTTAAACTGGTTCAGTTAGCAACCACACTAAGAGAAAGAGCCTTAACTTGGTTCATGAAATACTCAACAGCACAGAATAGAACGCTCGCTGATGTAAGAATTGCAATGATTAGAGAATTCAAGAAACCTAAATCAGAATCATAATGTATAACAGAGCTCAAAGACATCAAGCAGTTACCTACAGAGTCAGTATGGGACTTTGACCAAAAGTTCAAAGCCTTGATAGATCAAGTAAGCTTTGAGTTTGCACCACAACAGCATAAGGAATGGTTCATTGCTGCGCTGCTTCCACACATTAGACTTCCTCTTATGCAACAGAATCTCACTACCCAGGAACAAGCTCTAGAGATGGCTATGAAACTAGAAGCTTCACCAATTGCTGGAACAAGCAACGATGTTGCGCAGTTGCAGAACCAATTAGCAAACTTAACCTTGCAAGTGCATGATATTAAGAAAGGCAAGGATGCTAAGGAGGAGATATGGTGTACAAAATGTAAAGCACAAGGTCATTCAAAGGACCATTGTCCTGTTTTCATAGAGTATATTGCAACTGGAGCACCTAACCCTTTACCACAGGCACAGGGACCTTGGTGTGAAATCTATAGAACTAGAGGTCATAGACCACAAGAATGTCACTTACTTCAGAAATATGTACAAACTCCAAAGAATCTATATTGTAATTTCTGTAAATCAGTAGGCCATGATGAAAACAATTGCAGAGCATATGACCATATGATGGAAAGGAAACACGATGTTTATAGAGTACAATCGGAAGCACAAGGACCCGTAGCAAGTCCACAGTATGACCAAACCCGCGACGGCCGAACAGGAAATTATAGAGGCCGCGGACGCGCAACAAATTTTGGCCGCGGAAGAGGCCAGATCACTTGTTATAATTGTGGAGCGCAAGGTCATTTTGCAAGAGATTGCCAAAACCCTACAACCCTTTGCAGATATTGCAAATCTTATGATCATATCATTGAAAAATGCCCTCAGTTGATGACTAAGATGCAAGCAAAGACGCCACAGGTCAACCAGAATAGTCAATTGATTGGAGCAGAAAAAATGGAACCAGACCGTACAGTTAATATCGTGACACGCAGTGGAACAACCACTGGTGCGCCAGAGTCGGGAACTGGAAAGCAAGCGACGCAATGGGTGCGCCGCGCTAATATTAAACCAGCCCCACTTAATCTACAGAAGCAAAAAGAAGCATTCAAGCAAGCCCAAGAGTATTTCTCAGACCCCAGAGCTTCAAGTTCTGTCGCAACTCCGCATAATGATATTAGATCGCAAGTGCTAAGACAAGACAACCTTGTACAAGAACAGGCCACTACATCCGGAAGGCCTGATGAAGAAGATGCACTAGGCACTGTCCATACTTTTCTAAGAAACTGCTTAAAGTTGCTGCGCAATGAAAAAGCAACTGTGGAACTTCAACACCTATTGGATAAATTTCAACAATCTGCTTCGACGAACACGCCGCAGCGTGCTATTCACCAGATTGGGAGTCACACTAGAACTGGAAAAGAGATGAGGCTCACAGCGCAGATTGGAGCATTTGAGATGGACGAAGTCATTTTAGATTTGGGCTCAGAAGTTAATGTTCTCACCATGCAGACATGGGAACAGATGGGAAGCCCTCAACTTACAAGATCCCCCATCCAGCTAAGACTCGCGAATCAGAAACGAGTCTCCCCATTGGGTAGATTACCCAATGTACCTATTGATATCGAGGGAGTAAGAAGTTCTGCAGACTTTGAAGTAATCAAAATTCTGGATGATAGTAGACCTTACCCAGCACTTTTAGGTATAGACTGGGCATTTGATAATTTGGCTGTCATTAACTTGAAGAAAAGACAG
This sequence comes from Larix kaempferi, assembly GCA_027924585.1. Taxonomy (NCBI): domain Eukaryota; kingdom Viridiplantae; phylum Streptophyta; class Pinopsida; order Pinales; family Pinaceae; genus Larix; species Larix kaempferi. The sequence goes on from BSBM01000340.1 coordinate 1,337,914, forward strand.
ATGACCTTCGAGGACGACCAGATTAGGGTCATTGCACCGCTTGATCCTATTCAAGGACCAAGGTACATAGAACCCATTCGGGCAGAAGAAGAAGCGCGCCACATGGAAATTTTGTACCAGATGACTGCTAGTCAGAGTGACTATGTCAATCCCACAGCAGATGGCCATATCAGCTGGCGATGCGATAGCTCGTGCACATCAGACTCAGATGCAGGATTGGAAAACTGGCAGAATCGCTTACATGAGGTTTCTACAAGACGTTGCGCCATGATGACTAAATCCATTCGATGGATTGGCACACAATTGACTGACACTCCAATTTTTGATGGTTTAACTGAAGTAAGCGAATTCATACAGGCCTATGAACAACACCTTCCAGAACAGCAGCGCCTACAGGCATTAGATGTATCACTGCGCGCTACACCCGCAAGATGGTGGGGTGCACATAAAGAGAATATTCACACATGGCAAGACTGTCGCAGATTGATACTGCGCAGATTCCAGGACACTACAGCAGAAGTGTCGCGCAAATATGAGGGACAGAGTGACCCTGGGTCACACATTGAAGCATGCATTCAGCAATGGTCGGATATTCCGGACGATGAGTGGGTTCACCTATTCATCCACACATTGGACACAGTTCCAAGGAACTGGTACACTGAAACAGAATTGCGCAGAGGCACTCTTACTTGGCCTCTTATGATAGAAAGTTTTCAACTTACCTTCAGCTTTGAGTCAGAGCATCCAAGTATTGATCAGGCTCTGAAGTGTATTAAAAAGAAGGTATTTGAACCATGTCTATTACCAGAATATTCCCAACCGGATTGGGCTGTTCAGATCGAACATGCCCTGGAATGCTATAATTTCACTGCTAGAGAAGAGGAGGATGATCCTTGCAACATCAATATCCCAGAATCAGAAGGGACGCGCAATGTTGAAGGTCCTCAGCTTGATATCCCTGCCATTACAGAACACATCAAGCTCAAAAAGGTTAACATTGGTACAGAAGCCGAACCCAAGTTTGCTTCTATAGGAGACTATTGGGATGATGAAACTGTTGGGTATATTTCAGATTTATTACATGACTACCAGGATATCTTTCCTACCAAGTTCACAGAAATGAAAGGCATCCTAGGAGACTTAGGAGTGATGCGCATACCTCTGAAAGCAGATGCCAAGCCAGTAAAGCAGCGCCCATACAGGTTGAACCCGCGCTATAAAGAAAAAGTCAAAGAAGAAATTGACAAGATGCTCGCAGTAGGTATTATTGAGCCAGTAGAAGAAAGCGATTGGATTAGCCCTATGGTTGTACAAGAGAAGAAGACAAAAGGTGAAATAAGAATTTGCGTGGACTTGCGCAAACTCAATGATGCATCAGCGCATGATCCATTTCCTACTCCCTTTACAGATGAAGTGCTTGATAATGTTGGAGGACAAGAGGCTTACTCCTTCACTGATGGATTTTCGGGATTCCATCAGATCAGAATCCATCCAGAAGATCGCCATAAGACTACTTTTGCGGCTGAATGGGGATCATTCCAGTATACGGTAATACCCTTTGGTCTTAAAAACGCTCCTGCTATCTTCTCTAGAGTCGTTGTTGCTGTTTTTAAAGAATTCATCCATAAGTTTTTAGAAGTCTATTTTGATGATTGGACTGTGTTTGGCTTACTAAAGAACCATATGGGGAACCTGCGAATGATGTTAGAAAAATGTAGACAGCACCAGATTTCCCTTAACTTGAAAAAATGTATCTTCTGTGCTCCTTTTGGTATTTTGTTGGGTCACATTATATGCAGACAAGGACTCCTGATGGATCCTGCGAAGGTTGCCATCATTGCTAATTTACTTGCGCCCAACTCAGTCAAGCAATTGCGCACTACATTGGGACATACAGGATACTACAGAAAATTTATCAAAGGTTATGCAAAGATCACAGCACCTATGGAAAGATTGCTGAAAAAGGATTCGAAATTCCAATGGACAGAAGAATGCCAACAGAGCTTGGACACACTTAAAGACAAGATGATCAGTGCACCAATTCTAGTTTTCCCAGACTGGAACAAACCCTTTCATGTTCACGTCGATGCTTCTTCCATAGCATTGGGGGTCGTACTTACACAACCAGGAGAAGGAGGTATTGATCACCCCATTGCTTACTCTAGCCGGAATTTGTCCACAGCTGAGAAGAACTACACTACTACAGAGAGAGAAGGACTAGCTATGGTGTACGCCCTACAGAAGTTCAGACACTACTTACTTGGCGCACATTTTAAAATGTATACTGACCATTCTGCTTTGAAATACTTGGTCAATCGGCCAGTGTTAGGGGGAAGAATTTGCAGATGGCTACTGCTCTTTCAAGAATATGATTTTGAGGTTATTGTAAAGCCAGGTAGATTGAATGCAGGACCTGACCACTTATCTAGGATCGAGTCAGGAGAAGAACCTACAAATCTGGAGGACAATCTGCCTGATGCACAGCTATTTTTTGTTCAAGCAGCAGACCAATATTATTCTGATATCCTTGAGTTTCTCACCACCGGACAAGCGCTAGTTCAGTTTACAATCCAGCAGAAGAAACAACTTGTCGTCAAAGCCGCAGACTTCACTTTGATAGCAGGCCAGCTCTATAAGTTGGGCCCCGATGAAGTCTTGCGCAGATGTATTTTATCGCATGAAAAGAACTCTATCATCGCAGAAGCGCACTCAGGCACCGCAGGAGGCCACTTCGCAGGAAAGCCGACTGCTCAGAAGATCTTAGCCGCAGGTCTTTGGTGGCCGACATTGCATAAGGATACTAAGGAATTCTGCAAATGTTGCGATGTGTGCCAGCGAATAGGAAAACCTTCAAGAAGAGATGAGATGCCGCTAAGACCTCAGATAACACTGCGTGCTTTTGATAAATGGGCCATTGATTTTGTAGGTCCTATCAACCCACCAGGAAAGAGAACCGGCGCAAGATACATCATTACAGCTACTGAATACCTCACCCGATGGGCTGAGGCTAAGCCAGTGAAGAACTGTGACGCTGCCATGGCCGCGCAGTTCATTTTTGAGAATATTATCACTAGATTCGGATGTCCACTGATTCTAATGAGTGATCAGGGTACACATTTCCTCAATGAGACTATAGAAGCCCTTACTGAGGAATTCCAAATTAGTCACCATAAGAGTACACCCTACCACCCTCAAGCTAATGGCACGGTGGAGGCATTCAATAAAATTCTTGAGAATGCCCTGACGAAGATCTGTAATCAACAAAGAGATGATTGGGACCTTAGAGTTATAGCTGTATTATGGGCTTACAGAACCACATGCAAGAAATTAACAAGCCACACACCTTTCAGTTTGGTGTATGGACAAGAAGCAGTTATGCCTATGGAATACATTATTCCCAGTCTCAGAATTGCGCAAATTACAGAAATGACAGATACGGATACCATGAGTGAAAGACTTTCACAATTGCTTGCCTTAGAGGAAGACAGACTCTTAGCCGGATTCCATCAACAGGTACAGAAGGCAAGACAGAAAGCTTGGCATGACAGGCATATTAAGAATAAAGTCTTTCAGGAACGAGACTTGGTACTCCTCTATGATAGTAAATTCATCAAGTTTCCAGGCAAATTTCGTGTACACTGGTTAGGCCCTTTTCAGGTGATAAAAATAACAGAAGGAGGAGCAGTTCAGCTTGCGAAGCTGAATGGAGAAGTACTGCCTACAAAGATAAACGGGAGTCGGCTCAAGCTTTACCGCGACGGCCACTCCGCCCTGTCGACTTAAATAGCTGCTCAAAGAAATGCAGATGTCCAGTGTAGTTGAAAGAGGCATCGCATTATCAGTCTACACGGAATTCGCGAGACCCTCAGTCTCTGGCTTCCCGCGCAGTTCCTTGAACCATCCACGCATATCAGTAAAAGTTTATAAGGAGCGACCTTATTTTGCGCTCTGACGAAGTTTTTCCCCGGGATGTTGAACTGTCGCTCTTGCGAAGTTCCCTATGATAATTTTCCGCTTGAAGAAGTTCTTGTTGTGGACCCCCATAGGCACAGTTACCTAAGTTGAAATGACCCGCCGAAAAATTTGAATTACAGTAGTTATGTAGTCGCGTCTGAATAAATGAAGGATAAGCCCGCCATTTAAGTGTAGCCGCTCTGATAGATTCGGCTTGATCTCTGTAAGATTTGCATTTAACTCATGTGCTGAAAGTTTTAGCTTCTCCCAGAAGGCTGTCAGAGCCCGTCCATCACAATAAATGCACCGCAGAGGCAAGGAGGATAGAAGGGTTTTCAAGTCATGCAGAGCCACCTACAGCTAGTAGCCCCACTTGCCCGCATTTACTATCACCTTTGGCTATAAATACCCCACACTTGTATAATTTCGGGTTACTTTCCTCGAGCTGCATAGTCTTGTTTGAGAATCTAAGCCATTGTTTTCAGAGCCGAGTTGTGCAGAGTGCTTCCCTTGTTGTCAGCGTCCATATCCCACGCTGTTCTGCTGTTTCTGTCCACATTCTTGTTACCTATACCCGTTCACGATGGAGAACCTATCGACTGAAGAAGTTGTTCGTCAATTCCTGTGCCGAGGCCTAGATTTCGGCATGACTACCCCCGTGACGGCCTCGACTTATGTACATCCTGGTTATCAGGATCCCAGACAATCTCCGGCCACAAGAGCGTCTCAGCCACAGCCAGAAGAGCCCGTTCCAGAGCCGTTGGCCACTATGGTGAATTATATTCCGCCGCATCCAGACGATGCACCAGAGCTGCATATTCCGAAGAATGCAAAGTATCCGCTTCCGTTACCTCCACTACTGGCTGGCGTGCGAGTAGAAGGGTCCTTGCTCGGACACCTTCCACTGGTCAAGTTCTCTGATTTCAACCTGGGAGACTATAAAACATATCCTCAGTTCCAGCTAGATCGATATCTGACGGTAGTGCATAATCCCACCAGAAAGGTTGACGAATTCATCCTGAAGGGATTTGCAGCAAATCTTGAGCGCCCTGGACTCCTGAACCTTTTAAAATTACCGCATTTCGGGCGTAGCAATGAAGTGAACGCAGTTGTTAAGACACTGCTATCCTGCGTTCATGGAGGTTACCTTTGGCTGGGGAGGCCAATCGATTTAAATGTCGATTTGATTCACCGTATTACCGGCCTATCTAAGGTTGGTAAATATCCCAATATTCATTTTGTGGGAAAAGACAAGGATAGAAAATTGGCTGCACAGCTGGTGCAGAAATACAACCTTACAAGAGGAGGTCGGGCTTATGACCTCACTATAGTAGAAGATGAAGCACTTAGATTTACAGGAAGTCTGCTCGCAGGCAGACTTCTCACAAAGTGCAGACCGAAGGAAGTTACTGGAGCTGTCGTGGAACTCGCCATCGTAGCTGCGGAGGGAGAACAGTACAACTGGTCCCTCTTCCTCCTCAATTCTTTTTTGGAAGACTGCCGGAACGTCCAAGATAACCCCGGTCAGGTTTTCCATTTTTATTGGCTTTTAATTTTATGTGCTCTCGTCGGGTGGAAGGAGCCCCCGAACACTCAGTTCCTCCCGCGCCGCATAGGAGAACCTGCCGGAATCTGCTATGTTAACCTTTGGGAATCTCCTAATCCCACAAAGCGCAAGATGAACCGCGCTGTATTTTGCGAATACTACTATCTCCTCAGAGATACCATTCAGGAAATGCCAAGGCTGAGTGAGGAGACAGCGAAAATATATGACGGAAAGTTGGCCTTTACTGCCGACTTACATCAACTTTACCTCCGTCCCTGCGGCATTCAAGAGGAATGGGCCGTAGGCCTTTACAGGATGACCACCGAAGATGTCGAAGAAACTATCAAGTCTTGGTCGGATGAATGGAGGGAAGCCGCCGACATCACATCCGCGATGCCACCCGCTGCTGCGCAAGAGAAGGATAAGGGCAAGGAAGCCCCCGAGCAAAGAAGTGATGAAGGATCGACAAAACTAGCAACCAAGAAACAAAAGGTGTCGCATCCCTCTGAGGCCATTCCCTCGGGGATCGACCAGTATTTGAAAGAGCAATTTCGCGAGCTGCGCACCACGCACGCTCACATCAGAAGTGCTCTAGACCTGCAGTTTGTGGAATTAAAAGGTCTCGCAGGAAGGATTGCGTAGACCCATGCGCCAGCATCTACTTTGCAGGCGCCACAAGTAATTCCAAGTACCGAGCGAGTTGAAGAATTCGTAGAAAGGCATACTGTCATGCATATTCCGCCTACAAGCATGACACTTCCGGATCCTCTAGCTGCACTACAGGTAAGCGCCGTTGGGCCCGTTGAAATAAATTTGTCTCTAATTCCTATAGAGACTCTACAGCTAGTACATGAGAAAGTTTCTCTTGAGTTGAGAGCTAGAGAGCTCTCTACATTCCAGGAAAATCAACGACTGCAATCACAGGAGATAGAGCTGAAGGCAAGCCATAAGAATATCTCCGAGAAGCTCGCACTTTATGAGGCGCAAGACATTGGCATAAGAAACGCAGTGGATGAGATTGCCCAGGAGTTGTCGGCTTGCGACATTCAACCAGACCTCCCTCTGATTGAGAAAGTTCAAATTATTGGAGGAAGGGTGAAAACCCTGGAGCACGAAATAGTTGCTATGGCTGAGGGCCATAGAACCCAGATCGTCGAGCTGGAAGCTCGTGTTGCTGCGCAGTTTACAGATGATGCGCAAGAACAATTTGAAGCACTGAGCAGAGCTTCCACACAAATGAAAGATAAAATACAGGAAGCCGAGAACCTGATGAGCCAAGCTATGGAAGCTTGGACGGAGCTTGAGAAGCTCCCTTTTAAAGTTGGTCTTTTGGAACAGGTGCAAGCCGCAGAACGGTCCCTAACTGTTCTGACTGAAGAAGCTAAGGCCTTAGCAGGCTTAGCAAAGATGAAGAAAATGAGTGAAGTGCGCAGAGTGCAACAGCAACTCCACAAGCTCAGAACTGAAGATGAGAAGCTCACCAACAGCATTCAGCCATTTATGGATGAGTATGCTGACATCGTCGGCCAAGTCGAGGCAAAAATCAAAGAAATTGCTGAATCTCAAGAGGTGATTGATGCCATAACTAAAGAAGAAGCCACTGCAGAAACGGTGCAGACAGCTGTGGAGTGTGTCGATGAATTGGACTCCGCTATTGCGCAGTGGAAGAAAACATTCGCGGAGACCCAAGCAAAAGCAAATGCGCAAGTAAAGCGACCACACACTAGTACGAGTGGCTCGAGGGCGAGCCACAAGTAAGTGTTAGGGGCCTGTTGGAGCCAAGGCCGCAGCTATGGTAAAAGCTGCGAATTTTGAGGAAAAAGCACAAGTATGGAAGAGAAAGTGCTAAGTTTTGAATAAGCGCCAATTTTGGGACAGAAGCAGACGGTGCGCAATACGGTGCCAGATGGATAATCTCAGCGTAGATTACGGACCGGAAATCACGGAGCTCACGCGCACATCATAAGAGAATGAAGATAGCTGAGTGGAAAGCCCAGCTACCACAATGAATGAAGCAATGGAGTAGAGGGCTCAGCTACCCTCATTAAGGCTGAATACAGAAGTTATGGTTGCTCGGACCAAGGAGGAGCAACGGACCAAAGCATTGAAGGCGAAGGACAAGGAGCCCATACCCGTAAGATGCGCCGGAAATCATGGAGCCTGCAGGAAGCGGCGACATGACTGCAAGTGGCGCCTACAGTACACCTAGCCATGTCTGTGGTTAGGGTTTTTGGGGATTACTGCTGGGAAAGGCCTACAGTTTTGTAAAGGTGTGACTGCCATGGCCACCTATATATATGTATAATTATAAAGGGTAGATGTTAGTTAGCTAGTTTGGGAGCTGGTTAATTAGTCAGTCAGTTAGCTAAACCTGTGAGTGTGCTAGCTAAGATAGTAGACACTAGATGTAAGAAGGATTGATCGAGCTGATCATCCTCTGTTACGATCTTGTTGATTGTTTTCTACCGTGTTGCTAGAAAACAGGAGTTAGAGCTGGTTAGCAGTGAAGATAATCCTTGAGTTGCAGACAGTCTGAGTCGATGTCTGAACTATTGTAATCTCTGAAGAGGAAGAGACTAGATCGAGAGAAGGGCTCCCAGCTGTGTGCGTGGAGTTTCCTGGAAAGATCTAAGGCTGCAGCTGTGTGCGCAGCCTAGTGTATAAATCTATCATTTTCTGGTTAATATAATATACTCCCGTGGACATGGGTTTTCCCCGTGGAGGTGGACTTCATATTTCTCGTTGTTGTGATGTTGTGATTGAAGTGATTGCCTGTTTTAGTTTACTAACAGCGTATACAGGAATGTTGCATTATCTTTATGAGTGTGTTGAGTAAGTTCTTGGAGCTTCCTTGGGGATTATAATCGTAAAGGGTGGAAGGAATCGGGAAGACAACGTCGCCGCAGCGAGAGGGGAATGTGTTGCTGCGACGGGCGTGCAAGCGAAACGACGCATAGAATATTGGCGCAGAGGATAATTGGTCCTAGCGCAGGAATGGAAGTACCGCGCAGCTAGGCTGCTGAGTAGGAGCTTGAGAGTCGGTGCGCTCATGAGTCTGAGGAAGGGTTAGACATTCATCTTAGAAGAATCGTCGAGGAGGAAAGAGCAGTCTCCGCGTCGCCCAGGTTAAGGAAATCTGATTCCTTAGCCCCCCCATAGCCACTTCGGGTGAGACCTCGAGCTGCTGCGCAGCTTGTTGCCGAGAGGGCTAGTGCGCCAAGGGGTTTTGTTGCTGCGCTTCATTAAAATCCGGGTCTGTCCAAAAAGCAGTCAACAGTGACTGGAGCCATTTGTCGTAAAGCAGTCCTCACTTCTTCCTCTGTCACTGGTCCTATTGCTTGTGCACCGAAAACCTTGTTAGAGGTTGGTGGTGCTTGCTTTGCAGAAGATGAAACATTTTTCGATGGTGTAGTTTCCTCTTTAACAGTGGATGGTGTAGTGGACTTTGAGTCCTGTCAAAAATAAAGAAAGCTCAAATAGATCAGGTATTATAGCAAAAAGGATAGTGCAGTGGACTTTGAATCATATTCTCTGTCACAAACAAAGTTTAAATAGAATAGGTTACAGGTATTATAGTGAACAGACATCTATCAATTCTCAAATGAGTTATGTATCATTGCAAGATAATCACTTACCTCTATTTTCAATTTCTTTGTAGATCCAGCTCCACTTGGATTTACATCATCACTACCAGACTTCCTTTTTCCTTTCTGATATTTTGCTATGGTTGGTGTGGCACTGGAAGATGGTGAAGTCTTTTCTTTAGTGGGAGTGGTCTCTACAAGCTCCTCTTTTGGAATGTCTTTCTGCTTGGGGGCCAAGACTGGTGAAAGACCTATCTCATCATCTACCTGCCCCAAAAATATAAATGATGAAAGAAATATCAGTCACTAGGACATAAATAGACATGAGAAAAAGCAACAACTCTACATAGAGGCCATTACACGCCAGATAAATTGCAACTTGTTCAGTGTTCAAAATTTCCAGATGTTCCAAAACAAAAATTTAAGCTACTCAACTCGTATGGATCATTGCTTGGGAAATCTAGTGTTTAATTTTGGGTGCTAGGAAGTCAAAGGTGGATTTTCCAGGAAGAAAAAAAAGGATTCTGTAACTATATTTCTTATCTTGCTGGTTTAGCACATTAATTTTCTTTGTGGATGAGGAATCCCAGAAAATAGCTAAAGCATTCAAATGAAACATCATTTTATGATTAACTGAAAATGTTTTGTGGATCTTTCAATTGGTTATTTGATTGAATAATACAAGTATCCAGTGAAAAGGATTTAATGCTATCCTCTGCCTTCATTTATTTTCAATCTATGCTTACTTCTGGTATCTTTTATTGAAACCTATTGCAGTCATCGAGGTGCCTTCCTACAAACATGGGAATATCTTGTCAAGACCAAGATATGTTTCACTGTCGAAATTCCATTTCAAAATATTTTGCATTGCGAATGTTTATAAATATATCCTAGCAATGGATGACCCAAGGGGTTAAACTACTGTCTTGCAAAAGAAAATATGTGGTTTAAAATTTAAATACAGTCCATAACGCACAAAGCATTCACCTACATTGCTATAAGTAAAAAACAAGCACCATCTCATTATTTGAGATCTCAACCATTTGCAGTTATAGACATTTGAGGAATATGATTCGAGATTAGCTGTGCTACAAAAAAAGATATCTTGAACAAAATCATCAAGGACCTTTTACAAACTCTATAAAAAGGGCCTTCATAATATCATGATACAGAATTGCATCATAGAAGTAAACCCAGGCCTAGCTATGTCAGGCAAAGTAGATTGCCTGGCTAATAAATAGAAGAAAGGTGACCAATGAATAATCACAGGATGAGAAATTAGAAATACATGGATATCATTTCAGAAATGTTGAAACAATCATGGAATCCTATGAACAGATACTTCTAAGTGACAGGCTTCATACAGCTTGAGTTCACTGACATTTGGAATGTGGCCTCTGTATGTATGACTGGAACATATACTTCCAAGTGAGGGAGCCCATATAGCTTGAGTTCGCTGACATTCACCATATCATGGATGTCAAGCTGAGGTGGAAGGTCCCACTTGAAAGCACTTGAACTCATTTGTTGTGTGATGGTGTAAGGACCACACTGAATGGGATTGAGTTTGTGATGCTATTGACTTTTGTGTTGCTTGTCAAAGTGTAGCCAAACTTTGTGAGTTTCACTAGGTAACCAGACTCGGTTGTGTCTGCGAACTTAGGGTGTTCAAATTGATGGTTATCAAGGAATTTCATCTAAATCCAGATTAGCCAAGAATGGTTTTATAGATGAAAAATGCCCCCATTGTGTTAAAGAAGAGACTATCAAACAAGACTTTTGGGAATGCATGTATGCCAAAAATTGTTGGAAAGTATTGCTGAACACGTTTTCTTCAATCTTGTAGGGAGCTGGTGTTGTGTTGTCTATGTACTTGTGGTCACTAAGATAGCTAGCAAAATTACACTCAGGACCACTTATAGTCATGATACTATAGTTTCATTTCCTATTGTTCAGTCTCTTCCTTGAAATTCTAGACTTTATATTTCTCTTCACAAAGTCTTGGTCATGCTAGTTGTTACTCATACCTATGAGCTTTATGTAATTATAATTTTGTATGGTGTTTTAGAGTTATTTTGAGAGGGAGTGTAGCATTATAGCATACCCCATAAATGGAAACTACGGGGTTTGAACTCTATCACAAAAGGATTAGAAGGTTTATGGCTCACATGAATTGAAAAATAAATTCTCTAATAGGCTTATCCTGCATTTCATCTTGTTATCCAGCATTTCATTTATCCTAGACTGCATGTCTTGAAACGTTTCCTCACAATCCTACCATATTTCCATACATATAACCCGAGTTTCATTGCGCAGTTCCTCACATTTATCTTGTACATGTCTAATGCCTGCTGTGTTGTCACCATTTTCCCTTGCAGGTGAGTCTTCCATCTGCTTGTGCTATTCATCTTGTATTTTAGTGCATATCGATGGTAGTGGGACTACTTCCAAACATTTCGACACACTCATCTCTAAATTCGCATTCTCTGAAATAGGAGAAGTTTTTTCATTTCAATCTCCTCTTCAGTTTGCAGTTCCTCACATTTATCTCGTACTTGTTTAGTCCCTAGAGATCTATCATGGTTTTCCCTTACAGGGGAATCTTCCATCTTCTTGAGCTATTCATATTGTGTTCCAGTGCATATCGATGGAAGTGGGAGTACTTCCAAATATTTTGACACATTCATCTCTAAAGTTACATTCTCTAAAACAGGAGAAGCTTTTTTCATTTCAGTCTCCTCCTTGGCTTGTAGTTCCCCACATTCATCTTCTACCTTTTTTATTCCTGCCGAGTTGTCACAGTTTTCCCTTGCAGGGGATTCTTCCATCTCCTTGTGCTGTTCATATTGTATTCCAATGCATATGGATGGTAACAGGACTACTTCCAAACATTTTGTCACATTCATCTCTAGAGTTACATTCTCTAAAACATGAGAAGATTTTTTCATTTCACTCTTATCTTCGGTTGGGACAGTTCTTTGCTCCCTCTACCACATTTCCTGATATATCTCGAAGTGTTGCTCGCATTTACCGAGATGAATTCTATCCTTTCTGCACGAGATTTCTCTCATATTCAGAATTTATTTTCTCATTTTCATGAACTTTTCATAAACCTGTTTAACTGTGCATTCCTTATTTGTCTTGCTCTGGATTTGTTTGTACACTTGTTCCCATAAATTCACACGCTTCCCCTATTCATTGCCACATCCTAGCTTCAAATCAAACTGTGCACTATTTATAGCATCTAAAACAATCGAGGAAATGACAACTTCTTCATTGGATATCCATTTTTTAGGATTCATTTGTAGTAAAACCTGTGAGAAACCACCATCATTGGAAACCTGAGACACACTATCATGCTCATTTGGAGATGTCTAATCGACTGATTTCACCTTTGGCAAGAACTATTTATTGCATTTTAAAGCCTCAACAGGAATGTTAAGTTCAACTTGTAAATACCGCTTTCCGGACTTAATTATTTTAGGGGATTTTATGACCTTTGAAATCATGTCAGGGATGGTTACTTCACATTGAGAATTTCCTCTGGCTAATTTTCTCTTACGAGAAATGGGGGATGATAGATTACTCTCTGAAGTCTTTGTTAATTCCTTTTGTCCCAGTAAAGATAGATTACGGTCTAGAGCCTTGGTCGATTTCTTTTGCGAAGACTGTCTTACATCCTCTAAAGAATTTGCTAATTCTTTTTCTTCTAGGAAAGACAGATTCCTCTTTGAATCCTTAACTAATTTCTTTTGGGAAAACTGTTTTGCATTCTCTGAAGTGTTTGTTGATTCCTTTAGTTCTGGTGAAGACAAATTAGTCTCTAAAGCCTTCACTGATTTCCATTCAGAAAACTGTTTTGAATTCTCTGAAGTGTTTGCCAATTCCTTTTGTTCTGGTGAGGACATATTACTCTCTAAAGCCTTCACTGATTTCTTTTGGGAATCTTGTTTTGTATTATCTGTGGTGTTCTTGGATTTCTTTAGTCATGGTAAATGCAGATTGGTCTCTGAATCCTTTACCAATTTATTTTTCAGAAGATTGTTTTGCATTCTCTAAAGTGTTTGCTAGTTCTGTTTTTTCTGGGGAAGACAAATTACTCTCTGAAGCCTTGGAAAATTTATGTTGGGAAGACTATTCTGAAATCTCTGAATTGTTTTTTAATTCCATTTGTTCTTGGGATGCCAGAATAATCTCTGAAGCTTCGGCTGATTATTGTTGGGAAGATTGTTATGCATTCTTTGAAGTCATTGATAGTTCTCTTTGTTCTAGGAAAGATGGATTACTCTCTAAATCCTTCACCAACTTCTTTTGGGATGACTCTCTTCCAGAATTACTTCTTTAAGAGGGTTCTCTATCCTTAGAAATCATTTCGGCAATGGTTATTTCGTATAGAGAATTTCGTTTGGCAGATTTTATTGTAGGGAAAGGGAGGGAGACAGAGGATTGGTTATTTTCCGAAGGCTTTGCTAATTTCTATTGTCCCGGGTAAGACAAATTACTCTGTGGAGACTTGGCCAATTTCTTTTGGGAAGACTCTTTTGCACATTCTAAAGTTTTTGCTAATTCCCTTTCCAGGAAAGAAAAATTACTCTCTAAAGCCTTGGTCGATTTATTGGGGAAAGACTCTTTTACATTCTCTGAAGTGTTTGCTAATTCCTTTTGTTCTAGGGAAGGACTACTCTCTAAAGCTTTCTCCAGATTGGTCTTCAATAAACCAAATTTACAGGTCCATCAAGGCCCAAACTATACAGTTGAGTGAATGCTAAAATTACTAATAAAAAGGTGAACTTGTTGGAAAATAACTAACAGGTTCAAATTGACATGAGTTCTTTGCAAACATTTTTCATACCTATTCCAAATAGAAAGTACATTCAAAATTTGTATAAATACATTAGACACCCAATGTGCTCCTCCATATGACAAAAAATACTGCCCTTTGGCAAATACTACAATAGTTTTCCAACTAAACAGGATCTTTTTATTGTACAGTACTGTCCTCAGATTTGCGAAAACACAAAGCTTAGCAAAATGGTGAGTGGGTTTCCCCCTTTACCTTGATAGTGACTCAACCCTGCCTTCTTGACTTCCCAAACTCCAACTAAACAGTAATGAAAGTGGATTCTCAGTATGTGTACATTGAAAATTCGCCCAACTTGTGATCATGTATGAGTTATACAATCTTGAATGCATGGTGAATTTAAGATGTGCAGATTGTGTCGGTTCATGGTTGAAACAACTATTTTGTATACTCAGGTTTTGATATAGTTTGTATAAGTGAATTGATGGATTAGTTGTAGACTCGGTGCAAATCCAAGTAATCAATGGTATGGTAAGACATTCTAAAGTGAAGGAATATTGTGGTGATCCATTGGATACGAAGAACATAGACTAGCAGTCAAATTCCATATTCAGTAGCATTGGGAAGTTCACAGAGCTATTCCCAACCAATTCTAATCTAAATTTTTTGGTTAACTATGGAGTGGGTTGATTCAAGACTTTTATCAAACACTTATACATCCCTGATCTGCCTTAATTGAATGGATCCCTATTGGTGTATGCCTGAACCATTGGTCAAGTTTGTTGTTTGTTTTGTGGTATTATTTTTCAGAATTTATTATGGATGATGATTAACAATGGACATGTGGATCACGCCATTTTTTTATTTGCATTTAACACAGAAAATGGCTCCTAATACATGGAAGTTAACAACAGTAAAATAAGCACACCATTATTGTAATAGAAATAAGGAACAATGACAAACTCAATTTTAATTAATTTTCTAACCTGGTATATTCACAGTAGTTGGCTTCCCTTTGTTGGGAATGGATAGCCTCTCTCTATACATTCAAAGTGTTGTTGATGATGGCACCAAAGAGGGTAGAACAATTAGCAAATGATGGCAGCAGACTCCTTCAACTGGTTCCCAATGATCTACACAGTCCTGTAGCTGATGGAAGGTGAAATGGTATATTTTTTTGTGCTACATCCCTCTTGAACAACCAAAAACTGTTGTAGTTACCCTGTAGCATCTCATATATATGATTGTGCTTGTACCCAGTGGTGTGCCCTTTGAAAACTAAGGCAACTAGTAAAGCGTGAAGCCTTTCCTAGTGTCTAAATCTCTCCTCCAAAGAGTGCGCCCCCTCTTCCTAAGATAATCATGCCCTCACATATTGAATTTTTCTTTACAAGTGAACCCTCTAAGATATGACTAGGAAATCCACACTGTACGTTTTCTCCTTTTTCAGATCTGAGCAGTGCACCCTTTCAACAGTCTTCTACCAATGCAAGCGAAGTGAATTAGAAATGATCCCCCCTTTCAAATCTCAATTGTACATGGAAGCGGCCTCTTTGTCAAGGTGATCCTCAGTGCACATAGATACTCACCCTCCCTTTTATAGTCCACGTACCCACACATAAGAAGATGAGATGGTAAACTCCACTATTCACACAATCAGGTGTGCCCGTTCTCTCAGTAACACTTAAAATATCTACTATCTCTTCAAATCTGCAAATAAACTTTTCTTCTGTCCACTGTAATGAGCATGATGAAGAGATCTAAGTTCTTAATTTCCATTGAAGGCAGTAATTCCAGCTGCAAAGGCGTATTTGGAGGGATCTATCTATCTCCAACTATATCTCTCTAGTAGGTAGGAAGTAACAAGTCGGGTTTTAATGATTCTATCTAATATCTCTAGGTTTGTTATGGGCTTGATCATATTGAATAAGTCCACTATCTATTCAGTGTTGTATTGAAAAAAATCCACATTAAGCTGCTTTTCTTCCATTGGGTTTAAATCCTACTTTCCCTAGACTACAATCAATCGCTTTCCAACTGCTTTGCAATCGAGGTAAGCTTTCCCATAATCAATCGCTTTCCAACTCCCATGTTGAAATATTTGCTCGGTGTCTCTTAAACCAAAACACAATCTCCCCTGGTCGCTCTGGTCTGCTCTATGCTGGTCTGGTAAGTATTTTGATAACAACGCACGGGAGTGGAGGTAAGTCGATTGTTTTTTCAGTTTGTGATATATATATATATATATATATATATATATATATATATATATATATATATATATATAAGTCTTACTAGTGCAACTTGTGTAGTTGTATTAACCTATTCTAAAGAAAAAGGGAGAATTATTATTAAAAAGGTGATGAAAATATTAGAGATGGGTCTTACTAGTATAACATGACTAGATGTATTAATCCATTACAATAAAAATGGGAGGGTTTTTATAAAAATATGTTGCAAATAGCATAGATGAATCTTATTAGCACAACATATCTTGGGGTTTTTTTTACTCTATTCTAATGAAATGTGGAGAATTTTATCAAAAATGTATGGAAAATATTGAGGGTGAGTTTTAATAGCATGTGTTTCAAGGTATTGACCCATTCCATTGAAAAATGGGTAGTTTAATAAAAAATGTGGAAAATACAGGAGATGGTCCTTGCATGCATAACATATCTCCTGATGAGTCTCATTCTAATGAAAATGAGAATGTTTAATAAAAAATGATTGAATGATAATAAAGATTCAACTTATTGCACAACTTGTCTCAAGGTATTGATCACATTCCAATTAAAAATTGGGATATTTTATATAAAGAAGTCTCAAAAGAATAAAGATGAGTCTTACTAGCACATGTCTTGGTGTATTGACCCATTCCAATGAAACATGGCAATTTTTTTTATCAAAATAAATTCAAAAATAATAAAGATGAGTCTTACTACCACAATGTCTTCTACTATTGACCCGATCCCAATTAGAAAGGGGAATTTTTATCCCAAAAAATTGAAAATATTATAAACAAGTTGTACAAGAAGAAATTTCTCATGGTAGTGACACCATTCCTATGAAAAGTTGGAATCTTTTATCAAAAAATTGTTAAAAATAATGGAGATGAGTCTTACTAGCACACCATGTTTCATGGTATTGACCCAATCCAATGAAAAATAGAATTTTTTATCAAAAATTTGTTGAAAATATTGGATGTGAGTCTTACTAGAGCCACTTGTGTCTCAACATTGACCCCATTCCAATGAAAAATGGGGACATTTGTACCCCAAAAAAGAAGAAAATAGAAAAGTTAAGTCTTGTTAGCACAATTTGCCTCAAAGTACTAACATATTCTAGTCAAAATGGGGAATTGCTATAATAATGTGTTGAAAATAGAAGAGATGAGTCTTACTAGCACATGTGCCTCCTTGTTATATTGACCCCATTCCAATAAAAAATCATGAATTTTTATCCAAAGAAAGTTGAAAGCCGTAGACATAAGTAGTACAAGCTCAGCTTCTCTTACCATATTAACACCATTCCAATGAAAAATGAGGAATTTTTATCCAAAAAATGTTACAAATAACAATGATAAGTCTTAGTAGCACAACATGTCTTAGAGTTTTGACCCATGCCAATAAAAATGGGTATTTTTTATATGGAAAAAAGGTTGAAAATAGGATATTGTCTAGTATTAGCACAACTTGTAATATTAGAGTAGTGACCTATTCCAACGAACAATGGTGCTTTTTTATGAAAAAAGGTTGAAAATAACATAGATGACTCTTACTAGCATGAATTGTCTTGGGCTATTGGTCCATTCCAATGAAAATGGATATTTTTTTATCAAAAAACAAATTGAAACTAGCTGAGATCAGCCTTACTAACAAGACATGTATCCTTGGGCAATAAAAGATGGAAAAAATGAAGATGAGTCTCACTAGCACAACTTGTCTTATGGTATTGGCACTATTCTGATGAAAAATGATATTTTTTATTAAAAAATTGTTGAAAAGATCGAAAATGAGTCTTACTAGCACAACATGTTTGAGGGTATTGACCCACTCAATTAAAAAAAATGAGGATCGTTTATATACAAAAAAGGTTGAAAACAATGGAGATGAGTCTTATTAGCACAACTTTGTTTGGGTATTGACCTTTTTTTTCCAAAGATGGAAAAACCTATCATATCTCACCATTATTTAAGGAAAACCAACCAACTGAAATAACTGGCAATGAAGACAACCATCACTTCGTGTTATCTGCAAATGCAACTTGACTCATCACCATTATTCAATGAAAACCATGCCACCTGAAATAACCTATTGGTGGTATGTAAGGGGATAGACTTCCACTCTTTCCATATGCCTCCAGGTTTTGGGTCATTAACCTATTTCCTTATGTCTAAGGAAGGCAAGCTCTTAGATAATCAAAAGTAGTTTTAGGTATCACTCAGGGACTAATCTGGGGTATTTACCTATTCTCATGAAAAATGGGTACTTTTTATCAAAAGAAAATTAAAATAAAAAATACGAGTCTCACTAACACAAATTATCTCAAGGTATTGGCCTATTCCAACGAAAAATTGGGAATTGTTATAAAACAAATGTCGAAACCAATGGAGATGAGCCTGGGGTATTAATCCAATCCAATAAAAATGGGGATTTTTTTATAAATAAATGTTGAAAATAATAGTGTCAAGTCTTAGTAGCACAACATGTCTTGGAATATTGACCCCATTCAATGAGAAGAAGGGAATTTTATCCCCAAAAAGTGTTGAAAATAATGAGATGAATCTTACTAGCATGTCTCAAGGTATTGACCCCATTCCAATAAACAATTGGGAACTTTAAACCAAAATAATTGAAACTATGTGAGATGAGTTTTACTAGCATAAGACTTCTCTTAGTATTGACCCCATTCCAATGAAAAAAAGGATTTTTTCTCAAAAATGGTTGAATAATAATGAAGATGAGTCTTAGTAGCAAAATTTGTTTTAGGATATTTATCCCATTTCAATGAAAAATGGGGAACTTTTTATTTAAAAGAAAAGTGTTGAAGTAGTGAAGATAAGTCTTATTAGCACATGTCTTGGTGTATCAACCCATTCCAATGAAAATAATAGATCCTTTTAGAAAAATAAATTAAAAAATAGTGAAGATGAGTCTTATTAGCACAACACGACTTCTTCTATTGACCAAATTGCAATGCGAAACAGGGATAATTTGAAGGACCCATACTAATTTAAAAGTGTATAAACCTTGGTGAATCTTACCAATTCTTAAAATGTCAACTATAAAATATTTGGCGATATTTTTCTAAAATTATTTCAATTTCTAAGGATTTTATATAGTTTATATAATAAATTGGTGATTTTTAGACTGAAAAAAGTTTACCCCGTCAAAATTGGGTGAAATGGGACTTCAAAAAATGCAAATTGGTGAAATGTTTTTGGAAAAAAACATGGAAAAATAGCCCATGGGCTAAATTTCGCCCCTAAAATTATCCTTGAGGAGAAAGGGGATTTTTTACCAAATTAAAGTTCAAAATACTAGAGATGAGTCTTGCTAGCACAAATTTGTCATTGTATTGGCACCATTCAATTAAAGCACCATGGCACCTAGGGCTTGGCCAGTTAAAGCACCATGTCACATGGAACAATGCAAAAAATTGAGGGCTTGGATGGGTTTGAATGAAAATGTCTACCATGGTCACATGGGCCACTACACAGCTCCATGGACCGAGTTTCTAAAGGCCGAATCCCAACTTCTCTACGCTTGAGTATTCAAGATTTAGTGTCGAGAGCCAAGGTTCGACAATGTATGTGCATTTTATAAATATGATGTGTGGATTATTAAACCATAGTATTTTTGCATGGTGTTTAAAGTCATAATATGTGTTTTGATTATAATTGGTGCGAGGTTTCAAAACATTAAGTGGGTTTTTATTTTAACTAGAATTTTGTTGGCACACATTGTGCGCAAAAAATGGGTTTTGATTTAGCCTAAAGTTTTGACAGCTAAACTCTTGTCATTCAAATATGTGTGCATCAATCCCTTGGAGAAGTGGGTTTGTATATTTTGGCTACTCTTTGAAATATTGGACATTTGATTTCATCCTTAAACTATTGAAACCTATGTTTGTAAGGTTGTCCTCGTTAAAGTGGAAGATGGCAAATAAGGGCATTGGTGTGAAATGTTGCCATAACTTTGAAACTCTATGATGAGTATTGGCATGGGGTATATGGCTTATAAAACCTATATTTTATGGTAAACCATGGACAACTGAGGGCGCAAACAGACGAGGACAAGGATTCTAACACCTCTACATAGTGTTATTTCAGTGGGAGTGAACAGATGCCTAAGTTCGCAACCCCTATAAACCTCACCAAAGGACAATCTTCAAAAATCGACCTAAGAACAAACTAAGAAACCCACAAACCTAAGACTAAGGAGGAAAAAGAGAGAGCTCCCACCTTAGGCATAGTAGAAATATTAAAATAATACATAAAAGAAGATTGAGAAAAATCAATTACACTTTGGGTTTTGGAATCACCACTGATAATCAAGCATATGCCTATGCAGTATTATGAGGTCTATGTGATGGACTCGAGCTCAACACAGAGTTAAGGGTCATTTATGGGTAATTATGGGTAAATGAAGTGTAATTAGGGACTTAATACTAATAATTTAGGGGTAATATGTGGTCAATAATGGGTAATTAAGGTTCATTTAGGGGTAATTATTGGTTCATGAGTTCTCGTAATCAAGGGTTAATAAGGGGTGAAATATGGGGTAACTAGGGGTTAATTAGTTGTAATTAGGGGTCAATTATGGTTTAAATAGGGATAATTTATGGTAATTATGGGTCAATTGTGGGTAAGTAGGGGCCATTTAAGCTCAAGGGGTTAGATAAACCAATAGGTTCCCATCATCTTGGGCATTTAGTTAGTTTTATTTCCTCCGTCACATTGGTCACTTTGGTCTCCAAAATACTATTGGGCTTGGTCTATGCCTTGCTATAGGTATGCTTGAAGGGTCAATTAAGGATAGAATAGTTGAAACTAACTTAGGAGGAAGAGGTATCACAAATCTTGAAATGGACACCATATTCTTCTTGTAGGCCAACAATTCCCTATGCAAAAACGTATGTGAACGATTGAGGCCCACAAATAACCCATGATCCCTAGAGGAAAATGTTATGGCTTCAAACTCTATATTTTGACCTTGGATTGTATCTAAAGTCATGATAACCATCCTAAACATGCCAACCTCAAAATGGACATCATATCTTGATCAGATGGAAATTATCTCTTTGTAGGACCTTTGTGGTGTCCAAGGGACACAAGGATGTCTCACAAGCCCCATAGACAAATATTATGGTATAATACCCTACATTTGGCATTGAACCACATAACGGGAAACAAGAACCATATCTAGTGCTCTAAACTTCAAAATGAGCACTATATCCCACTTCCAGGCCAAAGGTTCCTTATGGAGGGCCAATATGGTAGTTTGGGACCACACACATGGACCATGAGCTCCATAGTAAAATGATACAGTGTAAGGTCCTAGATTTTTCATTATACCATGGAATGGTCCTCAAGATCCATCCCTACTCTACCCCTCCTCAACGCAATGTCCATATCTCAAATGTAGGCCAAGGATTCCCTACATAGGCATTATACAATGATGTGATTCGCTATGCAAAGAACATGATCCCCATAGACAAATGTTCTATCCCAACAACATGGGTTTTGGTATCAAACCATGGATTAGTGACCAAGAAGCATCCATGATGTGACAAGCCTCAAAATGGCCACCATATCCATGTCATAGGGAAAATATGGGCTAGGGACTCTTGGATGGCTTATGTAGAACTCGAAAGTCACATGTTATGGACTAAAACTTTGTATCTTCACCCTCAAACATGACTCGGGTTGTGAGAACCATCTTTCGTGTACTAAACCTTCAAATGTGACACCACATCTCACTCACATACCAAATATTTCATATGCATGGCCTATGTTTGGCTTAAGGCCCCACGCATGGCATGTAAGGCTTAGAGATAGATTCCATGGACATCGAACCTAGGTTTTGAATGAGATCTAGGATCTACTTGAAACACTTATCCAAAACCATGCACACTTCTAAAATAATTACAATTGGAAATCAACCATGGCATCAAATGCCTCCAACACATCGAAAACTGAGCTATTATTATTGGTATTATGAAAATAATGCCTAAGCTCACACCAATCATATAGTATAGACCAGCAAGCCAACTTGGGCACCTACAAGATGAATTTGGTTTCATTTCCTTTGCTCACATGATTCAACACACCTTAATGAAAGGGCAGACAAGCACACAAAAATGGCAACCAAGTTGAACACTAGACATAGTATTCTTTCATTACAATTAGAAACACTTGAATGACTCTTGATCAGTTTTATTTCTTGTTTTTTATCATCATTTGAGTTTGTTTCCCATGACAGGAATCCTAGTGATGGAAATGGGTAATTATTCAATGAAAACTACCCTGGAGGAGGAAATAGAAGTCCTTAACAAAATATTTGGTTGGCGGAATCAAGCATTGAGAACCCTACAACAACAATAGGGCTTTAAAAGGGTACAAGAGGAGGTGTGGAAATGCAAATCAGACTCCTAGCCTAAAAAAAGGAAAGAAGATATCAAACAGGACATCAAACATGTTTGGGATAACATAGAATACCACAGGGTCTGAAAAACTCATGGAATGGTCAAGTGAAGACAATAAAAATTGGACAACTTGCCATGAAGCCAAATCAGGTAGACCCTTCAAGTACCATGCTCCTCGACATGAGAGCATAAGGGACTTGCTAAAGCTCATTATGGGACTTCAAATTGCTTTCCAAAGGCCTACTAAGTCTTTCTGTTGAACCAGAAAGAGAAGACAAGTGGGGCGAACAATGGGGAAGCATTAAGGATACCTCATCCACCATGGGAACCTCCTTTGAGGGATGGATCCAATTTCAGACCCACCTACACTTGAAATGACCTCAACCCAAACAGGAGCATCCCACTTTGTAAGATCTCAGAATTCGAAAAAAGAAGAAGAAAGCAAAGAAAGCTTATCAAAGATAGTCTTGCCACAATTTGAAGACTCCTCATCTAGATCAAGGGAGGGTAACCTAAAAGAGTAACAATCCTCGAGCACTTCCACACCACCACAAATGACAATAATGTCCCATACCTCTACCATAGAGGTTGAATGAGGTCAAACTCAATTGAGCTACAATAGCTGTTCACTTCGAGAGATATGGGTCCCCTTCATCTCCATTGAAACCCATACAATTTCCTTGTTTCCTTTACCTTCCAGTCCCATTGAATTGTCTAGCTCTAGAGATCCTAACCTCCAATTATTTCGCTTGTATCTTCTTCACGTGAAAGGTTCCTTGCTGAAATAATGCTCTTTTCTAGGGAAGGATGGAATGATTGTGTCTTACCTATGAATCCTGAGACTGAAGGCACGTCATTAGTGGCCCCTGGAGTCTTTGAATATTACACAAGGCCACCCTCCTCCAACAAAGGTTCCTTAGAATTTATGCTCAAAGGTTCTCCTTCCATTGGATTAATCATCTTCTTCGTACTTGAGCCATCTAAATACGAAAATCCATTATATTTTCTCCTCCAAACCTACTTGCTAAAGGTCATATTGCAATGTTCCACCACTTTCCCACAAGCATGGAAATGGGAACATTGATAGGGGAGGATGGATTAATCCAACTACTGAAATTAGATTGTGTTCCCCACCTGGATTTCAATACAATATTCCAGACCCTCTGATAGATCCAACTGTACTACTACCTTAGCAATAGTTTGAAGGGAGAAATATTTATATGAGGGATCCATTAATACTGCATGCCCTAAAAAATTCCCCAAATCCATCAAAAAATTATCATGCCATAGTTCAATAGGTAGGCCAAGCACTTTCACCCATATCATAATTTTGTGTTGAAATTTGGTTGAGCTCTGATCTTTATTTCTTTTAGATGTAGAGACTTGAATTAATGAGACAATTTACTCCATGAAATTAATACACCATAACACAAGATATACCTTAGGGAAAATCCTCAAAATTATGTGAACAAAAACTCCAGCAATTCTTCTCAGTATAATATAATGGATAGCAGAGTATGATTTCTTTTACAACATAGCAGATTGCTTTCGGAAGATAAGAGATCACAAAACTTCTTGGTAAAGATACGGAAGAAATATAGAAGAGAGTTCAATCGGATGTGTTCCCAACACAACAATAACAAGAATGGACAATACCCTGCACAAAGATAAGCGCCTTGCCTTCAATGGAGAAGAGAAATCGCTACACATTGGATTCAACAATCCTATATATCATATTTATACATTATTCTCTTCTATTTTTAACTTCTAACTTCAGGATAAACTCGCCCTCAAACCGGATGTATTAATCTTGCATGGAGTGGTGCGCCCCACTTCTCATGCAGTGCTACATCTCACTGAACTGTCACTTAGGATGAACCCGTCTCTTAAATGAAAGCTTTCCCACTTAGTTAGCTGGCTAACTTAAGTGTCGACATGCAATTGTCACAAATCACGTGTCATCTTTTAGTTTAACATAAGTGTCGTCATGCAATAACACTTAGTTAACTAGATCTTCTTTTTTGTCACTTAGTTAAATCTCTTTAACTGAAGTGTCATCTTTTAGTTTAACTAAAGTGAAAATACTTTAGTTAACTAGTCCCTTTTACTTAACACCTAGTTAACTGAAATCATGCTGATTGGTTTACTTGAAGTGACCACTGTGAGTTCTTTAGTTAACTGAGACATATCTTTAACTGATGCTTTAACTGAAGAATTGATACTTACTGAAGCTTTAATAATTCGAGTTCTCTTTAATTAGTTGAAGTGTCTGCATGGGCAATTTCGAATTCTCTTAATCTTTATGCTTTATCTTTTATTTCTTTATCTCTTACTGCATGGTCAATATGTGCTAACTTCAATTATCCATCACATTACATTATACTAAGAAGAATTATCGGATGTTGTGATCGCATTTTATTATTCCGGACAAAATGATCATATGCCAAAGTAATTCACTTTAGAGGTGATCAATCTCTAAAGGAGACTTAATAGAAATATGGTGATCATGGTTAACAATATATCACACAACATTAAATGTTTTTAAGAAGTAAAGCATGACGTTTATACGGAAGGTCCACCTCTATACGAGAGGTCCATATCATGGATACCTATATATGGAAGGTTCACCTCTATACGGGAGTTCCAACTCATGGATACCTTTATATAGAAAGTTCACATGATAATCATGAATTGATACACACAAGTTCGGAGCCTTGTCCACCAAGAATTTACAACATCATTACTTTGATCAATTACCTCTATATGAAAGGAATAACCTTTACATGGAAGGAAATCAAGGAGCTCACCTCTATATGGGAGGATCAATCTTTGATACACAATATTGGTTTGGAGAATGTCTCCTGCTATTGTATATTTAATACTCCCTCTCAGTGAGGGAGGCATTCTCTGCCATACCGAGCTTGTCTCAGAAGTACCTGAACTTCATCAATGATAGAGGATTTGTTAACACATGTGCAATCTACTCATCAGTAGCAATGTACTAAAATTTCATTGTACCTTTCTGTTGGTTGTGGAGCCAGATCTTCTAGTCTCATAGATGATATTGTATCAGCCATGTTTGTACCCCAGTTTTATATGATATGTAGGTGGATTGTACAGTCACCCCAGCGGGGGGGGTGTGGGGGGGAATTGCCCCCCCACGGGGTTCCAGGGGGGACCATCCCCCCTGGTTGGGGGGTCTGGGGACTAGCGGTCCCCCGGCGAGGGTTCAGGGGCAGCGCCCCCGAAGAAAATTTTTGGGGTTGTTTTCGCCAACTGTTTTGCGGGCCCATGGTTTTGGGTATCCTATGGTATTTTCGCATTGTATTTCCCTTATAAAATAAAGACATTGTAATACGGCTAGTGATGATGATGTATTAGGTTTTATGCATTGTAAAGATCTCTGAGATCAGGAGAGAGACTGTGAAAAATAGAATAGGAAGTGCAACGGTTGTGCTGCAGGTTGTATCCATTCACCTTGCTGGACGGTCATAATAATAAGGACTAGAAAATTCAGTGTGGACATAGCCCAAGTTGGGTGAACCACGATATATATGTGTCTCTCTTGTAATGTGTATGTGATTATATTTGCATTTCTGTTTATTGTTATTGCTCTGCGATCCTGTTTTTTCTAACACTTTATGGACCATCTCGTAGATGAAGTGATACTTCATTTCAATGTGCTTTGACTTGTCATGAAAGATTGGGTTTTCAAAAAGCTTGATGCAACTCTGATTGTCACACCTAATAATGGTAGGCTCAAGATTTTAATCGAACAACCTTGCAAGTAGCTTAAAAGTTCATTTCTCATGACTTTTAGGGGGGGCTTCAACAAACCACCTCCAAAAGCTCAATTCTCATGAATTTTAAGGGGGGTTCCATAAAGTTGCCTCCAAAAGTTCAATTCTCATGAGTTTTAAGGGGGGTTCCAAAAAAACTGCCTCCAAAAGTTCAATTCTCATGACTTTTAGTGGGGGTTTTGACAAACCGCCCCCACAAGTTATGAGAATTGGGCTTTTAGGGCGGATTTTCAAACAACCTCCTCCAAAAGTTCAATTCTCATGAATTTTAATGGGGGTTCTAAACAAACCACCTCCCAAAGTTCAATTCTAATGACTTTTAGGGGGGGTTTTGACAAATTGCCCCCAAAAGTTATGAGAATTGGGATTTTAGGGGGGGTTTTCAAATAACCGCCTCCAAAAGTTCAATTCTCATGATTTTTAAGGGGGATTCCAAAAAGATCGCGTCCAAAAGTTCAATTTTCATGAATTTTAGGGGGGGTTTGACAAACCACCCCCAAAAGTTATGAGAATTGGGCTTTTAGGGGGGGGCTTCCAAAAACCGCCCCCAAAAGTTCAATTCTCATGATTTTTAAGGGGGGTTCCAAAAAAACCGCCTCCAAAAGTTCAATTCTCATGACGTTTAGGGGGGGTTTGACAAACCGCCCCCAAAAGTTATGAGAATTGGGCTTTTAGGGGGGTTTTCCAAAAACTGCTCCCAAAAGTCAAATTTCAGGACTTTTGGGGGTGGATTTAAAAAAATCGCCCCCAAAAATCCAATTTCCATAACTTTTAGGGGTCCTGAAATTTGACTTTTGGGAGCAGTTTTTGGAAAACCCCCCTAAAAGCCCAATTCTCATGACTTTTAGGGGGGGTTTGACAAACCGCCCCCAAAAGTTATGAGAATTGGGCTTTTAGGGGGGTTTTCCAAAAACTACTCCCAAAAGTCAAATTTCAGGACTTTTGGGGGTGGATTTAAAAAAATCGCCCCCAAAAATCCAATTTCCATAACTTTTAGGGGCAGTTTTAAAAGACTGCCTCCAAAGGTCTGAAAAACTTTTAGGGGGGGTTTTACCAAGACCCCCGCAAGCCAAAACCATCCCTAAAGGGCTATTTTGTTGTAGTGAGCCCTTGATAACCTCGAAATAGTTCTTATTTGGTGCCAAGAAACAAACTTAGCTCTTAGTCCTGAAAAATGTAAAATGTTACTAACCGAGGGCATAGTTCTGGGACATCATGTCTCTCTTCAAGGTATCAAGGTGGATCCTACCAAGATAGAGATAATTGTTAATTTTCCTCCTCCAAAAACTCTGAAGGAAGTAAGAAGCTTTCTTGGCCATGTAGGCTATTATAGACGTTTTATTGAAAATTTCACCAAGATAGCCGCACCTATGTTCAAGCTACTCATGAAAGATACATAATTCCAATGGACTGAACCTTGTCAACATGCCTTCGAAACTTTGAAGGCAAATATATCAGTGGCACCAATACTTAGGGGCCCCAATTGGTCCCTTCCTTTTCATATATCTATTGATGCTTCCGACATAGCTATAGGAGCAGTCTTAGGTCAAAAAGAGGGACAAACATCACATGCCATCTATTTTGCTAGTAAAAATTTGACCCCTGCAGAAACGAAATACACTGTTACTAAAAAGGAGTTTATGGCAGTAGTCTATTCCATCAACAAGTTTCGTCATTATATCACAGGATATGAAGTTTTCGTACATACCGGTCACTCCGCCATCATATATTTGATGAATAAACCAATCACCAATGGAAGGGTGACTCGGTGGCTTCTTCTGTTACAAGAATTTAACATTACTATTGTTGATTGTCCTGGTCGAGAGAATGTGTTTGCATATTTTCTCTCTCAAATTCAAATTGACGATAATGTTAGTCCTATTGATGATAGCTTCCTAGATGAACATTTGTTCACCGTGTCTTTTCGAACCCCATGGTTTAC
This sequence comes from Larix kaempferi, assembly GCA_027924585.1. Classification (NCBI taxonomy): domain Eukaryota; kingdom Viridiplantae; phylum Streptophyta; class Pinopsida; order Pinales; family Pinaceae; genus Larix; species Larix kaempferi. Next base: position 1,366,187 of record BSBM01000340.1, read on the forward strand.
AGACATAGCCAATTATTTAGCAACTGGAAAGCTACCAAACCATCTATCTCCACCCTAAAAATGTAGGATCATAGTTCAAAGTTCTAATTATTCTTGGGTGGATAATGATCTCTTTCGTACTGGTCCTAATCTTATTATTAGACGATGTGTATGAGAGGATGAGATGGAAGAGATCCTTCATGCATGTCATGGTGGACCTTGTGGCAGGCATTTTTCTGATAAGAGAACAACATACAAAGTGTTGCACTCTTGGTATTATTGGACAAGCATTTTTAAGGATGCTGCCAAGTATGTCAAGGGATGTGACAATTGCCAAAGAATGGGTAGACCTATGCCATCCGATGAGATTCCCTTACAACCCCAAGTTATGATTGAGTCTTTTGAAAAATGGGCTCTAGATTTCGTTGGGCCAATTTCCCCTATGTCTCGCAAGAAGAAGTACATTCTAGTCTACACAGATTATGTCACCAAATGGGTAGAAGCTAAATATCTATTCCGAGCCACAGAGAAATCTGTGGTAGATTTTATCTATGAAGAAATATTCACCCAATTCGGTGTACCTAGGAAAATTGTAAACGATCAAGGATCTCAGTTTACCTCCAAATTGATGAAAGAGCTTAGTGAAAAATATGGTATTAGACATTGTAAATATTCACCATATCACCCACAAGCCAATGGTCAGGTAGATTCCAATAGCAAAGTATTAGAAGATATCCTAAAGCCTTGTGGGCTTATAGAATAACTTGGAGGAATACCACTAGGCAGATAGGTTCCCAGAAGCCTTGTGGGATTATAGAATAACTTGGAGGAATACCACTGGCCACACACATTATCAACTTGTTTATGGTAAACAATTTCTTCTACCTATTGAATTTCAAGTCAAAACCTTTTGTATGGCTGCACAATTAGGGATGAATCTAGAATAAGCACAGAGACAACGAAACCTGCAAATAAATGAGTTAAACGAGATTAGAAAAGATGCTATTCAATGCACAATATTAATACAAAACCAATGCAAAAAGTGGCATGATAGATACATTAACCAAAAACAATTCAAAGTCGGAGACTGGGCATTACTTTTTGATTCAAGGTACAAAAAATTTAAAAGTAAATTAACTAGTTGTTGGATGGGTCCATATGAAATTGTTACAGCTTTTGATAATGGATCTGTTAAAATTAAGACAATTGATGATTCTCAAATTTCCTTTGTTGTTAATGGACATAGACTTAGACTTTATCATCAACCAATATCTAAAAATATTTTGTGCAGAATGCCTTACAACAAAAGGAGATGGAGCTGGTAGAAGTGTAAGTCATTCCTCCTTCTCCTCGTTCTTGAATTATTTTGGATTATGTTAATTTGTATATATGTAAATATATTTTTTTTTCAATAATAGGATTCATTTCTAATGACTGATTACATTTTTATAGGAAATTCATTTTTATGATCATCTTATGAAATTTTGTCAATTAAAACAGGAAGAATTTTTTCCCTTTTTCCTAAATTTCATATGACTTTTTCTTTGTACATATGCTTTTGTTTTGAATAAATTTGAATCATCTAACAAGTGGTTTTGTAGTTTAATTACAAGAACCTTATATTTATAATCAACCCATATGATATTATCTAAAAAGAGAATTGCTCGAAAAACCTCATAATACATCCTAACTCCTTCTCTTTCAATTATTATTGAAAATTGAAAATTTATAGTGAAAGGTTAAAGTGCTCTTTATATCATTTCAAACCACTTTCTTTTATGATTCTGTATATGGTATTTGATTCAGACATGTACACTTCTGATTTATCATTAGAAGAGTTGCTTAAGACCTACTTTAATCATCATGTTTTTCAGAATTTCTATCTTACACCTATGGACTACTAGTTCATCCTAGACTCATTATCAAAACTTGTCTCTTAAGCATTCTTTAAAAAAGTAGCCCAAAGGTGAGTGATACTTCTATTTTGTGGGGAACATTACTGATATTTCATGAAGAAGATGCATTGAGAGGTCAAAGAACAACTTTAGGTTATTATCTTTCGACATGATCTATAATCTAGGCCATTATAAATAAAGTTACTCATAAGGTTCACTCTAAAATTTTGAATTATGTGTTTAGCAGGCTTAGCACACTCTAGTACCAACCGGTTTCCTTACTAAAAATCATTATATGAAGCAAACCCGCCGGGGTACTGAATAGGATCGCTGGCAGTGGGTCCATGCCAAGTAAAATCTTAAACAAGGAAGATCGGTAAATGCAATTAAACCCGTTGAGGTATTGAACAGGCTCGCTGGCAGCGGAGCTATGCTTGCATGGTACCAAGATAAACCCGCCAGGGTACTGAACATGCCTCCTGGAAGTGGGGCAATATCGGGTAAAAGAAGTTTGGTTAATGCATCACTATGCACATGGCTCATAAAAAACCTGAGTATACAAACACATGTTTAGGCCAATTAATTATACTGTTATTAGAGAATGGCTATTTGTACTTGGACCCTATCATCTAATTCAAACAATACCTAGGGTATGCCTATCGTAGAAATGGGACCCATAACTATAGAAAACTCACAAACTCTAGGGTGAACTTTATCTATATTCGTTGGATGATAAGAGATCTTTAAAATGAGTCATGGATGGTTAGTTTTCCTATGGCATTGTTCACATCAATCGTACTATCATTATTCATATGGTCTTCTTAAGCACTGTTGTATTATTTTTGATGAATGTACATATCTAAATCATCTCCTTTTAGTTAATATTTCATTTTTTTTACGAAAAATTATCATAGCATTTTTAGAAGCTATCCACAAAATTTTTAATTGAAAATATTTGAATATTAATCAATTTTTCTTCATGGCTTGAGGACATGCCATATTTTTGGTTTGGGGGAAAGGTTCAACACTGTCTTTACTTTCTAATTATTTATAAATTCATTTATCTCTGACAAAATGATAGGTGTTTTCAGGATAATGCAAAAAAGAAAAAGGAAGATTGTTCTGATCAATAACAAATAAAGAAGAATGTGACTAAAGTTCCAGAAAAGCATATTTACAACATCTCTTGTGTCCTGACAAGTCCCAGAAAAATTCTCTGCATAATCAGTAGCAAACAGATCCATCAAAGCAAATTTTGTACAAATTTCAGTATGAAGGGTTGAATGAAGGGTCGAATGATGATCCAAATGAGGTGACGAACGAGGAAAATGAATAACAATATGAATGAAGTGCCGAATGAAACCATAGCTTGTAATGATATTAATAAGTGTGCTAAGATACTTAAAATTTTGATTTTTGTTGATATATCTAATTAACTAATCATGTCAAGGATCAAATTAAATACCATCTTTCCATACTCATTTCATCTCATCAAATGAATTGATCAACCATCATATGGCTATCATAGGATTTTAATCCTCCATTAAGTTTTATCGTGTGATCTATCATTTCATTTATTAAGTCATCATGATTTTTATGTGTAATTTGTGTCTATAAATTCATAATGAGGATTACATTCAACCTATCCAAAGTTCACGTTGGACATGGTTGAATATATCATATCCATATGAATTCACTAACTCACGCAATTCTATGATTGCACACGACTCAAGGTAATTGAATGATAGTGTATCATTTGAACATGCCAAATCTATCCCCATGATCATTCAGTTGTTGAAACGGATCTCAATTTAAACTAACCCTTGCTTAAATTTTGCTTCATCTTGCTCACTCTCCATCCACCCTGAACCTATCAAGCTCCATTCTCTACAATTTTGTGCATCCCCTCTATCCATCTGCATCCTTTTCCTCTGTTCAATATACCAATCCGTCATGAACCTGGAAGTTACCAGGACTTAGTTCGCATCCCCGAATTCAAAGAGTGCCATGAAATATTTCTACGAGCAGGCTGGGGTTCATTCATTTGCCTTCTTGATGGACACAATGACGAGGTTTCACTTCTTTTTCTAATGGCTTCGATGGAAAAATAGCTAAGGTTGGTCATCTCACCTTCCTTGTAATAGAACAGTCCATTGCATCGGCCATGAAACTACCCAGGGAAGGTGCCCGTTGGCACAAACACCTTTTCCTTCCAAGGATGGAGCACGAATTTTATCTTAAAGCTGACTATTAGCATGTTGCAGGCACAAAAGGGTTCCATAGGGAATGGGTTAAGCCTGAATATCTCGAGCCTATGACTATCATCATCCAATTAATTACCTGCGAAGGTAAGTTCACCATTTTTAAAGCTTGTCACTTTAGGCTACTGGCACATTTCGTTAATGGCCAGGATCTTATATTCCCCTTCTATTTTCTGAAAAGTTTAGAGAAAATGTGAAGTCAGGTTAGGAAAAATACCACTAACCCCTCTGGAAGCTTATACCACCACTATTTGATTAAAATCCTGATCACTCACTAGTTGGGAGAAAAGGGGCAAACCTGGGAATGCTTTGTGTTTGAAATGCTAAACCCTCATCTGGTCAAGAAGCCCTTGTTAAAGCCTCTGCCTCTAGCAAGAATCACCGATTCCAAACCCGTGCAGATGAGCTAGTTCAAACCCCTGCCCAATAAAAAAGGGATACCAAGTCCATAAGATTTAGTGAGGGTTCCTCAGGAGAAGTACACCCTATTCATTCATCCTCTCTTGATCCTGTCCACAAGGACACAACTTCAAAACCCCCATTTTTCTCACCAATACCCACAAAGTCAAGAAGGGCCAATCGTGACCATTCTGTCAACCAGACCGTCGTCCAGTCCGTTGATCAGTCCATCATTCATCCAATGCATTCAGACAACCCTGACGACCAAGCATATGACCTTCTCTTTGAATCACCTCTCCTTGCGTTGGCCAATATATCTACCAGTTTGCTTGAAGATCCCGTCTTGGAACCCGCCCCTGCACACATTGAAGATAAGGTTCCTGAGGAACACATTACACCTTTTGATTCTGAACCATCTCTAAGGGGATCGAGCCCTCAAAAAGAGCCTGTGTCTTTTGCAGAAGCATCTACTCCACTCCATCAGACTGTGGACAAACTAACCCAAGACATAGAAGAGTTAAAAAGCTAGAATGAGAAGTATGTGGAGATCATCTCGGGGCTTCGTCAAGAGAACAAGAACTTACGCTTCTAGGTGAAATGTGTTGAAGATTTAAATGAAGACAAAACAGCTTCCAACATTTCTCTTTGGTTGAGCATGATGCTTTGAAGGACTAGTTCCAAAAGCTTAGAGCTAAAACGACTTCCTCTTCCAAGTCGAAGGTAGCTACTACTGCAGCTCAGCCTTCTTCCTGAATTTCTCTTCTTTTTGCTCAGTGGGACCTGGCATATCTCTGGTTTGGGGGAATGTTGGCATCCATTTTGTCACCATTTTTAATCAGTAAACATGCTCTGATTGGCATTATTTTAACTTTTTTGATATGATAAGTCATTCTCTTTGCCATTCATACCATCAAACAAACTCAGGTATGCATTTATTTGAACATCATATGAATCATGAATAATTATCGTCATTTTTATGGTTTATTAGCAATCATCTCATATTTATGATGTACTTGGCATTTATTTTTTGTTCTACAGGCTGCGGTCATCAAATGGACCTTCATTCAGATGTGCTTTCACGGTGAAGACGTCTAGCTGCATTCAGCCCACTGATCAACCCTTCATTCAACTTGTGAAATCGTCGATTGGAATATTTATGGTCATTAAAGGAAAAAATGAAAAAGATGGGTTTTGTTAGAAAAGTGGCTGTCGTGGTTCGTGAGCCCCTATTCTAGAAGATTCGCCCTCCTACTCGCCTCGCTTGACAACACATATTCTACTCACATCAACACTCCAGAAGTTATGTCTTCCTTTTCGCCCAGTCTAACAGCACACACTCTTGCGCATGTCAACGTTCCAGAAGATCCTCTCCCTCCCATGCTCAGCCTGCCAACGCATCCTCTACCCACGATGGAAGGAAACCGACTCACACTTGTTCGCGTCAAGGGGAATCAACGCCGTGGGCTCAAGCAGATGGCTTGTGCATTATCATAAACCACCATGTAGTTGTTCTATAGTCATTAAGACTTCTATTTTTAGAGAGGTCGACTATGTTGACCTTCTCTCTGATTGTAAACTTATATATAGACGCCTCCTTTGGAGAAACGCAGCACAATATAGCGCATACATACATAGAGGATAGTAGTAATTTGTAGAAACGCTCTGTAACTTTTTCAGTTAATGGAAATTCCTAAATTCTTTTGTTGATGTTCTGTTGTTGGTCATTAGTTTGAGTTAAGCTTCAATCTCTGATTGCTGGGAAGGGCCCTTCAACAACCGGAGGTTTTATTGTCTATATTTTGTATTTTTCCTTTCTGCAAGTAAATAGTTTCCATTTCTAGTAATTGTATTTAACTGTGTTTTCCTGTAGCTACTGTTTCATTTCTTGTAATTTATTTCCTGTTGATAATTTAATTTACATTTCTAGAATTGATAATGACCAGTCAAGAATAGTTTTCTCAGTTTGCTTTCAGTCTTTTGCAATTAGATAGAGTCAACTAGTTAATGATTTAGTAGTTTAAATTCAATTCATAGTTAGAATTAGTTCTGCTAATGTTTTCCCTATAGCTATAGGTTAGTTTTATTTATATCTCAGCTTTGTTTTATTATTCCATAGAAATAGTTCATTTCCTTAGACAATGATTACTATAGTTTACCTCTTGTTATCTTAGCTTCTAAACAGTCTATTCATTTCCTTCATTGCACTGTAGGGTCATATGCATCCACCAGCTGGCGTTAAGATCATCCAATTTGCTTCTTTCCTTAGTTTAAATCATTTTCCTCCATCCAGATTGTCATTTAGACTATCTTTCAGACTGTCATCCGGATCGTCATATGAACTTTAATATTTTCTACATTTTTTTATGCTTATTTAGAATCAAGTTTCTTAGGTCTTTGAACTGTAATATTTCTTGCAATTAATTAACATTCTTAGATGTAATTAAGATCTTATTCCACACTAAACAGAGTTTTACTTAAGTTTCATCATCATCCTTAATCTCCATTTCATTTTCCTTAACTTTGCTTTAGTTGCTTTACATGTTATGTTTTTTCTACCTGATTCATTAATGCTTTACTGATCTAGAATTCATCAGTTCCATTCTTAGTTTTGTTATGTCATGTTTCTTAAGATTGATTTCGGATTAGACTTAATAATTTCATTCTCCAAAAATATCTTAGTTTTGATAGTTTCTTTGTTCAAATATATAATTTTCTTCTGTCATTCATACAGTTAATGAAGATGTTCATGAAGTAAGATCTGATCAAGCACTAAGTTATCTTTATCAAGTTTTCTACTTGCTTCTAGATTACATTAGTTTCATGTCATTTACTTATGGATAGGAAATAGATCATAATGTTTAAAGTTAATTGTAGTTGGAAAATCTTTAGTTTGCATTTATTTGTAGAAGTTAAACTAGATTTGCTTCCTTGTTACATTCGAAAGTCACTTTGATACATTCTCTCCCATTCCTATTACATTTGATGCACTTCCTCAAAATCCTCAGGGAGAATGGTATTAGGTAGTCTTTAGTTTAGTCTTGACTATTAATTGAATGCATGAATAGTTTTTGAATTCATTAAGTAGTTTGTAGTTTTACCTTAAGTTGATATATTTTCTTGTTTCCATAGTTAGTTGTCAAATTGAGTCATCTCATAGATAGGTCTCTAAACTCATTTACAGTTGTTTCTAATTTGTCGATTAGAGGTTTTAATCAAGTTTTCAAATTCGTCAAAGTAGTTCTATTTTTTATTAAGTCATGCTTCCTAGAATAATATTGTTGTTTTTATATCTTTTCAGTTATTGTCCATAGAGTAGTATAGCTTGATACTATTCTGACATGTTGGTTTATTTAGGGTTAATCAGTACAATAGTTGTATTTATGAAGTTTGAATTGATTTTTCATTTTGAAATATATTTCAATCTTTTCATTATTAAACATTTCCAAGGTCTTCTAAGCCGAAGCCTTAGGTCCCATTCTACCTCAGCATATGCTGTGCCACAATTCTAAGATTACCAACCCTAGTCGATAATTAAATATTTGGTGATTCGTTAAGACAGTAAATACACCCAACACAGATGCACAAATGGAAATCAGACATATGGGCCTTCTTTGAAATCATGTCACCCAACTCATCCTCATGTTTTGTGATGTCCCCTTCCATCAATCCGGTGCAAGGAAGGAAACATGACCAACCATACTGGGCTTATTTGGTAAACTTAGCCGCAAAATTTAGTCATAAATTCATAATAAATAAAAACTTCTGTGTGTGGATTCAAACTCAATGTAAACACAGTGGATTTAAAACACATTTGCACCCACACAAACAGTAATGCATCAACACATCTATCACAAACAGAGGATGATTCAATATGCAGAGAATCAATCCCCTTCTCATACTATGCACAGACTTCATATCAATTCCATTAACATGAACAATTAACATTCAGAAGTAACACATTGTGGAACACATAATGCATATAAATTAAACCACAAAGAATACTTATCTTGAAGATGAAGCTCTCCAAACAAATGGGTATGTGAGAGCAACGTTCCACCCAACCATAGATCTTTTTCCATCCTATATTCTTTCAGCTGAGAGATCACCCCCGAGTTGGGTTGTGTATCCACTAAGGAGGAACTAGATGGGTTCACTCACAGCCATGGTTTCACTAAAACAATTATGCTAAACCAACACACAGTTGGGTTTATCAAGCATGCAATAGGAAAAGGAGGAGGATGCTAAGCCAGTAAGCTCAATCACATAGCTACAAACATCTCAAGCTAAATTCAAGCAATCCAATCCTCTGTTCAAACATTTACACTTGGGTTTCTCACATTTCTGTTAACAAATAACTCAATCCCGTCACTGGGTTTCTGGGCTATAAAAATTGGGTTTTCCAATGGATTTTGGGGTATCTAACACTCTCAATTTTTCCCCAAGGTTCATATCTATGGATCCCCCATTGGATTTCACTGTCAAATACCAATTCTGGGTGTTTATCGCTCTTCAAAATGTGGATTCTTGCAAAGTTTCAATTTCTGGTTTTTCTCACTGCTAGGAATTCGTCATGGATGAAAATTGATGCTAGGTTCCTCCACAATGGAATGGGTATGAGGAAGAACCAATTCCCATGAGGTAGAGTGACTTGTGGGTCAAGGAAAATAGAGCCCATACCCTTCCATACGAATTTCTAGGTTTCCCATGCTCCATTGAAGCCATGGACTTATTTCTTCAACCACTTTCTTGTACAGAAATAAATGCGAGCAAAGAAAGTCAAAAGGGTTCTCATGATGACATTTGGTAGCCTATGGTTCAATCCCAAAACCCCCTCACCACTCCCTATTGGATACACATGGCCCCTTCTCATTAGTTGCTTCCATAGCCAGTTTTGGTATTTTATTGCATAATGTTTATTTAAATCATTTTTACAATGTTCCATGGCTAAATAGCACATGGGTAACATAATATCTAATACTTGCCTTTTAAATAAAATTCGAGCATCCACTAGCGGGGCCTTGGCCTTGAGATCCACGCTAGGGAGACATACATATTCACATGTATACAATATTTACATTAAAAGCTAATATATCCTAAGGGTCAAAATGGAGTATTAGAATCCCCCCCCCCCTTAGAATAACACTGTCCTCGGTGTTCCAATACTTATGAATACATATACAATTCACACGTCCAAAATTTTCAAAATTTTTGCATATCTACCCTGCATTCTATCATTTACCTTGAATTTCCAGGACCAAGTCCTTTGGCTTCAACAACTTATCCTACTGGTTCTGACCTTCCAACTCATCCACAAGTCTGAAAGCTTTATGGCTGCTACCCTCTTGATGTTCCTTTGTTGGGCAGTTGCGGAGGCCATGATTCCCTCCATATTTCCAACATTTTTTCGGCTGCTTTATCTTTTCCTGCTCAATTTCCTTTGGGTATTCCCACCTGGAACATTTCTTAGTGGACTGATTGGATGAATGTCTCCTCATTGATCCATTGTCCTTCCCTCGGTTGATTGTCTCCAGAATTATTTTTACTTTTCTTTACAGACAAACAGAGTCCTGCAAAACCTTATGGTTCATCTCATTCTACTGCTTTTGTAGCTTGAGCAGTTCTCCAAGATTCTCTTGGGTCTTGGAAATTGTTTGAAGAATATTTTCAGCCAAATCCATTAGCTTTTGGTTTGTTTCCATGGAAATGTACAAAGCAGCCCACTCTTTTCTCGCTAGTACCACTGTTTTTGTAACAGCTACAACCAATTAACTTCCACTTCTCACTTGTGAAATACATCATGGCAATTTCTGTTAGGCCAAGCATAATACAAATATTAAAATCAGTCAATTAATTGCCCAATTGACATGGGTAGTCCATGATTTATCCATGAGACTTTCACACTTTCCATGCTTTCCCAACATACTCATGGATTCCTTCATGTTCATCCATTCACAGTAAATTCATTAATTTAACATTCACAGTTATTTCAAGCAATTAACAAAATCATTTCCAGTCATGACATGCATCAAACCATTTCTGTTTTTATAAATGCATCAATAAAAAATGAAAGAGAGAGCAGTAAGAGTTTTTCTCCTCTTAGTCTTGTTCCATTCTAGAACCCACACCACCACTGTGGTTTTCATGCTCCTAGCCTCTTTCACTTCAACGTGAATGCTTGACCTACCCTTCTTAGCTATGACACTTAGTGTCTATGGTCTATTCCAAACCTCTCAACTATGGAGTCCCTCCACATGATTTGTCTACAACTCTTGGGTGCTAGGACCAACACAGTCCCACTAGCACCATCTTTCATTACTGCTCATGCTAAGCTCTTTAGGATGGTCACATGTCCACATGCATCCCTAGGATGCCTTCATAGTCCTTTCTTCCAACAATACCTACACTCAAACATTGAATCAATTCACATGTTTAGTTTATTTTCATAGGGTTTATCTCTAAACAAGAGTTTAATAAATCATAACCAAATCATATACACATGTAGATTCATAAGCAAGAAGCTACAAGATAACTAAATACTTATCTGTATTGTGCATTTTCTCTCTGGTCCACAGGGTCCTACTTTGCTTTGCAAGCCTTGGGATCGCCTATGGACTTGGATGTTTGGCCAGCACGCAGGCTGCTCCACAACATCAAATAGCTAATGCCCAACCAGTACACCTTCACGCCGACTAGATTTACCAAGCATTTGGTGGTGCCCAACCAATCCCATACCTGGTTGGCCCTCTCCATTGCTAAGCCAGCACATCCGTCTGGGTCATTAGCCAACGGAAGGAAACTGCGCTACTCTTCCTTAGGCTTGCATCAGCCTTTCACATGTGTTACAACCCTTCATGCACATAAAAATTCTTCACCCACACAAGGATGGCACTCCTTGTCCTGTGCAAACCAGCGGTTCCCTATAGGAACTCTTTAGGTAACTTTCTTGAGTACATTTTCTTCACTTTTCCCTTTAATGTGCAGCACCAAATTGCATTTGTATAAGCTAAAAACACAAGATGGATAAGCAAGTTCATCAGTATTGCTGCTCTAAAAATGTAAACATATTTCATAACATTCACTATCCAACATTGAAACACCAGGAATGCATCCATTCCCTTAGGGTGTAGTCAATGTTGACAATCCTATCATAACCCGACATCGAAAAAGTGTGTACCCCTTTTCTGATGTGAGCCATGTAGTCCATACTCATACTCAAGCAGTCTGTCATAATGGAAATAAAATCAAAACATGCTCTGCATATTAACTCCATTAATTAGACATGCATGTATGTAAATATATATCAGTCAGGGTTTACAGAACACTTATCCATTTTGCACATGTAATTTCTCTTCATTAATGAGGAATGGGGGCACCTTCTCTGAGTTGGAAATCCCTCGGTTTTCCATCCCAACTCCTTTTGAGGTTACATAACCCTCATATGTCTTACTGACATAATCTTTACCATCTCACTCATATTGCTTACCAATCATGCAGTGCGGGTGGGACATTATCAAAATATCCAATGGCGTTTCACCCGAAACCCATTTCCAAGATATGGGATCCTTCCCATGAAGTTTGGCTTCTGCAGGTCCTCTCTCATGGTCTTATTGCAATGTGCCTTCCTGACACACTTATTAAATAGCCAAATAGTCAACAACATTTAACAATAAAATTCAAATCTGATTGTTCTATAACCAATCAATGGCATTAATAATTAAATTAAATATGAATTTGCAATTTTGTCTACTACAAAAATTGATTTTCTTAGCCATAAGGCTATCATCATATTGCTTGGCTCTTTTAAGTGGTATCACTTCTCTCATTATGGTCTAATGTAAGCTGCCATACATGAACATCCACTTACAACATGTCCTCCTGAAACAATTCATATAAGCCAAATAGTCATTAGTCATTTATTAGCAAAATTCCAAATCTGAGATTTACAATCCTTCTTTCTAACAGAACTTAGAGTTCTCAACCATGAGATTCCTTTTCATAAGCTCTAAATCAAAATTTTCAAATCTGTTCCCTACATAAATTAGATTTGCAACCATGATATTATTCTCATAAACTTAAATCAGAATATTTTCATATTTGTTTCATGCATAAGTTAGATTACATAGCCATGAGAACCTTCTCATAACCTTTGGCTTTGCACATGGTAGAGTTCGGTCTTTACTATGGTCTTATCCTCATTGCCATACGCAAAACATTTCTACCCGGAATCTGAAACTTCAATCAGCCAAACACGTTATGAGTATCTATGCATATAATTTGTTCATTGCTACAATAGTCATTGAAGTGATTTCTTTTAGGCATTCACAGGTTGCAGTTATCTTCAAGGGGGATTGGATACTTGTGTAGAGTTTTTGTTCTCAACGTGTTTCGGACTCCATAGTTGAGTCCATCTTCAGGAGAAAAGGACTCAACTATGGAGTCTGAAATGCGTCGAGAACAAAAACTCTACACAGGTATCCAATTCCCCTTGAAAAGAACACTGAAGTGATCTCAAAATTATAACACTCAATAATTCAAACACTTTCAGTTGTTAACATATCAGTATCACCAAACTCATTTACTTCACATGAATCATTATCATACTAAAGTTGAAAGGTAGAGTCACATCATTCATGCAATTTAAATGAAACTTTAGATACTCATTATTTCACAATCATATGATTTATACAACTCTGCCCTTCCACAAAATATTTCGACAGCCCATTGATCATGACTACCTTCTTTATGCACTTACTATTCTTCATTCGTAACAGTCCATGAAATGATCTTAGAATTATCATCAATTCATCATCTCATCCATTATTTAGTTTGCAATAACACATATACCATCCCCATGCATTCATGCAATGCATCACAACATGTGCACCCACACTTATGCATGCACATTTACAACATTTACTCAAACTTTTCATATGCATCCACTCAATGCATAACTACAAGATTTATAAAATCTCTTAATACATATCTACTCAATGCTACCTTGCATTGGTTCATGAATGTTCTGCGTTTAAACATATTATGGCCGAAACATGACTACCTCATATAGCATGCATTACCATAATTAGGACCACCAGTCCTCACTTGCTTTGATTATTAAGCTCATAACCGACATACACATGCAACGATATATTTTTATATGAATATAGTCTAAATTTCTAAACAGTCATGTGGTATGAGGCCTCTTGCTTTCATCACTCCATGTTCCACCACACCATGGCAGTATGGCATTCACATGAATGCATTTCAACTCTAAATGCATATCATTTTACGGTTACTAAATATGGTTCAATGGATTCTTACCCAATCCCCTTTCAACACTTATGCAATCATCATAATTAACCCATTACATGTATGGATCCCATTTACACCTTTGATGTTACTTGATCCATTGGTCTCTTATAGAGGATTACAAAATTCTTCCACCAATCTCTTGATCATGGATTTACTGCCCTAGCCTTTTCTTCATAAGGTTGTTGGCCATATGCAACAACATCATCAACACATTTAGCCATGCTTCTATTTTCTTTGGTCCTACAACCAATACCAACACCAATAGTGATTATAAACCACAATATTTTCCATTAGTGGTTCATTGCATATGTAGAACCTTACTACTTTTACCAATATGTAATATCATATGTGTGCACAAGCATCTGCTCATGCACTGTGCAATGTTTATTAATATCTCAAGCAATGCATATTCATGCCATCTCTCTAATATTTGGCATTTTCAGCATTCCCATGCCATAATTTTCTACACATCAAGCTCATAAAATATAAATACAATAGAAAAATAGGGTTAAGGGATTCTTCCTTTCCAATCCTTCATCACCGCATGGGATTCCTCTGCCACATCATAGCTGGTATGATTTCATGGCCTTTGGAAAACACACAAGGAATCATTAGATATGATTTAATCATCAAGCATAGATTCAAAACATATACTCATGCATGATATCCCAACTTGCTACTTCTAGGCATGCAAATCTATGAATTGTCTATATTGACAACAACAATTTTTGTTGTCAAAACAACCACTAGCACTTTTCTGCTCTAAATATCTATGATATATGAAAACCTCATTCAAACTCTAGTGATGCACCAATGTTCCCTGCTGGATAAGCTTTCTAATGCCTATCCACATGCTCCATTCTGACTTCGGGTGTGGAAACCACATTCCTTAAAAAATGTCAACTTTTTCCAAAATGACAATGGGAATTCTGCACTTTCACAGTTACAAAATATCATGAACTGCCAACTTCAGCCACCTGTAGAAGCAAATCTATAAATATTCAGAAAAACGTTTCTACTAGGCGAAGTTAGTCCATATAGCAAGGAACACTCAGAAACTTGCGGATGTCTTTTCCGATGCACAATTCAATTTCTATGAATTTATGGGTTTTACTACTTTCCACTTTTCACATTTTTCCAAAATTTCAAATTTTGGGCGAAAACTGGTTATTTCCCAAACGGTGCATTTTTGGAAAATATTTATCTAATGTGAATTGTTTATTTTCATGAGAATAAGAAATGTTGAGTTCAGTAAATTTCTTGAATCCTAATTACAAAGTCACTTTCCTCCATTGCAAGCTTTTCAAAATTCAAAAAACGTGGCCCAGAATAGTGCTTTTTGGCCTTCACACTCACCCCGACTCCACATCCTTTGGATTTTGGCTCCAAAAGTACAAACTTAACACCGTGCTTGCTCCATGACCGCTCCATATCAGTTTCGGCTCCATCTGACCTTCTGTCAAGCATCGGGACACTGATTTGTAAAAGCCATTAATCTCAAATTTATGCCAAATTGGAGCATAATGGGCTTGAGATCCTCACTGGTTCATTCATGGCCTTCGTCAATGGCCTCAGAATGCCACTAAACTCATCAAATTCTGAATCCGCATGCTCCCACAGTTCAAAAATCATTTTTTTTTGTGCCACCCCGCAACTCGCAACCTGAAATCGTGGGTGTGGAAAGTCAAGTCACGGTCACGGAAATGTAACCATCCCACAACTCGAAACCCGAAACCCAAAACCCAAAACTGCGGGTTCGGAAGTCATGGAAATGTAACCATCCCACAACCTGCAACCCGAAAGCCAAAAGCCGAAACTCGAAAGCCAAAATGCGGTTGCGAGATGTCGGAAATCCAATACGCAATATTTGGAAAATATCCGAAACCCAAAATGTGGAAACACCTATGTTTCCTGCAACTTGTGGGGTTCATAACTCCTTCATCTTTTGGCCAAATGAGACGAGTCTAGTACCGTTGAAAAGCTCTTGCAGAGCTCTATGCACCTGTGTGGCCCTATGCTCCATCTGAGAAATCTATTCTTGCCAATTTTTCATTCCAAAATGATGCCCCAAACTTCACCAATATTGTGTTAAAACATTTTATTACTTGTCTACAAACTCAGAGTTTGGCCCAAGTAGCCCCAGTGCTGCAACATGGGCTCTGATACCACTCTGTCATGTCCCCTTCCATCAATTTGGTGCAAGAAAGGAAACATGACCAACCATACCGGGCTTATTTGGTAAACTCAGCCCCAAACTTTACTCATAAATTCATAATAAATAAAAACTTCTATGTGTGGATTCAAACTCAATGTAAACACAACGGATTTAAAACACATTTGCACACACACAAACAGTAATGCATCAACACATCTATCACAAACAAAGGGTGATTCAATATGCATAGAATCAATCCCCTTCTCATACTATGCACATACTTCATAACAATTCCATTAACATGAACAATTAACATTCAGAAGTAACACATTGCAGAACACATAATGCATATAAATTAAACCACAAAGAATACTTATCTACAAAATGAAGTTGTCCAAACAACTGGCTATGTGAGAGCAACGTTCCATTCAACCACAGATCTATGTCCAGCCTATATTCTTTCAGCTGAGAGATCACCCTCGAGTTGGGTTGTGTATCCACTAAGGAGGAATTAGATGGACTCACTCATAGCCCTGGTTTCACTGAAACAGTTATGCTAAGCCAACACACAGTTGGGTTTATCAAGCACGAAATAGGAAAATGAGGAGGATGCTAAGCCAGTAAGCTCAACCTCAGATCTACATGCATCTCAAGCTAAATTCAAGCAATCCAATCCTCTGTTCAAACATTCACACTTGGGTTTCTCACATTTCTGTCAACAAATAACTCAATTCCGTCACTGGGTTTCTGGGCTATAAAAACTGGGTTTTCCAATGGATTTTAGGGTATCTAAAACTCTCAATTTCGCCCCAAGGTTCATATCTATGGATCCCCCGTTGGATTTCACTGTCAAATACCAATTATGGGCATGTATGGCTCTTCAAAACGTGGGTTCTTGCAAAGTTGCGATTTTTGGTTTTTCTTACTGATGGGAATTCGTTATGGATGAAAACTGATGTTGGGTTCCTCCACAATGGAATGGAGATAAGTGAGAACCAATTCCCATGCGGTAGAGTGACTTGTGGGTCAAGGAAAATAGAGCCCATACCTTGCCATACGAATTTTTGGGTTTCCCATGCTCCATTGAAGCCATGGATTGATTTCTTCAACCACTTTCTTATACAGAAATAAATGCCAGCAAAGAAAGTCAAAAGAGTTCTCAATATGACATTTGGCAGCCTGTAGTTCAATCCCACAACCCCCTCACCACTCCCTAGTGGATACACATGGCCCCTTCTCATTAGTTGCTTCCATAGCCAATTTTGGTATTTTATTGCATGATGTTTATTTAAATCATTTTTACAATGTTCCATGGCTAAATAGCACATGGATAACATAATATCTAATACTTGTTTTTTAAATAAATTTCGAGCATTCACTAGCGGGGCCTTGGCCTTGAGCTCCATGCTAAGGAGACATACATCACATGTATACAATATTTACATTAAAAGCTAATATATCCTAAGGGTCAAAATGGGGTATTACATGTTTATTCCTCCAAGTTCGTTCTAATGTTAACTGAGGAGCGGATTTATTGCAGACTGGTCACAGAACAAAGGAAGCATAGTTTATGCTTCCGTTGTGATGAAATGTTAATGAATTAAGGTTAATGGAAACTAAACAATTACTATAAATCAACAGTATTGACAACAACAAAAGCACAAGAAACTATTCAAAAATCTATTCAAACAACTTTTTTGAACTCTAGTGAAAAGCATGAACCATACCTCGGTCATTATTTTTGCCAGCTGCTTGACAGTGACCTCGTTATTAGGATTGCCAACATTGAAAATGTGACTGTTTTCCCTAGAAGGAATTTCCTGAAAAATTAAATAGGTAAGTACTATAAATATATAAGCACCATACAAAATTGGTATAAATCCACCAAGGATTGTTGTTACTTACAATCATCAAGAGAACAAGTCAGCTAGCATATTGTGTCCCATGTGTTTAAAGACTGTTTATACAATTCCAAGCATGCAAAACCAACACAAAACAACACTAATTTTTTTCTTAAAGAAATCTATTGTGGAATAACTCCAAGTTAATGATTTAAAAAAAAACAAATGCAAAACACATCCAAAAATACACCACTATAAAATGATATAATTCCATACCTAAGTTAACACATCTAGAAAGTCAATATGAAGCAATTACAACCACATAGCATTCCACTTACTTTCCAAGAGCATAATCAAACATAAAGGACGAGTTGTAAATAATGTTGGGAATTTCCTATACTCCATCCTAGTCATAACAACATTTTCCATTTTTTGCATTTTCAGTCATGCATGCATTTTGCATGCAGTCATGATTTTGCATGCATCCCAGTCATCAGTCCCAACACCTAGCACTTAGTTAGATAGCCCCGAGAACTTCTTTCTGATCAATCTTAGCCCTCCTAGTGCTTAGTGCACCCTCCTTTCACCTACCACTCAGTGAAAGGAACCCTCTCTCACCTACCACTCAGTTCACTTCAGTTAGTTGGTTGTCTTTCCTTGATTTAAGGCTAGATTGACTCCTAATTGCTTGTATCACTCCGATGGACCTCCAGTGAGACTAGACTGCCTATTCTGAATCCCGTTAGCTCCTCATGTGCCCTCCATTGAGCCTCCTTCACTACATTAGTTCTTCCATGTGCCAGTTACACCAACCACACTCAGTTAGACTTGTTGATGTATATGTAACTTCGGAATGTATTTCACATATATGTATATTGTATTCCTATAGAGATGTTATTATTCCTCTATACGGAAGTGTCGTAACTTATACTTGATGGGTTATTAGACCACCTTGTTTGGGGTCGGTCCTGTATAAGTCATGTGGGTCAAAGGGTTATTAGACCACCCTATTGGGGGTCAGCCCAGTCAGCATTATGTTATGTGGTTAAGTTTGAGCCTACATGAGTTAGGTAAAAAGGCAAGTTAAGTCAAGTTAAGTCAAGTATAAATAGAGTGCGGGAGGCACTCTATTTACTCACTCACTTCTCATACATGCACTCAAGGAGGAGTGGCGCACTTATGGAGGAGGAGGATCTGCTGCTAGGTTGTGTCTATCTCTTATGGTTGGTTGTATCATTGCTCTATCTATCTCTGAGGAAGTTATTGGGGTTTTTCACCTTTATGGTTTTCCCCAAGTAAATCTTTGTGTCTCTTGTGTGCTTGCATTATTGTCTCCATGATTGATATGCTGTAGATATGCTGTACATGTTGTTCTCTCAGTTAAGATCCTAGATCAGATTGAAGTAAATTCTGAAAATTTAACATGGAATCAGAGCTATCCTGAAAGAAGACATGATATGGCATGTATGACACTTGTTGCACTTACAATGCTAGGGCTTGATATAGCAAAAACCAGTCATCGTAGAACTTTCGCTATAAATCCATTTTGGCGAAGTTTTCGGATCTGAAATTGTTACAGGATGAAGCTAAGATCTCCATGTACCTTTTGTCCAAAGGACAACCTCGAATTCGTTGTACTTTGTGATTTATGATCTGTACAATATAGGGTTTCTGCCTCTTCCATATCTGAGTCAAAATCAGGTGACCTTGGGAAAAAGGTCATAACTTGGGCTAAGAAGCTCCAAATGAAATTTCGTAAAAAGTGACAGGTAGTACACAGACTGTACTATCTCAAACAAATTGTTTAGAGGCCGAAGTTGCACCAGTAACACGTGGCACGTCGTACAAGTTCGCTCTCATGTATTATCCCATAAACAGGTCACGTTGCGACACTTGGCATAACTCTCTCTCAGAGACTCCAATTGAGGTCAGACCTGTCAGGATGGAAAGATAATAGGTCGAGCTATCTCAAGAAAATTTTTCAGAGGCCGAAGTTCAAACAGTGACACGTGGCATGCCGTACAAGTTTGCTCTCCTGTATTATCCCAAAACAGGTCACGTTGCGACACTTGGAATGAATCTCTCTCAGAGAATCCAATTGAGGTCAGACCTGTTGGGATGGAAAGCTGACAGGTCAAGCTATCTCAAGAAAAGTTTTCAGACCCTGGAGATCAAAATGTTCGGAGTTACACCAGAAACAATCAGGTACATATTTCTGTCAAAACAGAATTATTTTTGAGTACCTTCATTCATGGCTTCTGGAATTTAGGGCTTTGGAGAAAGTTGGAATTTTTGTAATCGGAGACCATGGCTGGATGCTACTCATCAAAATAGAAATTTAGAGACCAAGATCAGAATTTTTGGTTGGGCAGAAGGTCGGGCTTGATCAAACCCCAGTTTGGGACTTTGATCAGAAAAGTGGAAAATTAGAGCTTCTGTAAAAATGGGAATTTTTGAAATCTGTGACCATGGCTGGAAGCTCCTCAGAAAAATAGAAGCTTAGTCCTTTGGATCAAACCTTTTGATTGGGCAGAAGAGTGGGCTTCATCAAACCCCATTTCAGGGTCACGTCCAGTGAATCCAGAAGTCTCAAAGGCAAAATTGAGGAGTGAAACTTTGCAGTTTTCAAATTCTGAATATACCAGCTTGATCAGCTCATCAAGGCACATATTTCTATCCTTTCAAAAGTTTGAAATTCAAAGTTTGAATTTTTGGGGTTTCTCTAACAAACCCATATCCAGCTCCAGGTCCAGTTCTTGCAAATCAAGTGGATTGGGTTAATCCTAGAAGAAGATGGATTGGTCACCTGCATAAGTGAAGAAGTTCCTATTTCAGAGGGAGATGAGGCTAAGGCCTTACATAAGAAGATTACAAGCGATCTCGACAGGTATGACTCATCGAGGTATGTTTTGAGATTTGTTCATGATTAAGTTTATGGTATGTTACTACGGTTAGTATAATCTTGATTTTAGACTTGACATATCACCTTAATAAAACTATGAATGCACAATAGAAAATATTCATTGATTAGGGTGTTGACACTTATGATTGTACTAATGCATTATGGTGTTGTATGAGGTTTATGTTGTCTACTAACTTGAAAGGTACACCAAGAAAGAAAAATCATGTTCTGGTTCAAGAACATATGATCATGATGACATGAGGACAAAGATTCATCCATTGTCATGAATCTCATAGAAGATCCATTTACGAGGTATGTATAACTTGGTTTTATAATGGTTAACCTATGAGATATACAGGTTACTAGCACAAGTCATTGAAGAAGAACAAGATGACATCATGTGAGTATGTTAGACATAACTAGCTAGCATGCTAATCCAGGTATGTTTTTCCTATATCAAGCTAGAATCCTACCTTGTGTTAGGATATTATACTGTTGTTGATAATGATTATTCATGAAGTCATAGGTTTGAATAATCATGGTTGTATGCATATTATGTTTCTTACCATAATTGATGATATGACTAACCAGAAGAATCATGAAAGTATAGGTTTGAATAATCACAGGTTTTATGCACATTATATCTCTTATCTTAATTGATGATTCAACTAACCCAAAGAGTCATAGGTTTGAGTAATTATAGGTTTAGACATGTTATGCTTCTTATGATTTGACTAACCATAAGAATCCTACATAAACCTTGAATGCTAATGCTTATTATTTCTGTTTGAAATGATCATGAGTACACATGCTTGAGATTATTGTGTTTTAATAGTATACTAATGAATGTATGATTTTATATGAGATCACAAGGATAACACAATCATGATACTAATAAGCATGCATAGGAACCAAGGATGAATATGAGTTCAAGAATAGGTAATCCAGGAAGCAAAGATCAAGAGGGAGCACACTCCAGTTGTTCCTGCAAGAAAGCAAAGGAACACACTTCAGTAGTTTCTGCAAGGATGCAGATATTCAGAGGGAGTTGACCATCTTTCCACAACAGAAAGGTGTAGAAGAAGCTACTTCAGATTAGGACTCCAGCAGCTCCTGTAAGGAAGCAAAGACTCAGAGGGAATCCACCCAACGAACAAACAAAGATAAGTATTTTAATTTCTTGCATATTTGTTTGTTTAAATAAAATTGTTCAATGATGTATATGCTCATGTTCCTAGACTTAGGATATGTATTGTGCATATTAGAATAGTTGCATTGATGAACAGTATATTACTAATATACATGGGTAAGTGGCCTATGGCACTGTCCAACATTCCATTGCTACTTATCTAGAATGAAACCTCTTTGCTGACATGTTGGGAGTTGTGCACACTCTGAACAATGTTCTGGTAGAGATTGGAAGGCATCTAGAAAGTTACGGAATATGGATAAATGTTGTATTGAAGCATTGGCTAAGATAATTGCATGACTGTATGACATATTTCTTTATGTGTAAGAATTTGTTCTGAAAATTATGAGATGTTTCTAATCATGCAATTTAACCTGTTTTGTAGGAAAGACCGTATATCTTCACCTACAAAAGGACTACAACATTTGTTCCAGCAACAAAGATATCTATTGAAGATATTGAAGTTCCCAAGATCTGGGATGAAGAAATGGAATGCCATGATCCATCCATCATGAAGAATGATGTTTGGGTTGCAGTCCCAAGACGTGAAGGAAAGTTTGTTATGACTTCCAAATGGAACTATCAGATCAAGCATATTGCAGATGGCAGCATTGAGAAATATAAAAGTGATGAAATAGAAGATGCACCAGATGGATTTCAAGACAGCATGGTGTAGTCAGATATGTGTGCAGAACTTGGTATGGTAGGATAGACAGCTTTCTATCCAGTTTGGGCTTTACCAAGAATAAAGCAGATTCCAACCTTTTCTACAAGGTTGAGGAAGGGAATCCTGTGATTCTACTCCTGTATGTGGATGACCTGTTTGTTACAGGTGAAGATAGATTGATTGTCAACATGCAGCGGAAGCTTACTACCGAGTTCGAGATGAAGAACTTGGGGATGATGCACTATTTGTTTTTGGCACGGAGGTGTGGCAGAGTGTAGATGGAATCTTCCTTGGTCAAGGGAAGTACACAGTAGATATCCTGAAGAGATTTGGGATGATGGATTGCAAGGCCATGGCCACACCTATGGCATCGAATCTGAAGCTTCTATGTGATGCCTCATCTGAGCTGGTTGATGTCTCTTTGTATCGTCAGATGATTGGGTCCTTGATGTACCTGACGAACACGAGACTAGGCATTTGCTTTGCTGTGAACACATTGAGCCAGTTCCTGACGGATCCAAGGAGTGTTCACCTGGTTGCTGTAAAGCATGTTCTGAGGTACCTGAAGGGTATAGTGGATTATGGGCTCAAGTGTGAGGCGAATCAAAAGTTTAACCTACAGGGTTATGTTGATTCAGATTGGGCTGGCAGTGCTGCAGATAGGAAGAGCACATCTGGGTGCTGCTTCAGTATGGGATCAGGTGTGATCTCTTGGTTCAGCAGGAAGCAGTCCTACGTAGCACTGAGTACAGCTGAGGTAGAGTATGTTGCAGCCTGTTCAGCTAGTTGTGAGGCAGTATGGCTATGGAAGCTACTGTCTGAGTTATTTGATCTCCCGTTGGAGGCTACTGGTATCTTCTGTGATAACCAGAGTTGTGTAAAACTGTCCGAGAACCCAGTGTTTCATGACAGGTCGAAACACATAGAGATCAAATATCACTATATCAGGGATATGGTGTAGAGATGAGCTGTAAAGCTCCTGTATGTTGCGACAGACGAGCAGATTGCAGATGTGCTGACGAAGCCACTAGCCAGGGTGAAGTTCGAGTACTTCAGAGAGAGGCTTGGCATTCTTCAGATCAAGGACACTTCGAGGAAGAAGTGATGGACACATTTGCTGAAGCCATTCCAAGCATGTTGGAAGGGGGATCCTTCACATGGCTATGGATGTAAGCGCTGGATGATGAGCATCAGGATGATGTTCTGGTTTCTGCTTGGATATGATTGGTTGGATCATGTGTATATGTATGCATCATGTTGGATGCTGGATATGATCGGTTGGATCATGTGTATGTATTTTGTATGTACGCATCATGTTGGATGCTGGATATGATCAGTTGGATCATTTGTATGTATTTTGTATATGCATCATGTTGGTTGCTTGGACCATGTATCATGTATTTGTATCAGGTGGATACACTGTATGATCAGGTGGATCATGTATGATGATATGTATCAGGTAGATACTTGGTATGCATTAGGTAGATGCATTGTATGATTAGGTGGATCATGTATGGTGATATGTATCATGTATTTGTATCAGGTGGATACACTGTATGATCAGGTGGATCATGTATGATGATATGTATCAGGTAAATACTTGGTATGCATCAGGTAGATGCATTGTATGATCAGGTGGATCATGTATGGTGATATGTATCATGTATTTGTATTTGTATCAGGTGGATACACTGTATGATCAGGTGGATCATGTATGATGATATGTATCAGGTAGATACTTGGTATGCATCAAGTAGATGCATTGTATGATCAGGTGGATCACGTATGGTGATGTGTATCATGTATTTGTATTTGTATCAGGTGGATACACTATATGATCAGGTGGATCATGTATGATGATATGTATCAGGTAGATACTTGGTATGCATCAGGTAGATGCATTGTATGATCAGGATGATCATGGATGACGAGCTTCAGGATGTTGCTCCAGATGACATGCAGCAGGACGTTGCAGTGATGATGATCAAGATGATCATGTGTACATCAGGATGATGTATGGTGAGTATCAGGTTGATACTCTATGGTCGTGGATCAGGTTGTGCAGATGAGCATGTCTGGGAGATCCTATAGGTCGGAGTTGTGTACCCGTAATAGCCTGGGATGCTCTTTCGAGACATTGCTCTGGGAGGACTAGTAATTTGTGCCCTGGGAGATTTCAGGTCGGAGTTGTGTACCCGTAACATCCTGAGATGCTCTTGCGAGGTTTTGTCCTATGGCATGTAATTTGTGCCCTGGGAGATTTCAGGTCGGAGTTGTGTACCCATAACATCCTGAGATGCTCTTTCGAGGTTTTTCCATGACCACATGTAATTTGTGCCCTGGGAGATTTCAGGTCGGAGTTGTGTACCCGTAACATCCTGAGATGCTCTTGCTAGGTTTTGTGGTGACCACATGTAATAGCGCTCTGGGAGATCCTTCAGGTTGGAGTTGTGTACCCATAACATCCTGGGATTCTCTTTCGAGGTTTTGTGGTTGGGTCACATGTAATAGCGCCCTGGGAGATCCTATAGGTCGGAGTTGTGTACCCATAATATCCTGGGATGCTCTTTCGAGGTTTTGTGACGCACGTAATAAGTCCTGAGGATTCCACAGTATGGCCAGTGATGACGAAGACCTGCAGGTGGTGGGCCTACATCCAGTATGAAAAAGGACTGGCTCTGTAGAACTTCCTATGACGAGTAGATTCAGAGATTGATTGAGATAGCAGCAGCAGTGACGATGATGATGACTCGATGATGATTATCCAGTGACGATGATCTAGAGAAGATGACTTGTGCTAGAAGAACTGTGCTGAGAAATACCTTCCTAGTTAAGAGGGAGTGTTGATGTATATGTAACTTCGGAATGTATTTCACATATATGTATATTGTATTCCTATAGAGATGTTATTATTCCTCTATACGGAAGTGTCGTAACTTATACTTGATGGGTTATTAGACCACCTTGTTTGGGGTCGGTCCTGTATAAGCCATGTGGGTCAAAGGGTTATTAGACCACCCTATTGGGGGTCAGCCCAGTCAGCATTATGTTATGTGGTTAAGTTCGAGCCTACATGAGTTAGGTAAAAAGAAAAGTTAATTCAAGTATAAATAGAGTGCGGGAGGCACTCTATTTACTCACTCACTTCTCATACATGCACTCAAGGAGGAGTGGCGCACTTATGGAGGAGGAGGATCTGCTGCTAGGTTGTGTCTATCTCTTATGGTTGGTTGTATCATTGCTCTATCTATCTCTGAGGAAGTTATTGAGGTTTTTCACCTTTATGGTTTTCCCCAAGTAAATCTTTGTGTCTCATGTGTGCTTGCATTATTGTCTCCATGATTGATATGCTGTAGATATGCTGTACATGTTGTTCTCTCAGTTAAGATCCTAGATCAGATTGAAGTAAATTCTGAAAATTTAACAAGACTCAGTTTGACATATGGTTGACCATTACTTGTGCATTGATGACTTCACTGATGATGATGAGGAATCCTAGTTGTGCTTTTATGACACTCCACTGATATTTTGATCCATCCATGCAGGCTAATTCAAATTACACCCTTGGTATTTGAATCCTATGCATTGTATCATTATTGTTTTACTATTCAGATTAATGAAACATGTGTGAATATTCTGCTCCTATCTGAGTTCCATTGGATCTATGTTCTGCTGCTCAATTCTTCTTCTATTTTCCTAAATTCTTTCATTGTGAGGTTTACATCATCTCTTTGGATCCACTGTGAGAATTTTCACAAATAATCCACTGGATAGTCAAAGAACATCTTAAAATGGTGTCCTTTTACTTCTCAGTTAAGTATTATATCTTTCCTAATATATCTTAACACTTATACTCGGGACATTATTTGAAGTGTACCATTTGTTTGCCTAAGGAAATAAATACTTATGATGTAATACCACCTTTATTTGGGCTTTTCGTAATTTGGACTTTTGAAAATATTGCAAGGTATTCGATCTCACTTCTATACCCTTTTACAATATCTTTTAAGAATGTATAAAGGACTGATATTTAATACTATGTTAACCTTCCATCCACTAAATAAAAATTTATAATTAATTGGGTGGTAGCAAATCATTTCAGATATTCTCACCTCATGAACTAGACATGGGGTTTTAATTCATCAAGATACTTCTCCCGACAAATTGTAGACAGGCACAATTGGCTAGAAAGGAAGATATGATAACCTCTGCTAGTTGTAACATCACCCACTTATTGAACAGGCTAATACAGATACATAGGTGATGTGTTAAATCCTCTGGATGGAATCACAGAATTGAATGCAAGGACAACCACGTTTAATAATCCCTACTCCCAACTATCATCCCACGCTTGGCGGCTACTATTCAAGCAACAAAACTATTCCCTGATCCTTTGTTGCATTATTAAGGAAAATGATTTTCCTAATCCATTTATTTGCACATTCAACTTCTCATAGTTATGAAACCACGAGGGCCCAATTATTAGGTGATTGATTTTATAAAATGGAGAGTGTTGCAGGTGAAGGGTGTTCAATAGATTTTATCTGCAAGTTGACAACTCCCGTGATGGCATGGAATCCTAGATGTTTTCAAATATTTACAAGTATTTTAATTTATCTTGAGTAACATTCGACCTCCTTAATCAATATGGAAGTGTTCCAAATACTTTAGTTTTATTAATAATGATTTGACCCTATAATATAGACTACCAATCGACTTAATGAATAGAATTATTTCCTAAAATAGTGATGATTCTTTCCGTCATATTTCTTCAGGAGGCTATGACAATAAATAATTAAAAATTGAATTGAGTCACTGGAAGCAATTCGTTTCCTGGAAAATTCAATGTATGGAAGTGAAATCTTCAATGGAATTTATAAATTTATAAAGGCCAAAAGAATAGTTTGTAGCCAAAGACTAGATTCAAGGAAAAGAAACTCTGAAAATATGTGTTTGGACTTTGGCCAAGGGCCAGTTATGTTCAAAGACCCATGGGTTAGAGAAATTCTGAAAATATGTGTTTGGGCAAGTCTGGTTGTGTTCAAAGACCCAGGGGTCAAAGAATATCTGAAAAATAACTCTAACCAAATCCATATCAGAACATGGCTTCAATACCAATGAAATGAATGACAATTCATTTACAAAGGAATATCCAACATAATGACAGTAGGCTGAAATCTATATAGGATCAATGATAACTATTTAATAATGAATAAGATAGATGATAGGATGATATACGATGCCATGTGATGGTGTACTTATAGCATTGACTAGTCACAATAGTTGTGAGGTCATGTCCCTTGATTAGGTCACATCCCTTAGTTAAAATAAGTCACTTCATTTATTTTTAGTTATTATTATTTATTTGATATTTATTTGATATTTATTTATATATATTTATGTTACATTACAATATTTAGAAAACTACAACCAAATTCCCAATTGAGCATCTACCACTCTCTTTGTGTATATCATGCATTTTTGCATAATTTGTATATCCTTTATTTTCATGGAAGCTATGCCTGTAACACCCCTAAATTCATCTACACAATCAAGGAACAACTTTCCCACAAATTCTACTAACCTTGTAGAAAGGCAACAGTTTCCTTTCCTTGAAAAATATGAAAATAAATAATGCAATTTCGGTATGCTTGGAATAGGAAGAAGCAAATATGACACTCATGGAAAGATTGAAATCGTGCTCAAATACTAAGAGAATTTAAAATTCAATCCTTCAGGAAGTATGTAGAATAATCCCAGAGAGTTGTTGCCTCAAACTCCAAATTCAAGGTTCGGGTCCTTTTGGAGGGCTTGGAGGTGGATCAATGTGAATACCTCCTTCAAATATGACACCAAGGACTTGTACAATAGATCGATAATAAAGATTGCTACTGCTCCTTGCTTAAATTGGAAGTGAAGGACTTGTGAGGAAGTGGGGAGCTTGTGACAAAGTGAGTGAATTGTGACTCTGAAGATAGGTTGCAAAAGAGATGTCAAACTCTCTAGATAGCTACAAGCTTTTTTAAATACAAATGTTTGAGACTTGAGTTGGTTGGTGTGTTTCCAAAGTCGGGTGATTCAACCAAGACTCAGGAAAAGCAAGCATGTCCAATCCAGTTTGTGTTCAATGTCAAAAAGAAGAATCAATGGGGCATATCTTTTGGAGTTGTCCAATTGCTAGGATAGTTTGGGGCTCGTTACAAGAAAAATTCAGTTCCCTGTTCACAACACCCTAGATTGGCAAAGTCCCTTTTTAGGTGACACTTGGATGATCAAGGGTTATTGCAGATAGCTATGCATAAAATATGACTGTTTTCTATTGTCGTGCTTTGGAAAATAAGGTGCACATTAGCTTTTCAAGAAGACAATTCCCACCTACACCTGGAGGCATGAGAGCATTCAAAAATGAGCTTGCAATTCACATCAAAGTTAGAGTTGATATGATTTCGTAGGATGTAGACTCTTTGCCCCTTAGGAAACAGACCTATATGTTAGTCTTCCTAGATTTCATAGGAAGAGGACCTGGTTGGCCATGTAAAATTGTCTTTCTGTTGTAACTTTGAAGAAAAATAAGTTCAATTTTTTATAAAATAATAATAAATTTAAAAGTTGGCGACAAATAGAGTGTTCAAACTCTAAAAATTCAAGACTCCCCTAAATGTGAACAAAACTCTATTTGTTTTTTCTTCTACTGGAAGGAAAGTAGCAAATAGATGACAAATCACATCACAATGTGAAAATAAAGAGAAGATTAATAATCTTACATTGACATAATTTCCATAGGTTCCTGAAGGTTGAGGACATTCGACAAATAGAGTGTTCAAACTCTAAAAATTCAAGACTCCCCTAAATGTGAACAAAACTCTAATTTTTATTTTTTATTTTTTATTTTTTCTGAAAGGAAAGTAGCAAATAGATGACAAATCACATCACAATGTGAAAATAAAGAGAAGATTAATAATCTTACATTGACATAATTTCCACAGGTTCCTGAAGGTCGAGGACATTCGATATCAGGGTGTACTCTTTGGATCCAGACAAGAAGTGCATTTTCTTAACAATGGAAATCCAAATGAAAGGATTGATGTTATTAAAGACACCAGTCATACTTCAAGAATCTGCATTAACATTGTAAAGTGCTTATCACTTCATCTTAAATTTAGATTAAAAAATATTGGAGAATTTTCTCTATGGAAAAGGAAAATATCCATAGAATGCATTGGTGAAAATATGAAAGAGAAATAAAGATCACCCAAGGATTTAACATGCCTTAACTTGATTTCACCCTCTTATGTAACACGTTTCAATGACACGAAGATATGTAAATAGTTAACTGATTAAAAATGGCACCTACAAAACAACATAAAATACTATCATAATTTAAATTCCCACAAACATAGGAATTAAAGTGGGGGGAACTAACTGTACAGTGTCACATTATTATATCATGATCACCAGGATTCCAACCATCTAAACATGTCATCTATACCATACATTGGGAAAACAACAACAGTTCCACATATATGAATGCTAGAAGCAAATTTAAAATAGACTTGCAAAAATCAGATGCCTGCATGATCTAGAATAGGAAAATTAAAAAAATAGAGGAATTCATGTCAGATTCAATACTAAGAAGCCCTCCAATAACACCCCAATAATGGCCATTATCAACAACTCTTGGAATGAATAATCCTCCTTCCCATTAAATAATAATTTGTATTCCCTATCGACCAATTGACACTTACCAACCTTTAATGATGGTTTGGGGCATCATGGTAGATGAGAAAATATGTCACTTAGTAGAAATTCCTACAACTTATCCCAATCCATGGATATTCTAGAATCTAGAGCTCCATTATTAACAACATTCATGAAGTACTTGGGGAAGTACTTCAAGGAAGTTACCAAGTTGGCCTTGTAACTGTAACTCAACACATACCGAAAGCGTGCTCACCATGGTGACTAGGTTGGCCTTGACATCTATCTGTTGCATTTGATGAAATATTTCAATTGCCTACACTGCACTTTGTATAGGTTTTGAAAAATTAAAATAAATTTTTGATGGACATCATAAATACAACAGACTTGTAGAGTTTGTTGGAATAAACACCAATAAACATTACTCTTGACCCATGATTAGAAGTCATCAAAGTTTCAGTAAAATTACACAACGTTATCATAGGAAATCTTTCACTATCAACTATAAGTTTTAATGTTTTAAATTTTACCCCCATTTGAAGGGATCCAACTTTTACAGAATGAAATTTTAGAGCTAAAGAATAGGAAAACGAAGATCCTTGTTCAACAAGGTAATTTTAATGAGAAAACTACAGAGTTCCCATAATCTTCACCATTTGTTTCCTGACCATCAGATCATTGTTGAGAATCACTAGTATTTTCACCACAGGCAGTGTTTTTTGTCTTCATTGGATTCCATTTTATCCTTTTGCCTTGTCCAATTTTATCTGCTTTGTTTACAACAACTGGCATTTTTTGTCCAATAGCAACCATCAACTCTACCCTAAACTGACCCACTTGAGAGTTTTTAACTTCATCAAGTTCTACATGGCGTCTTGGACCCTTTTCCCTGCCTATTGCATGCATATCAATAGGACTTTATGGCCAAGTATCTAGCCTACAAAATCCATTCCTGGGGAATGAACCTCCTCTGCCTCCAATATTTGAACAGGAACCTCTGCCTAAGATTCTACCTACTCGAGAAATGGGCCCTTGGCCCTAACCTATATTATCAAGGGCACCAATGTAATTTATTGGAGGGACCATATTGGGTCCAATGGGATGTATCTGCATCATACTTCTCAGTCCAGGGCCAAAACAATCTACATCAACAAAGAGTTGAGCAAGAGGGACATCGATATTGAAAGGAGGATGCCTTGGCTTAGGCATGCCCATCTATATCTGATGATTAGACATCATTATCTGCTCTTGCAACAATGCATCATGCAGCGAGCTTCAGGAGTGGGAGTGAGGGGGTAGGGGGCACTCCCCTGCAACAGAGGTTCTGATCACATCAGAACTTACCAGAGTTCATCTAAATGTGCCCAAAATTATAAAGAGGGAAGATATATGCCCATATTATAAAAAATGCACTCAAAACGACTCTTTTCTTCTCTATTTGTGTGCCTAGATCTGCTTCCTATATCCATATCCATGCCCATAAGTGATAATAATGGTTTTTTGGAGTTTAGGAAAGGTTGAAAGTTTGAAACCAATCATGGCATGCCAATATCTACTTGAATGTTGCCCATATTTGGAGAACTAAGGTTATTCATGCTTCCTCACTGTCCAGAATTAACCCAGAACTTCCTAAACTGCCCAGATTTGCTTGGACAACCTTGATTTTCTATTGGTATGAGGTGAAAGAGTGCCCATGGTCATTGATTCCTTCATCCAAGTCAAGGCACCCAAAACCAGCATCAACAATGCTACCCCTACTGAAGAGTTTGATCAAAATCACATGTGGACACCCATGCAAAATGGGGGGTAACACAAAGGAAAATCACTGTATTCTTGTACCTGTAGTTTAAAATGTTTTCATCCTTATTGTACTATACCTACACCTGTACCCACGGCCAAGCGTACCCAGACAACATAGCTATTTGCAGTGTGTACCTTTATTTAGTCATCCCATTTAGTAATTCAACAAATTGGTCATTTGATCTAGCCCATTTGTGATATGCTATTATCTTTTTCTTTGGATTGAAAATGCTGCTTATATTACATTAAGAATCAGTATGCATGTACATTGTCTCCATTTTATAGGAGGGGTACATGTTCAAAAGGTGATTTATCTCAATCTTATTCATTGTTGTTTTTCCTGTTTCTCTCCTACTGATCTCTTTAAAAAGATGCCCTCTAAAGAAAGCCGAGAAAACAGTTAAACTAGCGGAAGTTATTGTTAATAAGGCTGGCAAAGATCTGACAACAAGTTCTGATTCGAAAGCTATCAAGAATGGTGACAATGGTTGTACCACGGTAGGAAAGAAAAGGGACAATCAAATCCAGCTATTGAAGGAAGCACAACAGTGGAGGTTCATGATAGTTGGAAGCTTCTCTTGCTGGTTTATGAAGTAGATATTTTCTTTTATGTTTTATATTCTAGTTCAAAATAAGTCTTATAGTTGTTTCTGGACTCTCGACACACATAAATAAATAAATACATTATTAAATACCAAATCTAAAGAGATTACACCGATACCATCTTTCTTACAGATCTTGAGGAGCCTTTCTTACAATGCTATCAACAAATCACTGCCCTAATACACTTTATCACTGCCAAACCTGCAGAGATTTGTGTCTAGTATACCTGGGACTGTTGGAGGAGAAGTATTAATCGATGCAAGAGAATATGGGAAGGTGCTTGTTAGCGAAACTTGTCCTGTATTTTTTTTATCTGCTTAATCATTGGAACCATTTCCTTTTATTTTATTTTCATGGTTTGCTCCACATCCTACTCAATGCATATTTAAAAATATCAAGACATAAGCAATAAAAGTTCATGGTTGCTTATGCTTTGTGTGTTGTAATGCTTCCAAACAGAACACTACAGATGTTCTCAAATCCATGGAGATCATTATGGTTGATGGAAGATGAAGGGTATTTCAGAGAACTAAACTCACATTCAGTTACCACAAATCACCCTTTCAGGGTATGCAGTGACTTGCATCTATTGTAGTTGCAACATTTTAGTTAAATCCTCTTCTGTCATCAAGACAACGCCATAACGCTTACCTGGAGAGGTGTCACTAACCACCTAAGTGTTTTTATGTTTATGTTTTTTATTTTATCAAAATCCTCTGCAACTCTTGCCATGTTAAAAGATAGAGCATAGAATGTGAAATGTGAATTTCTCTGAAATGAAAATCATATTATCCACATTATCTATAGTGGGCACTGGGCACACATTAAATTCCAAAAGCTTTCATAGAGAATTGAACACAGGATTATATGATTATCTTCTAAAATGAAATTCTTTATATAGTCCTTATTCTCATTAAGATGTTGTGCTGGTGCTCTCGACGAGTAGAAGAAATAAAACTCAACCAATCAGCCAACACAATGCTGGTTGTGTTTTTCACAACCCTACAACTACTAATAATTCTGCTAGAGCTAGCATCGAGCAAACATGATTGAAAGGTATGATGTTGGGTGGTGAAAAAGTTTCAAAAGTGCATGCAAACTTTTTAATCAATGTGGAGAAATCAACTTCAACAAGTATGCATTCATTGAGCAAGTTTGTCATGGAAATATTATGTTGAATATTGTAACTTCTAAGAATATTATATTTGTATATTATTATTCTGGAGATGTTTCATTCCTCCGAGGTGATTCTATTATGTATCTGGAGATGTTTATTCCTCCAATGGTTTGTGGTAACTAGGGTTATTAGACCCACCATGCGGGGTTCGTCCCTGAGTTTATATTTTAGGGATTATTAGACTTCACAAGGAGAGGTCGGCCCCATTAGGGATTTTGGTCAGTCGGGAATCAGTATAAGTAGAGGAGGAGAGCTCCTCATTTGACACACTTCCACAACTCAGAAAGTAGCGCACTTGTGTCTGGGAGGTCTGCATGTGAGGTAGAGAAGAAGGACGAGTCTTGGAGCACATCTTGTATTTTGGTTGATCATCTTATTGAGGAAAGCTTTGTTGGGTTTTCTACCCCATGAGGGTTTCCCAGGGTAAATTTTGTGTCTATCTTGTGATTATGTTTCTTTCAGTGATCTTGCTAGTCTATTTGGTTTAAAATTAACATGGTGGCAGAGCTAGCTTGAATATAACATCTTTCACAAGGTGAAATTATCTTTCTCTCTCTCTCCCAAGAATTAGGGTTTCTGCAAAAGGTTAGTATTTTTGGTTTTTGGTTGCATGGCTGAATATCCCTTCTCAAAATCAATCTTTTGAGCCCTAGATCGAGATTTTTGGTTGGATAGAACTTCGGGAAAGTCAAACCCTAATTCTACCAAAAGTGCAATAAACCAGAAATTCTGTTGCAGATCTGGAAAGCAAAGTACATCTCCTGGTAAGTACTACTCCATCTCTTAAACTCCAATCTCTTGGACTCCCCCAAGAGAAGATGGCTCCAAGTACTAAGCTTGAAGGTATAGAGAATTTCCGGGCATGGAAATACAGAATTGGTCTCATTCTTGAAGAGAATGATCTTGCTCATTATATCAACAATGAAATTGCAGAACCTGAAGGAGATGAAGCCAAAGAGAAGCATAGGAAGGATTTGATTAGGTCAAAGAGAATCATAGTTGGTTCTATTAAAGACTACTTGATTCCCCAAGTGGCTTCCAAGAAGACCCCAAAGGAAATGTATGATGCCCTAAGAAGGATGTATGAGGGAAAGAACATCAATAGGAAGATGAACCTAAGAACTCAGTTGAAGAGTACCAAGATGCACAAAGGAGAATCCATTCAAGACTACTTCTCAAGGATCTTCCAATTCAAGGAACAACTAGAGGCCATTGGTGATAGTCTTGATGAAGATGAACTTGTGATGACTGCTCTAAATGGTCTCACTAAACCTTGGGAGTCATTTATACAAACTATGTGTGCCAGAAAAGAGAGTATGAAGTTTGATGTAGAATGGGAAGATTGTGATCAAGAAGAAGCTAGGGTCGCCAACAGAGAAGCCCTTCTCAAGGAGGATGATCAAGCCTTGGCTACACACACTAAGAGAAGAAAGAATCAATCTTACTTCAAGAAGGACAAACACAAGGAGTCTCAATATCCACCAAGATTTCAGAAGAAAGGAAAAGGAAAGTTCTCTTCCTTCCAATGTTTCAATTGTCATAAGCTAGGACACATTGCTAGATTTTGTCCTTCAATCAAGAAGAAAAATATTCACTCTAAAAGACTTCAAGAACATCTTGCAGAAGATGATAGTGAAGAAGAAAAATAAGAGGAAGTAAGGTCTCATAGGAAAAGATCCAAATATGAAGAAGAAGAAGAAAGGCCTCTCCCTAGGAAAAGGTCTAGAAGAAATGAAGAAGAAGATGCAGAAGAATATGTTCTATTTTCTGCTCTCTTTGGATCTGTGTCTCCTAGAGAAGATACATGTCTCATTGATAGTGGTGCTTCAAAGCACATGACAGGTCAAAAGAAAACTCTCTCAAGACTTGAAGAAAAGTCTTCTCCAAAAAAGGTATCTCTAGGAGATGATTATCAATATCCCATCAAGGGAGTTGGTGAAGCAAGCTACAAGCTTGACTCTGGGACACCCTTGAAGATGAAAGAAATTTTATATGTCAAATGATTGAAGAAGAACCTACTTTCTATCTTAGCACTAGATAAGAACGGATTTGGAATTGCATTTATTGATGGTCAAGTACTTATGTGGCCCAAAGGAGAATCTATTGAGGATGCAATTGTCATTGGTGAAGAAGAAGGAGGTCTTTACAAACTCAAGGGTCACCTAGAAGCTGCCCTTGTCCATGAAACCACTAGCCCCAGTGAACTATGGCATAGAAGGATTTCTCACATTAACTACAAGGCTCTACCCTATGTGAGCAAGGTGGTCATAGGTTTACCAGATTTAAAGATTGACCATAATGGCTCATGCAAAGGATGTGAAAAGGGGAAGAATGTCAAGAACCCTTTTCCAAAGAGTGAAACAAAGACTAAGAACATTTTGAAATTAATACACTCAGATGTATGTGGACCAATGCCCACCACATCCCTAAGTGGGTTTGAATACTATCTTTCTTTCATTGATGACTATTCAAGGAAAACTTGGATATATTTTCTAAAAGGTAAGAATGAAGTCTTTGAAAAATTCAAAGAGTTCAAGGCCTTAATAGAAAATCTCTCAGAAAAGAAAATCAAGATTCTCAGAACAGATAATGGTGGATAATATACTTCAAAGGAATTTGAAGACTTTTGTAAAGAAGCTGGAATCAAGAGGGAACTAACCACTCCCTACAATCCCCAACAAAATGGGGTTGCTGAAAGAAAGAATAGAACTATCATGGGAGCTATAAAAACTATTATACATGATCAAGATCTTCCCATGTATCTATGGGTTGAAGTAGGCAGGAAAACTGTCTATGTACAAAATAGACTTTCTCATAGTGCTCTTGAATTTAAGACTCCAGAATAAGTGTTCACAGGAAAGAAGCCTGAGGTAAGTCATCTCAAAATATTTGGATGTCCTGTGTATATTCACATTCCAAAAGAAAAGAGAACCAAGTTGGATCCCTCTGGTAAGAAAGGAATATTTGTTGGATATTGTGAAACATCCAAAGCTTTCAGAATTTACATACCTGGTTTCATCATATGGAGATAAGTAGAGATGTAACATTTGATGAAGAAGCAACTATCAAGAAATCTAGGAAGTGCCAACTTGAAGAAATCTATGAAGAAGATACACCTCCTAGAGTCACAGAAGTTGTACCCATCCCTGAAGATGATGCACCAAAAGACCATGACATGATAGAACCTCAAGAACCCCCCATTACAAATCTATCTTGAAAAAGAAGGCCAGCATGGGCTAGAGACATTATTCAAGGAGCTGAAAAATATGGAGCTCCTGAAGGTTCCACAAGAGAAAGGAAGAAACCCAAGTTAGTATCCAACTATGTGGCCTTGATGTGTGATATTGTGGATCAACAACCCACCAACTATGAGGAGGCAGCTCAGAAGAAAGAGTGGGTAGAAGCTATGACATAAGAGTACCAGTCAATAATGAAAAATGATGTTTGGGATATAGTTCCCAAACCAAGGATAAAAGTGTGGTTTCTTCCAAATGGATATTCAAGATAAAACATGCTGCAGATGGTAGCATTGAAAAATATAAGGAAAGATTTGTAGCCAGAGGATTCTCTCAAAAGGAGGGAATAGACTATGAAAAAACATTTGCACCAGTTGCTAGGTACACATCAATTAGAACTATCATGGAACTTGCATCTATGATGAAGTGGAAATTACACCAGATGGATGTTAAAACAACCTTCCTGAATGGTGTCATTGAAGAAGAAGTGTACATAGAACAACCGCAAGGATTTGAGGTTAAAGATGGAAGAACACATGTATGCAAGCTAAAAAAGGCTTTGTATGGATTGAAGCAAGCTCCAAGAGCTTGGTACGGAAGGATTGACAGTTTCTTAACAAGCATGGGCTTTACCAAGAGTAAAGCTGACCCAAATCTTTATCTCAAGGTTATGGATGATGAACCTATTATTTTACTATTGTATGTAGATGATCTATTTCTAATAGGAAATGAGAACCAAATTATCGAATGTAAGAAGAATCTTTCTTTAGAATTCGAAATGAAGGATTTGGGATTAATGCACTACTTCTTAGGTCTAGAAGTATGGCAAGAATCAAAAGGAATCTTTTTAAATCAAGGTAAGTATGCTGTGGGGATTTTGAAAAGATTTGATATGTTGGAGTGTAAGGCCATGGCTACTCCCATGGACTCCAACTTGAAGTTATTAGTTGATGAATCATCAGAATTAGTGGATGTAACTCTATATAGACAAATCATTGGGTCATTGATGTATTTAACAAATACCAGACCAGATATATGCTTTGATGTAAATACCCTGAGTCAATATCTAGTAGAACCAAGGAAGGTTCACCTAATAGCTGCAAAGCATGTAATGAGGTATCTAAAAGGTACATTAGATTTTGGTCTTTACTACCTTGGAAATCATGAACTCAGATTACATGGTTACTCAGATTTTGATTGGGAAGGAAGTGTTTCAGACAGGAAGAGTACATTAGGTGGATGCTATGGACTTGTATCTGCCATGATCTCTTAGTTCAGCAAGAAACAATCTAGTGTGGCTCTCAGTACTGCTGAAGCAGAATATATAGCTGCCTACTCTGCTAGCTATGAAACAGTATGGATTCGGAAACTACTATCTGGAGTGTTTGACTTATAAATGGATCCCACTGTGAATATGTGTGACAATCAAAGTTGTATCAAGATGAAAGAAAATCCTGTATTCCATGATAAGTCAAAACATATAGAGATCCGATACTTTTATATACAAGAAATGGTACAGAGAGGAGGTATTAAGCTTGATTATGTGAGCATTGAGGATCAAAATGCTGATATTTTGACCAAACCTCTGTCTCGAGTGAAATTTGAATACTTCCGAGACAAGCTTGGTGTAGTTCAAAAGGAACCTCCTCGAAAGGGGGAGTAGTGTAGTCACTGATAATGAGATTGCCTCATGAACAGTAAGGTCGATGATGTGGATACCTGTTTACTACACTTGGATACTTAGATTATTTAGATTTAGGAATCTTATACTTAGAATACTTATTTTACATGATTTTGATGATATATGTATTGGTGAGGATACATGCTTTTGATGATATATGTATTGGTGAGGATACATGTTTTTGATGATATATGTATTGGAGAGTATACATGCTTTTGATGATATATGTATTGGTGAGGATACTTGCTGAGGATACATGCTTTTGATGATATATGTATTGGTGAGGATACATGCTTTTGATAACATATGTATTGGTGAGGATACATGCTTTTGATGATATCTGTGTTGATGAGGATACAGGTGGGATTGTATCATCCTTGAACATATGTTCTAAAAGAATCCGTAGACGTATGGTCTCCGAGAATGAAGTCATTGATGGACAGGAGTGAGGATTAAGTCATCCTTGGACATAGTCCTAAATGAATGGGAAGAGGATTAAGTCATCCTTGGACATAGTCCTAAATGAACGAGAAGAGGATTAAGTCATCCTTGGACATAGTCCTAAATGAACGGGAAGAGGATTAAGTCATCCTTGGACATAGTCCTAAATGAACGGCAAGAGGATTAAGTCATCCTTGGACATAGTCCTAAATGAACAGGAAGAGGATTAAGTCATCCTTGGACATAGTCCTAAATGTACGGGAAGAGGATTAAGTCATCCTTGGATACAATCCTAAATGTACGGGGTGAGGATTAAGTCATCCTTGGATATAGTCCTAAATGTACAAGAAGAGGATTAAGTCATCCTTGGATACAGTCCTAAATGTATGGGGTGAGGATTAAGTCATCCTTGGATACAGTCCTAAATGAATGGGGTGAGGATTAAGTCATCCTTGCACACAGTCCTAAATGAATGGGGTGAGGATTAAGTCATCCTTGGACACAGTCCTAAATGAATGGGGTGAGGATTAAGTCATCCTTGGACATAGTCCTAAATGTACGGGGAGAGGATTAAGTCATCCATGGACATAGTCCTAAATGAACGGGGTGAGGATTAAATCATCCTTGGATATAGTCCTAAATGAATGGTTGGGATTGATCATGTGATGAAGATACTGATGATCGTGTGATGACGATACTGATGATCGTGTGATGACGATGTTGATGATCGTGTGATGACGATGCTGATGATCGTGTGATGACGATGCTGATGATCGTGTGATGACGATGCTGATGATCATGTGATGACGATGCTGATGATGGTGTGATGACAATGCTGATGATTGTGTGATGACGATGCTGATGATTGTATGATGACGATGCTGATGATCGTGCAAATGATGATGACGATGATGTTGATGTTCCAGTAACTAGTTGAGTTACTGATGATGATGTAATGAAGAAAGCTTCCGATGATATATAGATGTATCATGTGTGATGTAGTCGATGACTCCTTGCTCCTGCAGTTGTTGTAATAATATCCTTCTCATTAAGGGGGAGTGTTGAATATTGTAACTTCTAAGAATATTATATTTGTACATTATTATTCCGGAGATGTTTCATTCCTCCAAGGTGATTCTATTATGTATCCGGAGATGTTTATTCCTCCGATGGTTTGTGGTAACTAGGGTTATTAGACCCACCATGTGGGGGTCAGCCCTGAGTTTATATTTTAGGGGTTATTAGACTTCATAAGGAGAGGTCGGCCCCATTAGGGATTTTGGTCAGTCAGGAATCAGTATAAGTAGAGGTGGAGAGCTCCTCATTTGACACACTTCCACAACTCAGAAAGTAGCGCACTTGTGTCTGGGAGGTCTGCATGTGAGGTAGAGAAGAAGGACAAGTCTTGGAGCACATCTTGTATTTTGGTTGATCATCTTATTGAGGAAAGCTTTGCTGGGTTTTCTACCCCATGAGGGTTTCCCAGGGTAAATTCTGTGTCTATCTTGTGATTATGTTTCTTTCAGTGATCTTGCTAGTCTATTTGGTTTAAACGTAACATATTATACATACAATACAATTATAAAAAGAATAGGTTACATCTTCTCAAAGCCTACCCATCTTGTTTCTCTTCAATTGTGTGTTTTTTCTATAACAAGGTTAGTATGCATGTTTTGTCCTCAACTGGAAAATATGTGATGTGCAAGAATATCTACCTATGGATAAGTGCATTTGTTTACATGAGGATAAGTTATTTTGACTTAAATAATATAAAGCATGCTTCTATCTTTATCAAGGTTTCAAGGAGTGCATTGAAATGATGATATGATGTGCTAACTATTCTGTTAGTACTGTGACATGATGGGCGTGGCATAATTATTACCTATATCTTGTATCCTGTAGGGGTTTTTGTGAAGGTGAATGTGTTGTTCAAGGTGCTTTTGCAGCAGTAAGAAATATTAAATTTCAAATTTGAGCAACATTGATGACCTAGGCAATCTTATGAACAGTCATGGGCTTGTTGTATCCATCAAATAGCCCTAAAATAAGTCATGGCCATCTGTTAGTTTTCAATTAGTAGGTATGGACAGAAAAAGGCACATTTGGGACCTAAATCAATAGTGAATGGTCATACAAAATTACCCTAAATCAAATCTGGGAAGGGTTGTCCATAAAGGAGCAGATATGAGCAACGAACAATCTCATATCTTCAATTTGAGCAATGTATGTGTGAACAACATGCACTTACAACATACAATGGATTGGTATAAAAAATCTCCATAAAAACCCTAGATCAATCTTAATATCAATATATAAATTAATCCTTCATAACATGAGGCCAACCTAAAATATACAAAACACCAGGGCTGACCTATCCCAACAAATATTAGGGCCGAGCCATGCAAAATATTCACGCTGACCTAGTATTAATTCAAGAAAGTTTTATTTAATTTGATATATGAATTCACCTTACCTTTGATAATTGTAGTTGCGTTGTTGGTTTTGTTTAAAAATATTTTATGGTAGTCGATGTCCAATTACAAATGTAATTTGTCTGGCATTTACGCTAGTTGCATGTTTGCGAGTATTTGATCATGTATGTTTCAGATGAAAGGGTGCTTGACTGGTATATATCCATTTCCTTGTGTTTACCAATATATGTTTCTACTGACTTGAGCAGATGGTTTCACTGCAGCAGTTTTTGTGAAAAGTAGGGCCTTCCATTCCACGTTCAATTTTCCATTCCCTGTACTTGTTTTCACTATAAGTACACGATGCCCAAACTTGCTCATATTAATCTTAAACTGTAGTGGTGTACTTAACAGAGTAGCTGCTCAATGTTAAATACAGTTTCTCTTAAACTACAAAAGAGAGTTTCAGCTTTCAAATAATATTAGTGGTAAATTGATTCTCTTACAAAGGGATGGTCTTTCCTTCCTTTTTTGTATTTAAGGTACATATATGTTAAGATCTAGTCTTCTTGTGTGAGATCTTCCCTTTATTGTTTTATCACGAGTAAATTTAAGGTATATACATTAAGTGCACAAGGGATTTGGTTCCTGAAGGAGAAATCCAACCATAAATACCAAACTTAATGGGACAACTCTCTTGAGAGGCTACCCTTTGAGAATTGTATCCCAAATATTTATATGACAGTACCAAATAATTAGGGGCATTGACTCTCTGACCAATTGCTGCAATTGCAAGCCAGATATATATATAACAACAAATTTTACTTATGGCGTTGTCTCTCTGTCTAGAGGCCGCTAATGTAATTTACATACCACATATCTACAACATTCCAAATAGCAAGGCGTTGGCATCCTATTTAGAGGATGGTGTTACCAAAATCTAATAGAAATGCATGGGTGCTTAGATTAGAGGCCGTCGTTGCCAATAATCCAAACATTTA
The DNA here is from genome assembly GCA_027924585.1 of Larix kaempferi. Lineage (NCBI taxonomy): Eukaryota > Viridiplantae > Streptophyta > Pinopsida > Pinales > Pinaceae > Larix > Larix kaempferi. The sequence goes on from BSBM01000340.1 coordinate 1,408,832, forward strand.
TAAACAGTCCCAATAGTATGACGTGGGTGTTTTGTCTAAATACTCTTTGTAATGTAGAGATTGTGAACTTTATAAGTTTTTCTAAACTTGAGTGAACGGTTAACGCCGAAAACCCTGGATCTTAGGATATGCCGTCCCCATATACTCTCATTCAAGAAGAAATTAAAAATACAAAGAAAGTAACTGAAAGAAAATTATACTTGAGCAAAAATCAAAATGGAACATAGTAATTTCATAAAATCGTTGTCCTCTCCAACAATAATAATGCTGAGTGCAAGGTCTGTAAAAGAAATAGACCACAATTCATTTGTGTGCTCTTAATGCTAGATCTAGTTTTATCTCCTTAGTAACTAAGAGTCGATTCAATACCACAATTTGAGTTGGGATGAATGCAGAGATATAGCTCACAATATACAGTTGATATAGCACAATATACATGGATATCCAATAAAACCCATTTGTAATTCATTTCAGAAAACACCAATTTCTGTTATCCATGAAATGCATTTGAATTTGAATTCACATACCTCTATTGATAGATTCCTGGCAAAGAAAAAGCTTCCCATCATACCCAAATCTAAAATAAGAAGATCGTTTGCTAAGAAAAATGGGTATTTCTCCTATGTTCCCATTGATAGACAACTAGGGCGGAGGGTCCAAACCCTTGAGAAACACATTGGACAACAATGATTCATCAAGAAACCACTAACGCGATTCGAACTCAAGTGGGTTGAAATGATCTTGGGATCGAACAGATTCACTCTAAACATTAATCTGTTTCCTTCCTCCTCCTCTTCCCTACTTCTCCCAGATCAATGGTCACCTCACAACCATCGTTGTTGTAGGTCGCCTTTGGGAAGTCGTCTATTGGGAAAAGTCCCAAAATTCAAGCCCTTTCAGAATATTGCCATAAATTAAAATTTTAGTTTTCCCTCGTCTTGATCCGCTCAGTAGTGTATTTTTTACATTGACGCATAAAAATAACAAGTTTGGAATTTATAAAATAATAATAAAAATTTGAAATTATATTAGATTTTAAAGCTTAAAATTGATTTTTATTATTAGATTTTCTTCATGTTAGCCATTTTTTTTGAAGGAGGAGTCTATCTATTCTACATTTTCGAAAACCCGTGACACTCACATTATGGAATTTCTAGAATTGATATCAACAATTTTATGATTTTTTCAAGATATTACTCTAATAGGCCTTTCGGCCCATAATACATCCCTAGAGGGGATCCCACCACTCCACCCTTTGAAAAGTGTTTCCCTCGACACTTGTACCTATGATGGGGTACCATGCATGATTATTTCCCTCAATTTTGAGAGTGATGTAATCCAAGAAGTGTATCCATAAGATATGGTCCCATGTATGGGTGCTTCCCTTAATGCTAAGAATGAAGTTATAAAATAAATTCATACATAATTCTAGTACCCATGAGAATTATTGCATCTAATAAATGATTACATAAGACTACACACACATGTCCATGATGACTTCCCACTAATGACAACTGAAACTAAGGAATGGTCAATATTTTTACTATAGATGCTCACTATGGTCATATGGATCGAAATATCTTTCCACCAAGAGGCTAGGGATATCTATAAGAAAAAGGCCATGTGCATCAACACAAAATGGCAGTTGTGGATTTTGAGGGAACACTACCATTAACATACAATGGCAGTTGGGGATTTTGAGGGAACACTACCATTAAAGAATGTTCAAACTAAAAATTGTTAGTCATAAACTACTCTTGAATTCCTTTAATTATGTTCATATCATATGTAGGAGTATGGTAACCAAAGATAAAATGAAAGTGGTTTTCTTCACATAAGTGAAAATTGTCCATATACCATTCTTCACCACCTTCATCTAAATTATGCCATGCTGATATTTCTCTTGCATATAACATGTCATTGTTGAGTCTAACACTCACCTCTTGAAGATATTTACCACGGATCATGGTCACCATAATTCGAACCCCTTCCTCCTTATGTTTTTGTAACAATGTTATTATTTGGTTCCATTGGGGCTTTGAGGAAATGATTAAATATAGTTGTAATGTCTTCAATATGGTTAAGGCATATATCATATAATATGTCAAATTATAGACATTGGAATGATTTTATCTTGGATTGGGTCTAGCTTCAATCTAGGTATCCTTTCAAAAGTGATATCTCTGCAATGCCTAAAATAAAGTTGTGGCTATAATAGAACAATCCTAAAGTAACTATTTTTCTATTAGTGTCATCTTCACTCTTTAGAATTCGATTTTTTTAAATCAATGTATTTATTGAGAGGAACCCAATTCTAATATTTGTTTTTTTATATAATGCACAAAAAAATTTAAAAATGATGTAAATTTCATAGCCCTATTTTTCATCATGAAAATCCACATAAAAGAAAAAAAGAAAAAAAATAAGGGCAAATTCTCCCCCTTTCTTTGCTAATGAAGTCCTCTCATGCCACTTATTATGTTGTTTAATTATGAAAACAAACAACAAACAATACAACCAAGAATATGATAGAAATTCCCCTTTTCAACTTCATTAAATCCAAAACCATTCAAGTAGGGAGACACCATACAATGATCCTTTTATGGATTCTAAATAAACTCTTATTCTAATGCCAAAAGTGAGCTCGAAAGGTTGAATGGTATTTGAGAACTTCCAAAAATATAATTCGATGTTGGATGCATGTTATCGATTATGTAAATAATTTTTGGTGTTCCCAAATGGAGAATAAGTGATACCCTAGACTACTAGGACTATTAACAACCCAACATGGGTATTTGTCAATTTTCATTCTTCTATGCTAATGTATGACAATATGTTTGTTTAATTGTGAACTCCACACATATTTGGTAGTGATTATATTTGGTTCCATTGAGTTTAATCTTGTTTGACTAAGATGTGGCTTCTTTTTTAGTTTGACAAGTGGATTTTTATTTTCTTACAAGTAAGAGGTCTAGGATAATTTTTGTTTTCAAATGTTATCAAATGATAATTTGATGAATTAATCCCACCAATCACATTTAAAACTTCCTTCCACTACTGTGGGAATATCTAAAGAAACTCTAAAGTGAGCATGATGCAAGGGGTCTGGGATAAATCTTCCATAATGTTGTAATATTAAGTAGCCCGGGTATTTGGATTATGCATAAACCTTCACAAAATTCCATTGGGAGGGTGAGACATAATATCAAATTATGGCATCTTTATTTGGATATGGACAGTCTAATGTGATGTAGATGCTTCCTTATCCCTGTATATGGAGGATAGGCCATTGAAATTATGATCTTTTGTCTAAAACATACAAACTACTGAAAGGGGTATCATGCATGTGTTCCACATTTAGAAAAATTGAGGGGCTTTTTGGCATTAAAACCCATGACACAATATTAAAGAACCCCTAAGATGGAGATTGGGTTTATATCCCCCCTTCTCCATCCTCTGATGGTTATTCACCTCATGAGTGAGTTTAATGAAGCAAGGAACCTTGGGGCATTGCAACCACTTTTGATCTCTGCCACCATCTAGGCCAACCTTTCCATGAATTTTATAATGGCCCTCCCAAGAGATAGCAACAAATTTATCATCATAGTGGTATTTCCATTCCTAAAATGTCTAATATGTTACCATAAGGTACCCTCCTTCTAATGGCCTTGATGGAGGATCATGACTTGAGAAGGTTGTCTCCCTCAAAGGTACACTTTTGGACTTTAATTTGAACTTTAAGAATCCCTCCTCCACAAACTACACATGGTCTATTGAGGGTATCACTGGCCTATGATTCAGTATGTTGGTGCCATCAGGTGGCTTTGAGAATTATGAAGGTGTCTTAGGGCCTTCGGAATGGCATTATAGGGATGAATACCATGCCTTTGCCTCTAAAGAAACCATTGAGGCATCTATAGCCATGCACAATTCCTCAAAGAATCACACATGACTTTCCATGGCTGGTATCCATGGTGCTATGTGTTTAGGTCGTGTGGTCTTGGGGTCTTGGGGTCTTGGACATGGTAATGTAGGAGACACGGTAATGTAAAGGGGTAAATATCCTATCTCTTATAATTCTCAATGGTGACATCACATAAATTTCAAACATAAAAGTTTCAAATACATGTGATGAAATCCATAAAAGGGGCCTTCCACACCTTATGTTATAAGGTGCTTGCAGTCCATCACAAGGATTACTGTGTCCAAATGTGATAGAAACCCAATCCATCACATAGATTGAAAAGATAAACATTTCAAAAAATGTGACCATGTATAAACCAATGAAAAGTTTCAATTTATCAATAGTGTCATGCCAAAATACCTCCCTTTTACAGTCTTAAAAGGGAAATGTAGCTGGTGGATAATGTAAAATGTGTTTTATTAAGTTGACAAGGGCCATAAATCCAATCTCAATCATTCAATGTCTTATTTGCAACAATTGTCTTGTCTTACCTTTATGTTGCTATCCATCCTTTAATGTGTGTAGGTCCCCATCTAATGTGCCATGTTGTTTTTCCATAAGAGAATTGATCCTCCTTAATCCTTGAATCATGTCTTCATCAATTTCCTTTCCATCATACCTACTGGCATACGACTGAATTAGAATTAATTATGACACATTCTGGGGGAAGAAAGGTAGAAAATATTCCCAAACATGGTTTGATTTTCTATAAGAAAAGACATGGATTTGTGGACAAAAATATGGCATGGATCAAGATGTAAAGTTTTATTAATGGAGTTTTTACATCTAAGTGACAAGTGTCTTGTCCAAGCGGACAATCAAAATAAGATTAGAATGAAGCTACGATATTTGGGCATAAACATTGTTAAATCATTAAATTACAATTTCTTCAAGGTGAAGGTTGTGGTCACAAAAACTAATGCGGGTCTATTGGAATGCATGTCCTAATCTATTGGAATCTCATAAACTAATCAATGCCTCGTAATAGTTTTCCTTGATTATTTTGTGATTCGAAAAGGAAGAGAAATTAACACCTTTTAACTATCACCAAGACCATGGGAACTCATAAAAAATGCTTCTAGTTTGATAGGAGAGGTCAAATTAATAGAAGCAGTTGGATGAGCTATTATAGTACTGTTATCATGAGTTGTTATGAGAACCTCATCAAATGCATCCAAGCCATCCGATTGAACATGCAAGGAATCAACCTGAGATATAAAGTTGTTATTCCAAACGAGGCTTTATGTAGGACTTCATTATTTGAAAATGAAGAAATTTATAAGGGGCAAATTAAAGAGTTGTTGGATGGTGATAGGGAGTACTAGGGTGGCCAACCCAATGCATTGCATAGCGTTTTCACCCATCCAATGAACACTCCTCGATGATTATTCATCATGGAAGAAAGGGGCTTGTGCGAGCTTGTATTGGAGAGTCGATTTCCCACGATCCATAATTGAGGAAACAACATCGTGCAAATGAAATGATGAGGCATCGTCACCCTCAATAAAGCCAGTCACATGGGTCGTAGTCGTCTGCCACTACACATCTTAGTGGGATCCAACCTCCTACACCCACTAATCGAGGTAGCAGCATTGTGTGGATGGAATGGTGAGGAACTACCACCCACAACAAAGCCGGACGCACCATGGGTTGTGCAAATGTCCCCTATCCCATAAAGGGGTATCGTATAATATTCGCATGTTAATGATCCTACAATAGATTCACCTATGGTAACCTTGTTATGACCTCTCTTTCCTCTAACTGATAAGGTTCATTAAAATTCTCATGACGTCGAAGGCGGCGAACCACCTTCGTTGACATGATGTAAACACTTCACTAAATCATTCAATTGGTAGGAGCAATGAGCGGTGTGTAAAAATAGTAGGGACATAGTCATAATGAGGTGATGACACACGCTTACTAGGAATTCCTTGTTGGAGACCATTAATTGCAATGGTCTAAAAATATTTCCCAATCCTCTCAAACCAAGGAGAAAAAACCATTGGATGCATCAGTGTAGCACGCATGCAACCCATAACATCTAAGGGAATCATAGACCTGTTATTGTCTCAAATGTCCATGGCCTAAATGAACATAGTCCCTCTAAGAAGCTATCCATGAAGGGGAACCTTCACGTAGCTAGTTAGCAAGTTAGTCTCATTCATTATTGGAATTGACAAACCTGATTATGTCTTATAATATGGTTCCCACACATACTAGTGGAACTTCATCTAATGGGAAATTCCTAGTGATAAACCTAAGAGCATTGAGTCATGTGTTGACACAAAGGAAAAATTAGTAATTCCCATTACTTGAAGGAAATGATACCCCCCATGCCACTAATAAAATTGAAGAAAAAAAGCAATGAATTGGAGACACAATAGGTAAACATCATTTTGATGGAAATTACTATGTTTATCAAAATGGAAGGAATTTACTTGTTAACATAAGTGAGAAAGAAATTACTAATAAAAGTATAGTGTCTAATGTAGAAAGAATGGATAGTGTCAAGTGTAGTGAAGCTGACAAAAACACCAACCTTGACGTCATTTCTGACAAAGTAAGTGAGATTAATTTTGATCCAATTGCCAAGTGACAAGGAAAATAAGTAGGAGACAGATTTATAAGCTTCATATTCTCAAAAAATCCTAACAAACAATTCAAAAGTTATTCACATTTGTTCTCATGAGAATAGATTGGATGGTGCAAACATGGCATCTGAATTGCAGAAAAATATTGAATGTAAAAGTAGTGGAATCAATAAGTGATATTCATAAATGTCACACTTAACCCATGGACATAAGTTATACTCGTAACCATCACACTTAATCCCCCAAAATAAGTGATATTGCACCTAATACCATTGGCACACTAACTTATTAAGAAATTCATTGACTCTAACCAGTATGACCTTGGACACATAATGACAAAGAATCCATATCAGTGGTCTTAAACCATTATATTTTGTCAAAAAATATAGAGACGGTCACATAGCGTCATCAAAAACTCATTAGAATGATCAATGGTGACAAACATTTTTCTGCAGTCACCAAAAGTAACCAAAAAGAGTATTGGTGAGGGTCAATAAAAGATCATCACTAGAAGTGTCACCAAAGAGAGAATTAGCAGCGGGCCTTTAACAACCCTCACCAAAGTGTCACTGAAAATGGATTTGGTGACGAAACTTAAAGGACCATCTCAAAAGGCACTTATAACGACGATGTTTTAAGGACCATCATCATATGTGACATTGGTGACAACCCTTAAAGGTTTGTCACAGGAATGACTCTCACCAATGACCTTTTTTCTTGTAGTGTCAATAGTTCGATACCTATGATTCTTAGAGAGGAAGTGCCTATACTCATCAAACACCTGCTTTCCTAAGCTTTTTGAACAATGAGATCTGATCTTAGGACCAAAAGCTAGACATGCAAATTTTCCCTTTGTCTGAAGACCTACATAAAGAGATGGATTTTCTATGCCAATTATAATTATATATAAAATGAATGGATTATTTAAAAAAACATGCGTACATAGTATATTAACTAGTTCATAAAATTAAATGCAATTAAAGTGGAACTTCTAATTACAAACCACAAAAATGGGTTAACCCCGGGGCATCATGTATTTTCCATACAAGCATTGCATGGGATTGAAATTTCCTTTGTCATATTGGTCTAGATACGTCATACATAGTGATGCCATTCCATAACTTTAGTAGCTCGTCAATGAGAGGTTTGATATATAGATTCATATCTTTAACTTGGTACTTACCTAACTGATTTGAACATATAAAATATATAATTATGTGTACCATTTAGATATATAAACCATGCAAAAGAGAAAAATAAAAAAGCATATATATATGACATTATGCAACAAAATACGACAAATGAGATGCCACTACATTAAAAAAAAACTGTAGACACAATATACCTGGAATAATCATCGACAACATTATGTCCTCCCTATTTATTGACAACCATGGAGGAATGTTATTGTTGATAGAAAAAATAGGCCACACCGAGTAAACAGATCTCATCTCTGCAAATGGATTGACACCATTTGCTGCCAAAGAAATCGTAATATTACGAGTTTATTCTTTAAAGTGAGGCCATTTTTCCTCCATATCTCTAAATGCAAACCCATTTGCAGGCATTTGAATAATGTCATCTTGACTTCTATTCCGTGCATGGTAATCCATAAATTGCGCTATGATTTTTCACCTGAACAGTCGTTGCAAATGTGGAATAATGGGAATATAACAAAGAACCTTGCGAGGCACCTTTTTTGTTACTTGATCTATTCGATATCTACTAGTGATATGACATTCCAGACATCTGTTGCAAATTCATGCTGATTATAATATATGACATGGTCATCGGGGCATGCATGAATTGATTCATATTGCATTCCAATTTATTTCATGATGGCAGATAAATCTCGATATGTGCGAGGTAAAATATTTGACAGTGGTAACAGAAATTCAACTATCAAGCTACAACAAATAAAAATAAAAATCTAGTTAATATAATATATAAATAATATTAATGTTACACATTTCATCTGTATTAATTTGACATGAATTAACAATAAAATTATTAGACGAATGGTGATAACCTTTAGCGTGGTCATATATATTATGTGATGGAATATATTACATACCTTAACATCCGTGTGACTGATATGTTTGAAATACCATTCATAACCTTCAAGTTCATTATCAACAATATAGCAGATAGAAGATTTGTGTTATAGCCCTCATAAAGAGGTTTGTATGCCTTCTAAGGAAGAGGTAAATCATGAATATCATCAAAATCATCATTTTCATGATGATGATGATGATGATGATGATCCATTCTAACATTAAATTAATCATGAATCAATGTATTTGTACCATCATCTTCAACTATGTTATCAGTATGATCATCTTCTTCAATATGATCATTAACTTGTTCTCCATTATTCATAGCTCCATGTTCCTCCGTTATGTGTTCTGAAAGCACCTCCTCTAGATGATATGTCGTAGGATGTCTTTCCTTTATAATTACATGAAACCATCAATATATATAAGTGAATATAAGAAATATTAAAATAACACATAAATTTACAAAATCAATCAATATAAAAACATACATAATGAAAAATTTACAAATGGACCATATTCATATCCCCCCTCAGCGTGTCCATGTTCCCTAGAATGTTTTCTAGCTGTTGTGATCTTTATTCTTCTCGTCTTAAAGACCCTGCATTGACTACATGGACAATAACATTTCCCATCACCCTTTCTTTTTAGTCCATCCCACAATCTAGCAAGCAATTGTCAATTTTGTTCATCTGGATCGGGAATATTGCTATTTGACATTTTCTCATAAAGATCTTGAATGAAGATTATCGATCTTAGAAAATCAAGCTCCACACTTCACTATTTTTAATCACAAAAACAATAGAAATAATTATGTATTCTTTTACGGAAAACAGTCCGTCGAAGAATAAAATAATTTCCACAAACCATTGCTTGTACAACAAACATGTCAGAATGTTTCCATAATTTATAGATTTTAAAATTTAAATGTTCCTCGGATATCCAACAACATGATCATAGTTACCATTATAAAATATGTGTTGGATATCTAATGATTTGAGCATAGTTACCCTTATAAAATCTATGTCAGATATTCGATGATATTTTTTGGATATCCAACTGTAGTCATCAGATATCTGACTGGCATTGGATATCCGAAAGGTCCTTCTATCAATTAAAAAAAATTTAATCAAAATTCGTAATTTTGAAGGTGAAATATGACGACATAGTCTTTTTCATCGGATTTCATCAAATTTTCTCATCGGATTTTGGGTTCAAATTTTGTAGTGGGTGGCCTCTCAGCTGAAAGAGTATAGGATAGACAAAGACCTAACAGTTGGTAGAAAGTTGTCCTCACTTAGCTAGTTGCTTGGGGAAACTTCATTCCAATGTAAGTGTTCCTTGTGATGTTTAAATACTGATATTTCATGTGTTATATTGTGCTTATCATGTTCAAGTTATTGATTGAATGAATTATATGGAATTGGATCAATAAGGACTTATGGATAAGCTTAAAGAGGAAGTTGAATGTATGCTTGAATGATTCATCAATTGCATCAATGTAATGTATGGATAACCTTGTAGGTTCTAGACACATTGAATAGCTTGGGTTTTATAGTATGTGTTAGTTATGCATGCATCTATTTGCTTATGGGGATGGTCTATTGATGAATAGGGATGTATGCCTATGCATTGTCTATAATCCTGTTGTTATGTTGTTGTTATTCCCATGATGAATGTTGGATATATGTTAGATGTGTGGGTGGATAATGTTATAGTCTCGCTGTGTTTCTTGATGCATGAATCTGCCTATATGAGTCATTTACCATGGCCTTGCTTATCTGCATCTTTGTATTTATCCTTGGTATTTATATGTAATGATGCCTGATAAATAGGTCTAAGTCCTACATGTTTCCATCACTCTGCCTAGGAGAAATATGTGCATGTAATCCATTATATGAGTGTGGGTCATGTCTCATTCCTTTTGTTCATGGAGTGTGCTTATGCATAATTGCAATCCCCTTTGGTAATGATTTTGTATTGTCTTTTGATGAATTGGGGCTAAGTATGGTAAATGTGCAGGACCACTCCACCCAGGATTTGGGAAAGGAACGGGCTCCTCTGTGGATCTGAAGAAGGAGAGAAGGTATGGAAGAAGTGGAGCAGAGTTCCTTGGAGAAGGGTAAAGGCACCTTGGAGAGGTTATGAGCAATGTTTCAATTGGAAAATTGACAAGGTTAGAGTGCTTAGATTGGATAGGGGGTCATACCATTGGATAGAGCTCTCCAAGATATTTCCAACAGTACTGGACTTTTCCAATTTAGACCAAGGATGGATGAGTTATCAGCCTCAAAATTTGCCTTAGAAGCTAGTTGGTACACTGGTTTGTGGTCCCAACCTTTCTGCATCTGCAAGGACCTTTTTGCATCCGCAAGTACCTTTCTACTTATGCAATGTGGATTTCGGACTGCAGAGGTTAGGATCCGACATTTGGAACATGGGATTTCCTCATTTTTGCATGCACAATGTGGAATGCGGATTGCGGATTGCGGGGGGTAGTTTTTCCCATAATGGAGATTTGGATTTCCACATTTCTGCATCCGTAATGTGGAATGCAAATTGTAGGAGCGAAATATTTTTGTAGCCATGAATTGGGCTTCCGCATTTTTGAATTCCGCAATGCAGATTGCAGAATTGCGGATTGCAAAAGTTGGAAAATGGATTTCCGCGGAAGGATAATTTGGCAATATGACTTCTGAATCCAACTGCGGATTGCGGATTGGATGGAATTGCGGATTGCAGATGGAATTCCATTGTGGATGTGTAAATAAATGGGAGAAATTGGAGAAAAAAATGTACCAGAGGGTCTCCCATGGCCTCTTAAGGCCACCAGGGAGGTCGGGGAACATGACAAAGTGGTATCAAAGCTTCAATTACAACACTGGCGCTGCCTCGGGCCAAATCATGAGTTTACATGCATGCGAACCTGATGCAGTAAGAGCTATTGCAGTGCTCAAGAGAAGCTACAAAATGATGACAAGGATTTGCAGTGGACCAACTATGACATGGAAGAATAATTCCATTCTATGATGAGGAATTGGAAGGAAAATTCCTTAACCCCTATATTTATCTTGTATTTCTATTTTGTGAGATTTCAATATAGAAATTGATGGCATATGAATGCTAAGAATGCAAGAGATTATATGCATGGAGTAAATAGGTACTATTGGACATACAGCTAGCTATTGAATAATGCATGTACATGATGTTGCATTTTGGTCAAGCTAGTGAAGTTTACATATGCAATGAGCCACTAATGACAAATGTTGTGGTTTAAGCATGGTTTAAGATGTTGATGATACTGTTGCATGTGACCAACAACCTTATGGAGAAAGGTTGGTGAAACAGACCTATGATCATGAGGATTTGTGGAAGGACTATGTAGTCCTTGGTAAGAAGGCAAGTTGATCAGGTAACATCAAGGATGCAAAGGGGAAACATGCATGCATGTTTTATTTATGCTGATTGTACAAGTGTTGAAAGGGGATTGGGTAATAAACCCTTTAACCATATTTGGTAATCATAGAATGGTATTCATGTATGGTTGAAGGCATTGTGTGAATACCATACCACCATGGCATGGTGAGGTATGGGTTAGTAAGGGAAAGGAACCCCCTACCATGTAACTACTTAAATGTTAGAATGCATTCACATAAACATATATCATGCCATGTCTATGTTGGTTATGAGTTTAATAACTAGGGAAAGTAAGGACTTATAGTTGTGTAATGGTAGTTCTATGGTAGTGCATGCTATATGAGATAACCCTAGTTAGGCCATAATGTGTTTGATTGGTAGAATGTATGACATGATAGTGTAGTATGCATGAATCAATGCAAGGTGACATTGAGTGAAGGTGCATTAAAATATTTAGTGAATCTATTGAATATGAATTAAAATATTTTGTGAAGCTTGTGGATATGCATTGAGTGAATGCACTTGAAAAGTTGGTGTAAAGGTTGTAAACACTAGTACAAAATGAGAGATAAATGACAAAAAAATGACCAAAATTTGCATATAAATTACCACTTTTGAGTTGGTGACCACTAGTAGCAAATTAGTGGTCATTTATCATGCGACCAAAACTGTGGTCATATTTAGATTGGTCATTTATAGCTTATATTTTGGTCATATATTTGGTCATTAATTGTCACAATTAATGACCAAATTTATGACCACATTTTTTGTCACAAGATAAATGACCGTTAATTTGCTACTAGCGATCGCTAACTCAAAAGTGGACATTTATATGCATATTTTGGTCACTTATCTCTCATGTTGTACTAGTGGTCGTTTAAGTGCAAATTTTGGTCATTTGTTTAGTCATTTATCTATTTTTAGTGATTTCAGAATATATATAGGGCATGGAGGAATCAAACCACCAATCTCCTGCCTTTAAGGCAGGTGCTCTACCATTGAGCTAGCACCCTTAACTAGAATTCCATATGGATATGAGAATAAAATTTCCAACAGTTAACACCATCTTGCCAAATTCTGAAAAAGGGTCACATACCTAGGTAAGAAACAAAGATTACCCAATAGTTACCAAAAAGGGTCATGTTAATGATAATCTTCTTTTGCCAAAATCTCTCAAAAATCAAGAATGCAGTTGTATTTTCAAATTTTTCTCTAAGTGGTACCAAATCAAGAATCAAGATACAGTAAAGAAGCAATAGCAAGTTTGACAGTCAATTCCACTTCCGTTGTTCATACTTTTTTAGTGTGATGTGTTTCAGTTTCCGAGTATAGATCAGATTGCAGTTTTGCTAGTAGTTAAAGTTATCTAGCTATTAGGTTTTTAAGTGTGTGTAGTAAATTATTACAGTGAGCTGAAAATGTTAACTTAGAATTCTAAATCTGGAACAACATTCAAATTTTGGATCTGTTGTTGTCACTGTTGCCTTGTCACTGCACGAGAAGGTAAAAACCCTAACATCCTTCCCACCAAAATCTCATCTCATCAACTTTATCTAATCATTGTTGTCACTCTACAACACTCATATACATATGCAATGCCACCTCATCCCCCACCCACCCAATCACCTAGATTTTCATTTTACAGAAATATAACATTTTCCATAAAGATGGTGTATAATTGTTTGGTTTATGTTGAATGCACCTTGCAGTTATTAAGAATGCTCTATATTAGAATTTAGAGTGGATTTGCAGTGAATAATTGGGAAGATTTCTTTGTTTGTTTAAATCAGAAGCACGTAGATTCATAATGATGAGTTATGAGAAGTCTCTACAATATTTCTTGATAATAAACATCTACAAATCTTACCAACAGTGAATTAAGTTGTTGCTCTGGTGCATTGTTTACTAGCATTTAACAACATGTATCACTCAAGTAGCCCGTAAATATGTCTTCATAATCCTATATGCGGGAATAAGTTCATGCCATGTGGTGTTAAAGGTTTGCTCATTCAAACTTTGATTCCAGGAACCAGGAAAATTAAAATCTTCAATATCAAGCATTTTCATATGTGGGATTCGCATGTGCCATGAAACTGAAATAGGATATGCTGTGTACATTCAAACTTCAAAACTCTAATGGTAGCAACAGGAAAATTAGAATCTTCAATATCAACCAATTTAATATGTGGGTTTCACATGGTGCCATGAAACACGATATGTTGTGTTCATTCAAATTCTAATGGTAGCAACAGGGAAGGCACGTCTCCAAGGATATTCCATATGCAAAGAGAACCAAATATTGTTATTAGAATTTTGCATTAAACAGGAAAAGGAATAAAGATCAATATTTCATGAATCAGAATGTCAACTTAGCCTTGCAATACAACAAGTATTTCAATCCACAGCCTTATTGGCATTATATGAATTCCCCTCCTTCAACTTAAGGACATCCTCCAGAGTCCATATTAAGGAAACAACAACTTTGGATGGATAGTTGCAATGAGAGATAAAGATATAACTGTTTGCTATGGCATTAATTTGCTTCTCAGTTATTTTTATATACATCAAAAGAAAGCTTGGTCTGAGATGGTCATAGCCTAGACTTGAGATATATAAAGCAATGATTCAACTATCTATGCAAATGCTCCATCGGAATAATTGTTGTTAGAAAGATATAAGTGTGTTAATATACCCCAAACAAACCAAAATGTGTCATGTCTTTGCAACAATAGTATGAGCCAGTTCAAACTGTTCCTTTCAAGCAATCCTGTAATCATAACAGTAGGAACTTTGTTTTGAGAGACAAAATATTGGGTAGGAAGCCAAACAAAGAATACCACAAGTTCCCAAATGAGCATGTTTTTCATAAAAACTTTCCAAGACAACTGCACGGACAATATCAAATAACACCTTTCATGATTAATAATGATTCCAAATCAAACATGATTATTTTGATGTCAAACAGGAATCAATCCAAGTATCAAATAACTTCGCATCATGTTATCCACAAATATTAACTAATCCAAGTAAATGATCAATAGTTGAAAACACAATATATTCAAAATGATTCGATATTTAGATGTACAATGCTAATTGTAACATGGAAATTGTCCAAAAACAAATATCAATAATATGACAATCACATCACGTCTACATGAAGGAAACTTGCAGTTTTACATCCTTTCGGTAATAAAATTGCATTGTGTCACCAAAAACATAAACTAGATGTGTACTAAATTTTAAAAGAAAAACCTTCAGATCTAGAAGAAGACATGTGTAATAAAGCTACACACATTGTCCATTTGTTGTGCTCAATTGGGTTCCATATTCAAGGTTTAGAGACATTACAAGGGTCCATTGTTGCTTGCAATAAGAATCAAATCTTTTATCAAGAAAGCATACTGAAGAAGAGGCAACAAAATGCTTTGATCCAATATTCACTCATATGATTCTACCAAATTTGTCGTCGAACATTTAATCTAGATTATGGTTTGACTAAGGGTGTTCATGAGCCAAGTTCCATTAACACATTGACTCTCCTAGCAAGGTTCCATGGGAAAAGACCTAGTAACAAGTTACAACCATTTTGAGAAAACTGCTACTCTTGATTATTTTCCCATGTACTTTTTTGAACATTGTATATTGAAATATTAGGACTTCCATATAAAACCTATATTGATCTGTAAAGTATCGGGAAAGGAATAAAAAAAACCATTTGAAACTGTCCGATGTGGCCAGATGCAGCACATGGCCAACCAACTTGGAATGTTGGAAAAACTACCAAGCCAACAAACCAACAGTTGGCCAACAACTTTCCTGGCCAAGAGAGAAACACGAGGAAAGAAAAGAGGCAATTCTTCTTCCAACGGATTAAAAAAAAACAGAGAAGAAGTCCACAGCCTAATGCTTTGGTAGACTCAAGACCATTTATATGCACTCACAATATCCAAAAGCACTATGAATCTAAGATAGAGAGCTCTGTAATAAGTACATTTCTTTAATATAACAGAATATTTGTTTGGCGGTGGAGTTTTTATACCCAATGAGGCTTTTCTCCAAATAAATCCTTGTGTTACAATGTGCATATTGTATTTCTATGTTTTCATCATTTCATCCATTCACTGATATGCAACAGAATCTTTAATGCAAGAATTGTTACTTCTGTCCACTACAATTCCATATTTCAGTGTTACCATATGGCCGTTAGAAGCTCTGGTATTTGCTCGCTTGGTTTCTTGTTTCTATTTCCCATGTAAGACTTGCGGAATACAATAATGGTAAGCATTGAAGGCATGGAATGTTGCAAAGATGAATTTTGTACAGGGATGAAACTTACAGAAAATACGAAGTATTCCATCAGTGAAATTTTATCTACCTAAGTTCAGATCATAAATATATGTAAACCATAGATTCTACAATTATCTTTTGATGTTTTTCTTATTTATTAAACTCACCAATTGGAAATTTTTCTCTAAGTCATTATAGCTTAATTTTACAGGATCCACAACAATTCACAGAAATTCCATCAATAAAATTTTTATCCCTCATCATGAGTTCAACCCTCCCTTTATTATAGAAAACAATAGAGTTAGGTTTTTGGTTTCTTGATTTTGATACCATTTCTGGTTTCTTCATACCACTGCTAGTTTTCTAACTTCTTTTGTAACAAACTTTGCACTTGCTTCCAAAACTATTACCAAATTGTCCCTCCTTGACTATGTCAATTGCCAAGTAGACTACGAGGGTGCAGATTGTTGAGATCTATGTTGTTGCATTGGATGTTGACGGCCAATTGAGGCTTTAGTGTGTTGGGTAGCTTAAAATTCCAACTTTATGTATACCATCAAATGACCACATTACTTCCCTAAGGGGTATGCATACTCCCTTGCAACCATGATTGAGATGTCATATTAGTGATATGCACATAGTCTAAAGGGGAAGCCTCTTGAAGATGTCTCTTAAATTTATAAGGACCTCAAAATAATTATGAAGTATATTTACAATATACTTTCCTCTAACTGCATCCATATCTTTAAAATCAATATCATCATTCTATTATCCATAAGAATCTATTGGTACCTGTCTTGAGAATACAGGTCACCATTCCCATCAATGAACTGTGGCAATCCTTTCCTCACTACTGGATTGAATGCTTCCTTTGCAACCTTCACTAACTCAATTAGGTCACCCAACTTTTTTTAGCAGTTTGCATAAAATATATTTAGTGATAAGCCTATTGGATTGCATCACTATGACAGTCCTGTCAGTGACATTCATACTCTAAAGCTCCTCCTTTGTTTTAGCATTTAAGTTCCTAACCAATACTTGAGCTTTCTGAAGCTTTTCCTCCAATTCTTTTTTGATCTGAGCAATGTTTCTTTTGCATTGAACAATTAGATTTGTCTTGTCATGTACAAGGGACAACTGTTGGGTCTATTGCTTACTAACCAACTTCAGTATTTTGTCCCATATAATATGTTTTGCACCCCTCAAGGATGACTTGTTGGATGCTTCTTCTTCAGAATCTCTAGCTCTACTCTCAATTCTTCTTCTGCCTTTTATACCTCTTAGACAACTTGGCCTTTATCATCAACTTATTTCTACAGGTTCTCTATGTACTACTCTTTCTGCACCAATAATGACTTTAGTGATTGGAATTCATTAAAGGACATTGACTACTTCCTACTTCGCCAGCCAATCGTTAATAATTATGTTTATTCTTGTAAAATATATATGACTGCACTTGGTATACCCGCATTATGTAATTGCTTAATTTAAGTTTCCATCATAGCCACCTGCTCTTTGAGATTTTTCTTTTTCTTCCTAGACTCATGCAGTTGCTTGAGGAGATTCTCCCTCTCATGTTCTGCTACAATGAGCTCTGGAGTCTAAACTAGGTAGGCATCTCATTCCTTTATTTTTATTGTTCATAGTCATAATACTTTTATCCTTACTGTCTATCAACTCCTTGAATTTTTTGAAGTATTGGGGAGTTGTACCCAACCGAATATAATAGTATGTTCTAGTTGCTTCATCCTTGAGTGCCTTGTCCTGGTCACTACTTTCTTATTGCCTTAGTTGTTTCTCAACTTTACCAAGGGTATATTTAGCTTCTTTACATCGGCATGGGTTTTAGTCACATCTCTATGGAACATATTGGTGACCTTCTTGTGCAACTCCATTTTATCTTTGAAGTGCATCTGGTCCACATTCATAGTGATTTGTGTGGCCTTATAGTCTGTAGGTGTCTTTACCTCCTTCCTACCATATTGTAGAACAATTAACACTTCTTTCTTAAAATCTAGAGGAGAAAATAATTTAGTTCGGGGAAAAGGTGTGTTATAAGTCAAATCTACACTTCTCCGTCCCGTGATCACCTTGCCTTGTAGATCACACAAAAGGACACAAAGGATTGAAGAGCTAGATTGCCTTGGATGAATTGCTACTAGAAATACACTCCTCACCTTAAAATATTGCAGTTTCTCCTACTTTTTCCACATGTACGCCCCTCTCTGCATACAAGACCAGCGTACTGTACCCTACTCTCCTCAAGGGAAACCAGCGTACACCTCCCATAAAGTTGTAAGCACATGTTGTAAAGCATAAACGTTGCTTCATGTACGCTGCTCTTGTTGTGTTAAACCTGCGTACATCTTAAGATGAAATCAAAAAATATATTAATTTGATGAAATGGGATTAGTTGAAGTTGGTTCTGCAACTTCCCCAACCTCCCAATCCAACCACCTCTTGATCTTAACTTCCTACCTTGTCCCATAAATACAAGGAGGATCCATGAGAGGGGTT
Organism: Larix kaempferi; assembly: GCA_027924585.1. Classification (NCBI taxonomy): domain Eukaryota; kingdom Viridiplantae; phylum Streptophyta; class Pinopsida; order Pinales; family Pinaceae; genus Larix; species Larix kaempferi. The sequence goes on from BSBM01000340.1 coordinate 1,427,662, forward strand.
ACTCATAATACTCAGAAGACTCACAATAGCCATAAAATATTAAGAGAAGGCTTGAAGTATTGTTATGCTAGAGGAAAGTTTCAAGTCAGAGTGAAGGGCAAAATCCCAGGATCCGGTTGCAGAAACATCTCTACATGTCAGGTATATTGTACCGATTTCATGTTTCTTTGACAATAAAAAGGTCGAAACACCCTTCCTGTCCCAAATAAGATATCTATTGGATTGTATTTCTATTTGCCTTAATTCTTGATTATAGTTGATGTTAGATTGCTTTGTAATTTCATCATATGTTATATGGTCAAGATACGCCGAGGAAGGTATCTTTTGTATTGCAAGTTTGTCAAGTAGGAGATCAAGCGGGAGATCAAGTGAAAGACCAAGCGAAAGCTAGGATCAAACTTCAAAAAGAGGTATGTCTTTCAATCCCAATCTATTTCTTTTGTAGTATCTAAATGCAGTATAATCAATGTGTTTACCTGTCAACCCCGCTCACTTGGTAGTGTCCATCTCCTCACTATAGGGTAGAAATCCCGAACAACAGACTGGCGACTCCACTGGGGAATAAGTGCTTAGTTGTTCTGCTCTAGGAGACTTAATTTTGGTTTTATTCCAACCCATTTTTCAGTTTTGATTGTCGGAGAGGCCCTATAGGTCTGTGTTATCTTTCCTATTTGCTTGATTCAACTCAGTTTTGGGTTTGCAAAGCCTGTTTGTGCCCTTTTGAGGCCCGTATGATGGTCTCCCTTACTTATAGCTGCATTTTTCACCTAACGAATGCCCCTCCTTGCACTGCACAGTAGTGTACCTATCCTAGTGTGCGCTGGTTGCAACACTGCACAGTGGTGTATGTTATTGTAGTGTCATGTTTTTCTGTTAGGGTTTGTTTTCCAAGTTTTTGTTGCTATTCCAGTTGGTTGCTTTGCTGTCTTTACTGACCCTTGAGACCTCATATGTCTCAGTTGAGTCTTGTAAGCCTCTCCAATCTCTTTTAACCTATTTTTCTTGCTTGAGCCTTTGTTTAAGTGTCTTTTCCGCTTTCGGTCCCTTTTTTGAAGTTCATGCGCTATTCTTTTTGGACATAGCTGCATCTCTTCACCCTAGTTGTTGTTGCAGTCATATAGACCTGCACTTTGAATGTTTGTTATCTATTGCAACGTTTAGAACACTTTCACTTAGTCTCATCCTTTTCATTAGGGTTTGACTGTCAAGTTGAGTCCTTAGGGTTGCTTCCGAAAGGTTGCTTGGTTCAGACACTTGCTGATTGTTTTATCAGTTCATCTTAAGTGAGTCAAAGCCTCCTAGTCTTCTTACTTTTGAGTCTGTGTGTTGTTTAAGTCATTCTTGGTTCGCTTGCTCACTTTTTGCTTGGCTTAGTGTTTTCTTAGGGTTTTGATGCTTAGGAGCAACCTGTTTAGGTCTGCGTTTCCGTCATAAGTGTCTGTTTTCCTTGTTTCTTTTTCACTTCATTTCCAAGCCTCAAGTTTTTCTTTTGCGAAAACTTGGTAAGTCAAGTCTTCATCGAGTCTCTTGATTCGTTTGATTTGAGCCATTTAAATGTTTTCCTTACACACACTTTATATTTAGATCTTGCTTGCTTTTGTACAAAGTTCTATTTCTTTTATATTTATCAAAAAAAGCAAAAAATGTTCAAATAGCTCAGTAGTAAGATATTGCTTTATTTCAAAGTAGTTTAGTTTGATTTGAAATATTCAAAAAATAAAATACAAAAAGATTTTGCTTTAGGATTGCTTAAGTTTCAAGTTTTTGAAAGAATTGTAAATGAAAAGAGAAAATTTTGTGAATTTGAAAGCGTTATTTTTTCAAGTACTTTACTTTCATAACAGACCATTCCACACACCACACTACAACCCTTGAGTAACAAGTAGCCTTTAAAAGAAATTATTAATAAAATTTATTAGCAACATTTTTCTTTTTAGGCATACACGACATCAACTAGCTTAGGCTAGAGTTTCGAGCTTAAATCACCTTAATCTGCTTAGAACATGCTTCATTACTCAACAATCGTAGTACAACTTTCATTTAGGTAAATACATCTATATCAAATAGTCCTGGGAAACTCTACTTAAAATAGAGCTAAGCATGAGGCCGTGGGAGACTGGAATTGTTGAGGATATCCCCTCACTTTCCTTTTGACCATAAACCAGAGTCGATTCGCGTATGGGGGTCCTTTTGTACTTCGGGCTTTGCCACCTTGCCCATGCGTTTCGACTAGGCTGAAGACTGTCCCCCCAGGTTATTTCATATTGATGGTAGCCTTATTATTAGACGTTTAGGATTCTACACAGGAAAAGTGGGTGGTTATTCCCACTTCACCTCGGATAGGCATGGAAGGTAACCCTCTAGCAGTAATCCTGGGAAAGCGATTTGGTGATTCAAGCGCTCGCACCCAGTGCACCTCCGTTGGATGCCAAGAAACTAACCATCGATGCTCTGTTAGTTTGTTCTGGGCCCTGGTCATCCTAGACTTGCTTCTGAGAGTATTTGCTATCCATTTGATTGGTTTGATTACTTAGGAAATTTTTTAGTGGTTTGCTATTTGCTCCTTAGTTGTAGTGGCCACTAGGTTTTTGCTTAGTTTTATTTTATTATAGTTGTGGAGGACCAAGATCTTCGTCAGTCTCGAAGGTTGAAAAACCTTCCCCCACTTATAGTGGAGCCTGCACTGCCACTATGACGTAAGAGAACTGATTCCCATGGTTCTTTTGAACTTACGGGCGACATAGAGGTTCCTGCAGAACCACATCCTAGAACACCGAATTGACAAGTCTTGGACACTGTCGAGGTTGGGGATCTAACTGCTGCAGAGTTTAGTACTCCTTTCAACCCTCCTCTTACAGGACCCCACGATCCACTTCTGGTAACTATTGGTTTCCAGTAGCCTGGGTTGAGTACTTAACTTTTTACACCGGGTTATACCATGGTTAACCCAGGAGACGAGTAGAGAGTTCCTCAAACTCCCACAACTTCTATGGATGCAAGGAATCTTAATCCTTCTTTCTCAAACACTACACAATCGAGTTCATTGCAGAATGCTTTGGCCTCGACCCCATCCTTTAGTTTCAATGTTGGCACTTTAGGCATGCCAAGCTCATTAGCCTCGACATCTTCCTCAGCCTCCACAACCACTTTTGGACCCAACAATGTACCTCTATCAACGGTACCTGTAGTGAGTTTTACTCAGTCTTCTGCCACACAATCATTGCAAGGTGTAACTCAGAACATTGCTTCTTTATATGTGGTCAGATCCATCCCTTATACATCCATGGCCTCCATGGGTACAATGATGGCACCATCCACTACTACCACGCTAGGTTTCAACCCCTATCCAGGTTATAACGTTAATCCATCGAACATACCTATAGGGAGTGTCCCTTTCTCTCTGTTTGTGGGAGGAGGGGGTAATATTATTAACCTGTAGTTCAGTGGGGTTAACCCCCAGAAACAATGGACTGTTGCCCAAGGATTTAATATGCTTACCTTCGGATGGAACAATTTCAATCCTTTCATTTCACAACCAGTGGCTGGGGGCAACCCCAACCAATAGTACATGAACCAGGCCATGGGTGGTCCCCAATACCAGGTTCCTGTTTACAAGATGCCATTGGCTCAACCACGCTTACTGTTTCTGGCAACTTTAAACTTGCTAGATATTTCAAAAATCACAAACAACCCTATGCATCATGATGCTGCATGGCCACCCTTTCCCACTAAAATGCCCTCAGACATACCAAAGTTTGAAGGTAAGACTGGTGAGGACCCTGGTGACCATGTCACAAACTTTCATCTCTGGTGTTCCTCCAACTCACTGAACGATGATTCCATAAGGTTGAGGCTCTTCGAAAGAACCTTGATGAGTGTTGCGGCCAAGTGGTATATTGAACTACCAACGGCTACCTTTAGCACATTTTGGGATCTTGCCATTGTTTTCTTGAACCAATTTCAGCTTCCTGTCTGGTATGATGCCAGCATAGACCTTTTGTCGACATTTCGGCAAAACAAGGCCACTCATCTGTCTGATCATAGTCAGGAGTGGCAAAGGCAAAAGACTCTCATAAAGGCCAACATCCCCCCAGCATTCTTGTTAGAATGGTACCTTAAGTCTCTTCTTCCTTATATTTCTAAGGAAGTTGCCACTTCAGGGGTGTCTTCCGAGGAGGAGGCCATTTTGAGAACTCAGCAACTCGACTTAGTTTATGCTCAGTTTGGGTTGTTGTAGGAAATCATTCCTGATGCACCAAGGTCTAATATAGACCTAGGTAAGCCTAAACCTGGACCACATGCTGATGGCATCGTGGGTTTGGTTGATTTTGCAGCATTTGACGCCTTAACAAAGAAGGTTTATGCCTTGTCAGTCAAACAAACTACTGCAGAAGCAACTTCTATTGTGTCCTACCCTTCTACAACTGAATCTGTACATCAGGTGCAGACAAACCAAAAGGGCTCTCGGCAGCCCAAAAGAAAGGGCAAGAAAGAGGAGGGAAACCAACAAAATCCCAACAATAAGAAAAATGTCGAGGAGGGAAGAAAAGAGAAACGGAAGGCTAAGTTCCCTTGCAAACTGTGTCAAGGGGACCACCTTACCCACTGTGCCCTCTAATGGAAGAAGCCTAGAAGTTGATCCGTGAGAAGAAACCGACTGTCTTGAAAGATCCTTTTCCTCATGGACAGATTTCAGCTTCTGGAAACTCTAGTGCTGGGGGCACCCCAACTGATCAGTCATTTATTAACATGGTTAATTCAGACGCTCTATTGCAAACTCGAGCCAAGAATTATACCCTAGACCTGCAGCAAAAGGACATTCCTGAATCTTCCACTCCTCTTAACATACCCGTGGAGACGTTGCCTAAGATATCGAAAGGTGTTTACAAACGGGCTGTGCACAACCCTAACGCACGAGCTGCTCCCAACTATAATGTTGTGGAGGACTTAGCCCAAACACCTTGTGCCATGTCTACTCTGGAGGTACTGCAAATTTTCCCATTGCAACGCAGTGCTATTCTGGCAGCAATCGGGAGTGCTAATTTGTCCAACATGCTTGCACGCTTTGATATGAAAGATATCAAGTACCAGTTTCCGTATCATGTCGCTCTCCAGATCAAGGTCATCCATGGTCCTAAGACCATCATACGAGCTGTAGTGGATGAGGGCGCATCTACATGTGATGTCTATTTCTTGCTGGAGAGCTTTGGGTGAACCTAAGTTCGCTCCCTCGATCACAATACTCACTGCCTTCGATGGAAGGTCCTTCCGTCCACACGGAGTCTTACCATCCTTCAATGTCGAACTTGCAGGCAAGCTAGTATCAGTAGAGGTCAAAGTTCTGGATGCCCCACTCGATTACAATTTGTTGTTGGGTAGGAGCTAGACATATGCCATGTAGGCAGTGCCATCAGCTGTCTTCCAGTCATAATGTTCCCACACAAAGGAAATATTGTCACAGTTGATCAACTTTCCTTTACCCGGAAGAACAACCAGGCTTCATTGGACTCATCCATTCTGTTGATTGATCAAACTGGACCAGGCAATAAGAGTTTGGGTGTAGGACTCTATGGGTCACTAATAGCCACTATTGACCTACCTTCTCCCATTCATTTTATTAGTTCTTCATCTGAGATTTCCATGATCAATTCAACAACCGATCCTTGGATTCTCCCAACTGTGAATCAGAACTAGTTGTGCCTTTATCTTTTGCAGAAGTGACTTACTCAAATTCACGTCTTGATGCAACAGAACATATCATGACTTCGTTGGTCTCTACTGAGTCAGATATGGACTATGCTCTTGCATGGTCAGTGGACTCTATCCACTCTTTTGATTGTCTAGACATTGTCTTACCATATGACGAGGCAATCTTGGAAGCTATGATAGGCGTGGACCACCCTTGGGAACACATGCACCACAGGTCCTATTTTCTTCCCGAGCTGGACAGGATAGAGAGAGGAGAGTTCTCTATGAGACCTGGTGGAAATGTTGATTTGTCCGTTGTTCCTTCTACTACGAAAACTATTTATGCCGAAGGGAACATGGAAAATATATCACGAACCATTCCGATCAACATTTCCATCAAACCTGGGGTCATGGAAAATATTTTCATTGGAGCAGATTGTTCTCCTGATGAGATTTGTTTGTATACCAATATTTTTAAAGAATTCTGCGGCGTTTTTTCCTGGTCGTACAAGGAGATGCCAAGCATTGATCCCGCCATTTTCGAGCATGTCATCACAACATACCCTAACGCTAAACTTGTGAGACAAAAGCTCCGTCCAGTAAACCCGCGAAAAGATGTTGCCATTACGCTAGAAGTAGAAAAGTTGCTCAGAGCCGGATTTATCTATCCGATGGCTATGACAGAATGGGTTTCAAATCCTATTCCCGTAGATAACAAGCAAGGTACCATTAGAGTCTGTACTGACTTCCAGGACCTAAATAAGGCTTGTCCGAAAGATAATTATCCCACACCATTCATAGATCAGATCGTTGATGCGTGTGTAGACCATGAAATGTTTTCCTTCATGGATGGGTTTTCAGGGTATAATCAGATATAGATTAAACCTGAAGACCAACATAAGAAAACCTTTATTTGTCCTTGGGGCACCCTTGCCTATTAGAAGATGCCGTTTGGCTTAAAGAATGTTGGAGCTACTTTCCAGCGAGCAATGATTTTTTTTTTCACAACATCAAACACATAGTTGAACCATATCTGGATGAAATCCTAGTGCGATCTCGCAAGAGAAGGGATCATCCCGACCATTTAAGACTTGTATTTGAAAGGTGCAGATACTATAATATTCGATTGAATCCTAACAAGTTTGTCTTCTGCGTTGAATCTGGATGACTACTGGGTTTCATAGTATCCAGTCGTGGTATAATGGTGGACCCATTGAAAGTTGAGGCGATTGTAAATCTGCCTCCTCCTCGCACCTTGAGACAACTTCAAAGTTTGCATGGCATGTCCAACTTCTTGAGACGCTTCATCATTAAGTATGCTAAGATTACAAAAGGTTTCATGAGATTGCTTAAACAAGACTCCTAATTTTTGTGTGATGAAGCTGCTCAGGCATCGTTCGAGGCCTTGAAAAAGGCACTACGGTCAACCCCCTTGTTAATCCCATCAGACTATACAAAAGATTTTTTCTTATATCTGGATGCATCTGTGAGAAAAATTTGCATAGTACTGGTTCAGGAGGATGGCATGATCCAAGAGCATGTCATTTATTATCTGTCATGTGCTCTGATAGCTCCTGAGATCAAGTATTCTCACATTGAGAAGTTGGCATTGGCTGCTATCTATGCTGTCTAAAGGCTACGTCACTACATGTTATTGTGTACCACCATTGTGGTTGCGGAATTCAATCCTTTCCAATATGTTCTTACTCGACGAATAATCGGTGGGAAATTTAACAAATGGATTTTCATTTTGCAAGAATTTGATTTGGATTTTCAGTTCGCCAAATCAAAGAAATCATTGGTGTTTGCCGAACTGATTTTAGAATTTCCTAGTGACATAGTGCATGTTGATGAAGAATCATCATTCCCGGATGAACATATCTTTCTCATCGCATCCTCTAACCCATGGTATGGAGATATCCTAGTATATCTTCAGACTTTGAGGTGTCCCACCACTTTCTCCAAAGATGAACGACGCAAGCTTAAGATCCATGCGAAGAATTACCTCATCATTTCTGACACTTTGTACAGACATGGGGTAGATTCCATCTTATGCCATTGTTTAACCTTGGCGGAAGCAGAGTCAGTGTTGAATGATTCCCATGGTGGAGCTTGTGGGGATCATCTTTCTGGGTTGGAAACAGCCCAGAAAATACTGCATGCTGGGTATTTTTGGCCCATGATCTTTAAAGATTGTGTGGAAGCTGTGAAACACTGCCAGAGGTGTCAGTTTTTCACTAGGAAGATGTGAGCACACCCGGCTCCTCTCCATCCTGTCATCACAGCAGGCCCCTTCACCAAGTGGGGGTTGATTTTATGACGTGTAATCCAGTTTCGGCTAGAGGTCATCACTATATTATTTTTGTCGTCGACTACTTCACCAAGTGGGCCGAGGCAATGCATACTATTAAGGCAGATGGAGAAACGACCGCTTATTTCGTGTTTAACCAGATCATTGCAAGATTTGGTATACCCAAAGAGATTGTGACTGATCATGGTCATCATTTTCAGAACAGCATGATGACCAATCTATACACTATGTTAGGTTTTTGATAAGAGCATTCGTCTTCGTTTTATCCGAAGGCGAATGGTCAGGTTGAAGCAGTCAACAAAACTTTCAAGACTATCTTACAAAGGACTGTTAATGCCAGTAGAACTAACTGGCACATCATGTTGTATCCTGCTCTTTGGGCCCACCGAGCCAATGTAAAGACTGCTACCAGGTTCTCTCCTTTCCAACTGGTACATGGGGTAGAGGCAGTCATTTTGGTTGAGTGCGAGATTCCTTCATTAAAGTTAGTTGTACAACTATTACCAGACACTCCATCCTTGGAAGAATGTTTGTTGAATTTAGAGCATCTGGATGAACAACGTCGCGATATGCTTACAACAAACAAAGTACATAAGAACTGAGTCAAGGGACAGTATTACAAGTTTCTCAGACCTAGGGTGTTTCTCGAAGGAGACCTTGTCCTGCTTTGGGATCGGGATAAGGAACCTTTAGGGGATGGTAAGTTTAAGTCCATGTGGCTTGGACCTTACATTGTTTCCAAATTACTGAAGAAAGGTGCATACAAACTAACCAACTATGAAGATAATAAGTTGTCGGAGCCTAGAAATGGGCTCTACTTGAAGAAGTACCATGCTTAGGTATATGCGCTTTTTCCTGTATTATAACTGTATATTTTTGTATAGTTAGTTTTCTTATGTTTTTACACATCTAGTATCATATTGTTATTATTTTTTCATTGAGAAACTATGTTGATATTTACTAATGCAATTGTTGAGATCCTATTCTTTGGCAAGTCATGAACATATGATCCTAGTAGCTGTCTTTTAAGTCGTTTTAAGCTCTTGTTTTGACTATGAAAAACTAAACAAGATCATTAAGAAAACTTGGCCTCTTCAAGCTCGTTAAAGGAATTGAAGGTCCATCCGCTTAGGTATAAGTTTAACCCTTTTTCGGACCTTTGCAGATTACGTACGAAAAGGGAATACTCTAATCAGACATGGATATAAGAGTTCTCCTCTCATTGTTTTATACTTTTTCCGGGGGAGGGGACTAACTATACGAAAAAGGCCTTTTGGAGCCTCTCTTTAGGATTTTCAGGCTCTCTAAACATGAAAACACCAAGCGAGCATTCACCTACTCGGGCTCGATGTGAAATCCACGAGAAGGTAAATAGAGGATTGTTTAAGTTTTTCAGACTCTATAAACAGGAAAACACTGGCGAGCATTAATCTACTTGGGCTCGATATTAAAATCCACAAGTAGGTGTATGGAGTTATTGTTTAAGTTTTTCAGACTCCCTAAAATTGAAAACACTGGTGAACAAGAACAGATCTCGACTCAATATTAAAATCCAGAGATCAGTACTATAGAGTATTCTTCTATCTCTTCTTTGAACTCTGTAAATAATAAAGAAGGTCCCGAGTTTTCCTCCCATGGGCTCGTTAAACTTATTACATGGTTGGACCTTTTGAGTTTTCTATTTTTCTTGGACTCATTAAATAAACAAGAAGAACATTCTTTTACCAAAAAGAATAAGGGATAAGAAGGGTGTATCACATCTCTTTCAGTTTCAAAGGAAATTAAGTCAGTCATATCCTTGAACACAACACCTACTTGAGTTTTTCATGTGAGTTGGGTTTTAGTTTTTGACCTTAGGGTGAACCTGATCTCTGAATTTTTACTTCCCCGGTTGGTTATTCTTCCAACCATATGGAGGGTCTGTTATGTCTCCTACATTGCAGACTTATATCATTCCCCGTTATGTTGAAAACTACCTAAGTCACTTTGTGTCGTGCTCACTGATCAAGGATATAACCTGTGTTGGCCATTATGCAGTTTACCTTGACTTCATGTGTCAGCCATCCTGGTGTCAATTTGTTTCATCTTGTTACTCGTTCTACTCCACATCGGCTCATACCTGTGAGTGTTCCTCGTTTTGGATGATGGAGGATGCATTAATGCCTCCCTTCCAGTGGACTTCTTCCCATTGAACTTAGCTCATTATGCTCTGGGAACAAAGTTTAGAGTTTTGGTTAGTACCTTGGGGATTGCAGTCATTAGTGGCAATTTTCCTCGCTGTTTAATAAATGGAAATACATCAATGTCTCTTATTCGACAGGTTCCTCAAGTGTTCGAATTCAAGTCCTCTTATTCACACATGTTGGATCGTAGTAGGTACCTTGGACCCCATTATCATTATCGATGGAATTCCTCGCGTTTGTTAACGGTATACATCAATGACTGGTAATCAAACAATACCCCCCATGTTCGACTTTAGCTCATTTATTCGCATGGATAGGATTTGTACCTTGGGCCTATGATAGCATCACCATATTTATGTCATCGCCCAAGCTGTGCAAGACTGAGCCTTACTCATTTTGGCTCTTCATGAGACATAGATCCAACTTGTTGTTATGGCTATGATCTCTCATTTTGACATGGATCCATGCTTGTCTTTCAGTGGCCATGCTCTATATATACATCTCACAGTTATGTATTGGAGATCATGTTACACATCTATATGATGTCAAGATTGTAATTACTCACTGACCTTGATTGTTGTTTCAGGTGCTTTTTGTGACTTGGTTCTATGGTTTCTTGCTCCTCCTTTGACTTGGACTTATAATGTATTTCGGCCATCGTTTCCCTCTAACCTCGCACATTAGGGGGCATCTATTATAGGTCAAATCTACACTTCTCCATACCGTGATCACCTTGACTTGTAGATCACATAAAAGGACACAAAGGATTGAAGAGCTAGATTTCCTTGGATGACTTGCTCCCAGAAGTACACTCCTCACCTAAAAAGATTGCAGTTTCTCCTGCTTTTTCCACATGTACGCCCCTCTCTACATACAATACTAGTGTATTGTACCCTACTCTCCTCAAGGGAAACCAGTGTACACCTCCCAGAAAGTTGTAAACGCATGTTGTAAAGCATAAAAGTTGCTTCCTGTACGTTGCTTTTGTTGTATGAAACCCGCGTACATATTAAGATGAAATAAAAAATATATTAATTTGGCGAATTGGGATTAGTTGAAGTTGGTTCTGCAACTTCCCCAACCACCTGTCGATCTTAACTTCCTACCTTGTCCCATAAATACAAGGAGGATCCATGAGAGGGGTTACTCATAATACTTAGAAGACTCACAATAGCCATAAAATATTGAGAGAAGGCTTGAAGTATTGTTATGCTGGAGGAAAGTTCCAAGTCAGAGTGAAGAGTAGGAGCCCAGGATCCGGTTGCAGAAACAACTCTACATGTTAGGTATATTGTACCGATTTCATGTTTCTTTGACAATAAAAAGGTTGAAACACCCTTCCTGTCCCAAATAAGATATCTATTGGATTGTATTTCTATTTGGATTAACTCTTGATTATAGTTGATGTTAGAATGCTTTGTAATTTCATCATATGTTATATGGTCAAGATACGCTAACGAAGGTATCTTTTGTATTGCAGGTTCATCAAGCAGGAGATCAAGCAGGAGATCAAGTGAAAGACCAAGCGAAAGATAGGATCAAACTTTGAAAAGAGGTATGTCTTTCAATCCCATTCTATTTCTTTTACAGTAACTAAATGCAGTATAATCAATGTGTTTACCTGTCAACCCTGCCCAGTTGGTAGTGTCCATCTCCTCACTATAGGTTAGAAATCCCGAACAAAAAGGTGTATCTCCTAATTTATTCATGGTCTTTTCCTTACTCTTTTTACTTTGCTATGTTATATGTATTATTTATAATATATAAATTAAAAAGAGAAGGAGGTCCATGTTCTACTGTGACTTCTCCCTCACTACCTGGTGTAGTAATGATCAAGGAAGAAGGAATTTTTTTCACTAACAACAACGACTCAACTCACTTTGAGACATTAATAGGCTCTATTAATTCTACACCTCTCAAACCTGCAAAAGGTACCATAGGCATATCTATGGACTACCCTCCTTCAGCCCTGGGATTCTTAGACAATTTATCCTCATCAGAGTCTATTATATTATATCCATGACTTAAGGGGATGTTGTATTTTAGCCTTCCAGCTATGATCCTTTAGTTTCTAGAAGAATGGGCAAGAGGATATGTTTGGCCTCCTCCTAGGAATTCTTATTGACCACCTACTCCAAATCATAATTTGGATGAACTTTATGTGCTTCCCTATCTTTATCTGTCCTTTTGTTAAAAATGAGATTATGGGGATCATAGTTGCATTTCCCTTCTTTTGGAAAGTGTAAACCTGTCATCATTTTTTCTATTACATCTAAATCCATTCTAGTTTTAACTATGAATGGGCCTACTTTGTGAGCAATCAGAATGATACTAGAAGGTATGCTAAGTATGACAATATATTTTCAAGATGTCAAGTATTAATGCCAAATGATGATCAGTTGCAAAGGTATGTATATTAAACTTAGCATAGAGGTATGTTTCAGTACTAAATCATTGTCTGATGAGAAACAGAGAAGACACCTCCTTCAGGTCTACACTTGTCAATTCAAGTACACTCAAATTTTTTGGGATTGTTAAGACAATGTATCCAGTCTAAGAGGAGGTCACTACATCAAATAAGATGGACAAGTTGAATCATTGGGAAACCTTAGGGCACATTTAGAAGTGTGTGACATTGGAATACCAAAAACACTTCAATGCTTTGAAGGAAGAGTATCATTTTTACTTGATTTTGTTACATGTATTATTATTGACCTTATATTTGATTTGACATACCCTAAAATAAATGTGAATCTCGGTCTCCTTAGACAAGGGTTCTGCTGGACCAACGTTAGAGGCAAGGGAAAAATGTTGGGATCCTAGGATTTAAGGTGATAATAAGGGCTCATAGGGATGGTTTATTGAGATGAACTTTGAATATTGCAAATATACAGTCTGACACACCAATAGACCTTTCAAATCCCAAAAGACTGCAATAAATGATAAATTGATGCCTTGCAATTTAATGTTGTATAGAAATATTAAGGTCAAGGTTTAGCTGAGTTTGGAGCAACGCTTCTCAAACAATGTTTTGGAATTTTAGATGTTAGCAATATAGCTCTACCGCAGAAGGGATTTTATCCTTTTCATACAACATTACCAAAATCAGCATTAGTGGATCTATGAAGAGAGGAAGTTTAGGAGAAGATAAGGAGGTCTAAATTGTAAAATTAGTCACAGCAGATCTAATGAACAAGTAAATCAATCACAACAGATGAACATAGAAAATATGGTGCAAAACTGTGCAAAACATGCAGCAGTGCTCTCTATCCCAGAAAGGGTGAATGAATTACAATACAAACTGTCACAATGACTGAGCAATTCAAATTGCCTAAGGAGGTCATTCGAATCACTGAATGGAGTAGCTTGACTCTATATAGGAGTCCTCATAAATCATCGGTGGTGCTCATCAATCACAACAACCAGTCATCCAGGTGTCAATCTGAGTCTAACTGAGTATAATAAATGTAACTGAAGTGTGTAGCACTGATATAGGATCTGGAGGCTCAGTGGGGGCGCATGGGAGGTTAACTGAAGTCAGAACAAGTCACCTAATCAAACTGGAGGTCAAACGGAAGTGATACAGTCAGTCGGGAGTGAAACTAGCCTCAAATCAGGGAGAATCGGAGCTAACTGAATGTAACTGGAGTGAATCTGCAGTGGTAGGTGAACAAGTGCGCCCTTCTCTGGAAGTAGGTGAGAAGAGGGCGCCTTTCAGCTTAGGAGGGCTAAAAATCTGTGGTAAGTGGCTCCCGGGTGCTAGAAGAAGGTGGATAAGGTGTTGGAGGCATCAAACTGGTGACTGGGATGCATGCCTGTGCATGCAAGATCCTGAAATAGATCATGCAAGATCCTGAAATATATGCTTTTGATTCTTCCCCATATCCTATCAATATGCACTCGATACTTTGTGGATCCAAAGCTCGTCTCTTCTCAGAAGGAATTCTAGCCCATGCAGTAGAGCCAAAAACTCTCAAATTTGACACATCCGGTTTGTGACCAAAGAATGCTTCGAAAGGAGTCATACCTTTCACGGATGAATGTGGAACACGGTTCTGTATATATGCAGCAACATTGATTGCTTCAGCCCAAATATTTGCAGCCAATCCTTTCGATTCAATCATGCATGTAGCCATCTCTTTCAGTGACCGGTTTTTCCTTTCCGCTACACCGTTCTGCTGGGGTGTGTAGGGAACTGTATGTTGGATCTTGATTCCGCTTTGGGCACAAAGTTGCAGCAACTTGGACTTGATATATTCCCCACCATTATCAGATCTAAGAGCTTTGATCTTGCTCTCAGTGGTGGTCTCAACAGAAGCCTTAAAATCCTTGAATTTTCCAAGCACTTCTGACTTGTTTTTGAGAAAGAATACCCATGTAAAGCGGGAAAAATCGTCAATAAATGTCAAAACATACCTTGAACCATTTAATGACATATGGGGCAGCGGATCACTGATATCAGAATGGATCAATCCCAAAATAGTAGAGGCTCTGCTAGCCTTGCCGCGGTCGAATCTGTGCTCGGGGTGCTTCCCAATAATGCAACCGGTGCATATTCCCTTCGAGGAATGGAGTTGTGGAAGCCCATCTACCATGGATTTATTTGATAGCAGCAGCAAATAATTATAATTTAGATGTCCAAATCTTTCATGCCAAAGCCTACTAACCTCATTACCATGTGTGCGAAGAGCGGTGGGCTTTGCAAGCGGTATAAAGTGCGAAAACTCATAACATTTTGCAGTGTGGTTTGCCTTCCCAACCGCAACTAGTCTTCCACTTTTGATATCAGAAATTTCAACTGTATTAGGGCTGAATGTGACTTTCTTTGGATCACCAGTATGTGTCATTTGATACACAGAAAGGAGATTCGAAGCTAAGGAAGGCACATAGAGAACATTCTGAAAGCATCCATGTTCTACATGAATCGTACCTTTGCCCTTTGAAGAAATTTTTGAGTCATCTCCCAAATGGATGGGGATGGAGCTGTTTGGATCGAATGAGGAAAAAGAATCAATATTTGCAGCCATATGATTTGATGCACCCGAATCTATCAAGAGAGTGGGCTTCGAAACCGTTGCCATGAGTGCTTGTCCTCTTTCATGATCGTCATTCCGATCCTTCTTCCTTGCACCGTCAGGAAGGGTTATGTTGTTCTTTTCCAAAAGGAGGGCCATTTGATCTATAGTCTTCTTCATACATGAACTTTCGGGATGAAAGCCACGGTTACAATAAGTATATTTAGATTTTTGGTTACCTTCTTTTCCCTTTTGCTTGGATTTCGAACTGGATGGTGCATCCGTTTGCTTGCCTTTGTCTTTTTGCTTGTGAGGCTCGAATTTGGGCTTCTCCTTCTTTAGCTTTCCTTTACCATTCGAGATCTTGGGTCCTTGAACAAATAGGGCTGAATCTTTGGAGCTTATGGACCCCATTTGAATCAACTTGTCATGCTCTTTCGTAACGGACTCAATGAAGGCATTCAAGGTAGGCATCTTCCAATTCGGGGTAGTTAGCCGACCGGAATTGAAAGTAGAGACAAATACCGAATAATCTTTCCCAAGCTTGCTTAGAATGGAGAGGATCAACTGTTTATCCTCTTTGATAACACCACTGTTCTTCAATTGCAAGTTCAAGTTCTTGAATTTTGTGAAGAATTCATTGATGGTCTCGAAATTCTCAGGATTAAGGCCAATCAATTCATTCTCTAATTGAAAATCCCTAAGCTCATCCTGCTTGCCGAATAGTGTTTCAAGTTGCTCCCATATGGCTTTTGGAGTCTTCAATCCGCTGAGATGGAAGTGAAGATCCTTGGAGATGGAGAGACAAAGAAGACCGTAAGCTTCATCAAGCTTGTTGTAGTGTTTGGTTCTTTCTGCTACATTGTTTGGCTCCAAGTCAAGACCAAGAGTGACTCGGTAGTAACCTTTTGAACGTAATATGATCTCCATATCATCTTTCCAATCAAAATAATTGAATGGGGTGAGGATAGGCTTTGAAGAAGAGTATTCCATTGCAAGGATTGAGTCAACTGATGAAGAGGAAGCTTGCATGCAGACTATAGCGAATGCAATTGCTGTAGAAAGGCTTGCATGCAGAAGGTAGCGAGTGCAATTGGAGGAGACAATAAACCTGCAAATCACATCAAAACAACCACAATAAGGTCGAACAATCCACCCTTTGAGAGTTGCATCACACCTGGGATTGGATTTCAAGCAATGTTGAATAGGTCCAATGTATCATATCCAGGAATTATATGGTAACTCAAGCTTATGGAGTGGTATTGGAATAATTTTCAAGCTTTGCATGCACAGGAGCGAATGCCCTTGAGATATCTCATGCCAAACTTTTTGCAATTTTTAGCAATTCAGTCAAATCTTCTTGTATAAACACCTGTAGAAAAGAGATCTTGTCCCTGCAATGGCTCTGATACCATGTAAAATTAGTCACAGCAGATCTAATGAACAAGTAAATCAATCACAACAGATGAACATAGAAAATATGGTGCAAAACTGTGCAAAACATGCAGCAGTGCTCTCTATCCCAGAAAGGGTGAATGAATTACAATACAAACTGTCACAATGACTGAGCAATTCGAATTTCCTAAGGAGGTCATTCGAATCACTGAATGGAGTAGCTTGACTCTATCTAGGAGTCCTCATAAATCATCGGTGGTGCTCATCAATCACAACAACTAGTCATCCAGGTGTCAATCTGAGTCTAACTGAGTATAATAAATGTAACTGAAGTGTGTAGCACTGATATAGGATCTGGAGGCTCAGTGGGGGCGCATGGGAGGTTAACTGAAGTCAGAACAAGTCACCTAATCAAACTGGAGGTCAAACGGAAGTGATACAGTCAGTCGGGAGTGAAACTAGCCTCAAATCAGGGAGAATCAGAGCTAACTGAATGTAACTGGAGTGAATCTGCAGTGGTAGGTGAACAAGTGTGCCCTTCTCTAGCAGTAGGTGAGAAGAGGGCGCCTTTCAGCTTAGGAGGGCTAAAACTCTGTGGTAAGTGGCTCCCGGGTGCTAGAAGAAGGTGGATAAGGTGCTGGAGGCATCAAACTGGTGACTGGGATGCATGCCTGTGCATGCAAGATCCTGAAATAGATCATGCAAGATCCTGAAATAGATGATGTATCCTGAAATAGATGATGTGGATATCCGAACATAAATTAGCTTCAACATCCATCTCTAGAGGCTCCTAAAGCACATTACTTTGATCTGCAAAAAAATCTCAGTTTCTAGAACGGTACTCCTGAAAAAATTGCTACAAGGAGAAGGGTAGAGTCACACTCTAGGTTGAAAACATATGCCAGTTACTTTGCTTGAGAGGCTATTAGTGGGATGAATCTACCTTGTATGGAATATCTGGTTGACAACCTTAAGCCTTCAGATCTGAAAAAAACACAGTTGCAACCTTGAAATTCTTGACTTTGAAAGGATAAATAATAGTTGCTTAGATGTTCCTACATCTATAAATCTTTTAGACACCTCTTGTTCTCACAGACAAGAATATCAGTTTTGTACATATATTTTTATTCTTTTTCCACTCATTTCTCTTTGCTAAACTTCGAAGTGTTGACATGCCACTTGTCTTTGATAAACCTCAATAGCATATGACACTATTTAAATAGAAAATAACATATGGTTTCAACATGCAGAATGAAATATTAAGAGTGAAATGCAGATAGATATCGATACCACTATACATATAGTAATACCATTAACAATAAGCATCTTGTTTGAAATAACTTAAAGGAGGGCAAAAGACCAACCTAAGTCTGAATTAAGAGCGTTTTGAAGATTTCCATACTTCTTTCGTGTAGACTCTTTCAGCATGCATTCGAAAGACCATGTAACAAAGCTACTTGCAGCTCCAGCAATGATGATGCTTTCGGGGTCTACTTTTATTTGCTAAACTCAGAGGTCTCTTGTCTCTACAAGTCCTTGGAGACTCTAAGACAATCACCAATTGGGAAACTAGTTCCACCAAACTTCAAAGAACATTGGAGCAAAGGTTGAAGGAGCTTAAAGATGTATTTCAAATTATTTATTTTTCACACATTTACCGACAGTTGAATAGAGAGGTAGATAGAATTTCAAAGCTAGTTATGTGCCAATTAACCATACTTTTATTCTATAAAGAATGGATGGAGTCAACCCTTTTCTCACATGGATCTATTAATGTTTTTTAAGTGATACTTTTTGTTATTGTATTAGATCTAGTTTCTGTAGCAATTTGTATATATGTTTAGTGGTGGAGACAAAACACAAGCTTTGATTTTGTAATATGAAGTTATGGTAGACATAATCAGCTGATACAATGATTTGGATTAGCTTGTGATGATAAAATTATCTAGAATAGCCTATAGTTATTTTGATTTTGTAGATAGAAGAATTTTAGTCTATGGATGGATGGGGAAGTAGAAGTGTGGTTGAAAAGTTTTGTTTGTCTATTTGGATGTATGTTTAGAAAGCCATTTTTGTAATAGTTTTTGTTATCCTTAATTCTAAATTTTATGCCATTGATAGCATCATAGACAAGATTATGTTGCTGGAAGCTTCACTTACAGAGCTCCTATCCACTTATGAAGCACCCCATATATAAAAAAAATTTAAGAGACATAAGACTATTTTAAAGCAGAAGGAATCTCAACATCTAATTTGATGGAGCATAATAATCAGATTGTTGACTCTAACCACACTATCACTCCTGCATTTTCAATATTCCTTATTTTTCATTCCTATACAAAAACCTGGTTTTGTCATTTTCCAACTTCCTAATAATTTCAAGAATATTGGTTCATGTTTTACTCATCCTCATTGCTTGCTTAACAACCTCATGCAAATTAAAATACAAAACTTTTTGGTGATGGATTGTGAGGTAGAAGACAATGTCCTGACCTGACCAATATCAAATCTTGTTTCTTTTCTTTGGTATCAACATGCTGACCAACCCAAATAAAAACATCAATATGTGTGTCTAGGATCATAATTTCCTCTGTTAACAGATCATCCTGTGTGAAGTTGAAAACTTTCGAAACCTGCTTATAAAAAAAGAAATTTTTTTGTCATGCAACCGCTTGATAGTGATACCTGGTACTAGGAAATGTGAAGTAACTTCAAAAAATCATCTTCTCAATATTGGAAAAATAAAGAAAAGAAAGACAAGAATTGAAGTGCTCATATGGTAAGTCAAAGACTCAAATATGAACCATACCTTCAATATGCCTGGAATTATTTTGCACAGCTAACAAATAGATTTGTTTCCACCTGCAATTTTATGTTATGCATCATCACATATTTTGAAGTAGAAAACTCAAAGCTTGTACATAAGTGGTGATATATTTTTGTATGTAGTTTATCTCACTCTCAAACTATTTAAAACATAAATAGTATAATCAATAGGTTTTCCACTAGAAAAAGGTGAGTCCTAAAAGGATTAAAATATGGTTAATTCGAATAAAAGAGCGAAACAGTAACTGACTGTTTTTGAAAGATTTACATGTCTGTTCCCTGATGAAAACATAAAAATGTCTCTTTCTTTCATCTTTTCTGCAAATATCTTAAGAAATGGACTACCACAATGACAAGCTCAGAATGGGTTAGAATGGAAAAAAATTAAGCTAAAATCCATACTTAAAAGTTAATATTTAAAGTGGAATCAACACTAGTAAGAGAATATGTACAGTGCAACTTACAACCTGACCCCAAGGTGGCCAATTCACATAGCCTCTTCATACTTATCCACATAAAGTCATGAGATTGATCCAAATACTTTTTTTGCTTTTGAAACTGTAATTATACTTTGGATGCTTGATGTACACAACAAGGAGGAAACTCAGACTATCACAACATTCTAGTGTCAACCTTGACTACTAAGGCCCCCATCAAATGCATAATTTAAGTGGGGGGGTAGATCAAAGCTGTAATATAGACTGCAAATGTGAAAAAATACAGATTCATCTAATATAAATGTCTTATTCCCATAAAAGGACTGACCCTGTATGGAAAAAGGTAGATGTGTGCCAATAAGGCTAAGGTCCATAGAGTGTTGAGCTGTCCACAAGGGATCCGTTCTCTGTTTAAGTCTACCCCTACCATATAGAATGAATTTTTTTATTTCAAAAGGATGAGATGCAAGTGCAGGGAAACTTTAGCGAATAGGTACCCATCAAACCTGGCACATAAGCGAAATTAAATCCGTTTTTTGAAATGCAGCCCCTCGGGGCATGGATCTTGGAACAGTTCCAAAAAAAAAGGTAAGGTAAATATACCAGATAGGAAAGACATGCGTTTTTCATAACCTTGAAATTGGCAATACATATGGGGTGTAATACCTTTAATTTCAGGATCACCCATCAGTTCCCAAAGAATTGCAGGAAGAGAAATGAGATGCATTTTACAGCCCATGTGGGAGTGAGGTGATATATCAACTCTTGGAGTATGTGAGTGAAATGAATATGGAGACTAGCACAAACCCATGTAAACCTATCCAATCCAACTTAAAATCCTCTCTCCAAAGATAATTTAAATTTTTGGGGAAAATATAAATGTCTAAATTAATTTGCTGAGAGATTGACCTAATCTTGATATGTGTACCAAGTGCTTGTAATCCTCTCAAATGCAAGTCTACTGGGTGAGCTCCAATATTACAACCTCCAAGAAGAGCTGCATGCGCCTCACCATGCCGATCCAGTAGAGGACCAATAAAAAGAAATTATCCCTCAGCTTCCTGATTGCCTTTGAGCATGGCTTCGTGCTTCTAACACAATCTGGATTCACCACCACTTTTGAGCCCAATCTGTGCACCTGAAATCTAATAGAATGTAGGACCTACATCATCATTCTTGTGTTATGGAGATTTGAAATTATGTTGAATTCTGAAACACCACTTGAGCACAGAGATACTTCCAAAACAACCATGGATGAGTTCTTAGAACCGCTTATGTTCACATGTCCACACAATGTGGTTTCCTCACAGACTAGTAGCTTGTCATTTGATATAACCCCTATGGGAGGTTTTACACTTTGATCTGAGAAAATAGACTAAGGTATATTTTTTTCCTCGTTAAAGACTCTACAGAAGGAGAACCTTTCCGACTAACCATTGAGACAACAATAATTTTCTTCCAAATCTCTTCCAATTTTAGCTGTTGAGAGGAGAATAGGTCTATAATTGTTGATGTATATGTAACTTCAGAATGTATTTAATCTGTGTATTTTATATATATTTATTGTACCCTTATAAGAGATGTGTCATTCCTCTATAAGGAAGTGTCGTCATGTGGATTGACAAGTGTCGCAAGTGTGTGTACTTGCCGATGGGTTATTAGACCACCATGTGTGGGGTCGGCCCTGAAATATATATTATAATGTGGATGTACCTAGCTAGACAAGCCGGCCCCATAAGGTCACTGGGAAAATAGGTTAGTATAAATAGAGATCAGGTGATCTCTATTTAGATTCATTCATAAAAGTACATCTCTCTCACTCAGAAAGTGGCACACTAGTGAGGAGGAGGATTATCTGCTACTAGGAGACTATCTCAGTGTATTTTGGTTGTACTTTGGTTGAGCCATTGCTCTCTCTATCTTTGAGGAAGTTGTGGGGTTTTTAACCTTAGGGTCTTCCCCATGGAAACTCTGTGTCTCTTGTCTCTTATGCTTTTGATTCTTGTGATGCTTGTCATACTTATTGTGATTGTCATGCATTGATATACTGTATATGTTATTCTCTCAGTAAAGATCCTAGAGTATTGTGAATTAATGCTCAAAATTTAACATAGTATCAGAGCTAACCTGAGAAGAAGACATTTTGCAGTGACGAAAACTTGAGTTTCTTGATTATTGGGTTTCTCTCCATAGATTTTGGAAAAGCAGTATAGTAGAATAACTCTACTCATCAAGGCGCATCTATCTGTCCAATCAGAATTCAATTCCGAGCTTTTTCAGATTTGGCCCTAAAAATTAGGGTTTCCACAAAAATAGGAATTTCTGAAATCTAAAGACATAGCTGGAAGATCCTTGCAAACATCGAAGTTTAGAGCTTTGGATCGAGATTTTTGGCTGGGTAGATCTCCGGGAAACTCAAACCCTAATTTAAGCCTCTCCCCAATGAACTCGGGATGACAAAAAGACAAATCTGAAGGGTAAAGCTTTGCTGATCTCAAATTTTGAATGCACCAAGCTAATCATCTCATCAAGGCGCATCTTTCTATCCTTTCAGAAATTTGAAATTCACATTTTGAATTTTTATGGTTTTTTCGACAAACCCTAATCCAGGACCAGATCGAGTTTTCAGCATTTCAAGTGGTAAGACCTAAATCTTTTCTATTTCCATTTGAAGTACTCTTTAAGATGTCTCACCACACCAAACTTAAGGATAAGCTTGAAGGGTCTGATAACTTCCGAGCTTGGAAGTAAAGGATTGGGTTAATCCTGGAAGAGAATGAGTTGGACTCATATATAAAAGAAGACATGCCTATCCCAGAGGATGAAGAGGCTAAAGTATTGCATAAGAAGAACTTGGTCAAGGCAAAAAAGAATCGTTGCTAATTCTATCAAAGACCATCTCATACCCCATGTGTCTTCTCTAAAGACACCCAAAGAGATGTTTGACTCTTTGACCAAGCTATTTGAAGGGAAGAACAAAAATCGAAAGATGACCCTGCGGAACCAATTGAAAGGGGTAAAGTTTCAGAATGGAGAAACCATTCAATCTTATTTTTCAAGAGTCTCCCAGATCAAGGAACAACTAGAAGCAGTGGATGAAATGGTAGAGAATGGTGAAGTTGTCATGACCACTCTGAATGGCTTACCTAGGTCATGGGACTCCTTCATTCAAGGAATCTGTGCAAGAATGAAGTTGATTTCCTTCAGTAGATTACGGGAAGAATGCTCACAAGAAGAAGCAAGGCTTGTGGCACAAGAAGAAAAGATGGGGAATGAAGATCAAGCTCTCACATCTCACACCAAGAAAGGGAAGTCCAAGAGAGAGCCATCTCACTCCAAGAAGTCTTCACATCACTTCAAAGAAAGAAGATATGTTTTACCTATAATGAGAAAGGACATATTGTCATAAATTGTCCCAAGAACAAGAAGGACAACAAAAACTCCAACAACAAGAAGAAGGGAAACAAAAGAAGGTTTCATGCTCATGCTGCCGAGGATGATGAACCACCCAAGAAGAAGGCTAGGGAAGAATGTGATGATAACTCATCAAGTGAAGAAGAGTATGTTCTGATCTCTGCTCTCACAGATACCATCTCCCATGGTTGTAATGATTGGTTGATTGATAGTGGGGCTTCCAAACACATTACTGGGTTTAAGGAATCTTTTGTGAATCTATCTGAACATGAATCACCCCATAAGGTGAAACTTGGGGATGATTATCAATACCCAATCAAAGGAAGTGGTGAAGCCTCCTACAACCTAGATTCTAGAAAATCTTTGAAGATGAAAGAAGTTCCTTATGTACCTGGGCTCAAGAAGAACTTACGCTCCATCTCTGCATTGGATGCAAAAGGCATGAGGGTTGCATTTGTGGATGGCCAAGTCCTAATGTGGCCAAAGGGAAAGAACATAGATGATGCAGTAGTGATTGGAGAGCAAGAGGGAGGTTTGTATAAATTGAGGGGACAACCTGAACATGCCATGGTACATGAGTCCATGGAGCCAAGTGAACTTTGGCATAAAATACTTGCTCATATGCACTATAGAGCAATTCCAATTACAAGCAAGGTTGTAGAGGGTCTTCTTGAAATCAAGACCAAACATGAAGGTGTTTGCAAAGGATGTGCAAAAGGTAAGAACATTAAGAAGGCTTTCCCAAGTAGTGAAAGCAAGGCAAAAGACATCCTCGAAATCATCCACTCAGATGTATGTGGTCCTATGTCATCCAGTTCTCTAAGTGAGCATGTTTACTATGTCTCATTTATTGATGACTTCTCCAGGAAGACTTGGGTATACTTCTTGAAGAACAAAGATGAGGTGTTTGATAAGTTTAAGGAATTCAAAACCTTGATGGAGAATCAAACTGACAAGAAGATCAAAACATTCATATCTCACAATGGTGGAGAATTCACCTCAGGTGACTTCAAGAAGCTTTGCAGTGATTCAGGGCTTAAGAGGGAGTTGACTATTCCTTACAATCCACAAAAGAATGGAGTTGCAGAAAGGAAGAATAGAACAATCATGGAAGCAACAAGAGAAATGCTCCATGACCAGGATCTGCCTATGCATCTATGGGCAGAAGCAACTAGAATAGCTGTATATGTGCAAAACAGAACACCCCACAAGATATTGGACAACAAGACACCAGAAGAGGTCTTTTCTGGTAAGAAACCTAGAGTCAGCCATCTCAAAATATTTGGTTGTCCAGTATTCACTCATGTACCAAAGGAAAAGAGGACCAAACTAGATCCTTCAGGAAAGAAGGGTATCTTTGTGGGTTATAGTGAAAGCTCGAAGGCTTACAGAATATACTTTCCAGGGTTCAAGAAGATTGATGTCAGTAGGGATGTGACATTTGATGAGAACTCAGCATTCATCAAATCAAGGAAGGCACCGATCGAAGTTTATGAAGAACCTAATGAAACTAGATTTCAAGACACTACCATGACTGAAGCAGTTCCAAAAGTTGCTCGTGAGTTTGAATATCCGCAAGAACCTGTAGATCCACCCTATGAGGATAACTCTCACAAGAGGAAACCTGCATGGGCTAGAGAGCTCATTCAAGGTGCAGAAAGATTTGGCATTCCAGAAGAGGAACACAGAGCAAAGAAGAGAACCAGATCACATACTAGCTATGTTGCTTTACTCTGTGACATTATGAACAAAGAGCCTTCCAGTTATGAATAAGTAGTAGAAAAGAAAGAATGGAAGGATGCCATGGTTGAGGAATATCAATCAATAATGAAGAATGATGTTTGGGATGTTGTCCCAATACCTAAAGAGAAGTATGTTGTGACTTCCAAATGGATTTACAAAATCAAGCATGCTGCAGATGGCAGTGTGGAGAAATACAAGGCAAGATTCGTAGCTCGTGGCTTCTCTCAAAAAGAGGGAATAGATTATGAAGAAACTTTTGCACCTGTAGCCAGGTATACTTCCATCAGAATAGTACTTGCCCTGGCTGTAGCGATGAAATGGAAAATACATTAGATGGATGTCAAGATTGCTTTCTTGAATGGTGTAGTTGAAGAAGAAGTATATGTGGAGCAACCACTCGGTTTCGAAATACATGACAGGGATTCATATGTGTGCATATTAAAGAAAGCCTTGTATGGCTTGAAACAATCTCCCAAAACCTTGTATGGTAGGATGGATAGTTTCCTATCTAGTTTGGGATTTACCAAGAGTAAAGCAGATTCCAACCTTTACTACAAGGTTGAAGAAGGGAATCCTGTGGTTCTACTCCTGTATGTGGATGACTTATTTGTAACAAGAGATGACAGATTGATTGCAGATACTAAGAGAAAGCTTGCTGCTGTAACGGATGAGCAAATTGTAGATGTGCTGACGAAGCCACTAGCCAGGGTGAAGTTCAAGTACTTCAGGGAGAGGCTTGGTGTTCTTCAGATCGAGGATACTTCGAGGAAGAAGTGATGGACACATTTTCTGAAGCCATTCCAAGCATGTTGGAAGGAGGATCCTTCACATGGCTGTGGATGTAAGCGTTGGATGATGAGCATCAGGATGATGTTCTAGTTTCTGCTTTGTATGATCAGTTGTATCATTTATATGTATGTACGCATCATGTTGGATGCTGGATACGATCGATTGGATCATGTGTATGTATTATGTATATGCATCATATTGGATGCTTGGACCATGTATCTGTATATGTATCAGGTGGATACATTGTATGATCAAGTAGATCATGTATGTTGATGGATACATTGTGTGGATCATGTATCTATGTATCAGATGGATACACTGTGTATGATGATATGTATCAGGTAGATACTTGGTGTGCATCAGATGGATGCATTGCATGATCAGGGTGATCGTGGATGACGAGCTTCTCCAGATGACATGCAGTAGGATGCTGCAGTGATGATGATCAGGATGATCATGTGTACATCAGGATGATGTATGATGAGTATCAGATGATACTTTGTGGTCGTGGATCAGGTTGTGCAGATGAGCATGTCTGGGAGATCCTATAGGTCGGAGTTGCGTACCCATAACAGCCTGGGATGCTCTTTCGAGACATTGCTCTGGGAGGACATGTAATTTGTGCCATGGGAGATCTTCAGGTCTGAGTTGTGTACCCGTAACATCCTGAGATGCTCTTGCGAGGTTTTGTCCTATGGCATGTAATTTGATCCTAGGAGATCTGGATAGGATGAAAAAGGCCTCAGATGCTTCAGCCAGGTTTTTCCATGACCACATGTAATTTGCTCCTGGGAGATCTGGACAGGATGAAAAAGGCCTTAGATGCTTTAGCCAGGTTTTGTGGTGGACCACATGTAATGTCCTCCTGGGAGATTCAATAGGTAGAGCTGTGTGCTCGTAACAGCTTTGGATGCTTCATCCAGGTTTTGTGGTGAGATCCCATGTAATGTGCTCCTAGGAGATCCAACAGGTAGAGCTGTGTGCTCGTAACAGCCTGGGATGCTTCAGCCAGGTTTTGTGATGGGTCACATGTAATGTGCTCCTGGGAGATCCTACAGGTAGAGTTGTGTGCTTGTAATAGCCTGGGATGCTGCAGCCAGGTTTTGTGACACACATAATAAGTCCCGCGAATTCCACAGTATGGCCAATGATGATGAAGACCTACAGGAGGTGGGCCTACATCCAGTATGAAAAAGGAATGGCTCTGTAGAACTTCCTATGACGAGTAGATTCAGAGATTGGTTGAGATAGAAGCAGCAGTGACGATGATGATGACCATGCATTGATGACGATGATCCCGAGAAGAAGACTTGTCTAGCAGATTTGTGTCGAGAAATACCTTCCTAGTTAAGAGGGAGTTTTGATGTATATGTAACTTCGGAATGTATTTCATCTATGTATTATATATATATTTATTGTACCCTTATAAGAGATGTGTCATTCCTCTATAAGGAAGTGTCGTCATGTGGATTGACAAGTGTCACAAGTGTGTGTACTTGCCGATGGGTTATTAGACCACCATGTGTGGGGTCAGCCCTGAAATATATATTATAATGTGGATGTACCTAGCTAGACAAGTCAGCCCCATAAGGTCACTGGGAAAATAGGTTAGTATAAATAGAGATCAGGTGATCTCTATTTAGATTCATTTGGAAAAGTACATCTCTCTCACTCAGAAAGTGGCGCACTAGTGAGGAGGAGGATTATCTGCTACTAGGAGACTATCTCAGTGTATTTTGGTTGTACTTTGGTTGAGCCATTTCTCTCTCTATCTCTGAGGAAGTTGTGGGGTTTTTCACCTTAGGGTTTTCCCCACGAAAACTCTGTGTCTCTTGTCTCTTATGCTTTTGATTCTTGTGATGCTTGTCATACTTATTGTGATTGTCATGCATTGATATATTGTATATGTTATTCTCTCAGTAAAGATCGTAGAGTATTGTGAATTAATGCTCAAAATTTAACAAGAATGTCTGGGGTCCTAGGGGCCGGAGGATTCGATTGCTCTAACGAAAATATAAAATATCCAACTTAAAATTCTTCCCACCCATATTGTCTTTCTTCAAAACTAAAAATAAACTCATCAAACTTCCCTAACAAGTCCTTAGACCCCAGATTATGGTCATATGGGTATCTTATCTAAATGGATTCGAGAGTCGTTGCCACAACAGAAGTCAAAATATTATGATGTTTTGTGGTTTTATGGGCGCCATGTTTTTGCCAAGGCTTGAGCTTATAAAACCCACATTGAAAACCATTAGGTATTGGACATTAATTCCATATGTTGGTATAATTCAATAGGCATGTAGAAGGAAATGCAAGAGATGGAATATAGAAAATATAATCAAAGATGAAATACCTCTTCCTCTACCCCTAGTATGACCACTACGAATCCTACTCTTTCAATGGGATGTCTTGGTCAAACTGGATTCTTTAGATACCACGACAACCACAGAAATACCCTGGTCAGAGATGCATGCTCTGCAAAAGAGGCATGCACAATTTCATAGAGGAGAAAAGGGTAGGTTGAACCACTCGCCCCTGATATATATTTGATTTTTGACATACTGCCTTCGACCATCCAACAACCTTCTTCATGTTTAAACTTTGGTCAAAATTCGGCTGATATGCAACAGTAAAATGAGTCGTCGGATATACAACACCAACCTTTCAGATATCCAACCGAAGCTATTTCAATATGATCGTCACCTATCCAACACAGATCCTTTTTCATGCAACTGGTTATCTGACAACTAGCACTTTATATGAAGTCAGATATCCAACAACAGTTCCATGTAAAAATGGTCGATATTCGATGTTCTTAGCCATCGGTGGTATGGCAAGAACTTCGTATATCTTAGAGGTGGTAGTCGGATATCCGATAGCAGTTCCATGTAAAAATGGCCGATATCCGACATTCTTAGCCATCGGTGCTATGGAAAGAACATCAGATATCTTAGAGGTGGCAGTCGGATATCTGATGGCAATTCCATGTAAAAACGACCGATATCCAACGTTCTTAGCCGTCGGTGGTATGGCAAGAACGTCGGATATCTTAGAGGTGGTAGTTGGAGATCCGACAGTGGCTCCATGTAAAAATGGTCGATATCCGACATTATTAGCCGTCGGTGGTATGGCAAGAACATCGAATATCTTAGAGGTGGAAGTCGGATATCCGACGACAATAGTGTAATTTAAAAAGAAATACACTATTATGTTGTGATCAAATTTGAAGGGTGGGTCTTAATTTTTATTGGAAGGGCATTTGTTCTTGTAGCCCTTCAAAGATGAAGGTCAATTTAATTAATTGTACTTCAATTGAAAAGTATAAATTAACTAAACTCTTCCCCCCCAAAAATGGAAGAAACAAATATTGCTCATCCAAATTTTTACAATCTTAAACAATTGATCACTCCTTAATATCTACATGATAAAATGGTATCTTTTCAATAAAAACGAATTTGAACACATTAATTTGATATATATGTAACATTAATTTTACAGTTTAGTAAAATAACAACTATTTTGTTGTATGTTTTAGGGTTAGACCACACTTCATTATACAGAAAAAATACTTAGACTATGCAATAACCATTTTGGGGCATCTGCACGATCTTATGCATAGTGCAAGACATTGTAACTAGATATAGTATTAAAATAAAACTAGAACCATGAAAAAATTACTTACTGTTAACTATGTACAAAAATAAGTCACTAAGCAAAATGAGGCTATAATAAACCTACAACCAAAATATACATATAAAACCAACCAAAACCTTAATTCAAACCAATGAGAGGGAAAACATCCAAGCTTGAGAGGTGTAAGAATGATGTACATTAGGCGCCTAAGAAAAAATAATACATAGCTCAAAAAAACATTAACAAAAATCGTCCATACCAAGCAAGTTAGCAACGCTAGCATCATAGGGGCATGGGCATCAAATTTTGTTGTTCAACAGTTGTTGCAACAATATATAGGTATGGGATGGAGGGGAAATGTTATCAAGCCTAAGTCAACTGGAGCCTTGCGACTCGCTACATGTTTGAGTCTCGACAATCTACCTTTTATATTGAACCATAACAAAAAAATAAGTTTGTTAATTGCTCAATTTGCAAAAATTCTAGATACATGAGTAATTAAGAGCTCTAGGCTCTATAATTTGATGTGTTTTTTACCAATCCATGATTCGGTGAATTCATAGTCACTGGCATGAAATTTAAGTTATTTAATGAAAGAATTAATGTATCTACCTCTATGTCAAAACTGTTTTCCATGTTTATGTAGGCCACTGCCCTCCTTATTGTCTTACCAAAAGGCATGAGAATGAGGAAGAAGACTTAAAATTATGGACTTCACCATCAAAGAATCCTTGCAATCACATTGGTAAGGAGTCATAAGAATATCACAACAATCCAATGTGTCAAATCTTAGATGATAGTGCCAACTAAAGACTTATATGGTAATTTTAATATAAGACTTACTTATAGTTGTCTATTGCTCTTTGCATACACATTTGATAATTTATGGTTGTCTCTGTGCCTTGACCCAAATGATATTATAAGGTGAGGAGTTGCATGCATAATTTTGCTAGGATCAATTTCTTATGACATGGAAATGATTCTCCAATGCTTGCATCTCACTCAATCTCTATAACAATGTCAATTTGAATGGTAACCTATGTGTGCAAACACAACCTTCATGAACTATCCAACATCTATTTTCTCCAATGACTGTTATGGAGTTCCAATGAACCCCCATTATAATTAACATTTGTTTACCAATCCCTAATACATATACACTAAGGAAATATTCAGTTGGAAGATAAATGACAACAATTAAATAAGAGTTTCCCTTGATGTCAACATCAACTTATGTCCACCTCGTTGACAGTGTTGACCTTCAGTTTTCTTATAACTCTCTAGATAATTTCTTATCCTTGGGTTAGGGATGCAAAAAACCTCTCATCCTTTTTACTCTTCACTCTCCACATTATTCTCCCCATAAAAAGAGACAAGCTATCTTCTCTATTGCAGGAAGATTGGACATAATGGAGAGGATGCAAATGATCTAGAGGATTTGAGACATCTCATTCAAATATTATCAAGGAGATTCCAAGGAAATTAAAGAGAAGGGTAAGGATATTGGTTCCAGTGCATCATTTACTCGGCCTTTGAAGTTGTGGAAACTCCAAATTGGTTATTAGGAGCAACCAAACATCACAACAAGCTCCAAGAAATTGTCAAAATTTAGATGGCACGCAAGTGGGTTGGAGAAAGGAAGCACCGTAGCCATTCATTGATCTCCTCTCTGTTTCGAGAATAATTTAATATTCTCTACTGAACAGGGCCAACGACGTGAAGGTGGAAGCTCTTATGGCCCATCCACCCCCTCACATCACTCTCAATTTCCCATACCCAATGCATGTACTTGAAAAAACAATTACGTGCAAATTCATTCATATTTCATCATAAACAAACATCTACCATTCTTTCAATAAAGGCTAACATTCATTAAACTATTATTTCATTGAGTCAACACATTCATTCAATAAAATATAACATTCAATAAACCATTCATTCATTCAGTGAACACATTCATTCAATAAAAGCTAACATTCAATAAAGATAACAATTTACTACACTGAATCATTAAACCATTAAACCATTCATTCATTCATGAGGCGAAAAATCATGGATGACATTTTATTATAAAAAAAAATTAGACAATATTTTTCCAGTCGCTTCTTTTTAATTCTTCTTCTCTTTACAAAATCTCTAAGAATATCTTCTGGAACTTCTCCTCCAGTTCTTGGTTCTCCATCGGCTTGTCATGATGTCTGCATCCTAGATTGCTCGCGACCTGGACTTTGCGGCAAGGGGTTCGAATTTTCTGCAACAATGTGAAATTGTTGTATCGATATATTTTTATATTGTAATGACAAGTATTTCATTTTAAAAGAACATTACGAAGGAATTTTTTTACCTGTTGTGGCCACATCATGTTCTTCATTTTCCTGTCCAGGCTCAACCTGTATAGTGTGACCCTCTACATGCTCTGCAGTTGAAATATGGAGAAGTACAATTAATGTTCACCATCTGCAATGCTATATATAAAATCGTAGCATATGAATAAATTCATTACCAGGATTCGGATCATGATCTTCAATTTGTTGTTGTCCCTCCTCGACATTAAGGGGATCATTGCTTTCTTTCTCAAAACAGAGTCAATATTTTATGTCAATTATTTATAATGAATAGATTGCACAAGTAATAAATATTCATTAAACTATATAGATTTTATATACCTTTGCACCAAATGGATTAGTACCAGAAGACTTTGTTTTCCCAAACAAGCGTTTTCGGCATTCAACAATAGCTCCAAAACCGTGCTGGAAGCCAAGCTTCAAGTCTTCCTCAGTGGGCACTTCTTTGAATCGGTCGACCTGCATATTTGCATAATGTCGTTAATTTACATTTTGTGGTGCAATAGAAGGAAAAATATTTTGCAATTTATTATTTGGATGCATTATTGGTCTTTCAAAACTTACAATTCATGCCGCCAAATTTGAATAACCACTAGGTCCAAGCTTGTGCTAACCATTTTTTTCCATTCTTGCCTTTGTGTCCTTTGATGTGTCTAGTAGCCTATGCAAGTGTTGAAATACGTTACATGTTCCAAATTCGATATAGAAATCAATAATAATAAGGCTTAGAATTTCATTGTGGAAAGTATTGCATACCTCATTGTGCCTAGTGTTATCTTTCCTTCTTTTCTCAGAGACCTCTCCTTTCCATCTTCCACTAGAGCTTTCCACTGTCTTACTAGAAGCATGGGAGGGTGCTCATACCTAGAGTTCCTTTCTAGGTGAACCCTATATTGGTCTCACACAATCTTCATATGTTTTCCATCCTTTTTCAAGACCAAGCCTTTATCGAAGGTCTCATTGCCGAATAGGCCAACCAACCGATTAGTGAGCTCATCTTTTAAATTTTTTGGTTGTCTATCCCACCTTGTTAGGATGGTGGGCCCGAAGATCTCCGAGGACAAATCATTCAGATGTTTATAAAAAACATCATTTCCTGCAAAATGATCATGCCATGATCATAATTAGTTGAAAAACAATGTTTTGTCGGTATATTACAATCAAATTATAAACACTGACTTGATCAACGTATATTTATCTGGGATCTTCTCTATATTTATTGGGATGAGATCTTTGTCCACCAAAAATGTTGTCTCGATTGTTCCCATGCTAGTGACACAGGAAGATCCTGGAAATGCAGCTTCGACAATATCAATACTAGTTGGAGGCTTAGTGTCGACCCCTTCTTCTGGAGGATTTGGTGTGTGTCGGTAACTAGTAGTCGGTGCGCTCACACCTAGGGTTCGAGGTGTTGCAGAACGTGTTTCTGATTGTTCAACCGACAACAATGGCGAATAAGTCAATGCACATGGATTCGTTTGCTCATGATGCGACGTCTCTCCATGAGCATCACTGGGGCCAACAACGCCTTGATGACTAGTGTGTGGTATCAGATAATTCTGTAAATATAAACCACATTTTATAAGTTCAATATCATATAAAAGTGAAAATTATAAAGTTATAAATGAATTATATTGTGATTCAAGATTCCACAACTCACTTCCAAGGCTTCAGATGTCTGATTCAACACTAAAATCCTGGCTTGAATCGCATCTGTCTATGGAATTTGGAATAGAAGACGAACGAGTTTCGTACTATTTATTTCCAAGATGTTCTCTCTCAATTTAACCAGGTTTCTAGCTGAACCAATTATTTTAGCATCGACAAATATCTCAGCCACCTCTAAATCTACCGATTGTTGTGATGTTGTTTCATATAGCCATTCATTGGTCTGCAATAAAAATATATAAAACACTACTGAGTTCTATCATGATATATTCCTAAAATTATATTAACAAAACATATCTATCCTGATAGATTCCTAAAATTACAACTAGGTTTACCTGATGCCGGGATGATGGTTGTTGATGTATATGTAACTTCGGAATGTATTTCATCTATGTATTTCATATATATTTATTGTACCCTTATTAGAGATGTGTTATTCCTCTATAAGGAAGTGTCGTCATGTGGATTGACAAGTGTCACAAGTGTGTGTACTTGCCGATGGGTTATTAGACCACCATGTGTGGGGACGGCCCTGAAATATATATATTATAATGTGGATGTACCTAGCTAGACAAGTCGGCCCCATAAGGTCACTGGGCAAATAGGTTAGTATAAATAGAGATCAGGTGATCTCTATTTAGATCATTCAAAAAGTTATATCTCTCTCACTCAGAAAGTGGCGCACTAGTGAGGAGGAGGATCATCTGCTACTAGGAGACTATCTCAGTGTATTTTGGTTGTACTTTGGTTGAGCCATTGCTCTCTCTATCTCTGAGGAAGTTGTGGGGTTTTTCACCTTGGGGTTTTCCCCACGGAAACTCTGTGCCTCTTGTCTCTCATGCTTATTGTGATTGTCATGCATTGATATACTATATATGTTATTTTCTCAGTGAAGATCCTAGAGTATTGTGAATTAATGCTCAAAATTTAACATGGTATCAGAGCTAACCTGAGAAGAAGACATTTTGCAGTGACGAAAACTTGAGTTTCTTGTTTATTGGGTTTCTCTCCATAGATTTTGGAAAAGCAGTATAGTAGATTGACTCTACTCATCAAGGAGAATCTATCTGTCCAATCAGAATTCAATTCTGAGCATTTTTCAGATTTGGCCCTAAACATTAGGGTTTCCACAAAAATAGGAATTTCTGAAATCTGAAGACATAGATGGAAGCTCCTTGCAAACATCGAAGTTTAGAGCTTTGGATCGAGATTTTTGGCTGGGTAGATCTCTGGGAAACTCTAACCCTAATTCAGGGCTCTCCCTAGTGAACCCGGGAGGACAAAAAAGCAAATCTGAAGGGTAAAACTTTGCTGATCTCCAATTCTGAATGCACCAGGCTGATCATCTCATAAAGGTGAATCTTTCTATCCTTTCAGAAATTTGAAATTCACATTTTGAATTTTTAGGGTTTTTCTGACAAACCCTAATCCGGGACCAGATCCAGTTATCAGCATTTCAAGTGGTAAGACCTAAATCTTTTCTATTTCCATTTGAAGTACTCTTTAATATTTCTCACCACACCAAGCTTGAGGATAAGCTTGAAGGCGCTGATAACTTCCGATCTTGGAAGTATAGGATTGGGTTAATCCTGGAAGAGAATGAGTTTAATCCTAGAAGGGAATGAGTTGGACTCATATATAAAAGAAGACATCCCTATCCCAGAGGATGAAGAGGCCAAGGTATTGCATAAGAAGAACTTGGTCAAGGCAAAGAGAATCATTGCTGATTCTATCAAAGACCATCTCATACCCCATGTGTCTTCTCTAAAGACACCCAAGGAGATGTTTGACTCTTTGACCAAGCTATTTGAAGGGAAGAACATAAATCGGAAGATGACTCTATGGAATCAATTGAAAGGGGTCAAGATGTTGAATGGAGAAACCATTCAATCTTACTTCTCCAAGGCCTCTCAGATCAAGGAGCAACTTGAAGCTGTGGATGAAGTAGTGGACAATGGTGAAGTTGTTTTTACCACTCTGAATGGCCTACCTAGGTCATGGGACTCCTTTATTCAAGGAATCTGTGCAAGAAAGAAATTGATCTCTTTTCGTAAACTATGGGAGGAATGCTCTCAAGAAGAAGCTAGACTTGTAGCTCGCGAGGAAAGGATGGGAGGTGAATATCAAGCTCTCGTAACTCACACCAAAAGAAGCAAGCCCAAGAAGGAGCACTCTCGCTACAAAAGATCCTATCAAAAGAATAAGAAGGATCTAAGATGCTTCACATGCAATGAGAAGGGTCACTTTGCATCAGATTGTCCCAAGAAAAAAAGGGATAATAACAACAACTTCAGCAAGAAGAAGAAGGGAAGCAAAAGAAAGTTCCATGCTCATGCTGCCGAGGATGATGAACCTCCAAAGAAGAAGGCTAGGGCAGAAAGTGATGATGACTCATCAAGTGAAGAAGAGTATGTTCTAATCTCTGCTCTCACAGGTACTATCTCCCATGGTTGTAATGATTGGTTGATTGATAGTGGGGCTTCCAAACACATGACTGGGTTTAAGGAATCTTTTGTGAATCTATATGAACATAAATCACCCCATAAGGTGAAACTTGGAGATGATTATCAATACCCAATCAAAGGAAGTGGTGAAGCCTCCTACAACCTAGATTCTGGAAAATATTTGAAGATGAAAGAAGTCCTTTATGTACCTGGGCTCAAGAAGAACTTACTCTCCATCTCTGCATTGGATGCAAAAGGTATGAGGGTTGCATTTGTGGATGGCCAAGTCCTAATGTGGCCAAAGGGAAATACGATAGGTGATGCAGTAGTGATTGGAGAGCAAGAGGGAGGATTGTCTAAATTGAAGGGACAACCTAAACATGCGATGGTGCATGAATCTATGGAGCCAAGTGAACTTTGGCATAGAAGACTTGCTCATATGCACTATAGGGAACTTCCAATTGCAAGCAAGGCTGTAGAAGGTCTTCTTGAAATCAAGACCAAACATGAAGGTGTTTGCAAATGATGTGCAAAAGGTAAGAACATTAAGAAGGCTTTCCCAAGTAGTGAAAGCAAGGCCAAATATATCCTAGAAATCATCCACTCAGATGTATGTGGTCCTATGTCATCTAGTTCTCTTAGTGGGTATGTTTACTATGTCTCATTTATTGATGACTTCTCTCAGGAAGACTTGGGTATACTTCTTGAAGAACAAAGATGAGGTGTTTGATAAGTTCAAGGAATTCAAAACCTTGATGGAGAATCAAACTGACAAGAAGATAAAAACATTCAGATCCGACAATGGTGGAGAATTCATCTTAGGTGACTTCAAGAAACTTTGTAGTGATTCACGGATTAAGAGGGAGTTGACTGCTCCTTATAATCCTCAACAAAATGGAGTTGCAGAAAGGAAGAATAGAACTATCATGGAAGCAGCAAGGGCAATGCTGCATGACCAGGATCTACCTATGCATCTATGGGAAGAAGCATCTAGAACAGTTGTATATGTGCAGAACAGAACACCCCACAAGATATTGGACAAAAAGACACTAGAAGAGGTCTTTTCTAGTAAGAAACCTGAAGTCAGGCATCTCAGAATATTTGGTTGTCCAGTATACACTCATGTCCCAAAGGAAAAGAGGACTAAACTAGATCCTTCAGGAAAGAAGGGTATCTTTGTGGGTTACAGTGAAAGCTCGAAGGCTTACAGAATATACTTTCCAGGGTTCAAGAAGATTGATATCAGTAGGGATGTAACATCTGATGAAAACTCAACATTCATCAAATCAAGGAAGGCACCTATCGAAGTTTATGAAGAACCTTAGGAAACTAGATTTCAAGACACTACCATGACTGAAGCAGTTCCATAAGTTGTTCGTGAGTTTGAAGATCCACAAGAACCTGTAGATCCACCCCGTGAGGATAACTCTCACAAGAGGAAACCTGCATGGGCTAGAGAGCTCATTCAAGATGGAGAAAGATTTTGCATTCCAGAAGAAGAACACAGAGCAAAGAAGAGAACCAGATCACATACTAGCTATGTTGCTTTACTCTGTGACATTATGAATAAAGATCCTTCCAGTTATGAAGAAGCAATGGAAAAGAAAGAATGGAAGGATGCCATGGTTGAGGAATACCAATTAATAATGAAGAATGATGTTTGGGATGTTGTCCCAAGACCTAAAGAGAAGTCTGTTGCGACCTCCAAATGGATCTACAAAATCAAGCATGCTGTAGATGGCAGTGTAGAAAAATACAAAGCAAGATTCATAGCTCGTGGCTTCTCTCAGAAAGAGGGAATAGATTATGAAGAAACTTTTGCACCTATAGACAAGTATACTTCCATCAGAATAGTACTTGCCCTGGCTGCAGCGATGAAATGGAAAATACATTAGATGGATGTCAAGACTGCTTTCTTGAATGGTGTAGTTGAAGAAGAAGTATATGTGGAGCAGCCACTCCGTTTCAAAATACATGACAGCGAGTCATATGTGTGCAGATTGAAGAAATCCTTGTATGGCTTGAAACAAGCTCCCAGAACTTGGTATGGTAGGATGGACAGTTTCCTATATAGTTTTGGCTTTACCAAGAGTGAAGCAGATTCCAACCTTTATTACAAGGTTGAGGAAGGGAATCCTGTGATTCTACTCCTGTATGTGGATGAATTATTTGTAACAGGAGATGACAGATTGATTGCAGATATGAAGAGGAAGCTTGCTGCTGAGTTCTATATGAAAGATTTGGGAATGATGCATTATTTCCTAGGTATGGAGGTGTGGCAGAGTACAGGTGGGATCTTCCTTGGTCAAGGGAGGTACACAGTAGATATCCTGAAGAGATTCGAGATGATGGATTGCAATGCCATGGCCACACCTATGGCATAGAATCTGAAGCTTCTATGTGATGCTTCATCCGAGCCGGTTGATGTCTCTATGTATCGTCAGATGATTGTGTCCTTGATTTACCTAACGAACATGAGACTAGATATTTGCTTTGTGGTGAACACATTGAGTCAGTTCCTAACAGATCCAAGGAGTGTTCACCTGGTTTCTGTAAAGCATGTTCTGAGGTACCTGAAGGGTACAGTGGATTATGGGCTCAAGTATGAAGCAAATCAAAAGTTTAACCTGTAGGGTTATGTTGATTCAGATTGGGTTGGCAGTGCTGCAGATAGGAAGAGCACATCTTGGTGCTGCTTCAGTATGGGATCAGGTGTGATCTCTTGGTTTAGTAGGAAGAAGTCCTGCGTAGCACTGAGTATAGTTGAGGCAGAGTATGTTGCATCTTGTTCAGCTAGTTGTGAGGAATTATGGCTACGGAAGCTACTGTCTGATTTATTTGATCTCTCGTTGGATGCTACTGGTATCTTCTATGATAACCAGAGTTGTGTGAAGCTATCTGAGAACCCAGTGTTTCATAACAGGTCGAAACACATAGAGATCAAATATCACTATATCAGGGATATGGTGCAGAGAGGATCTGTGAAGCTCATGTATGTTGCGACGGACGAGCATATTGCAGATGTGCTGACAAAGTCACTAGCCAGGGTGAAGTTCGAGTACTTCAGAGAGAGGCTTGGTGTTCTTCGGATTGAGGACACTTCGAGGAAGAAGTGATGGACACATTTGCTGAAGCCATTCCAAGCATGTTGGAAGGAGGATCCTTCACATGGCTGTGGATGTAAGCGCTGGATGATGAGCATCAGGATGATGTTCTGATTTCTGCTTTGTATGATCAGTTGGATCATTTATATATGCATGTACACATCATGTTGGATGTTGGATATGATCAGTTGGATCATTTATATGTATGTATGCATCATGTTGGATGCTGGATATGATCGGTTGGATCATGCGTATGTATTTTTGTGTACGCATCATGTTGGATGCTGGATATGATCGGTTGGATCATGTGTATGTATTTTTGTATATGCATCATGTTGGATGCTTGGACCATGTATATGTATATGTATCAGGTGGATACATTGTATGATCAGGTGGATCATGTATGGTGATATGTATCATGTATTTGTATTTGTATCAGGTGGATACACTGTATTATCAGGTGGATCATGTATGATGATATGTATCAGCTAGATACTTGGTATGCATCAAGTAGATGTATTGTATGATCAGGATGATCATGGATGACGAGCTTTAGGATGTTGCTCCAGATGACATGTAGTAGGATGTTGCAGTGATGATGATCAGGATGATCATGTGTACATTAGGATGATGTATGGTGAGTATCAAGTTGATACTCTATGGCCGTGGATCAGGTTGTGCAGATGAGCATATACTTTGGCCCTAGGAGATTTGCAGATAGTATTTCGAGGTTTTTCCTATGGCATATAATTTGGCCCTGGGATATCTGGAAAATGCTCTTTCGAGGTTTTTCTCTGGGAGGACATATAATTTGGCCTTGGGAGATATGCAGATAGTCTTTCGAGGTTTTTCCTATGGCATATAATATGGCCCTGGGATATCTGGCAGATGCTCTTTCGAGGTTTTGTCCTATGGCATATAATATGTCCCTGGGAGATCCGATACGTTGGGATGTGTGCCCGTAATAAGTCGTGGGATGCTCTTGTGAGGTTTTGCCATTAACACATATAATATGTCCCTGGGAGATCCTATAGGTAGAGCTGTGTGCTCGTAACAGCCTGGGATGCTCTTGCGAGGTTTTGTGGTGACCACATATAATCTGTCCCTGGGAGATCCTATAAGTAGAGTTGTGTGCTCGTAACAACCTGGGATACTCTTGCGAGGTTTTGTGGTGAGGTCACATATAATATGGCCCTAGAAGATCCTATAGGTAGAGTCGTGTGCTCGTAACATCCTTGGATGCTCTTTCGAGGTTTTGTGACGTACGTAATAAGTCTTGAGGATTCCATAGTATGGCCAGTGATGATGAAGACCTGCAGGTGGTGGGCCTACATACAGTATGAAAAAGGACTGGCTCTGTAAAACTTCTTATGATGAGTAGAGTCAGAGATTGGTTGAGATAGAAACAACAGTGACAATGACGATGACGATGCATTGATGACGATGATCCCGAGAAGAAGACTTGTCTAGCAGATCTGTGTCAAGAAATACCTTCCTAGTGAAGAGGGAGTGTTGATGTATATGTAACTTCGGAATGTATTTCATCTGCATATTTCATATATATTTATTGTACCCTTATTAGAGATGTGTTATTCCCCTATAAGGAAGTTTCGTCATGTGGATTGACAAGTGTCGCAAGTGTGTGTACTTGCCGATGGGTTATTAGACCACAACGTGTGTGGTCGACCTTGAAATATATGCATTATAACGTGGATGTGCCTAGCTAGACAAGTCGGCCCCATAAGGTCATTGGGAAAACAGGTTAGTATAGATAGAGATCAGGTGATCTCTATTTAGATCATTTGGAAAGTTATATCTCTCTCACTCAGAAAGTGCCGCACTAGTGAGGAGGAGGATCATCTGCTAATAGGAGACTATCTCAGTGTATTTTGGTTGTACTTTGGTTGAGCCATTGCTCTCTCTATCTCTGAGGAAGTTGTGGGGTTTTTCACCTTAGGGTTTTCCCCACAGAAACTCTGTGTCTCTTGTCTCTCATGCTTTTGATTCTTGTGATGCTTGTCATGCTTATTGTGATTGTCATGCATTGATATACTGTATATGTTATTCTCTTAGTGAAGATCCTAGAGTATTGTAAATTAATGCTCAAAATTTAACAATGGTGTCATCTAATCCATAGCTAGGGACTTGCCCCGATCATTCGACTGCTGCAAAAAATAAGTAGAAAACATTATCATAATGAAACCAGTATACACGAAAAATACATAACAAAATAAACATTATGCTACATATTACATTGGTACATATCCAATGAATTATACCTACTGCCTCGAGGATCATGATCCAATCATCGGATCAATGGTCATAGGTGACCTGCCCCAATCTGCTAATAGGGAGGTGCCCCTTACAGAACCCTAAATAAAAAACATAGATAAAATTACCTAAATGAATCCAAAATACTCAATGAAAGAATATAATAACAAAACATTTTGACGTATAATTTAAATTGTACAATTATAATCAGGTTTACCTGTTGCCCCGAGGCTATTGTCATTTGATGGACATTCGGTTGGCTTCCCCAATCAATGTTCCGCATCAAATATAGATAACATTATATAAAACAAACTATTCTACCAATGAAAAAAAAAGCAAAAAAAAACTCTTTTTTCTTATTATATTTTTACTATTACAAAGATGTATACCTGCTCCCTCGAGGAAGTTGTACTCCTATGACCTTCTACTTGCAGGGATTTTCCCCGATCACTATCCTGCGAAGTAAATATAGAAAATTTAAACGAAATAAACTAACGAAAAATCCTTAAGATGTTAAATTCATTAATAAAATGTTGGGTAAATTGTTCGATTTGCCACTCCCATAGTAACAGTGTTTGTATCTACTCGATTCAAATTGTAATAAGCAACTCTTCCCCTGCAGATATTGATTTAATGGCACATACAAAAATAGGGTTTCCTTCATGCCCCTCAAATTCGTAGTTGGGTTGCTTAATTATAGACCCTGGTTGTGTACTATTTATAAACCTCGCAATATTCCCTGTGGCCTTTGGCCTTCCGTCAATGTACAACATTGCTCTTTTATTTTGATCTTTGCCTTTCAATTGTAAATAGTTTGCTGACAATCCATATCTATGCATACTTCATGTATATTGGACGAGGCGCATCCAATATTTGTAGTTGTAACAGGGTCCAACATACTCCATCAATTCTGTACATCTGTCGTAACCGACCTTTATTCCATCCATGCAAAAAAACCCCAAACCATGTAATGACGACGGTGCAATTCTATATATCCTCTCATTCACACAAAAATATGTGTTCAGTTGAGGAAGAGCCTTGGGTACCCATTGTTTCACTATATTTCTGTACCTCAAGGGCACCTCGATGTCTCCTATTGTCTCATCATCATAGGAACATGACCCCCCTTCAGCGAGAAAAAATTCCATGCGCTTATGAAATTTTCTTCTGATCTTTTGACATCTAGTTGATAAAACTCTTGTAGACCTATTGGATGTCTCACTTTCCTCTAGCCTTCCTAAAATCCCCTCACTTGAGGAAGACAGATCTGACAAATACCTGTTTGGTTCTCCATGCACCATGGGAAAAATGTTTAGATAGGACCTCAAGGCACAACGCCTCTTAAAAGGTGACATGTAGTGCCTTTTATAAGGTGAATTGTACCGCATTCCCTTTCTCAAAATGTAGGCATTCAAGTGATGAGGAAGAGATCACTATATCTTTCTTAAGGGTAGAAATTCATGCAATTATGAGTTGTCTTGTATTGCTCCTTTGGGTCTTGAGTCCCATATCACACCATCTAACTAACTTTGTCGGTATGGCCCTAAAGTCTCTCTCATCCTATTAGTTTGGGTTCATCACCTCAGTCATTGAATTACACTCACATTTAGTAAGATATTTATATTTAGCAATAATAATATAAAATAAAAATAATTAACCATTATGGAAAAATTCTAAAAGTTTTCATGACTTTCAAGACTAAGATCTTTGAGGTGGTTAATAAGTGTTCACAAATCTTCAAAAACAATATTTTATATAATGTTGTGAAACTTGTATAATCTTATTCAAAATTTAAATTGAAATATTCTTAAGGAAAAGGATGAACTCAATGAATATTGGTAACACATGGGTAGTTTTGTAATCAAGCATGGTCTTCTTAGAGGACTGAAAGTAATTGAATCAAGGAATGAAAAACCCGTAAACATGTAAGTTGTTTTGAAAAATGGTAGCTTTCAGTCCTACTACTAGACCTAAGGTTGTCCATATTGAGAATGGGTGTTGTGCTAATGAATCCCTTTTTACCATACTAGAAGAAAACAAAAATGATGATATTGTGGATTGTATGCAAATATTATGTAAAGATCCATGCCCTAAGTTACAAATGGCCAAAACCCAATGCTATGGGACTATGTGAGGTGATATTGTCAGTTTAGGATAAGTGTTCATTCGATCCCCTTGGGACTAAATTTATCAAGGACAGTTTTGAGTGATAAGAGAACCATAAACTGTATTTTCTCATTTGATGTTATCAAAATGTATTGTATTGAGTAATAGATACGTTGATACAATGGATGGGAATTCCAATGAAAAAAAATGTAGAAGAAACTCATAGTTTATTAATGATCCTCCAAACCCATATCGATAGGAAATACCTCCATCTATGTCCTTACCTTTGACCACTCTTCCCTTGTCCTATATATAAGATAAAGGTTTCTGTGAACATACGTGAATACCTCTTCTCTCTTCTCTTGACTATTCAAGATGTTTTTTTTTCAAAGTGTTCATGTTCTCATATGTGCAC
This sequence comes from Larix kaempferi, assembly GCA_027924585.1. Classification (NCBI taxonomy): domain Eukaryota; kingdom Viridiplantae; phylum Streptophyta; class Pinopsida; order Pinales; family Pinaceae; genus Larix; species Larix kaempferi. The sequence continues at coordinate 1,471,452 of BSBM01000340.1, forward strand.
CAATTCCTCTTGTAACAAAAGGATGATCTAACCTAAGAAAGGAACCTTGTGATGACTTATTGTAAAAGAGTGTATGCTATCCCATGTGTTGCCCATTAATCATATAAATTCTTAATCCCATGTCCCTATCATGTTGTAACATCTAAATCTCTCAATTTTAGTGTAAAACTTTACAAATCCATTCTCCACCTCTCAAGGATGGCTTTGTCCTAATATATCCTATTAAATGATGCAATTTGCATGTTTTTCATTAAATCACTCATCACTATAGTACTTGGTAATTGAAGGTGTATAATTAGTTTCCCACCTAGTGCCAAGAATATCTCATATATTGTTTAATAGATATTTGTTGTTGTCCCATAGTAAGGACACTTATTCTCCAAAATAATATTCAGTAACATGTAATAATAAATTGTTTTAATTTACAAGAAAATAAATACATGAAGATACTTACTTGGGTGTAGACGTTTCCTGTAATATACTAAAAAGAGTTACTTTCAGAAATGACTGTGCCTCTTAGAGGCCAATCAACTCTAGGAACCAAGTGACCCTATTAGAGGGTTAGTGCAAACCAGAGAGAGAGAGATGACTGGGCTATGGTACAATCAATCAAAGAAATTCAATGACGGTCAAAAGGATTAGTACAATCACAATAAAGATCATCCCTTAATAAGTCTCAGCATCACAAATAAAAATCAACAAATATTTATAACCACAGATCAAGAACTACACACAATATCTGAGCATATAAAACAAAGGTCAGTAAAAAAAACAAAATAACTTAAAAACTCAGTCCAATCTGCACATACAAGATTTTGGCCCTCATATATGAGCTGACAGCCAACAGACTAAGGCCAAAGAGACTCACGGCCTCCAGTAAGGTACAAGGACCAACCAAAGTGTACAAAGACCAACCAGTAAGGTACAAGTCAAAAATAAAAGAGTGAGTATAAAGACTCATAACCCTTAGGACTAAGGGGGTGTACTACCTCAAATGTGGACAAAATACCATAGTGTTACCCATAAGACCAAAAACATAAAAGGTGGTACAAATCAAAAGATAACTCAAGATGAGTAAAAGACCCAAAAGGTAAGAGGCAAGGTACCACAAAAAAATTATCAACAAAATGAAAGGACAAGGTACCACAAGACCAACAAACAACAGGGTGTAAGGACCAAAACTAAATGAACCTTTTTTTGGAAGGTACAAATAAGGTTAAATATATATTGCAATAGCTCCTTGTAACTACCTCTTGTAACTCAAATAGGACCTCTAAAAGGTATGAAAACAAGCAATCTTCCTAACTAAGGTCTGGAGGGTGGTACGAAGTGGGTATAAAGACTCATAACCATTTGGACTAAGGGGGTGTACCTCAAATGTGGACAAACTACCATATTACTCATAACACCTTAGACATAAAAGGTGGTACAAATCAAAAGATAACTCAATATGAGTAAAATCCCCAAAAGGTAAAAGGCAAGGTACCACAAAAATATTATCAACAAAATGAAAGGACCAAAAGTCAATCAACCAAGGTGGGGTACAACCAATCATCTCTCTCTCAAATGTACCAGTGTTCCATATAACCCGAAATTCCATCATCGCTATAAAAGGAAAAGTCCACACAGATGATGTGATCATGTGGTCCTCTAGACTACTCCTAAGTTCAAGCATTAGTGGGTCCATCAAGAGGTGTTCAGTCCCTTGAGAAGACCATCTAACTCAACCATATTGAATACCTAGGAGAAGAGGAGAAGAGGAGATCACACATCATCATGTAATTGGTAACTGACCATCTAAGAACTCAAAAACTCTAAAGCAACCGAGCGTGGAGAAGGGTAGCTAGGAAAAGACAAGGCTCACAGGCCAAAATGCAAGCTCAAAAAACTGTACTAAGACTAGTGTCACAGTAAGAGAGCTGAAACAAAAGTGGCCATAATGCCAACAAGCGGCACTAAAAAGAAAAAAAACTCTCTAAAAAGGTGAAATAGCAAGCAAAATTCCTAACTGGGAGCTAGATACCTCGACAAATCGTATCCTCCTCAAGGTGATGAAATCCAAGTTGAAATATACAAAATGAGAGACCAAAGTGGAAGGACATCTCTCTATCAAAAGGGATCCTAGGTAAAAGAGCCCTAGAAGAAGAGTCACTAGGCTACCTCATTCATGACACGTCGAGGAAGGTTAACTGGCACTTTTGTCTTTGAGCCCAAGTATCACCTATACGGTAAAATACAAGGAAGAAAATGGATATATAGCATTAGGCGCTAAGTGGAGTGTGGAATTCCACAAAGTCCATCCAGAATCAGTCCTTACCCCCCAAAAAAGGAGCCCCCCCCACAAACTGGTCGATGACCGTGTCAATAAGTACTAGAGTATTTTAGTACCCTAGAGGACAACAAGTATGTCTCAGATGAAAATGAAAAAGGGGAATTATTTGGATGCCTATCCCCGGTGTCCTACCTAACTACCAAATTCTTCTTATCCTCAAGTGAGGTTAAGGTGTGTTGAGTTAGGGAGATGAATTTTAATGGTTGTTGTAGTACTCAGTCGAGTAAGGAAGTGAAATTCGTCGTGTGATGATTGACTCAAACCATGCAAAAGAGTATGAATCAAAATAAGCCTTTCCTTTCAATGAATACTAGCTAAGGTAAGGAGAGAGTTCTTTCAAACCATAACTACTCTTTCAAATTAAATGAATCCAACAATAACTTTCTTCTATTTCTAATGAGTAAAATGCATAACATTGTTTAAACCTTAGCAAGCCTAAGCATGACATTGTGATATTGTGCATAGTCACCAAAAGATGAAAACCTCAAGAATTGCAGGCATTCAGTGTAGAGTCTACGTAGGTGTATCAATTGAGTTTTTTTGTCTACATGTTGATTCAATAAGTGTCATCATCGTAGAAGTTCATGATCAGAATTTAGAAATGACAGAGTTTTAATGTTGAAATTAGAGTGAAGTCTAGTCCACTTGGCTTTGTGAGCATGACTTGGCTGTGATCTTGATGCATATATGGCATGGTTGATGTTCTTGTATCTGGAGGTTGATATGTAATTTAAGGAAAAAGAGTTAGCAATATGTATGCGCATCCATGTGTATCTGAATATGTATGCACAATGTGTATAGTATCCTCAACGTTTGAAGAGAATACTTTTGTATGATATAGTATACAACAAAACTAAGTTCAACGTTTTCTCAACTTGAAAAAAAACAAGACTGTTTCTCCATCGCTTTCTTTGTCTCAATTGATGTAATTGAATTTGAAGAGAAAGGTTCTATTCTTGGATGAGAGGCCACTATATTTTTGTGAAGATAGAAATATAGTGCACTTGGGAAAAATAATCAATCACTAATGAATGTGTGATAGTAATACAAAGACTCATAAGTTGTATATTTAGACAAAACTTAAGAGGTGGGGGCACTTTCCCCATTAGGGGATTAAGCCTTATAGACCTAATATCAATGGGGACTACTATGGAATCTTAGATAATAATGTTTGATGGTAGGCATCTAGTGATTTCACTTGTGTTGTATGAATATAATATTTACAATGATTTTCCCTCTCTTTGGTTTCTTATTTGTGTGGATACATTTTGGGTAAGGGTACTACCTCATTACCTAGCCTAGATTCAAAGATGTGGTAAAAAAATAAAACAACATCTCCATCTGATTTGAATCCTTCTATATATGCTCAGTGCACATACAATGGATAACATGGAAGAGGTTTCATATTTGGAAGTGTCTTCCTATGAAATCAATTATATTTACTCTAATTGCAAAAAATAAGCAATCATATGTGGGTTTAATGGTTTTGACCTCCTTCTAAAATTTTGTATACGTGGATTCATACAAATCAAATCTAAAGCATTTTTTATTGTTCTTTTCTACAAACATGATGTATATCAGAAAGTGATGGAGGAAGGACCTTAGTTTTTGGTGGAAACTAAACTATTTTTGGTGGCAACTAAGCTGGATCTTGGCAGATGGGTTCGTGAAAAATACTAGGAGAACCTTTTGAACTACCTAGAGAAATCTCTGACTATTGATAAAGACAGTTCTGGGATAGAGCTTGATAAGTTCGATCATTTCTTGTAGAACTACTAAAACATTGTAATTTGGATCCTAGAAATGATAATAGCATGATGTCCCTAACATCTCATGTTTTGGCTCTAATTTTACATGAACACAATGTCCTCAAATTAATTGATGCCTCATTTAACACCAAACAGCACTGTTAGGAGGCAATGACTGTCATTGACAAACAACTTGACCACAGAGGTGACTGATTTTTCTGAGTTTGACTTTGCTTTGACTAATTTTGACCTTCCTTAGACAATGTTGACTTTCAGAGTGCTAATTTGACTATCCTTGACTGGGAGTTGACCAATTTCTAGGCTATTTTTCCAATTTCTGGGCTATTTATGGATGACAATTATTTAACTATGCTCTATGTGTGATAGGAGACTTAAACAAAAATAAATATGGAGAAGGGTAAATCGACTCTTCTCCATTATTCCCCAATGAACTTTATGGTGACTCTACTCTATTCTGCCCTGGAGAAGAAATATACTACATGTGGGAGTGAGGGTCTGAATTAAATGAGTGGGATTGAGTGTTAATAAAAATATGTGTGGGGTTGAGTGTTTGAATGAAAATATGTCAAGAGAAGGGTCGAGTGAACCCTTCCTATCCATAATGATAAGCTATGCTTTAATTAAACACACAGTTCTCAAGCTTAAGCATTGTATTTTCCACATCCATATGTCAAGAGAAGGGTCGAATGAACCCTTCCTATCCATAATGATAAGCTATGCTTTAATTAAACACACAGTTCTCAAGCTTAAGCATTGTATTTTCCACATCCTTCCTTGCATTTTTTTATGTTGAGCATTGAATATTATCATGAATTTGCACCCCGTTATTCATGAATTTGCATCAATAAAACCAACTATGGGGCAATCTCAAGCAACGGAGTAATAAATGAAGAGTTACTTTTGAGACTTGAACTTCTCCCACTCATAATAAAAATATGAATCTCACACTATATTGTTGTGAAGAAACTATCTTTGGCCTAATCATCATTGGCCTAACCTTCGACCATGGGTAGGCCATGAGAACATCCCTAGTATGCAAACCTTGAAATTTCCACAATATCTTATTTATGATTGAAATAATCTAGATGCAAGGCATGTGTGAGGTCTTATTTCTATATTCAAAGTGCGTGATACTCAAAGGAAAATGATATGGTTTGCAACCATATCTTTTGTTGCTATGGATTAGGCCATCCAAGCAATCCATAGTGCATGAAACCTTAGAATGGCCACCATATTGAACATATAGTCCAAATATACCCTACTCAATGTATTTGCGATGTCACATATGGCCATTGATCCACTATAGACAAATATTTTCTCTTACGACTATGGATTTTGGTGATAAAACATTCTATGGATTTTGGTGCTAAAACATCTCCTTTACACACTAAAGATTCCTTATTTAGGGAATGTGTGGGGTGTGGGTTACTATGTATAGTCGATAATCCATATAATTTATTTGTATTTCCTTAAATCTTATATGTTGACCACAGCAATGAACTAAGCCTTAAGAGCTATCCCTAGTATTTTAATTATTAAGTGATGACCATGTATCATTTATAAACCAAGTATTCCCCATAAAGACTATATAAAGAATCATGACCATATGCCATTTTTTAGAATTTTAAACCCTCCAATATAAACTAACCACATAATATTTATATTACATATTACAAATTCGTTAAAATTTTATGATCATATATATAATCTTAATTATATTCATAATATCATAAATTCAATAATATTTATAATATTATAAATTTTAAAAATATTATAAATTTAAAAATTCCATCACTATATAACTATTTGGGCTAACCTTGAAGTGAAGGACATAAACATTACCAAACTTTAAAATTAAAATCGAGCTAATAAAACAAAGGTAAATGATAAGAGAGGTTTCTTCAAGGTAGGAAGACAACATCAATGCATTATCATTAGTGCCTCATGGATTAGCAATGGAGTTGTGGGATTCTTTTGGATTCAAGGTACAATTATAGATTTTGGTTTCTAGTTTTCTAGAGTGATCAACAAAGGGCTAGGTTCTACTATTCGTGTTTTCCACTCATTCCATACATTTCATAGACTTCCAAACAATGTTATGGACTTGTCTAAAGACTTTGAATTTTCAGTATGGAAAATTATAGGTCACAGGTGACAGCTTTCAGTTAGCAAGAGGCAAATTCCAAATTATGCGGCAAATTTGTTTCTAGTACCATGAATCCCTAAAAATCGAATTTCTTCAAAGTTGAATAGCATTCAAATGTAGACCAAGATTCAAGTGTCTATGGGAAAACCATAGATATCATATGTGGAACTACTGGATGTGATGGAAGATCACATAGGAAATGATGATCAATTCACCCCATACATGTCAATGAGTAACGTGCTTTTCTAGGGAAAACGCCTCTTAATGATTAGCTTGTTTGACCAAGTTAGTGTGAAAATCCTCACAGCAGATCTAAGAGATGATGTATACCTCACAAGAAAGATTAAGATTAAGCAGGAAAATAGAAGAAGAGTGGTCAATGCAGTGTAAAGGAGCAACAAAATTATGATATAGTAGAACTCGGATAGAAGCAGAATAACATCACACACTAATTCATTAATCACAATATGGACAAATAAATAATACAATGGTGAGGATTCGAATTCCAAGGTCGCAATTCGAATTAGCATGCATGGGCATGGATTATATGCACTAGGAGTTATCATCATCATTAGTGGAGTGTCAAAAATACACCACTAGGAGTCCTAATCATCATCAGTGAAGTCATCAATGCACAAGTAATGGTCAACCAAATGTCAAAATGAGTCTAACTGAGTGTGGTAGGTGTAATTGGAACATGGAAGCACTAATGTAGTGAAGGAGGATCAATGAAGGGCGCACGAGGAGCTAACTGGAGTCATAATAGGCATTCTAGTCTCACTGGAGGTCCATCGGAGTGATACAGTCAGTAGAGGAGTCAATCTAGCCTTAAATCAAGGAAAGATCTAAAGATAACTCAACTAACTGAAGTGCAACTGAGTGGTAGGTGAGAGAGGGGTCCTTTCACAAGTGATAGGTGAAAGGAGGGTGCACTAAGCACTAGGAGGGATAAAAATGATAAAAAAGAAGCTCCCATGACTAGCTAACTGAGGGCTAGGTGCTGGGACTGATGACTGGGATGCATGCAATTGCATGACTACATGGAAAATGCATGCATGACTGAAAATGCAAAAATGGAAAATGATGTTAGGACTAGGATGGAGTATAGGAAAATCCCAACACCCCCCTTAATCCATCCTGGGCCCTAGTAACTAGGACCAAAGGTCACCCATAAAATCAAATAAATGATAAAGAATAGTCCATGAAACAAGGAAATGGGGAAAAACCTCATGCGAAAAATAACCCCCCCTCAAAATAGGCTGTAGGGCACACCAAAATAAATGCTCCAAACTCAAGTAGGTGTGATGCTTGGTCATATGTCTGGAGGTATCTTATTCTTGGGAAGAAGTGGATCATGCTCAAAAAGCATGTTCTTGTACTTACTCTTCAGATCGAATGTGATGAGAACAAATCCGGAGGTATTAGGATGATCTGGAAGCTGTGATTCAAATTATCTGAGGTAGGATCAAATCCATGAATGTGTAGATAGCCTTTTATTTTCTCCTTTGAACCATCATAGGTGAGATTATGCCCAAAAGAACCATCATATGTCAATGATTGCTTGGAATCCAAATCAGATCCGAGACTTGAAAAATGGTTTCTTGAGATCTCCTTTGAACCATTAGAGGTGAGATCAAAACCTTGAAATGCATGAGAAATTATCCCAAGCGAATGGAAATGCCCTACATCTTCAATAAACTTCTGAGAGCATGTACAAATGATCATATAGTAGTACATAAGAGGTGAGTGATCAAGGAGAGCAAATGCATTACCTCCAATTGCTGATTTAACCTCCGAAACATTCAATAGATCATCATGATGCAAACCAGCAGTCTTGTGCAAGAGAGGATTCAAGAACCTACGCATTTTCTAGAGTGTGAGCTGGCACATAATTCAAAATAGAAGATATTTAGAGCATGAGTGTAGAATCTGCAAGTTCTTCTTCTTTTTGGACAACGTCATTATGAGATATGTTTGATATTGATTCATGATCAGAGAGACCATCAAGGAGGGCGAATGCAATAGTGGGATTTCTCTCGAAATGGTTTGGACCAATCCCTTCATTCTATTTTCCAAATATTTCATCCAGATGGGCCCATAGATATTTTGGAGATTCAACAGAAAGGAAGTGGGGTACCATGCAACAAGACATAACATACATCATGGCTGCATAGGCTCTGTCACCTTCATTTAACCATTCATTCTCTTCTTCAGAGGATTCAAACTCTCTTTCAAAACAATAACCAAAGAGACCATGTCTCTTCAAATGTGCTATCATCTTTGGTTTCCTTTCATCATAGTTGAATGGAGAAAGAGGAGTAATTCCTTCTATATTCATGGAATCTGTTTTAGATGACCCGCAAAAAGAAATAGAAAATGTCGGCAACTACTACTGCTGCAAAAGTGCAGAAACTATTATAATTGTTGCACTCAAAATCTTGATAATAACTTGCAAAAAACTCTCAGGAATGGAGATAGACAATACTCTCAACAGGCTCTGATACCATGTGAAAATCCTCACAGCAGATCTCAGAGCTGATGTATACCTCACAAGAAAGATTAAGATTAAGCAGGAAAATAGAAGAAGAGTGGTCAATGTAGTGTAAAGGAGCAACATAATTATGATACAATAGAACTCGGATAGAAGCAGAATAACATCACACACTAATTCATTAATCACAATATGGACAAATAAATAATACAATGGTGAGGATTCGAATGCCAAGGTGGCAATTCAAATTAGCCTACATGGGCATGGATTATCTGCACTAGGATTCATCATCATCATTAGTGGAGTGTCAACAATACACCACTAGGAGTCCTAATCATCATCAGTGGAGTCATCAATGCATGAGTAACGGTCAACCAGGTGTCAAACTAAGTCTAGCTGAGTGTGGTAGGTGTAACTAGCACATGGAAGCACTAATGTAGTGAAGGAGGCTCAGTGGAGGGCACATGAGGAGCTAGCTGGAGTTAGAATAGGCAATCTAGTCTCACTGGAGGTCCATCGGAGTGATATAGTCAGTTGAGGAGTCAATCTAGCCTTAAATCAAGGAAATATCTAAATATAACTAAACTAACTGAAGTGCAACTGAGTGGTAGGTGAGAGAGGGCGCCTTTCACAAGTGGTAGGTGAAAGGAGGGCGTACTAAGCACTAGGAGGGCTAAAACTGATCAAAACGAAGCTACCGAGGCTAGCTAACTGAGGGCTAGGTGCTGGGACTGATGACTGGGATGCATGCAATTGCATGAATTCATGCAAAATGCATGCATGACTGAAAATGAAAAAATGGAAAATGTTGTTAGGACTAGGATGGAGTATAGGAAAATCCCAACAGTTAGTCTCTACAAAAATACATACCTTCTTTGTATGGATCGCTCCATCATGGCACCTAAAAAATGTGATTAAAACCTCCTTTGAAGGGAGAACTCACATTGGTTAATGAATCTAACATATGGAGAGAACCAAATATATGCCCAATAAGGAGACAACCAACTTATACTTCATATAAATGTTTGCAAGATCATCAACTTGGCTACTTTTGTTTAAGCCATTGCTTGGGAAAGGAAATAGTATGTGCAATATATAAAAGAAACTACAACAAAAACATCTACTATAGCTAAATTAATCTTTTTTATAATTTTTATTTCATTTAGTAATAGGCATAGCTTATTGTACTATGCATGCATTTACTAAAATGGATAAATGTGTTAAAATGACTATGTAGTTCATTAAATAGCACTCCACTGAATACATATTTTAACTGTCTCTCATGTTTCACTTGTTTTACATGCATTGAGATTGCTCAGTCTTCTTGCTGGTAGTTGGAGCCCTTATGTTGCATGCCTCATTTCAGACCCAATGTCAATACTGCAAGACCTTAGTTTCACTTTCTCTTCCATGTTTACAGTTCCATCCATGGGGCATAAAAATGCCTCAGTATTCTTCAAAAATTCAACAAGTATTACAGAGTTTGGAAACCAAAATTATTTAATTTTTTTAGTTGATCCTACATCATATAATTATGTAGGGTGATCTGCTATTTAGATTCAGTATACTATTCCCTAAATAAGTTTGAGTCATATGAAGTTTTATATTTGGTTTTGTCGTTATAGAGTCATTTGAAGTTTCAGATTGTTTCAAGGCCCTGCCTTTCTTTTTTTATTGGACATTGATGATACAGGTATTGAACTCATGTGATATAATGTCAAATTAGGAGCCATAGGAAAGTATGAATGCAGCCATAGGAAAGTATGAATGCAGATAAATGATTGTAGAGGCACTTTTGTCTTATTATAATGTATCTCCTAGCTTGAGCCAAATGACATCAGTTGATATTAAATTCTCTATAATAGTGAAAAATATTTCTTATTTTTTGTACATTAATTCTTCCTCAAAGGGCATATGTCTAAAGAAATTGAGCATGGGTTAGTGAGTAAATTAAGATTACATATATGGATTGCAGAATGGCTTGAGCATTTTATGCATTACTCATTTTATGTTTTGAGAAATATTTCTTACAATAATATCTTTGGCTAAGCCACCAAACTCATTAGGTGGTGATAAGAGTGCACAATAGGGCAAACATAAAGCACTAGCTCGATTGGTCTCAAGATTATGTTGGCTAAGCTTGTTCCAAATCTTGCTTCAGTATTTAATAAATTTAAAGTAGACCAGGGGCAAGGGGCTTCTTATGTCATACCATCAAATGGGTTTTCTAAGTTCCAGACCAATGTTCCCCTCACTCACCTTTGAAGAGTTTGTAGCGATCGAATTTCAAGGATAAAGACCATAATTTTTTGGGTACACCCCTCCAAGGCATAACCTACAATATTACAAATTCCACCATCTGACATAGGAATTAAGCCAAGACCCATCTCAATTATTTCTAACAATCCAACTTGCTTGCTTATTATGATAAGCTTTGCAAGCCTCTAATGGTGGAAATAGAATATTACTCACAAGAGTATTGATGTTCAAAAAATACTTGGTCTTCAAACCTGTCCACTTCCAACATAGACACGAGGAAGACACTTATTACTTCTTACTCTCTTGGATAGTTTCTATGCCCAATTCGTAGGGTTAAATGCCCAATTTGTAGGGTTAAATGCCCAATTCCTAGGTTTAAATCCCAATTCGCAGGTTAAATGCCCAATTCACAGGGTTAAATGACCAATTCACATAACTTATAGGAAGGTTTAAATGCCCAATTCGCATAACTTATAGGAAGGTTTAAATGCCCAATTCGCATATTAGAAATGATAATAGGAATATAGCCACATTTGAACCCCAAATTCAAAAAACAAAACCTTTTTACCAAATTCAAACCCCAACTGCAGAGACACACTGGTTTTTTTTCTACCAATATGATGAAGGGTTGTACTTACTGAATTCATTGTGGGTCGCGAGCCTCCTTTGCTGCAATGTCAATCTCCTTGGACAGAGAGAGGCTGTGGTGTATTCTCCTTTGGGCCTCCTTTGCTGCGGTGTCAAACTCCTATGAGAGGCTCAGTCTAGATGGCAATAGCTTCCACCTTGGGCCTCCTTCGCTGTGGTGTCAAACTCCTATGACAGGCCAGGGCTAGATGGCGACGACTTCCACCTTGGACAGGGGCTAGATGGTGACGAATTCCACCAGAGGGGTTGCGAATGAGACAAGTTCATAAAAAGCTAATCGATGGGGCGTGGAGCTCGATTTGGTAATTTGGTAAGGTTTGTTTGATGTTTTTTTAATTTATGTTTTTAAATATAATATAGATTTTTAATTTATTTATTTATTTTTATTTTTTACAATGCATTATATTTTATTATTTTATATTTTAATATATTATATTAAATTATATTAAATTATATATTACATTATATATTATATTTTAATATTTTATATTACATAATATATTATATTTTTATATTTTATATTTTAATATATTATATTAAATTCATCAAAACGTTACAAAACCCTCTAGAAATGACCTTTGTCTATGAGTGGGATATGGCCGGTACCATTAGAAGGTTTTGCACAAAAGTGATGGGTCTTGGGTCTTTGGCCCAAAGTGAAACTTCTAGGGAACTTGTCCCTAAACTAGGCCTCAAACCACTAGATAAACCCATATCATTTCCTTTTTGGCAGAATAAACCCAGATCAATGGTAAGTACTTAAAAATCCATATTGTTAACCAAAACAATTTGATCAATTCTTGATCTCTACACACATTGGGATAAAATGCTTTCCCTAGTGTTGAGGTTTCAAATTCCCTTGCCAAAAAAATCTCAATTTCAAAAGGTAAGTTATCCCCTTTGAGATTTTATAGTGAGAACTTACACCCATCCTAACTTCACATGATTTAACAAGGTCCTTTTATGCATATACATCATAGGTTCAATTACTTGTAAAAGGACATGTTGGTTCAAGCAAAGCTGGATGATCCATGTCTTAATACTTTAAAACTTAGCCCCAACATCTATATTATACAAATCTATAATATCGCATCTTGTGATCAAGAGAAAGATGTCTCATCTTTATCATTACATCAATTTCTCCTAAAGGGTTTCCCACAATTTATACAACTTAAGTGGTTCAATATGATGTGAATACGCAAAATTGAGAAACAGAATATCATTTTAGTTGTTCTCAAATAACATTTCCATATTGTTGTGCTTCATATCAAATCACCCCTACCAATTATCATTGTTCCATTAATGTGTAGATTCATGCAATGTTTTATTCTAGGTTTTTTTTTTTTAATCTAAAGTGTTTTGCCCCTTTGGTTTGTATAATTCCCAACTCTAATTGCCCACCTCATTTACCATCACATAGGTAATAATGGGCGATCCACTCAAACTCTACCCTTAGTGATCCGAAATAAAAAAAATAAAAAAAAAAATAAAAAAAAAGTGAAAAATGGCCCTTAAATGAGCGATACAAGCCAATTCATCCAATCTTCTGACACCGAAAGCTGTAAATAGGTGACAAATTTTATATTCATCCATTTTGGATCACTAATTGGGCCTTCACCCTTGATGGGGGGATATAAGTTTCAACTCTACTATATCATATACCAGTTTCTTAGATTTATGTGTCCTCTCATATATGTATTACACAAAAAGATAGCAAGTTACACTACGTAAAATTTGAGAACACTACAATATAAGTAGGCTGAAGGAGAGGAAGATGAATACACTAGTATCAAATAACTCATGATAGTTCTACCTAAGGATATAAACCTTTTAGAATATTATCACTAACATCATTAATGTAAATGGACCATTTCATTGCTTGAGGATGTCCCCATGGTTGTTGGACAAGGAATGATTTCAACAAAAGCATTAGTAGTCTCAAAATAATTCCTAAACTATAAAATGAAAATTGAAATTTGATGACTAAAAAATGAAAAAAGAAATGTACTTTAAATGCAATGTCCTAGACAAAAAAATATGAGATGCATACACATGTACATTTCCACACCCCAACAACTTAACTTATTTCCTTGGGTAAAAATACAATATTTTGGTTAGGGAAAGGGAGAAATCTCAAGAGGATATGATCCGTATGATGTCCAGGAAGCACGAGGGGGACAACAGTTCGATTGAATTAGTCGGATCTGTTATGGCGGAAGCTTAATAAACATAATGAGCAAAAACAAGATTACGCAATACAGATAACACAAATACACACAGAAAATATGCAGGAATGCGAACTATTCTAGATTGATCAAGATAAGATCCAATGTATGTTACAATAATTTACATGATTATATAGAAATCTAAGATGCTTGGGTGCCTTCCCGTTACATTCAGTTACAAAGAAGAAGTTAGAACGGTTCAACTATTCAACCGTTACAGTCGACTAGGAGACAGAGAGATAGTCTGTTGAATTTTGACTCGTCGGAGTTGTGTCAAAATTTAGAACCTATTGAAGTGCTGAAGTTGTCGAAGTCTTGTTGCGTCGAAGCTTGTCAAAGTTGTATCAACTACGAAGACTAGTCAAGAATGTGTTGAAGTTAGCATCCGACAACAAATTCCAACTGCGATGTGGATCAGACCTCCTTCCTTAAGAAACAATGGACCCCATTGTTTGCTCGTGAAGGTGAGGAAACTTGTCGATCATTTTAGTAGCAGAGTACCACTTTCCTTGAGATGGGATTTGGCCAGCTTTGGCAACCTGAAACAAGGGAATTGTGTTCGTCCTCGTAAGGTGTACCCGTCGTCCCACAATGGTGTCGCAAGGAAGAGGCTCTTGAATATCTGGATTGATGTCTGCGGGGTCTACTGTTGAGAAATAATTCTGTTCCAACAAGGGTGCATGGTATGGTCGAAGTAGATCCACATTAATGACTGCATGCAGACCTAGGCAAGTAGGAATGTCGAGCTGAAAACCGTTCTCGCTAATCTGTTGAAGAATACTATATGGACCATATCGCAAAGGTTTTAACTTCTTGAAAGAACCTGTGAAACGCTCCTTCTTAAGATGTATCCAGACCTTATCCCCAATGTGAAATGTATGAGGAATGCAATGCTTGTCATGTCGGGCCTTATCTTTCTCGTTTTCTCTATGAAACATATCCTGTGCTTATTGTTGAATGTCGCAAATATGTTCTTGAAACTTGACTACTTTATCAACTTCTCGTTGACTGTGATCTGTGTCGGAGTTTGGCTGTGTCAAGGAGCTGATCAAGTCGATAGGCGCTGAGGGTTGAAATCCGTAACAGACTTCAAAGGGACTCTTTCCTATAGAGATGTGCTGAGCACGATTGCAGCTATGCTGAATGTATGGAAGACTATCATCCCATGTGCTTTGATGTTGGTGATTGTACATGCAAAGTAGTTGTACTACCAAGCAATTCACAACTTCCATCTGTCCATCGATCTGAGGATGGAAAGCTGTCGACAATGAGAGCCATGTGTCTAGTTGTTTTCAAAGGGTCTTCCAAAAGATGCTGACGAATTTGGAATCTTGGTTGGAAATGATAGTTGTGGGTAAACCAAAGTATTTCCAAACATGTGTAAAGAAGAGCTGAGCAGTCTACTGCACTGTCGTGGTCTTCTTACATGGTATGAGAATGGACATCTTGGAAAATTGGTCGAATACTACTAATATCATGTCATGCTAATGTTTGGTAGTAGGATAACCCATGAAGTAGTCCATAGAAATAGATTCCCATGGTCGACTAGGAACTGGCAGAGGTGTGTACAATCCTTGTTGTCGATTAGGTGGCTTAGAAATGGCACAAACCACGCATGATCAAATGCACTTGTTGACGTCAGATTTAAGTGTAGGCCAGAAGAAATACTTTTGCAGAATAGCAAGTGTCTTTGTTACTCCAAAGTTTCCTGCGGTCTTGCTATAGTGCACGTCCCAAATGAGCTGCTGTCGTTGCTCACCGGTCGGCACACAAAGCTATCCAAGCTTGTATAGCAAGGTATCTTTCAGGAAGTATTCAGAGTCTGAGGTCGACGACTTGTTAGTCTGTAACTGTGGGTAGACTGCTAAGAAGTCGTTGTCGTCCTCATACAATTGTTGCCAAGTGGTCATGTCGTAACCCTGCATACTCAACACTATCAAAAGGAGAGTAATGGGTGGTCGATTGAGGCAATCTGCAGCGACATTACCCTTTCCTTTTCGATACTTAATTGCCAACTAAAATTGTTGTAGGTAATTAATCCACTTGATTTGTCGGTTTTTCTGCAACCTTGATTGTGTTGGAGTGAACTGTAGAGGCTTGTGATCAATAAGAATGACCGTTTCCTTGCCAAGGATGTAATGCCTCCATTGCTTGAGAGCTTACACATTGGCATACAATTATTTTTCATACGTCGAGTATGTTCTAACCGTGTCGTTAAAAGTCTCGAAATGAAAAGCGACTAGGTGACCAGACTGAGTGATCATTGTGCCCAAATCATAGTTTGATGTGTTTGTCTCAATCTCAAAGGGATGATGCAAATCAGGTAACACAAGTACTGGTGCAATGCAGAGCCTGTGTTTGAGATATTCAAAAGCTGCTTGATGTGTTTTTGTCCATTGAAAGAAAATTTTCCCATTTCCTTTTGTCAACTGATTCAAGGGCCAGGATATGTGGCTGAAGCCGAGTATGAATCGTCGATAGAAATTCGCCAAACCAAGAAAAATTCTTGATTCTTGAATGCTTCTAGGAATGGGCCAATCTTTGATGATCTATACTTTGTCTGGATCGATGTGAATGCCTGCAGAGTCAATTACATACCCCAAATATT
Source organism: Larix kaempferi (assembly GCA_027924585.1). Taxonomy (NCBI): domain Eukaryota; kingdom Viridiplantae; phylum Streptophyta; class Pinopsida; order Pinales; family Pinaceae; genus Larix; species Larix kaempferi. Next base: position 1,487,930 of record BSBM01000340.1, read on the forward strand.
TGATGTTGTTCATCGCAAAAGAGCACTTGTCCATGTTCAAATAGAGCCGATGTTGCTGGAGAGTGTCGAGGACTTGTCAAAGATGTCTGACATGTTATTCCCATGATCAACTGAAAATCAATATGTCATTGAGATAGACAATAACCCATGGGTGAAAACGCGAAGGTGGGAAACAATTCCGTGACAATTTGTTTTTTTTTTGTTCTAATTTCCGTTTTCTCGCCTGAGACAAAAGTCTACAAATTTTCTCGGGTGAGAGTTTTACTACTTCTCGGGCGAGACATTAACCTCGGTTAGATTTCTCTCGTCCGTGATTTTTTCCATAGTTAGAGAATTGTTCGCTCAAGAGTTTTTAATTTCTTGTTCGAGAGTATAACCATTTTTTTTGTCAAACTCTCGGACAGATTTCTCAGTCGAGAGTTTTGATTCCTTTTAATGTCTCAGTCGAGACATGTTTAACTATATAAATGAAATAATATTTCCCCGCCACATGCATTGTCATTTTCAACGCTGTTGTTGTTGGTGTCTATTTTCGCTCAAACCGACACTGTGCTGAAACATTGAAGGGGAAGAGCAGGTGCACTGCAACTCTGTTTGCTGAAACACCTTCAGGGAAGACCCCCCACGAGCATGAGAATAGGACTGCCACAGCTAGTTTGATCCAGCTGACCATACCATCAAACGACCGCACACGAGTATGTTTCTCTCTTTCCACGGGCATCTCTCTAAAACTGAACCGAATTCAATTTCAAATTTGGCTACCGTTCCTTGGAACTAATATGATTTCGATCAATTCGCCCTTAGGGTTAGGGTTAGAGGACGAATTCACAAGCCATATCCAATTGTAGAGTCCCAGTTGTTGTAGGTCGAGATGGGCTAATCATGGTTTACAAGGGCATATGAAACAAAGGTGAGGCGCTAAAGAAAGGTGGTTCGAAGCTTTTTGGATTGGTGTGATACAATGGCAAACATCTATTGTAGAGTGCCTGAAGGCCAATATATAAAGTTATAAGACATTTGTATTCTGTATGGGCACCGTGTTGACATGATATTCCAGCTAGGGTTTGACATTGGCACCTTGTTGACATGATATTATAGCTAGGGTTTGACCTTTTCCTTGGCCATTTCCAACTTAGAATCACCCTTTGAGATGGCATACATAGAGTAATAATCACTGTTATATACTAAAGGAATCCGCTTTAGACTGTGCAATTCATCAACAAGAGAGATCGCAATGACAAATAATATATCATTATTTATAGGAAATTGATTAACCTTCAATGCAAAAGACACCAAAAACCTTAGTCTTCAAGCCTATGATCCTATATCGTACCATAAATACGACCAAACTTACATAGAGATCACCATGCTAGGCACTCAGGACTAGGTTAATATCCCACCCACAGTTCTAAGCTCACACATGGAGGAGTTAAAACTCACATGATGGAGGGGAGAGTACTATGACAATTTTTGGAGTAAATAACAATGTCTCGATCCAATGCACTTGTCATTCGTCCATAATGTTGTGTGCCTTGCCATGCATTGTTTCATTATTCATTAACTATGGTATTAATATAAATTTGGGGTCACCCCCATTTCTTACTAGCATACATTTGCCAAGATTAATAGTGATGTTTTCCATTTTGTCTACTAGTGAGTTACATGAACGTCGAAAATGAATAATGTCTATCATTTCAAAGTGGGTGAAGAAACCTTGTATTCTTTATAACATTCTAAACATAATTGGTTTTTTCATGAGGTTGTCCTTATCATCTTGTTCTATTATTACAACTAAGTTTCCCACCACTTTGACTCATATTTTTTATTGTTCGTCATTATACCAAGTCCCCATACTAAAGTTTCTTCTTACCTTCAAAGCTTGAGATCACCTTCATGCACCTACCATCCTTGTTAGTTATCAAAATTTAATCCAATTCTACTATAAATATAAAAATAAAAATATTTAAAAAACTATTATTTATATTACCAACCACATCTTACTAGTGTTCGACTTCTTTGCACTCTATCAAAACTCTTCTTCAGCTAACTCAAGTTTTCCATTCACTTTCATCATTTTTAAGATGTTTTTAGTTAGAAAACCCTGGCTATCATCTCCTTTAATGCCTTGTTCATTCTGCTCTATTGTATCAATTTTTATTACAATCCCCTACATTTTTTACAACCCCACTCCTTGCAACCATATATCATATTATCCAAGGTCGGCCAATATTTTTTGCTCTAGTTTCTGGTTCACTTTTTCCTGCTGAAAAAGTATGCTCATTGATTTTCATCTTTGTGCAATCCTATAATCTGAACTCTAGACTCAACATCCATTCCCATCTCCCTCTCTAGCTTGGAGATAGTTCATCTCAGTAATTCAATGAAGCCATTTTGAATGTTGGTCTCTATATATTCATGTAGTGCAAAGGTATGCTCATTGACTCAACTCTTAGCAATCTCTATACCCAAAATATTTAATCATAATTCACTCCCATCCTCAACATGCAAGCCTCTTGCATTCTATGGCTCTGAAATTGGTCCATCTTGGCAATCAATTAATCCAAGTCGAATTCTGGTATACTTTGGTTCACTATTGAATCTATGCAACATTTATTCAACACTAAGATCCCAATGAACATATGCCATAAAAAATGAAGTGTGGGATTCCCTCTTCATCTAGGATCAATTTCTCCCTGGCATGGAACAATTATATGTTGGTTAATCATGCTTCAATCAATCTTCAATGAGTAAAACATTAGCCCATGATTGAGATCTTTTTATGCTCTTTCCTAATTCCATTGAATTGTTGCTTGCTTCATTGGTGAGGTTGACCTCTCATGCAACTACAAATTTATGGACATTTGTTTCCTTGGGATGCTTGGGTAATGATCTCATCATTGCAAGACTCAATTGTTGCTTATCATGGTAGCAACTCTCTGACGTTAGGATGAGTTAATTCTCATCCTAGAAGCAAATCTATATTGATTGGTGAGGTGTTAATCAACACTTTATATCTCCAATAACATCATCTGAAAGACCTTCTAATTGGTGTGTAATCATAACATTTTTACTATCCAAGATAGTGCCAACTCTTGCAAATGCTTGGTTGCAAGTGATAACCATCAATAGGATGCAGTGGATCCTTTACCAACATTCTCCACCATATCATAGTTGCTTCTACATTCACTCTCAAAATAGAATCAACTATTCATTGAACCACAAACATACTCAACCATGGCCGCTTTATCTGCTATATTGATGGAGTTCTAAGGAACCCCAAATTCATTTACCTCCATGCATCAATATTTGGTCCATCTTCCAAAGTGGATTCTTCAGGTGAATGTTTGTAAACCATTAGAATGTGGCTATCCTTGACACCAATTTGTTGTCCATATTGCTAGTTTTACATTCCTCTTGAGTGTATATCTCTCCTTGGATAGTTTCTACTCCTTATACTGTAGATGTAGGAAACTCTTCATCACTTCTTATCTTCACTCTCCATTCCCTTCTGTTAGTTTCCCAATGGGTGGGGTGAAGATATGGATGAAGATTCCAACATTTTTCTTCCCAATGTCCACTCAACTTGCAATGGTGGAAAAAATTCTTGAACTTAATTGGACTACTTTGCTTGCCTTCCTTCTCCATTTTCCGTTGAGCTATTGGATGGTTTGGAGAAGTATTCTTTCCATCCTTCCTCTAAAATGAATATGGATCCCTGCAGATGTCTTGCTTCTCCCAAAAAGAATCCATATAATGAACTTTCTTTCCACAAAATGAACATGATTTTGAATACCAATAATTAGCAGCTATGTGGCCTTTCTTCTTGCAGCAGTGACAAATCAGGGATGTCTTGCCTAATGTATGCCTCTTGGTCTTCTTAATATTTCTATGGTTGATTCGTTTGCCACTTATTCTACATGCTGGTGGAAGATGAGTCTTTAAGAATTTCTCATTAATTCCCTTCTTCAATATGTCACAAGAAGGTTGAGGAGGTAGTGGGTTTCTACCTTCATTTGTTGCTCTTTCTTTTGAGGATCTAGCCAACTCTGTCGCATCTTGTGCCTTCACAAAAATGTTATTATTGGACATATAATTTTTCATTCTTCCATTGAATCCTAGGTCGTCATGTGTGTCCCACTGTGTAGCTACAATGGGGATTGAGATGCTTTGTCTTCTTTTTCCAAGTCCTTGTCCATAGTATCCCATTTTCCTTAATAGTTTGGAACCAATGCCTCTAATATGATTTTCAAATTCAGAAAGATGCTCTTGATCAATGTTTATGGAATGTGAACTTGCCTTAGTAGTCTCAGTCATGGTTCTAGATTTGACAATGGCAATGGAAGGTGGATTTGCTTCATGGTTCCCTTCGACAACTTATTGTAGTTTCCCATACTTAAGTGAGATAAGTGTAATGGGTTAATGCAAATGGATTAATGTAGATGTGAATGATGACAAATTAATAAGGGATCTAAAGATAGGAGTCAGATGAGGGAAGATAATGCACATGTTTATATTTCTTATTTTCCTTGCACTATATAGGTATTTTATTTTGACCAGAAAGGACTCTTAGCTCACGAAGTACTAATCTTTTAGAATGTTAATTATCTTGGATATCATATATCAATTTCATATCTTAAAATGAGTCAGCACTGCTTTGTAGGATTTTATACAATAGGTATGGCATTGATAGTCAATGCTACATTTTCAACCCAAAATGTTGTCATAGTTGCTCCATTCCATACTTTATAGGGAGGTGTATGGAGAAGAATATTAGATGACACATGTAGTAGCACTCAAGTTACTATGATTCAACAAAATCTTCATGAATTATGAAGTTGTTTGGTAGTGAAATTGAAACTAATAGCCTGCACCAAGTGGAAGGTTCAATTAGAAAAAATAAGAGAATGTATCAAGCTCTTGATTGTCATCCACATGAATAATTTTTAGTAAACCTATAGGGAGATAAATTGAAAATACATGAAAATGTATGTTTCTAATCTCCCTCTAAATTTTTAATTTAAAATTTATGTAATAGAATTTAATGCATAACCAAGAGATGAGGTAGATAAGAGAGTTTTTTTTTCAAGGAGGTGGTAATGAAAGATATCATTACAATAGTTAAGCACAATAAAACATAATTCAACAAACATAGAATTGAAAGAAACTGAAATATTTTGATACACAACAATTACCGCATATGCAAACGTTATTGAAATTGTTAGATTGACCCATAAGGTCAGTTTATACATCATGAAGATGTAATTAACTCCCTTGAAGTGAGGAAGGTGACATCCATAGAGATTGATGATGGCGCATAACAAACTCATTTTTTAGTTTTAGTACACCATCCAATTGCTTTGGTATAACTACTCAACTAGTTTAATTGATCCAAAATGAATCATTATATATATTTTTCATCCATTACGGTATTTTTGGGGGAAAACGCAGCGAGTGGCTATTGGGGCCCATTTTAGTGGTAGGCCCCACCTTGGTTATTTAGAGTCCAAAAATGTTTGGATCTTGTTAGAGGCTTTAAATGGTTGTTTTTGGGGTCAAAACTTTGTGAATAGAGTTCTAGGCGCCATTAAGAGTTTTCCAATGGATCAAAGATCACCTCAAGTAGAGTTCGTATGAGGAAGTTATGCTTTTCACAAGTTGATTTATCTTGTTAACCACCATGATATTGAGTGGATGCCACATTAGCTTTCATTACTCACACATGTGGAATTAATCATGTAGAGTCTTTCAAAAAAATTAGAGCATTTGAAATGCTGGCCCTAATAAAGGGTTGAAGCATGTAAAAATCCTAATCCTAACCTAGATGGCTATTAGGACATTGTTAAATACTGGTCCACTAGGATATAAATAGGATAAATTCATATTGTATTAAGTAATGTTCCATGATAAAGTAGAGAATTGACGCATGTAAAATCCCTAATCCTAACTTGGATGGTGATTAGGGCATTGTTAAATACTTGTCCACTATGATATACATAGGTTACATTCATATCCTATTAAGTATTGTTGCATAGGTTACAACAAAAGCAAATGAATCATGTACACAACATTTTGTGTTTCATTAAAGAGTCAACTAAACATTTATACAATTGGTTGTAATATTTCAAGCATTGTATTTTTGCACCCCACCCCCTTACCAAGAAAACCTTTGATCCATAATAACAAACAAAATATCTTTCTATTGGAATCCTAGGTTACCATTGGAGACCCCACTTCATTGCCTATATGAGACACTTACCATTACACCTTTCTCTAGCCTCATTTTTCCCACTTTTTTTCCACCATCACCCTCTATGCGATTCTAGGGGGCGATGGTTAGTCTATGAAATATAACATTTTTGATTATAGAAGATTTATAAGAGATTAGTTGTTTGAAAGTAATTTCCAGATTTCCTTTTCTTGCATTTTGTAGTTTGCTTTAGTAGCTTAGTCAACCTCTACCAGAATAAGACATCAAAGATCAAGATCTAACAGGGGAGATATGATCTTGTGGTCCAATTCTAAGCTAATCCTGTGGTGTTAGTTTACCTCATTGTTTGATTTGGTATTATTACATTTTGAAGTGTGCTTGCTAGCATTAATTTAGGCTAGAATAGGTTCTAATGTTGCATTTCATGTGCCTACATCTCTAAGTTTATGATTAACTTGGTTGATTTCTCATTTTGTCTTAACAAGGACACATGGATTGTCTAGAAATATCTACCATCAGTGCTAGATGAAGACACATGATGCAGTCAGGTATATTCGATTGTTAATCTGAAATATATTTTTCTTGTTTGACACGTTTTGACATGTTTATTAATCTGTGGAAAATTCTTATCATGCACAGCTTCACAGCTTCAGGGTGAAGCAAACTTGACTTCTATGCAACAACACTCCGTGAGGTCATCATCAGATAAATTCAATTGTTATTCAATTTATGCTCAAGTGTATATAATCATAAATATTTTTTTACACAACTTTCTAAGATCTTGTTATGCACAGGTGGTGTCTCTCACAATGACAGACGTCTGTCTGAGGGGTCTATAGGTGCCGGTGGAAAATCTCAAAGGACACGCTTAGTGTCTTATACGCCATCTCCAGGTAGAGATTGTTTACATACATTCTGACTAGAATTCTTGTTTGACATGCTTATTAATTTGTGGAAAATTCTTATCAAGCACAGGTTCACAGCTTTAGTGTGAAGCAATCTTGACTTCTATGCAACAACACTCTGTGAGGTCATCGTTAGGTAAATTCAATTGTTATTCAATTTATGCTGAAGTCTATATAAACCTAAATATTAGTTTACACATATTTCTAAGATCTTGTTGTGCACAGGTGGTGTCTCTCGCAATGACAGATGTCTGTCTGAGGGGTCTACAGTTTTCGGTGGACAAACTCAGAGGACACGCTTAGTGTCTTATACGGCATCGTCAGGTAGAGATTGTTTACATACATTCTGACTAGAATTCTTGTTTGACATGTTTACTAATCTGTGAAAAATTCTTATCAAACACAGGTTCACAACTTCAGGGTGAAGAAATATTGGCTAGTATGCAGCTTCACTCCCTAAGGTCATCGTCAGGTAAATTCAATTGTCATTCAATTCATGCTCAAGTATATATAAACATAAAACTTCTTTTACACAGATCTTTCTAAGATCTTGTTGTGCACAGGTGGTGGCTCTCAAAATGACAGATGTCTGTCTGAGGGTGGGTCTACAGGAGCCGTTGGACAACCACAGATGGCATCTTTAGTGTCTTATTCTTCAGATCCGCCATCGCCAGATAGAGATTGTTTACATACATTTTGACTAGAATTTTTTTTTGACATGACTGCTTTATTTGTGAAAAATGACATGATTTTTCCTGTAAACTTACATGTGATTGCCAATATTTGGTTTCCTACAAGGGGCTTTTGCACATTCTAACAATAATGATGGTTCATAAGACTTTATTTTTATTTCTCACCATGTTCATGATAATGCAGAGGTTCCATCAGGTATTTAAAATGAACACATTTTATTTAAATGTTTATAATTTGATTGACAAATTATATATATAGTTTTTAATACTTGCACATGCATTTTACTTCTCACAGGGTTTGCTACTGCTGATCTTAATCCACCTCCCTAGACAAGGAGAGGTCGTTGAGTGCAGCAGTATGCTCGCAATGAAAGATATGATCCTCTTTACAGTCATCCTAGAGATGTTCCTGAGGAGACTCCTTGGGAAGACAACATCACTATGTTGACTGTGGAAGAGATGAAGGAGCATTCATCGAGATTGCAGGCAGAACTTGACACTTCAAATATCTCTTTTGGTTCTCAACAGTGTCTCCATATTGTTTTGCACAATCTGAACAGTTTGATCGAGACATATCTTGGGGTTGGACCATCAACCCATATTTTTCATGACATGATATGTAGGAGGCGGTTGTCAGTGATGGGTCGCCACAAGTTTGAAGAAATAAAAAAACTTGTCACAAAAGAAATGGTCTTTTCATGTTTTGACTTGTGGCCTGAAGACAAAAAATGTCTAAAGATCGCAAGATTCAATGATCCACTGATTGCACCCCATATTTATTCCAGGTTCCTGTGTGCATATGGGAATTTCCCTAATAATGACGAGGTTACTCAGTATTTTGTTAAGATTCCAATTGCAGAGTTCTGGTTTCACATGGACCCTGACTATACAAATACGGGATCCGATTTCTATGGTGCTGGAAAAGGTCGTACATATGAACGACCTGATGCACAACGAGATGTTCAGTATAGGCGTCCGATGCCTCAGTTAGTACAACCACATTCTAGAGTCGTTGCTTTGTCAGAGGAGTTGGAAATGACATCCCAAATAGTAAGAGGGGTGAGGGAAGAGATAAGAGAGCGTGTTGGGGCTGCATTGGCAGGGATGGAAATCGACATAAATACTTTGTCATCTTCAATCAGTATGGATGAAATCCCATTTGATGATTATTCTGATGATCGCTTGAGTATCATGACTCGATTAGAGCTTTAGTAGTATGCAACGTACTGTAGAGGTAATTATAAGCGAGTCATCGTTGGCCAAAATCAAAACAGAGGCAAGGTACGTAAGTATGCAATAATATTTTTCAATTTATTATATGAAATCTAATTTTTTTATTCTCCAAATCTAATGTCTATAAATTATATGGAATTTATGCATTATACTAGATTCATGAATGATGACAACTTTGATGATACAGATTTGATTGACCGGTTAGAAACATAAGCTAGTCACATGAATACGCATGTTGAGGAAATTGTAGTTTCTCAATTTCCACAAGGGACACAGGTATGGATATTCCTGTTTCATGTCTTCTAATAATTGGTCTTAGCTTTAGCTTAAAAGGTTTACCTCCTGTTTTTATGGGTATTCTCTGTTATATACATAATACTAAATTTATATTCATGGCATTCTGGGTATTCTGTGCATTTTTTATTGTTAAAAATGGTTGTTCGTGCAAAAATTCTGAGATTAGGGTTTTTTCATGCCTAGAAGACTAGCCAAAATAGCTCCCAATGTACACAACTCACACTTGCATCTTGAATTAGCAACTTACACTTGCAACTTGAATTAGCTTTAATGACACCTCACACTTGTTGGATTTTCATACTTACATTACTTGTTGGATTTCATATGTAAATTTGCTTCCAAGTTACTAGCACATTTAAGAAATTGCAAGGTAGGAAATCATGCATTGTTGTAAGCAATTTGAGTAGCTGTTTACTTGCTAGCCTTCTTTATTACTTTGTTACCTCAGAGAAACATGACTTGTTTCACTGTCACATTTTTCATTTTAGATGTTGGTCAACATGTAGCAACTCTCTTTAATTTTATGCTACCAAATTTGACACTAAGATTATTAGTCACACACATTCTTGGCAATGAAAAAATGATCATACAATCTTGGTGAAAGGTGTGCTGATAAAATCTATGAGAAATCTCATCTTCCTGATGCTCTATTCAAACCCCACTCCATATTATTCTATGGATCTTAGTATATTGAACCCATATATGTCTTCAAAGAATATGCCTAGAAAAACTACACCACAAAGAGGGAAGGACCAGAGAGGCTGCACTGCAAAGAGGGGACTTCCTTCAACATAGGTTCTAGGACTAAATGTTGTTTTTTGTTGCTTTAGTTCACATGCATGACTAGCTTTTCTCCCGTTTGAAAGTAAAATTATCCATAATATGTACCTACCATTGGCTGCCATTAATCATGTTCATGCAACTCTTCTTTGGGATTCCAACTATTTGGTATGTTCTTCTTTCATGGGTATTAGGCACTATAAGCATACCCTTCTATGTTCACTCTTTGGAAGAGATGTGTTGGCCACTATTGGCCAAAGGGTTTTCAAGGATATGAACTATTGGTAAAGAAATGTTGATCTACTGTAAAAATACAAGCCTAGTCCATAAGGATTAGGAGTGACTATCATATGGTTTGGATCAGATGGCTTCACAAGGGTCAAATCCTCTATAACCAGGAAATAATTTTCCCTCTGGCATGTCATCACTGCTTCGATGAACATTCTTGTTAATGTTGTAGAATTTTGAGCATCATCTGGGCCAAAATATCCTCGTTGAAAAATGACAAAACTTTAGCCTACCCCTCTGCTCATTCAGTTTGGTCTCCATTCCTTTTACAGAATTTGCTTTGTGAATGGATCAAATTGATGTTATAGGCTCCCACATATTATATACATCATTGGGTGGCTTCTCCAAAATGCAAATCTATTGACTATGTGAACATCCAGGATTCTGAAGATATGCCTCTTCTCTTGTTAAGGTATTATATTGTATGCAGGGTAGGAAATATGATTACGAAGAGGAAGATGATAACCCATCCTATCTCATCAATTGGAAACTGGGATGCCATTGCTGACATTTAACCATACTTGAAATTATAACCTTTGGTCTGATTGTATTTGAAGTATCTCCACTCAATTTTGAGGAGGATTTCCTTTAGATCAAGAACATAGAATCCCACCAAGTCCACTCTTTTGACATAGATCTCCTAGAATTTTTTAATTCTTTTAGCATAAGTCTCACCCAATTTCATGCTTATCGGTCTTATGTGCTTACTCCTAGCATTGAGATCAAATTTATGGTCCCTAATTTCTTTATATAAAGTGTTGAAAATATGGATTTAAGAGAGTATAAGATGAAAGTTTACTTTCAAGTCATGTCCTCAAGTTTATGAATTTGAATATTTTAAGCTCTTCATGTTGTACCTTTCTTTGATTACTCTTTTCACTGGTTCACTTTTTTTCATGTCCTATTCTTTATTTTGGTTCTCAATTTCAAGAGGAAATCCCCTCATTTCTTTGTGGATGAAGCATTGTGTTTTGTTCTAGACTACATGTAGTGCTTTTGTCAAATATAACATCTTCTTTCCTTGCATGTTTATTGAATTTTACTACAATTTTGGACTCACGTTTTCAGCATAAAAGCACTTCATTACACACAGTTCTTAAAGACTCAAGACCATTTCTTTATTCGACTTATAGTCATTATCACACAATATATCCAAACAACTAATCTTTGTATTCATATTTATAATTGAAAATTATAGAAAACTAAGCTTTACGCTAAAGGCTAATTTATATGCAAATTTCATAGAAAGAAAGAAAGGATGATGATATTAATGTCTGTTGGTAGTTGATAGTAGCTAATGGGTCTTTAATACACCAAAGTCCAACTTATTGTTTGAAATTTGTTGGCATCTACAATTGAAATTTTCACAGTTCACTAGTTCAACATCCTCTTTGCAAGGGAAACGATCACAGTTGAGTTTAGCCTCCTCTTTGTAGGAAGAGTGAAGGAGACTACAACAAATTACTGAGTGAGAGAGGGAGGATACAATAGATCACTAAGCAATCTGCAGTTGTTTCTTGAAAGACAGTTGAGAAAATATTTTTGTATTTCAAAATACTATTGAGAGAAAAACACCAGATAAATATTAATCTTATTGTTTTGGCATTGAACTATTGTGTAAATCCATATTAGGGTAGTAAGAAGTAACTATTCTTCTTTCATCTTTTTGACTTTGCAGCCCAGAGAAACCCAGGAGCCATTGGTGTTTCGGTCCAAAGGTTGAGATCGATCTGTTCTACTTGTAAATCAATTGTCACCATTTTTTACGATAGTAAGAAATGACCAAGGGCATGACAATCATTTTTGGTTACTTGAATGATCATTTTTGTTCACTTCAACATACTTTCCTTGTGACTGAGCTGCTGGTGATCAAATTATTTGGTTACGGAAGGTATTGGAATATCACTTTTGTTTTTGTCAAGTATGGTTAGAAACTATGTGGTTACTTGCATATCCGATCATCTTATTCCTTCCTATTGCAGCATCTCGAGTGAATCCTTGTCATCTGTCCTATTTCAAGTTTTGCGGCCATTTTATGGTCTTGTGGCAGCTGTTATGCTATTTTTTACCCTGGATGATTATCAATGTCAGTTTTGATCGGCTTTGCCATGTGTCAATATCATCCTACTACAGCAACAGATGAGGTTGATCAGCTTTCATAATGCCTTTATGTTTTGCTTTCATAATGCTTTTATGTTTTGCTTGTTTATTAATTCTAAAGCACAACAATTGATTAGAATTTTGCTTGGTTGTTTCAGGAATGGGACAGGAAAGATCCATCTCAAATCATCACTGAGATGTGTGGTTTTGCTACAATCCTTTCTGGCACATTTTTGTTGCATAAGACCAAAGATCTTGGGGACAATTCGGGACTTGCCTCCATCAGCTATAGGAGATCCAAGCAACTTAGATGCAATCTCCCTCTTATCTGCAAATAAAGGAAAACCTATGGCAGCTCTTGTGAATCAAGTTCGAGATGGAAGTACAATACGGTTTTATTTACTCCCTACATTTCAGTTTGTGCAAGTTTTCATGGCAGGGATCCAGGTGAGGCATTTGGTGTATATTGTTGTGTATTAATATTTAGAAATGAGTTTTCTAGAACTATGTATATATACCAAGTCAGCAATCTCTAATTCATGCTAGGTTACAAAATTTTAGGATTTGTATGGATAATACATGCAAAATCAGAATCTGCAAGGAAAAAAGTTGGAAGCTCCTAGTTTGGAGCCTGAGACCAAAGTTATGAATGGTTTGAAAATAAATAAAATCAAGCCTGCTAGATAACACATTTCTTAAAGTTTTGTGTACTTATGATTGATATGAAGGAAAATGAGAATATGGGGCAATTTATTGAAAATCAGCCCAGTTGGTTACTATTTGTCACGAAAGAAAGTTGGGATTGAATTGGAGATAATCAAGAAACAACAGGTTTATTTTAATAGAAGCCAGTAGTACTAGGGAAAATATTAGAGTAAATTAATGATAGAAAGTTTTAAGGATGGATTTGAGGTGCATGTAATCAAAAGGTTGAGTATCAGTAGACCTAAATGTTTTTTAGATTCTATTAAAGGATTAGATGCTATTACTAACATATATAAAATCTGTAAAGTCCATTCCATGTAAATAAATCAGGTGGAAAATAGCTGATGAGAAAACCATCTGCAGATATCCTCCAAGGATGAGTTAGCAAATGCATATTTCATCATAACTTGGCCAAAATCATGGGGGTAGAGATTGATCTTATTGCTACTGCAAAGTACTATTGAGGGCAACTTCATTAGAGTGAATGGTGACTACCATCTGAAGAAGGGTGCATTGTTGTATGGTGTTAACACCAAAAAAAGTGCTCACTACCTCATCTACCCCATTACATGACTCATTTGTCCATATTTCCTACCATATTTGCCTCCAAAACCTTAAAAACCCATTAAAAAGCCTCCAAAAGGCCAAAAAAACATTAAAAAAGCCTCCAAAGGCCAAAAAACCCCTTTTCCCCCCTAAAAATACTCCAAAATTCCTCCAAAATAGCAAAAACCCTCTAAAAAGGGAATAAAAAATACAAAAAAGAGGAAAAAGAGGGAAAAAGGAAGCAAAAACCCTATACAGCTAACCTAAACCATATGGTGCCCAAAACCATGGACCAGCACTCCACCACTAAAAACTTATAAATAGGTGATGGGGGCCCCTCATTTCATATCCACAGTCATCCCTATCCTTACTCTACCAAAATCACTCCTGAAACCCTAGCTCACCCTTAAGCTACTTTCACATTTGAGTGCCCCTTTGGCCCATTTCCAAATCCCTATGGAGAAAGAGAAAGGAACAAAACTGAAAGCTTGGAAGCAACCCTCTTGGACTGTTGCAAAGGATTCACCAACCTTCACATTGGAGGTATAATCAATACAAAAACCATTTTTATTATCTTGTCTTTTATGTTTTATGCACATGTTTAGAATAATTAACATTTTATTGTATTGTCTTTCATTTACTGTTTTTCTGAACTGCTACTAAGGAGTCCCTTCTCCTTAGTAGGTGCTCATTTGCACAAGCTAGGGTGAAAATCCTAGCTACAGTTTTGGCGACTCCCCTTGTGTTCCTTTGAATTTCTGGTTATAGTTTTAAAGTTTTAAACGTTTTTAATTTTCTGCAATATTTTTCTGTTTTTTCCTTTCGGCTGTCCCTTTCGGCTATCGTAAACCGCGTCTTTTTCCCCCTGCAGTTGTGTTTCGACCACATCTTTCAGGCATTTACCTGCGATCCGACCGCGGCTCTCAGACTGTTTCCAGCGACCTACCGGTAGTTTCCAGTCTGTTACCTGCGATCTGACCGCGGCTATCAACTTGTTTCGTGCGGTCCGACTGCGGCTGTTAACCCATTTTCCCGCAAATCGCCTGAGTCTTTCGACCATTTTCCCGCGTCCCACTTGCGGTTTTCAGCCATTTTTCTGCAACCCGCCTACATCTTTCGGCCATTTTCCCGCATCCCGCTTGCGGCTTTCAGCCATTTTTTCGCAACCCGCCTACGTCTTTCGACCATTTTCCCACGTCCCGCTTGCGGTTTTCAGCCATTTTCCTGCAACCTGCCTGCCTGCGACTTTCAAACTTTTTCCCGCGATCCGATTGCGTCTTTCGTCCAAAATCCTGCAACCCATCTACGACTGTTGAGCTATTTCCCGTGGTTCAACCACCCAGATTTGCCACAGACCTGTGGTCTGTTTTCTGCACTTTTTTCACTGTTTTGAACCCGACACTTTGCTACAATATTTTATGCACCTACACAACCATCTGTCCTATCTGCAGCCATACTTCCCTACATCCTTTTCTCTGTAGTATTATTTCTGTTCCATTTACAAAATATTTTTTAAAAAAATTTCAGCATTTTAATTGAAAAGAGAAAATTTTGCATTTCAAAGTTTAAATTATGTATTGTTATTTTTAGTTAGAAATTGCCCATCCCGTGGCACTTTTACTTGGGTTCATCATCTCACACGCACACACTCTGTCACCTAATTCAAGTGAGCCCTAAATATACTACTTAACACAACCAACATTCTAACCCCACTTGGGGAACACATAAGAATTTTTGTAGTTAGGTAGGATCAGGGGGATAGGCATCCAAATAACACCCCTCAGTTGCTTACACTTGAGACATAGCTGTTGTCCATTAGGGAACCAAAATT
This sequence comes from Larix kaempferi, assembly GCA_027924585.1. Taxonomy (NCBI): domain Eukaryota; kingdom Viridiplantae; phylum Streptophyta; class Pinopsida; order Pinales; family Pinaceae; genus Larix; species Larix kaempferi. Next base: position 1,503,515 of record BSBM01000340.1, read on the forward strand.
CCCTGGTATTTTTTGACACGGTTTAAAACCAATTTATCGGGAGGGCCTCTACCCTAGGAGGGTTGAAGTCACCAGACTGGTTCCGGAAGCTTGAGTGGAATACCGCAATCCATTCAGTAACCAAAGGATACCTTTCACAGTTCTCTGTGTATCACCCGTATGGGGATATAGTGGTGATAGAACCAAATGGTAGATTCACCCAACCGAACGTGTCATGAACGGGGTATCGTAGTTGCTTTTCTTCTAGGATTGACTACCCGGTGTCCCTCCCAGTAGGGGGATATCTTTAGCCACTTGACTCTACTATCCATATTGTCTGACTTGGATTTCATCACCTTGCAGAGGATATGTCTAGTTGAGTCAGAATACTATTTATCTAGGTGTTTGCATGCTCCCTTACCTCCTTTTGGTCTAGCGAGTCCGCTATTTTTATTTTCTAGGAAACCTTCTGCTTGTTGGTATTCTGACCATTTTTGTTGATACTCCACTTATTGTAGCACAGCTGTTACAGTAAGTGTTTTGAGTTGGTTGTTGGCCTGAGTGCCATATTTTTTGAGCTTTCCTTCTGCACACTTGGTTGCGGTAGGGTTTTTGAGCTATTTTTCACTCAACACAACCCCCAGATACTTGACACCATCTGTCACCATTGAGTCCCTGAGACATTCTCGGCACCTTCGGGGTGAGCCCCCACAACACGGTTCACTTGACATCACCCATCATAGACATAGATATTCATCACTTGATACCACTCATCATAGATCTCGAACCTTGTCACTTGACTCCACTCGTGAATGGCATAGAACTCTGTCACCCAATCTAGATGCCCCTTATTTTACCTTTGATTCTGAGGCAGAGTTCGAGAACCCCACTTACACTGCACCAACCAGCCCCATGGCTGGCATGACTTCCACCCCTTTCTTTGTAGGGACCATTGGTGGAGCATCCACCACCACACTAGCTACCACACCTACTTTGGGTATGCCCTCAATGGGGCCCACTTCTACCATTCCAATCACTGCACCCATTCCAGTAGCTGGCATACCTATTCCCACTCCATTAGTGACTCACGTTACCCTTAGCGGTGCAGGACCGTCCCATAACACTTTCGTCCCTCCACTTGGGGGAAACATCCCAAACCCAACCCCTCCACTTGGGGGCATTGGCCCCAACATGGTCATAACCGCTAGTATGTCACATCCTTCTACTAGTTTTCCATTCATGGCTAGTCTCAACCTTCCTGACCTAGCTAGACTGACTAACGATCCCATCAAACACAACCTTGCACGGCCTCACATGCCCACCAAGCTCCCCTCCGACATCCCTAAGTTTGAGGGCAAGGCAGGTGAAGACCCCCAGAACCATATTATGTCCTTCCATCTATGGTGTTCCTCCAAGTCCATAGTGGACGACTCTGTCTGCCTCCGTCTGTTACAGCGCACCCTCAATGGCTCTGCAGCTAAGTGGTACATCGAGTAGCCCCATGGGACCCATGCCACCTTTTCTTCCCTTGCCTCGACTTTCCTGCAGCTACCTGTCCGCTATGACGCAGGAGTTGAGATCCTACTGTCTTGCAAACAGAACATGGCTACCCACATCACTGACTACATTCATGAGTGGCGTCCACGCCGCAGCCTCTACAAAATCAAGTTATACGACCGTATCTTCTTAGATTGGTTTCTAAAATCCCTCCTTCCTGTCATTGCCAAGGATGTGGCATCCGAACGACCCCAGTCCGAAGAAGAGGCCATCCTCAAAGCCCAATGATTTGACCTTATTTATGCCCAGTCAGGTTATCTGTATTCCATCATACCTGATGCCCCTCGCAGTGATTCCTCCCGACACGATGCGCCGGGGGCATCCCATGCCGCAGATGGAATCATTGGCTGTATTGCCTCGCATCCTCAACCCTTTTCCATAGCACGTCCTAGCCATGGCCCCGACCTTTCGTGGGCTACATCGCAATCCGAAGAAACCCATTCGTATGCTCCCATGGCACATCACCACCATTCCCACGGACCCTCATGTCCACCTCGGTGCTTTGGTCATGCATCCCCCACTTATGCCCCCCTGGTCGCCCCTTAACCATATTACCACTCACAGGCTGCACCAGCTCCTGTGTCCTCTCAAGCCCAACCTTCTTGTTACCCGCCACAGGTAGCCCCTACGACAAACCCACAACCCATTCCCGAGACGTATCAATAACCCTCACAAGGTTCAACACCTGCGCAGCCTCCACCTGCTTATTATCCACCGCAGCCTACTCCCGCACCTGCACAACCCCAGAACCCACCTGCTACCCAAGGGCAAGTGTATGCCCAACAGAATCTGTAGCAGAACCAAAATAACCAGCACCAACAGGGCCAGCAAAACTGTGGAAAATGCCATAACCATGATAATAACCCCCCTCCAGACCAAGGCGATCAACCTCCCAATCCCCCAAACAACAATAATGCAGCACCTGCCAATCAAAACCCTGATCGGCTGCCCAAGCAGGCTAAAAATCCTAATTTGCGAACAAACCATCCTTGTTCGATTTGCGGGGTCTATGGCCACTACAAACATGCTTGCCCACATTTGGAGCGAGCTCGGCAACTCTGGACTGATGATGCCCATCGCCAAGGGCACGCGACTCCTTAGTCGCCACCCAACCCCCCACCACCTTAGCATCAACCTTTGGTGCTCTAAAACCCCTTACCATCCCAAGGCGTAGTGAACACTCAGTCGTTGGCTCCGCATCAAGGAAATGCGCCACCACAACAACAGATCACTTATGCCACTCCTGATCAACCCATGTTAGACTCAGGTACCCATCACTTGTTAATGATGTCATCCACCGACGTCAACCTCCAAACCCGTCGGAACCAATATGGCTCCAACCCTAAAGGCCCTCCCGCCAACAAAAACACTAACGCTCATCCCACTGATCAGATGTTACGTATACCTCCGGCTCCACTCGATGGCGCCTCCAAAGCACCTCGCTTCCCACTTCGTCACATCAACAATAATCCCAATGCTCGCGCTGCGTCAAATTACAACATTGTAGATGACTTAGCCCAGTCTCCCGCAGCCATGTCTGCATTAGAAGTCTTAAAAAACTGTCCTTCACAGCACAAGACTTTGCTCTCCACCATTAGTGCTATTGACCCAAATGATTCATGACTGATCGCCTTCGATTTGGACCAGTCCAAACCACGCCTACCTTCCACTTTAGCGTTCCAAGTTTCTGTTTCCATTCGGAATCTTGTCATCCATCGGTGCATTATCGATGAAGGTGCCTCTACATGCTTTATGTCCACATTCGTTTGGAAGAAGTTGGGATCCCATACTCTCCAATATTCCATCACTGCGTTGCGAGCCTACGACGGCCGTTCGTCTCAACCCGAAGGTCTCTTAGCTAATGTCCCCGTCCAGTTGGCTAGAAAAACCGTGCTCATTGACATAGAGGTCATCAATGCCCAACTTGATTATAATCTCTTACTTGGCCGTAGCTACGTGTATGCCATGCGAGTGGTTTCCTCATCCATTTTTCGTACCATGATGTCCCCCCATGACGGACGTGTGGTCAAGGTCGACCAACTCACCTATTACGATCCCAATGCCCCCGCTGCACCCGAGAATATTCTCCCCATGGTTGAACAACCTGTTCGTGGTGCAACTACCTCGTTTGTTTCCTTCGTGGGACCCGGATTTTACTCAGATACACCGATGACCTCAACTTTCCAATCCATTCCACCCCCGTCACCCACGCCCAAAGTATCTGACCTATGTACCCTTTCCCACAATACACAAACACCCAACAATCAACCGCCCTTGTTACCCAAACCACCATTGGTCCCTAGTCATATTGGTTTTACACCCATCCACACAATCCCCTTCCTATTCCCTCCCTCGGGAGTAGTAAGCGCCCCAGTTATGGCTACTCTCAGCCTCCCCGGGTTAACCTTAGGATTACCCATGTGGTATATTTCACCTCCTGTTCCCCCGCCAACACCAAATGTCATCCTACAACCGGTGCAACCCATTGCCACTACTAGTCAACCACCTCCTAGTGTCACTACCCCTTCGTCATCTACGAATCCCCCCCCTCTTATCAAGCACACTGGGGGCAAAGGCCCACAACCATACACTGCTGTACCCCAACCCAAAATAGTTAAAACCCCCCCCGTGTTTCATGCTCCTCCCAAATGCTTGTTGTGTGATGAGTTAGGCCATCTGACTCATCAATGTCAACAATTACCTGCATTACAGGAACACATGCAAATGCTTGACGACGACCCCAACATCCCGGTTGTCGAACTTGATCCAACCCGTAAGCCTCGTGATAAATAACTATGTACCAACCACCCTTGTGCAATATGTCGTATTTACGGCCATTACTCACATCATTGTCCTGATCTCCCAGATTATAGAGCAGCTCTCTACGAGATGAATAATTTGGACCTTGAGATGGCACCCCCCACAATTGAGGAGATCCACCCCCTAGTATCACCCTCATCCGAAGAAATTAACACCATTTATATGATCTCTTCGACTACGACTCCCTTGTCAACCAATTTGACAACTCAAAGTTTCCGCAATTATGAGGAGATTCTAGAGGCTCTCACTGCCCCGGATTATCCCTGGGAACACATGCACGATCGTTCCTATTTCCTCCCAGAACAGTCGTCCTCCACCACAGCTACCCAATTTGTGGTTGAATCCAAAGATTTCCTTCATGCCAAAGTCAACCGGTTTAAGGATCCCATTCTCACTCCTAATGCCTTTGAGGAGGGTAACATGGCCAACATCTCACCTGTAATCCACATTGATATCTCTAACCCACCTGGTGCTCTTGAAATCATTACATTAGGAGCCTCTTGCAATGAGTGTGAGATTAGAGAGTACAATTTTTTTTTCCAAGAGTTTCGTGATGTCTTTGCCTGGTCCTATACTGAGATGCCTGGTCTCAACCCTTCTATTATAGAAAACAACATTGACACATGGCCAGATGTACCCCCGTTCGCCAGAAACAACGCCCCATTCATCCCTCAAATCTCCCCGCTATTAAAGCAGAGATTGAGAAACTTCGCAAAGCACGATTCATTTATCCTATTGCATATACCACCTGGGTTTCAAACCCCGTCCCTGTTAACAAGAAATAAGGCACCATTAGAGTATGTACTGACTTCCACGATTTAAGCAGAGCCTATCCCAAAGACAACTTCCCCATGCCATTTATTGACCAACTCATCGATGTGTGTGCAGGGCATGAAGTCCTATCTTTCATGGATGGTTTTTCTGGATACAACCAGATTCAGATCCGTAAGGAGGATTAGTACAAGATTGCCTTTAACAACTCATGGGGCACCTTTTCCTATCACGTCATGTCTTTCGGCCTCAAAAATGCTGGTGCCACCTTCCAGCGGGTCATGACCTATTGTTTTCACGACTTGGTCCATATCCTGCTAGTATATCTTGACGATCTTACAGCTCATTCCCGGAAACGATCAAACCACCTTAACGACCTCCAGAAAGTCTTTCTGCATTGTCACAAATATCAAATCCGCTTGAACCCACACAAGTGTGTTTTTTGTGTTCCGGTAGGCTAATTGTTGGGTTTCATTGTTTCCCAGAAAGGAATTGTTGTTGATCCCCTGAAAATCCAAGCCATCATAGACCTTCCCTCTCCTCGCACGCTTCGACAGCTCCAGAGTCTGCAGGGGCGATCTAATTTCCTCCGTCACTTCATTCCTGATTATGCCACCACCATTCATGGTTCCTTACGCCTGCTTTGTATGCATATACCCTTTGTTTGGGATGAGCAAGCAGAAGCTGCATTCGAAGCCCTCAAGACAGCTCTCACACAAGCCCCTTTGATCTCCCCTCCGGATTTCTCTCAGGACTTCATCCTTTACGTCTCAGCATCTGATTATGCCGTGTTCGGAGTCCTTGTTCAAGAAGACACCACTCGCCAGGAGCATGTCATTTATTACGTCAGCTAGACCTTGTCTGGCCCACCCCTACGTTACCCATATGAAGAAAGACTAGCCCTTGTTGTGGTCTTTTCCATCCAAAAATTGTGACACTACATTTTACTCAGTCATACCACTGTTGTTACCGACTCCAACCCCATGGTCTATCTCTTAAACCAATGCCTCCTGCAAGATCGCGTTTCTAAATGGGTAATTATCCTCCAAGAATATGACCTCACTGATCTCCCCTCCCTTTTGTTGTCCCCACAAATCTCCGATGAGTTACCCGACAATCACTTGTTCAACATCTTGTCTGATGACCCATGGTACGGTGATATTTTGTTATACCTTCGCACGCAGAATTTCCGACCCAACTTCAGTCGTGATGGACGCTGTCGTATCCATCACCGGGCCTCTCGATATTTCCTCTTAGGCGATGTCCTTTACTGGTGCGGGGTTGACACGATTCTCCGTCGTTGCCTTACACATGAGGAAGCTGAACACGTCCTCAATGAATGTCATAGCGGTGCCTACGGCGGACATTTCTCTAGAATGGCCACCGCCCAAAAGGTTATCCGTGCCGGATACTTCTGGTCCACACTCTTTACCGACTGCATCACAGCGGTCAAACATTTCCATAATTGCCAACTTTTTGTCCCCAAGGCCCGGACACCACCTGCTCTGTTACACCCAGTCGTCACCGTTGGCCCCTTTTGTAAGTGGGACATCGACTTCATGGAATGTAAACCCTCATCTGCCAATGGCCATAAGTACATCATTGTCACCGTCGATTACTTCACCAAATGGGCTGAATCCATGCCCACCTTCAATTGTAAAGCTTACACCACTACTCATTTCTTTTTTAACCATGTTATCACTCGATTCGGGGTCCCCAAATAGTTGGTCTCAAACCATGGTTCACACTTCGAAGATTCCCTTTGGCGCGAGTTATCCACCCTACTGAAGTTCAAACATCAATATTCCTCTGCTTACTACCCCCAAGGGAACGACCAAGTAGAGGCTGTTAACAAAATTTTAAAAACCATCCTCCAATGCACTGTTGACCGGCATAAGTCCAATTGGCACCACATGTTGTTCCCTGCCTTATGGGCTTACCATACATCCACCAAAACGGCCACCAATTTTACCCTGTTTCATTTAGTTTACGGTGTAGAGTCTGTCCTCCCCATCGAGTGTCAGATACCTGCCTTACACATTGCCGTCGAGCTTCTCCCAGACACCTCCCCACTCGGGCAACGTCTACTATCACTAGAACAAGCTAATGAAGACCGTCGTGCCACTCTCCAGACCATTGAAGCCGCCAAGAACCGCTCCAAAGTTGGTTACGACAAACATGTTCACCCTCGCACTTTCCATGAAGGGGACCTCATCCTCTCCTATGGCCAAGCCCACAACAAGACTAGTAAAGGAAAGTTTGAATCCATGTGGCAAGGCCCTTACATCATGCAGACCTGCCTCGACAATGGGGCATACATTTTAACTGACTCAAAATGCCACCCTTTGCGAAACCCTTGTAATCGGTTGTATCTTAAACACTTTTATCCCTAAATAAACCTGTGGCCCCCATTGGTCCGTATTGTACAGTTTGCTCTCTTTTTGTGTTTCACCTTTTTTACCACAATCTTACATTCATCATTTTTGCATGATCACAGATGGACCATCTTCCACCTCATTACATTGGCTTCACTGATGGAGCAAGCCACTGGTCTCCAAACCTGGCTTCTGCCGCATGGGTCTTATATTCCACTTCACATGAATTGATTCACCTTGACGGAATATGTATAGGCGCTGCTACCAATAACCAAGCGAAGTATGATGCTGTGACTAGCCTCCTGACTGCTGCCCTCCAGATGGGCATATGTCACCTTCATGTGTTCCTTGAATCCCAGCTACTTGTCTCCCAGCTCAACAACCGCTACCAGGCGCGTGATCCCTGCCTCTTTAGAAAATTCTTGCGCACAAAACAACTCAGCCAACAATTTGAATCCATCACATTCACCCATGTCCCAAGAGCTCAGAATAGTGTCATAGATCAAATGGCTAACAACATCCTAGATTGGCACATCAATCACACCATGTAAAACCTCCATCATGCATCATCATCCCATCACATCTTATCAAAACTATATAAAAATCCAAAAAGATTGCCAGGGGCATCCACGTGCCTATCGTCACATAAACATTTGCATCCATGTGCAATAACATAAAAACACATTACTATACAAGGGCATTCACGTGCTTGATCCAACATACATCATGTTGCATAACGTAAAATACCTAAGGGGCATCCATGTGCCCATCATCCTACACTACTTGCATCCACGTGCAATACAAATATATAACAAACCATAAGCACATCCACGTGCGTACACTAAATCATCATCGCAAAAAGGTGCATCCATGTGCATATATATATATATATATATATATCAAAAAATAAATGTCAATATGCTACACATGTCCTGAGTAACCCCGTACTCAGTTATACAAAAAAATCTATACATCAATATGCCTCATAGAATACATGCCATAGCTACAAAATCGGGGGGGAGTCCCCTGCACTCCCTACTGAGAGTCATACCCTCCGTCACTACCTGCATCAACTACCTCTGAGTCCTCACCCCGCAACTCCTCTGGCATCTCCTCATCCCCTGCAAGCTCCTGTGCCCGACCCTATCCGCCAAAATAGCCACCCGGATCACGATCGATCGGAACTCCCATGGCGGCCTCAAACAATCCTGAATCACCACTAGATCCATGTCCCTCCACCCATCATCAGTCACTCCAACTAGCAACCGATCCAAAAACATCCGTACGGACTCCAGAGTCCCCTCAGCGTCCCGTCAATGCACCTCCCCTCGGCCTGGCAGGGTTGGTACCACCACATGCCCCTTGCATGCTACATGTCTTGGTGGTGGTCTCGGACCAACATCTGCAGATCATACATCAGTTAGTAACAACATATCAACATCTTAAACCTATCATACACAAAACTTGACATCAACAACAATCAAGCAAATCAATACATGCCATCTGGTCCCCATGCCTGCCCTCGCTGTCGTGGTGCCTCCGGATCCCCGGTGTAGTCCATATCTCTGTATGGATAATCATCCAGTGTCAGTGGCATCTGCAACCACTGAAGGTAGAGCTCTTGGGTGAAGTATCTCCCAACCTCACTGCCACCCTGTTGGTGCCTCATCTCTCCCCACCACACCATGTGCAACTTCCTCAGTCCTTCTGCCCTCACTGGCACTCGCGGCCGTAGTGTAGGTACCCGCTCCATGAAGAAGGCACAAAGAAAGGATCCATAACAGAATCCCTTGCCATATTCCTTCATCGATGTCAGCTGCCACTGAACACAAGTGAGGAACATCTAGCCCAAGGCATAATATACACCATCCAGCACCCACTCCACCAGCTAGATCTGGCCCTCGGACACCTTCTCAGGTTATTGGGACCCCAAAACGCGAACCACACATGTCGCAATCGCCTGTACTGCTGTCTCCTGCAGGTCCACCACCCGGAGTGCATTCCTCTGCACCCTAGCCTCTGAAACGCAGTACCACTCCAACATATCCTCCATATCCACATCTGCGGATACGTGTGGCTGTGTATCAGCCACCCTACCCAGACAGGGCAACCCTGTCAAGAAGTATACATCTGCAAGGGTGAGATCCACCCTCTCTCCCTGCACCCTGAATGCCTGAATGTCCAGCTCTCAAAATCTCACTAATCGGTTCAGTAGCAGCGTTGCTGAACGCATCATAGGCACCTGTGCAAACTTAAGCAGTCCGCACAACCCCAATGTAGACCGCACATGCTGATCCCTCCTGATGACATCCACTATGTTATCCGGGAAATCCCGCTCTCGCCAAGCACCAACGGCATCCTGTCAATCCCACAAGGCAGCCTCATCAGACTCATGTCAAAGAAGTAACCCTTCCCCCCTAGGGGAAACCCTAACAGCTTGATCCTAATCGCGGCTTTAGCGACCCTTTCCGCAGTTTCCAACCGCGGCTGTCAGGGCTACAGTTACGGTATGGGGTCGCGCCCATAGGAGCCGAACTCACGGTCTCGTACCGCGAGTCCAGCCTTGGAACTCGTGGTATAGGACCACGTATTCCGACCCAAAACTTACAGTCCCCGTCCGCGTGATCCGCCCTGGAACTCGCGGTCCCCGAGCGCGTTTCAACCCCACAAACCCACAGTCCACCTCATGTGGACCATACAAAAACTCCCTTGGGACCCACTACCCCCCCTTGAACCCAATGAAAATGCAGGTATGAGTTTATCGGAATCCCTGTAACTCCCAGATTTGAAAATGGCTGGTTGGATCATCCAGAAACACCAACTCAGCTCTGGTCCACTCTGATCACTAGTCAAAGTCAACAAGTCCAAATGACACTTGTCATGTTGGACCCACTTACTATTTATATTCCGTTGACTTTTTCTTGTTTTGGCTATTCTGAACCCATACGGAGTCCATTTTTCGAACCATTTCCACCACTGGAATCAGAATGACGAGACCGTCATGATGGTCAACTTGTTTTCTTATTTTTTCAACATCATTTTTTGAGCATTTTTTAGACACCACTAGTCACCTCGGTTTGCATGCCACTTCAGCTGCTCTCCGTTTTTAATATATTTTATATCATCGGATTCATTTTTCCGAGCCCATGATGATGCTTGAGATCATTTCTCACTCTCACACCCATATTTTTTGGGTAATTTTCCAAAATGCCCCCTGTCGCCTCGATTTACGTGCCACTTTGGTTGTTCTCCATTTTTGACACTTTTTATATTGCCGAATTCATTTTTTCGAGCTCGTGATGATGCTTGAGGTCATTTCTTGCTCTCACTAGGTATAGTTTCAACATTGTGTCCTGACATCTTGCTGCCTCGGTTTGCACACCACATCAGCCACTATCGGATTGTTCCACCTTTTTACATGAGCCATTCACTCCTTTCATACTTCAATTATTTCATTATTTTTTTACCATTCATTATCCCGCAAGGAGGCACACCAGTTTTCCCCCCTCCCTCGTTCTTGGTCATCATCAATGTTCCTTGATTGAGCACTTCCTCCTTGCCTAGCCATTCCTTTTGTTCGGTATAATTTTATCCCTTTTTCGGGTCGGCCAAGTCCTTTACGAAAAAGGCACTTAGGGAGTTTTCGTTAAGCTCTTTTTTGACTCCTAAAACAATGAAAAGATCGCCGAGCAATCTTGCTTCCTTTCATACTCGTTAAAGTACCTAAAAGGGCATCTATCTCATATAAGTTTAACCCTTTTCTAGACCTGGTAGACTAATTATGAAAAAGGAATACTCTAGTCACACCGGCTAAAAGAGTTCTTCATTGCTTCCTTTTATGCTTCTTCGGGCCTTGGAGACTAACACGAAAAAGCAACCCCCTGGAGTCTTTTTATCACTTTCAGACTCTCTAAAATTGAAAGCAACCACGAGCATGTACCGTCCTGGGCTTGTACAAATCCACACGATGGTACCATTCCATTATTTCAGAGTCTTCTTATCGCTTCCAGACTCCTTAAAATTGAAAGCAATCACAAGCATGAACTGTCATGGGCTCATATAAATCCACATGACAGTACCATTTTACACACACTTCTTCTAGTTCCTTAACCCGTGAATAATTCCCCCCATGCCTCTTGGGACTATGATCGATCATCTCGGCAGCACCCCCAATCAGGTCTCCTTTGTTCAGAGTATTCTGCAGTCTCCTACCATTTTACACTAGCTTGAGTATCACTCATCCTAGTCACTATCCTTGATCCATTACAGCTATGATCCCTTTCCCACTAGTTAGTTTCATATGCTTCCCAATCATCCCCGCCATCATACTCTAAACAAAGGAAGTTTGAGTCCACCCACTCTACTTGCCCAGTTATCCCCCACAATATGACAGTCCTACCATCAGTACTCTCACACTTCAGTTCTCTATTAAATTTTTAGAATTTACTTCAATATGATCTAGGATCTTAACTAAGAGAACAACATGTACAACAAATCTATAGCATATCAATCATGGACACAATAATGCAAGCACACAAGAGACACAGAGTTTACTTGGAGAAAACCATAAAGGTGAAAAACCCCAATAACTTCCTCATAGATAGATAGAGCAATGATACAACCAGAATACAAGAGATAGTCTTCTCTTAGTAGCAGAGCCTCCTCCTCCACAAGTGCACCACTCTCCCAAGTGTGAGTGAGAGAAACAGAATGTGTAAAATGAGAGAGACACACTCTCTATTTATACACTAACTTGACTTGACCTTTACTCAACTAGGTCAGCCTCAACTTAACCACTTAACATAAGGCTGACTGGGATGACCCCCACTAGGGTGGTCTAATAACCCTTTGACCCACATGTCCAACCCCCAATAGGGTGGTCTAATAACCCTTTGACCCATATGACTTATACAGGGCAGACCCCAACAAGGTGGTCTAATAACCCATCAAGTATAAGCTACGACACTTACAATATAAATGATGACACTTCCGTATAGAGGAATAATAACATCTCTATAGGAATACAATATGCATATATGTGAAATACATTCTAAAGTTACATATACATCAACACTCCCTCTTAACTAGGAAGGTATTTCTCGACACAGGTCTTCTAGCACAAGTCATCTTCTCTGGATCATCGTCACTGTTGCTGCTATCTCAATGAATCTCAGAATCTACTCATCATAGGAATTTCTATAGAGCCAGTCCTTTTTCATACTGGATGTAGGCCCACCACCTGCAGGTCTTCGTCATCACTGGCTATACTGTGGAAATCTCAGGACTTATTATGTGCGTCACAAAACCTTAAAAGAGTCTCTTGACTAGCAAGAACCCTAAAGAGCATCTGAGGCCTTTTTCATCCTGTCTATATCTCTAGGACTTATTAAATGTGACCCCACCACAAAACCTCAAAAGAGAATCCCAGGACTGATTACGAGCACAAGGCTCAACCTATTGGATCTCCCAGGGAACAAATTACATGTGGTCACCACAAAACCTTGAAAGAGCATCCCAGCACTGATTACGAGCACAAGGCTCAACCTATCGGATCTCCCAAGGCACAAATTACATGTGGTCATGGCAAAACCTTGAAAGAGCATCCCAATATTGATTACGAGCACATGGCTCAACCTATCGGATCTCCCAGGGCACAAACTACATGCCATAGGACAAAACCTCGAAAGAGCATCTGCCAGATATCCCAGGGCACAAATTACATGCCATAGGAAAAACCTCGAAAGACTATCTGCAGATCTCCTAGGGCACAAATTATATGTCCTCCCAAGCAAAACCTCAAAAGAGAATTTTTCAAATATCCTAGGGTACAAATTACATGCCATAGGCAAAACCTCGAAAGACTATCTGCAAATATCCCAGGGCACAAATTACATGCTTATCTGCACAACTTGTTCCACAGCCACAAAGTATCAACCAAATACTCACCATACATCATCCTGATGTACACATGATCATCCTGATCATCATCACTACAACATCCTACTGCATGTCATCTAGAGCAACATCCTGAAGCTCGTCATCCATGATCATCCCGATCATACAATGCATCTACTTGATGCATACCAAGTATCTACCTGATACATATTGTCATACATGATCCACTTGATCACACAGTGTATCCACTTGATACAAATACAAATACATGATACATATCACCATACATGATCCACCTGATCATACAATGCATCTACCTGATGCATACCAAGTATCTACTTGATACATATCATCATGCATGATCCACCTGATCATACAGTGTATCCACCTGATACAAATACAAATACATGATACATATCACCATACATGATCCACCTGATACATATGCAGATACATGGTCCAAGCATCCAACATGATGCATATACAAAATACATACAAATGATCCAACCAATCATATCCAGCATCCAACATGATGCGTACATACATATACATATAAATGATCCAATTGATCATATCCAACATCCAACATGATGCGTACATATATAAATGATCCAACTGATCATATCCAACATCCAACATGATGCGTATACAGAGCAGTAACTGGAGCATCGTCCTGATGCTCATCATCTAGCGCTTACATCCACAGCCATGTGAAGGATCCTCCTTCCAACATGCTTGGAATGGCTTCTACAAATGTGTCCATCACTTCTTCCTCGAAGTGTCATCAATCTGAAGAACACCAAGCCTCTCCCTGAAGTACTCGAGCTTCACCCTGGCTAGTGGCTTTGTCAGCACATCTGCAATCTGCTCGTCTGTCGCAATGTACAGGAGCTTCATAGCTCCTCTCTGCACCATATCCCTGATATAGTGATATTTGATCTCTACATGTTTCGACCTATCATGAAACACTGGGTTCTCGGACAGCTTCACACAACTCTGGTTATCACAAAAGATACCAGTAGCATCCAACGGGAGATCAAATAAATCAGATAGTAGCTTCCATAGCCATACTGCCTCACAACTAGTTGAACAGGCTGCAACATACTCTGCCTCAGTTGTACTCAGTGCTACGCAGAAATGATTCCTGCTGAACCAAGAGATCACACCTGATCCCATACTGAAGCAGCACCCATATGTGCTCTTCCTATCTGCAACACTGCCTGCCCAATCTGAATCAACATAACCCTGCAGGTTAAACTTTTGATTTGCTTCATACTTGAGCCCATAATCCATTGTACCTTTCGATACCTCAGAATATGCTTTACAGCAAGCAGGTGAACACTTCTCGGATCTGTCAGGAACTAGCTCAATGTGTTCACCACAAAGCAAATATTTGGTCTCATGTTCGTCAGGTACATCAAGGACCCAATCATCTGATGATACATAGTGACATCAACTGGTTCAGATGAAGCATCACACAGAAGATTTAGGTTCGATGCCATAGCCTTGCAGTCCATCATCCCGAACCTCTTCAGGATCTCTACTGCATACTTCCCTTGTCCAAGGAAGATTCCATCTGCACTCTGCCACACCTCCATACCTATAAAGTGGTGCATCATACCCAAGTTCTGCACATATATGACTCCCTGTCATGTGTCTCAAAACCAAGTGGCTGCTCCACATACACTTCTTCTTCAACTACACCATTCAAGAAAGCTGTCTTGAAATCCATCTGGTGTATCTTCTATTTCATCACTTTTATATTTCTCTATGTTGCCATCTGCAGCATGCTTGATCTTGATAGATCCATATGGAAGTCATAAAAAACTTCCCTTTAGGTCTTGGGACTACATCCCAAACATCATTCTTCATGATCAACGGATCATGGCATTCTTCCCATATCCTGGGAACTTCAATATCTTCAATAGATAATTTTGTTCCTGAACAAATGTTGTAGTTCTTCTTTTGTAGGTGATGGCATACAATCTTTCCTACACAACAAGTTAAATTGCATGATTAGAAAACATCTCATAGTTTTCAGAACAAATTATTACACATAAAGAAATATGTCATACAATCATGCAATTATCTTAGTCAATGCTTCAATACAACATTTATCCATATCCCGTAACTTTCTAGATGCCTTCCAATCTCTACCAGAACATTGTTAAGAGTGTGCACAAGTCCCAACATTTCAGCAAATAGGTTTCATTCTAGATAAGTAGCAATGGAATGTTGTACAGTGCCATAGGCCACTTACCCATGCATATTAGTAGTATACTATTCATCAATGCAACTATTCTAATATGCATAATACACAACCTAATTCTAGGAACATCAGTATATAAATTATTGAACAGTATTATTTAAACAATCAAATATGCAAGTAATGACAATTCAAATACTTATCTTTGTTTGTTTGTTGGGTTGCCTCCCTCTCAGTATTTGCTTCTTTTCTGCAACTCCATTCTTATTTGGATTGTGTGAAGTGGTCAACTCCCTCTGAATATATGCATCCTTGTAGAAACTACTGAAGTGTGCTCCTTTTCTTTCTTGCAAGAACAACTAGAGTGTGCTCCCTCTTGATGTTTGTTTCCAGGATTACTTGTCCTTGAACTTACATCCATCCTTAATCAATATGCATGCTTATTAGTATCATCATTGTGTTATCCTTGAGGTCTCACACATAATCACACATTTATTAGTATAATCTTAATACTATCAAAAAACAATAATCTTAAACATGTATATTCATGATCATTCACAGATAATAAATATTAGTATTCAAGGTTTCAGGGAAGTCTTCTTTTACTCATACATATTCTTATTTGATCATAGGACTCTTCGGGTTAGTTGAATCATCAATCAAGATAAGAGATATAATATGCATAAAACCCGTGATTATTCAAACCTATACCTTCATGATTCTTCTGGTTAGTCATATCATCAATTATGGTAAAAAACATAATATGCATACAACCATGATTATTCAAACCTATGACTTCATGAATAATCATTATCAACAACAGAAAAGTATAAGATCCTAACACAAGGTAGGATTCTAGCTTGATATAGGAAAAACATACCTGGATTAGCATGCTAGCTAGTTATGTCTAACATACCCGCATAATGTCTTATGGTTCTCTTCAGTGACTTGAGCTAGTAACTTGCATGTCTCATAAGATAACCATTGTAGAACCAAGTTATACATACCTCGAAAGTAGATATTCTATGCAATCCATGACAATGGATGAATCTTTGTCTTCATGTCACCATGAGCATATTTTCTTGAAGTAGAACATGATTTGACTTTCTTGGTGTACCTTTTGTGTTAGCAAACAACATAAACCTCATACAACATCACAATGCATTAGTACAATCATAAGTGTCAAAACCTTAATCAATGAATATCTTCTATTAAGGTGATACGACAAGTCCAGTAATTAATCAAGATTGTAATGTAATGATATGAAGACAAACATATGATAAACTTGACCATGAAACATACCTGTAAGCCATACCTCTCAAGATTGCTTGTAATCTTCTTATGGAAGGCCTTAGCCTCATCTCCCTCTGAGACTGGAACTTCTTCACTTATGCAGGTGACCAATCCATCTTCTTTTAGGATCAACCCAATCCACTTGATTTACAAGAACTGGACCTGGAGCTAGATTAGGGTTTGTCAAAGAAACCCCAAAAATTCAAAATTTGAATTTCAAACTTCCGAAAGGATAGAAATATGCGCCTTGATGAGCTAATCAAGTTGGTATATTTAGAATTTGAAAACTGTAAAGTTTCACCTCTCAAAATTGCCTTTTAGATTTCCGGATTCACTAGGGAGGACCCTAAATTAGGGTTTGAGTTTCCCGAAGCTTCACCCAACCAAAAGATTTGATTCAAAACTCTAAGCTTCAATTTTTCTGAGGAGCTTGCAGCCGTGGCCACATATTTCCAAAATTCCAATTTTTGCAGAAGCCCTAATTTTCCATCTTTCCGATCAATGTCCCTAACTGGGGTTTGATCAAGCACGGACTTTTTCCCAACCAAAAAATCTGATATTGGTCTCTAAATTTCAATTTTGATGAGTAGCATCCAGCCGTGGTCTCCGATTACAAAAATTCCAACTTTCTTCAAAGCCCTAAATTCCGGAAGCCATGAATGAAGGTACTCAAAAATAATTTTGTTTTGACAGAAATATGTACCTGATTGTTTCTGGTGTAACTCCAAACTTTTTTGATCCACAGGGTCTGAAACATTTTTCAGAGATAACCCGCCCTATTATGTTTCCATCCCGACAGGTCTTACCTCAATTGGATTCTCTGAGAGAGAATTATGCCAAGTGTCGCAACGTGACCTGTTTATGGGATAATACAGAAGAGCAAACTTGTACGGAGTTCCACGTGTCACTGTTTCAACTTTGACCTCTGAATAATTTTCTTGAGATAGCCCAACCTATTATCTTTCCATCCCGATAGGTCTGACCTCAATTGGATTCTCTGAGAGAGAGTTATGCCAAGTGTCGCAATGTGACCTGTTTATGGGATAATATAGGATAGCCACATGTACGGCATGCCACATGTCACTGGTTCCACTTCGGCCTCCAAAATTTTTTCTTGAGATAGTATAGTCTGTGTACTACTTGTCACTTTTTACGCAATTTAATTTGGAGCTTCCTAGCCCAAGTTATGACCTTTTTCCCAAGGTCACCTTATTTTGACTCATATCTGGAAGAGGCAGAAACCCTATATTGTACATATCATAAATCACAAAGTACAACGAATTAGAGGTTGTCCTTTGGACACAAGGTACGGGGATCTGATCTTCGACCTGTAAAAGTTTCAGATCCGAAAAGTTCACCATGCTATATCAATCCCTAGCATCGTAAGGTACGGGGACTGGTTTTTGCTATATCAAGCCCTAGCATCGTAAGTGCAACAAGTGTCATACATGCCATATCATGCCTTCTTTTAGGCTAGCTCTGATACCATGCTAAATTTTTAGAATTTACTTAAATATGATCTAGGGTATTAACTAAGAGAACAACATGTACAGCAAATCTACAGCATATCAATCATGGACACAATAATGCAAGCACACAAGAGACACAAAGTTTACTTGGGGAAAACCATAAAGGTGAAAAAACCCCAATAACTTCCTCAGAGATAGATAGAGCAATGATACAACCAGAATACAAGAGATAGTCTTCTCCTAGCAGTAGAGCCTCCTCATCCACAAGTGCGCCACTCTCCCAAGTGTGAGTGAGAGAAATAGAATGTGTAAAATGAGAGAGACACACTCTCTATTTATACACTAACTTGACTTGACCTTTACTCAACTAGGTCGGCCTCAACTTAACCACTTAACATAATGCTGATTGGGCCAACCCCCACTAGGGTGGTCTAATAACCCTTTGACCCACATGGCCAACGCCCAATAGGGTGGTCTAATAACCCTTTGACCCTAATGACGTATACAGGGCCGACCCCAACAAGGTGGTCTAATAACCCATCAAGTATAAGTTACAACACTTACAATATAAATGACGACACTTCCGTATAGAGGAATAATAACATCTCTATAGGAATACAATATGCATATATGTGAAATACATTCTGAAGTTACATATACATCAACATTCTCCACCTTGTGCTCCTATCAAAGAAACATCATTGCCTGGATAGTTGCAAGTCTCCCTCTGTCGACAACAACCCCTCTATTCTAGAGGATAGACCCAGAGGTCCGTGTGCCTTGGACCCATCACCATCTGTGGTGAGTTCCTACGGACCATTTTGAGAGGAGTCATCATTGCCTCTCCGAGTGGTTGTTTCTCACATGCTCGATTTCAACACCTTTATTGCATCGTTGAGAATCGTGCAGGGTTTATATCCCTTCAGTTATTGGTCGAAGACCCCAGATTTCCCCCGACTCTAGCACATTGGTGAGTCACTTCAGAACGCCCAGTTATATGTTCCCGTGGATGTCCTGGTTGCGTTGGCGATTGTATTCGGAAGCCATCCAGTTATATGCTTCCTTGAGTACCCAGTTCAGTTCCAGTTCAGTGTACCATTGAGGGTATGACTCCCTGTCACTATGATCTAGCAGCTCATTAGTTCCTCTAGTACCACACTCAGCAGCACTGTTGTTATTCCAGTGTATCCGTTCTTGAGCCCAGACATGGTCAGCCCAGCAGTATGTCCCAGATTTTTGTCCCCTCTGGACCCTTATGATGTACACAGTGGTTCTCTATGTATCTTCCAGGTCCCCCTTTTTTCGGGCCTCACAGTTATTTTTTATGTATCTTGATACGAGCATGGGTATGCCCACCTCGTCCATATATTGAGATTCTTCCTCATTCATTATTTGAGGCCATGTATATTTCAGGTCCCCATATTTTGGACCCCATTGTTATTATTGATCTATATCTTGATACGAGCATGGGAATGCCTGCCTCGTCCATATGTTCAGATTATTCCTCATTCATTATTGAGGTCATGTACTTTCAGTTTTTGGACCATTGTTTCGGGCTCTAGTTCATTTCTTCTCTTCTCCACACCCCAGGAAAACCATAAAAGACTTATTATTTCTATCGGCCATACGATGAGCTCCTGCCCTCACACATCAGGGGGCAATCTGTTAACACCCAAAAAGTGCTCACTACCTCATCTACCCCATTACATGACTCATTTGTCCATATTTCCTACCATATTTTCCTCCAAAACCTTAAAAATCCATTAAAAAGCCTCCAAAAGGCCAAAAAACCATTAAAAAAGACTCCAAAGGAAAAAAAACCCATTTTTTCCCCTAAAAAGACTCCAAAATTCCTCCAAAATAGCAAAAACCCTCTAAAAAGGGAATAAAAAATACAAAAAACAGGAAAAAGAGGGAAAAAGGAAGCAAAAACCCTATACAGCTGACCTAAACCATATGGTGCCCAAAACCATGGGCCAACACTCCACCACTAAAAACCTATAAATAGGTGATGGAGGCCCCTCATTTCATATCCACAGTCATCCCTATCCTTACTCTGTCAAAATCACTCCTGAAACCCTAGCTCACCCTTGAGCTACTTTCACATTTGAGTGCCCCTTTGGCCCATTTCCAAATCCCTTTGGAGAAAGAGAAAGGAGCGAAACTGGAAGCTTGGAAGCAACCCTCTTGGACTGCTGCAAAGGCTTCGCCAACCTTCACATTGGAGGTATAATCAATACAAAAACCATTTTTATTATCTTGTCTTTTTTGTTTTATGCACATGTTTAGAATAATTACCATTTTACTGTATTGTCTTTCATTTACTATTTTTCTGAACTACTACTAAGGACTCCCTTCTCCTTAGTAGGTGCTCATTTGCACAAGCTAGGGTGAAAACCCTAGCTACATATGGACAACTATATATTTCCTTAGATATTCTTTCATTTTCTAAGAAGAAGACAAGTTTACTATTGTTCTGGGCTTTTCTTCTCCAGTGGATTAATCTTGGGTGTGAAGACATTATTGTGGTGTGGTGGAGCAGGTTCCTTTAGCACCACAACAGGTCTAAAGGGAAAATTATTGACAGCAACCTACACTTGTTATTTATGTACTGGGTTTGCATAAGGAAGATCATGATCCTCTTGTGGAGAGCTATATCATTGGATTATTCACTGTTAGTCGATTTGGGGAAGATTCCCTGCTGAAGCATACATTTAGAAGTCTGATTTCTGAGAACCACTCACTGCTGCCTCAAATACATCATCTAACTATCACCTACAACTCCATGAGATCAAAGGTATACTTGTTAATAAATTTCCTGTGTTTATATAGTCCATGTATCTTGCCACTGTGGGCATTTGTGTATTAAAAGGGGTCATCTACAGGACTGTTATAATGTTTCAATTAGATCTGAATCATTTTTTGATATTCAATGCTTGAGATCAATGCAATGTTGGTATGATGTTGTGATCAATTTTTTTTGGTATATGTATGTGAAATGTATGTTGTGAGCTCTTGAACCACACACTCCTCAAAAGAATAATTTAGGTTACATAAACTAAGAAATCTACAGGAGACCTACAGCAGATAACACACCAAGTGTTTGTCAAAATATCACCCTTAGACTTATCAAAGTAGTGCACTTTCTATACCTCTGTTGCAAGTAAACATCTACAATAGTATAACAGTTGGGCCTTTGATAAAAAATGTGACCAAAGATATTCCCATAGCAAAGCTAGATGATATATTTTGTAAGAGGAGATCTGCAGGAGGCCAGTAGTAGCGTCAAAAGAGAAATGTTCATGAGTGGCAAGTCTGTCCAGTCTAACAGTTAAACTAGAAATTTCATAGTGAGGTTGCCAAGGGATCTTACACTCTAGGACAATTCAGAGTGGGCTCTCATAGACTTCGCGTAGAGACAAACAACCAAATCGACCAACCATACAAGATATGTCAGCTATGCCAGCTACAAGAGGTCGAGATATGTCAGCTATCAAAGTTGTTGAATGTGCAAAGCTTTCACCACTGAGCATTGTTCCTTATGAAAATATGCTCTCTCCTCACAGGAAGAATGGTATTATAGAAAGAAAATTTTGTTCTTGTTTCTACATCAAGGGTGACCTAAACTCAATAATTGTTTGGTTTGGATGAGTTTAGATGCTTGATCATTTGGTTGGTTTTTTTGCCTATGTTTGTGTTGATTCAAGTGGTCATTATTTGTACTACAAATATTTGTGTACCATGTTGTACCAGGGGG
Organism: Larix kaempferi; assembly: GCA_027924585.1. Lineage (NCBI taxonomy): Eukaryota > Viridiplantae > Streptophyta > Pinopsida > Pinales > Pinaceae > Larix > Larix kaempferi. Next base: position 1,525,637 of record BSBM01000340.1, read on the forward strand.
CTGTTGTAATTCTGATCTGATTTGCAATCTAGCACTAAAATTATTCTGAGCTATTATTCATTCTCTTAGTTTATGGATTGGTGTTTTAACATATTTATTGACAAGTGCTTCATCTATATGTTTCTATTTCACTTTAGGATTTAGCTAAATTTGTTGAATTGAGTGCCAGTATGATGGAGGAGGATGCCAAAAGGAGCCTAAAGAATGCTGAGCTTCAGGAAAAAAAAGATTGCTTGAAGATATGGATCAATTATGTTCCACCTCCTTCTAACTTAAAAGAAATTCATGATGACAAGTTTACTGGAAAGGTTTGTCTTCATTTGCAGTGACTGAGTACTCTCTGTTGATAACACGAAGAAGAATCAAGACATTTTACTTAAATTGTGTTTAATTTTTAATCCTAAATATCTTGATGTGAAGCAAAGCACAACTACTTATTTTTATGTACTGAAGGTCTATATATTTGCAAGTTGTGGAGGTTGTTAGTGGAGACTCTGTGCTCCAAAAATCAACAATCCAAGAAGAGATGAAAAACTGGCTCCATATGCTCGAGAAGCAAAGGAGTATTTACGTAGCATACTCATTGGCAAAGAGGCATGCTCAACTGTGTAACACCTGTATCTATCCTCTATTTGTAAAATATAATTCTACATTTTCCAGTACAATCTGTGCAAAGGGATTAAAATTTACCATTTGTACACATTTTGCAGGTCAATGTAACAATGGAATATACCAGGAAAGTTAGCATGACTAATGGCCCTACACCATCAGCACTATCATCGGGAATGACATATGGGTGTCCAAAACAAATATGGCAGCAGTACTGTTAGAGGCTGGTATTGCAAAGCTGCATCCATTCTTCGATGTTGAAACATACAAATGCTAAACATTCGATGATCCCATATGTAAAGGTATGAACATGTATACTCTCTGGCATGAATATTTCATGGATAAATTTTAACATGATAATTTGTAATGTTATCCATTGCAACTGACCTTGATGAATCTATTGTAGTTTTTTGCAAGAGTTTCCCCTGAGCAGAAAGAACTCATATTGACAACTATTAAATTGTGAAAATTAGTGGCTTGGAGGCCAATGTTGTCAATTTATCTATTCAGCCTTGTTGACGAGAAACTTGTGGACAACTCGAGACCAATAATGCTACCCATGAATGCAGTGGCCCTCCAAATGCTTTGTGGCAATCAACATTCTTTTTGTAGTATACTGAGCTCCTATGTAGTCTAGATAAAGATGTTCATAAAGGGTGAAGATATGATTTCTCCTTTTCCATTTGGATAAATTCTTGATCCAAGTAGCATAAGGTTATAGTGCAAGTCATGTTAAAAGAGTTGCAAAATAATTCTCTTTTAGATATGATAAAAGTTCCTCATGATAAAAAATATTCAGTGCTTTTGGAGATGGTCAAATTTGATAGAAACCTGTTGAACTCATCTGATTTCTATCATTTTTTATTGTAAATGATCTCTCATTTTGAGCATAGGATTTAAACAATAAAAAAATTAGGAAAATCTTGACCATTCTTAATGTCATCAAATATTTGTTATTTCTAGCATATATGGGAAGTATTTGTCAATTGGTTCTATTGAAGACATTTGGTCTCTACCTATAGCTATAAAAACGCACCCTTCACTTGGACAAATCATAATTTGGCAAGGCATACATCTAATCACACAAGCCCTCATTACATGGCCATATTGAGCATTCGCTTGGGTTAAAATCTATAATTTATGCTTTATTGTGCTTAATAATTTGCATGAGCTTGGTGGAATAGTTCTTGCCACTTGCACTTTATCCCAGTTATTATTTTGTTGATGCTATCTAGTTCTTTTAATTTAATGTGGAATCTAATGGTTTAAGTATTTGGTTGGTTCAATTAATTTATTGTTGGGTTATTGAGTCATCTTCCACCTTATGCTTTAACAAAGTTTAACTCACACAGGATTATGATCTATTGAATTCGTGTAAACCAAGAAATAATATAAATCTTCACTCAATCACCTAGAATTAAAATAGGCTAGGGAAATAACTGAAATTATTCCCCTATCCATTAGGAAGACTAGGAGTTCATTAATCATCCCACTTTTCCTAAGTCTTCCAAACCAAGTGTTAATTATAAATAAACCTTTCTTAGTTTGAGTGGTAGAGAGTTGTTATCCTCTCATTCTTGCTTATGGGCTAGAGAGTGGTAGCTTGGCAACATGGAATATATATATATATGGGAAGTATCTAAACATATTTCAGTAGGAATTTTTCTTGTTTCCCCAAGGTTCCAAAATATGTATGGATGAATGTAGGCAGGACAATAATTTCTGACAATATTAAGGGAATGATAATGAGATCATAAAAGAGTTAAGGAACTCAAGTTTTTTAGAATGAATGTACATTAAAAATGGAGGATGATATTTATGGGCTAATCTTGTCTAATTGAAGATACAATGACCGATGAACCATATAGAAGATTAACCGTGTTAATGTTTAATAGGTCAAGTACTAATATATGATTGATCATCAACATAAAATGTTACATGTTATGACAAATGCATATCATGAAATGTGAACTAGAAAAACTATCATAAAATGAATTTAAGGAAGTGTTCTAAGAATGTTTCCAAGTAAAATGAATTTAAGCAAGTGATTACAATGTTTAAAATAAATAAAAAAATAAAATAGCCATATTTTGGGTTATTCTTCTAATATGATATTTATGTTTAAAAATGATTTTAATAATATTTCCTTAGTTACCAAATACTTATCAAACAAATAGGAATGCCTCTATACATTCACCCTCTCTCATGCCTAGAGATTAATTGGCATTACCAACATGTACTACTTCATAAAATTTAAGTAGGTGGTTGCAAACTTGTTATAGTGAAAGAGATATATAGACCTATTAGTATAAGTTTTCTTTATGTGAGGATAATTGGACTATGTAGCCTTGGATACCATTTATATTGGAGTAGAGATAAAATTCTAGGGTTTGAAATTGGAGGCATATTGATGTCAGAAATATATTCTATTCATAGTATTCCACATTTTTACATGCAAATTGAGGATGCTCATTATTGTTGACCTTTTTCATGACAAAGACAAGGTGATTCATCCTTCAATTTATCAAGAGATATATTCGCCCTTGTCTTCACCATTATCTTTGGATTCATCACAACCCTTCTTCTCATCATCCCTATGTTGTAGTTTGCATGTTTCATAAGAGTCATAAGTTTGAGAAATGATCATTACCTTTTGCTTTGTGGCATGGGACAATAGATTGGTGGTGTAGTATGTGGGTGGCAAGAACATTGCAAGAATAGGAGACATGTTATGTGTGAATTGGTAGATATTAGGTGGAACATGAGAAATTATGAGCAGGGAATCAAAGATAGATGTCAAGAGGTGACAAGATAGGTATTGCAATGGAACAAATGACATGAAATGCAGGACGAAAATATTTTTGTAGAGGTGCAGGAACATAATAGACATATGGTATATGTTGCGGTATAAATCTAAGCTTTGAAGGAGATGAAAAAAGCATCAGAGTCCACATGAAAGCACAAAGGTCTCTATAATTGGAACTATAAATAAAAATGGGCTCATTTTCTTATAGGGTTGATCATATAACAAATTTTCCATGCATGTCCCTGAAGGGCTTTCCATATGCTTCCACTACCCCTATTAACACTCAAGGTGGGACACTCTAGGTTGGGACTATGAATGTTAAGGAGGAAAACAATTTGGAGGAAGTTGTAGTGATACTAACCTAGAAATTGAACACAAAAATATATATAGAACCCTTATACTTTATAAATAACCAAAGACATTCAATGGAAGGTGTCCCAAAGGTAAAAGCCATCTCTCTTGTTCCCATGAACATCTATGAGCCTTGAGTTATCATTGGATATGTTGTTAAAAAGAGCTTCTCTTAGTTTCGAGAATTATATGTATTCTCTACTAACAAGGCCAACCACATGAAGGTGGAAGCTCATCTGGCCCCACCCATCCACCCACCCACCCTAGAATCAAAGAAAACATTCGTCAACCTTGATGTGTTCTTGAATCATATGAAATGTGCTAGTGGCATATTTTCAAGAATGGCATTATGATCTTCTATCGACAATTTCCATTGTCGATGCTTGGAATTTTTCCTACTCTTCACTGTCTTCAGCTGCAATTGGGCTGCTATGACCAAATGACTGTATTGAGCACATATAACATCTCACTTGTAGTCTTGAAAAATAATATGGTCTTTACATTTCCTTACTTCTACAAAGAAATTTCCCATTAAAACCATTGAACCCACTGCATACGTATAATTTGACGGGTCTTTAAATTCTTGCATCAACATGCTTTTCGACCTAATGCATCTCAATAAATAATAATGCACATTTTCTAGATTATCTGCTGGTGCAATGAATGCAAATACATCGCCTTCTCTAACCAAATCAGAAACATGATCATAATCTTTGACAATCAAAACCGCTTCATTGTCGCGCTCTACATCACTGATATTTCCAAATGGGGGCAATGGTGTCAATTCTTGATGTCTCCATCGTTTCACAAATTTGTTAGTTTGGTTTTGACACTCATCCAAAGACTCTACATCATCAATACATGCAAGACAAAAGCAAGAGTACTTTTGTTTCTCAATTGCATGTATATTTTCCATTTTCTTACTCCTAATGGAGTGTAAGCCCCTTGTTTTCGGGATTGCAGTACAATTATGCAGCATTGATCTGTCAACATCGCCCATTGCAATATTCCAGAAAAAATTCTCACATTACCCATCCTTTTATTGAATTCATGGCTCAAATTTTGTTTGCACCAATTAACAACATCGTTTGAATTTGCAAGGCGAGCAGCAGAATGATTCATTTGATATCTCTTAAGTGCACGTTTCACATAGGCCCCAGCACCATCATGTTCTCCTTTTCCATGTCCCATTTCAAAAAAGCTCCATGTGTGGTGAGAATCCGTGTTTCTATGAAGGAGATACAACCATAAGAATGATCGTGTCGATTTAAACTGACTAGCACAACCATCTGACCACACCCAATGTGCTTTAAAAGTGACCCTTCTTATTTTTAATTCTTGAAAAAGCATACCAAAAAAATGTTGGACAAAACATGTATCATGTGTACGATCATCACTGATGTAGAAATGATACTCCTTAATCACTTCACGATTATTTTCATTGCTATCAAAATCATCGACATCAAGTTCTGCATGTCTATACGTAATATGCACAAGTATAGATACCTGATCTGAATGATAATACTCACTTTGTATCTCCTTTTGCAGAGTGAAAATGTAATTTTCTGCAAAATCAACAATGGATAATATTGTCCCTTTTGGAAATACATCTCGTGATTGCTTGAACTGTAAGTCCTGCCATCGTGCTGAGTGAGAGTGCTTGATATATTTATATACTTGATCCCTGAACAAATTCATAAAATCTGTCAAAGAGATATCACTTTCAACCAAATTAAGCTTTCTTGATGTTGTTGTTGAATTTGTAACTACAGTATAGTCAACATAAACATATCTCTTGCATTTGACAATGCGATTTGACAATTGAGGATCGTTTACATCAATGGTGTAGTTAGCATTAAAAAGGGTCAAATCAAAACATTCCTCACATTTTTTACCTCCGACGCATTCTTTCTTATAGAATACTTGATGATTCTCTCTAGCACATAATATTTTAGATACAAATTCATGAACACTCGAAGGAGGGGGGTTATTTGGCCAACACTGCATGCAAAAAGTTAGAAATGTCTCATAATATAATTCGAATTCCCCATGGTATCGACAACAACATGTGTTGTGAACAATGATGGGCCTGACATACCATGGTTTAAGCTTCACAAATGTGCTAAGGGCAATCTTCACATCAACATTACTCTCCATGAAAGTTTTGAACATTTCCACTTGAGTGATCGCTGTTATGTGTTTGGCATGAGTTTCATAGTTTCCTTTCGATATATGACATCGAACAACATCCTTTTCATTTTGTAAGACAAGCGAGTTTACATCCCAAAACTCTTTCACCATGTCCCTCACATTATCCGGAAGTCTATCTTGATAAGGTTTCCTATAGATAACACCCCAACATGCAACTTCATCATCCTCATCTAACTGAACCTGAAGCTTTTTTTCTTCCATAAAATTTTTCTTGATGTTTTTAACATTCTTGCAGTCGTAGACAACAACCGACTGGTTGTAGTGTTTTTTGCCACAACCCCTGTAAGAATTGCTTTACAAGCAACCATGAAATTGTGAGATCGTTTTTTTCCAAGTGATGCAAGGACCGAGGTTAGATTTTGTGATACAATCTGATTTGACTTAGCCTCTTTGGCACTTTGAATTCCCAATAATGTATTTGCATCTTTTAGACATTTTCGCTTTAACAATTTATGCAACATTTGAGCTTGTTGTATGACAGAAATACCTTCAAAATATTTTTTGACTATCTTATCTACTCTATAACGAGCTGTACAATCAAGCATCGACGGTCCCATTTCTTCAATTTTACTTGGATCCGAATTCTCCAAAAAAATATCATCAATGACGATATTGTTGCAGCTTCCAGTTAATCTCTGTAAATTGCTAACTGTGGTAGGATGTTGTATGCTAGATGTCAACCCTGCATAAAAATAAATATAAATTTATAAGATTTTGTTCACTTTCAAATCAGATATATATATATATATATACTCAATTATTATAAAGTAAATTATAAACATATAAAAAAAATTTACTCACCACTCATGGTCTCAATATCAACGCTACCCATAGTTTGCTCCACATTTTTCATTTCCTCGTCACCTCCATGTTGCTCATTTCTTTCATCAACGTGCTCTTCGACTATTTGGATTCCTTCATCACTGCCATGTGCATTCACATTTTGCATTTCTTTGTCACCACCATGTGCATTCACATTTTTCATTTCTTTGTCACCGCCATGTGCATTCACATTTTGCATTTCTTCGTCATTGCCATGTGCCTCCATGTTTATTTCCATTGCTCTTTTTGCTCTTAAATTTCTCATAGAAAAACGAGATCTCTCTTTCTTTGCCTCTTCATCAACTCTGGTGCGATCATATTTTCTTTCACGTTTCTTTTGGTTTCCCATGTTGAAATAAATAAAGATCTAAAATCCAATGCATGAAAACATATGAGAATTGAGAGTTATATGCTGAAAAAAAAAGAACAGTTCATTGACCCAATAAGTGTTATTCATTCAAAATGAAATAGTTCTTGTTATGGCCAAATAGTATCCGAAAACCTCTTCAACATGAAATAGTTCTTATGCATGTAAAATGAATACAAAGCATTGATTGATCTAACCTTACCTTTATATCAAGAATACCATGATCATATAAAACAAAAATTTCAAAATAGTGCAAGACTTGTTATGTGCTTCAGTCTCAATTCTTTAGATCTCAAATATTCATCAAAGACATGTGATACTACAAATCTTAAAACAATTCCGAAAGTAATCAAAATTCTCATTATGGGTGATTCAAGAGAAAAAGTAGTGAAAGCTTAGTGAATACAAACAAACGAGGCCTCTTTTAGGGAATATTTCACCATGCAACAACCAATACAATTTGCACAAGTACTAATTCTAAAAAATAAACAATAATGTGATGCAAACTTTCTCAATGGAAATGTACTAAAATATTTTTCCTATCAAACTAAAAATAGTCTTCATTAAAAGCACTAAAAATTTACTTTAAATACCAATGAGTTTAATCTCCAAACCTTGCTTGATAGAAGTGGTGATTTGTAACCCTTTTCAAGTGAAATTTAACATTTTGTAAATATATAAGATGAGTTCAAGGTTCAACAACCAAGAAGAGAGCAAGTGCAGAATTAAGCATAATTGAAATTGAATGAATAGACTCTCGGCTGAAAAAATGCTCACCTGAAAAAATCTGCTGAAAACAAACCCTCGGCTAAAAAAACAATCTGCTGAAAACAAATCCTCGGATGAAATAATTTGGAAAAGTATCTCAGCGGAGATATTATATATACCATTCTCGACTGAGAATCATGGGCATCCCGTCCGAATAATGTGGAATCCCGCCCACAAATCAAGGAAATTTAATATTTAATGTGTCGGGGCCTAAAATATTCTCGGTGGATTATGTAACAAAACTCTCAGGCGAGAAATGTTATAACCTCTGCGACGAGAGTTTAAATCAACTTTCAGCCGAGAGTTTTAGTTAACTCTAGGTTAATTTTTGAGCGGGAATGACTCTCGCCTGAGACATTTTAAAGCTCTCACCCAAGACATTTTATGGCCCAAGAGCTTTTGGTCAACAGTCCCAGCAGAATTTATGTAGAATGCATAAATGTGTCACTTTAACAAGGTCAAACCACTGCAAAAAATGCGAATTACATGTTGAAGTTTATACCAGTAGATTTGTCATTCAATCTACTTTCTCATAATATAAAATTTTTTGAATTTCGTTTAGGATTACTATTTTTTTCTATTTTTTTACTAAACTTTATCATTAAAAAATTTAGTGACGTAAAAATCAGTCACAATGAAAATTCAAAATCATCACAATGCCGAAGCCAAAAAAATTTTAAAAAATACAGGGATGTTCCTTGAACTGTCCGCTTCAATGGGTTGGTTTTAGTTTGTTTGATAAGAGTCACATTTGAAACAAAATGAGAAGACAAAAACATGTGTCAATAATGTACCATTTTTTGAACATATGTTGTTTCGATAAATAATAAAAAATAGTTCCCAAGTCTTAAAAAACTCAAAATATGGTCCAGGATCAAGTTTAGCATGTGTAGAATATGAGCCTACAATTGTTTTCCCTACAATGAATAACCATATATCAAAAACCTATGGTCAACATGGGTCACTCATTATCCATACCTAAAATTTTCAAGTATATGTCGTTGGTTGACAACAAATTTGTCCCACGATATGTCCATAAAAAAATTTAAAAAAATACGAGTAGAAAGATAATTCAATTATGTAAAACCTTTGTGTTTACTTCAAGTTGAAATTCCTAAGGGATATATGGGTTTGAATAGGTTGAAGTTTAAAAACATAAAAATTAGCAGTTTGTTTTGTCAAAAACAAGCCAAAATTGTTTCGCAACTTCATGTTTTCACCCCCATTTGCTGATGACAGGTCGGAGAAGGTTATCCATATGTTGCATGAAGGTCGTAGGTGCATTGGTTAAGCCGAAAGGCATGACTAACCATTCAAACAATCCTTCCTTGGTCTTGAAAGCATTTTTCCACACATCTGAGGGCTCGATTGGAATCTGATGGTATCCCGACTTGAGGTCGAGCTTAGTAAAGAATTTAGCACCTTTCAGA